>JAHSVA010000010.1:22635000-23835000 GCA_019915185.1 Eucalyptus camaldulensis | reverse complement strand
TAAAATTTTGAGGGGAAAAAACAAGCAATCCACATTTTAGACTTGTTGTTAGAGGATGTTGGAAGAGAGGAGAAAAACAAATTGGAGGGTGAATTGTGTATCACAACAAATAAGATTTAGAAGAAAAGGGAAGGCTATATTTTTCTTCTTCCCTCCTTTATCATTTCTATTATTATTTATTTATTTTTACATTTTTACATTTTGACTTCTCCTTTATTGAAAATTCTTAAAATTAAGCTTGTACATGTCGGAATCACATGTTAAAAATCTGAACTCACACATCTTGAGTGTCGAAAGAGTTGACTAGGTATTGAATTTTCCGACACCTGTTGATTGAGTGTTGGACACGTGTTGGAGTGTCCAACACGACACGAAAGCTCTCGAAAAGTGTTGTTACTTCCTAGACCGAGGTGGGTCTCACCCGCCATCAAGTCTACCCCTTGGTCAAGTTTGGTCTGCCATCTTTTGCCGCTTATGAAGCGTCAAGCCTCAATTTTGCGGACCAACTTTTTTTTTAATGCATTTCATTTGAGGGTACCGTCGAGAAAAGAATAAATTCTAAAATTGTATGATACTTATTTATTTGTTTTTTCCACATAAATCAAATCATTAAAAAAGAGTACCATGTCATCAAATGAGAAGGAGACGGACGCCAAATAATCCTCGGTTGCCCCTCATAATCTTTCTTGGATCGTGCTTGAACCGACGGGGCTGCTCAAGCAATTAGTATGGGCAAAGCATATCCAGGAATGGAAAGTGCTTTGGGTACACCCAACAACAAAGTGTGAGATTTACCCCCCTTGTGGTGCTCCAACTGCAATCAGAGAGATGCACCGCTTTGTGATTGCACTCTCGGAAACTCGGATGATCTGAAGCTGGAAGATCGTTAGGGCCAATGCGAAAGGAGATCTGCGCCGGAATGTAGTGATGCCAAGAAAGATAATTTTTTTCCTCATGCGCAACACACGCTTGCCGAAAAATTCTGATTCGTTCATGGTTGAAAACATTTAAGCATGCAGGTCATTTTGCTTGAGCAACTGTTCGTGCAGTGCATATGCTAACATTGCTTGACAGAAAATGTAATGGAGACTTGGGAAAAGGCTTTTTCTCTGTATATTCATTGTATACATTTACATTACATTGGTAAATTTATAATGTAAGAGACAAAATAATAAAACAGGAAAAAATAATAAATGAATCTCTATTTTCCTAATTTCCTATTTACCAAAACTAATCCACGATTGACTGAATCATAATCAACGGAATCGGAATATTCAAGATATGTTTCCAACATTACTGACTGTCAGATATGGACGGCTGAGAAGTTTTTGGTTCAACTTTTGGCCGATGATGTACTTTTGAGAGATTTCTATGGCCGGATCGCACCATCGGACTTGAAGGAGGAGCGTAACAAAAAAGAGGAAACCCACTTCAAATTTCATAACAGCAGTTGTGGTTGTGTCCTTAGCTTTTCTTGTGGTCGTTAGTGTGTCGTTGGTGATTGTTAGGACGAGACCGTCTGCTCATGCAGCAGGTGACCATTTGATGCATTTTGAATCTCGGAGTGCTGAAGAAAGCGACAAAGAACTTCTCTGAGAAAATTGGAGAAGGTGTGATATGACTAGTATAAGTACCTAGAGGGGGGTGAATAGGTATAACTAGTAATTTCTAATGATAATCGCAAAATACTAGACAGATGATAGAAATGAGACAATGTTTCTTCGTTAATAAACAAACACCGATCAAAGTAAGACTGAGAGTAGGGAAGAGAAAATTAAACACGAGGTTTATAGTGGTTCGGCTTATTTCAAGCCTACGTCCACTCTTCTGCACTGACAGCCCACTGGCTAAATTCCACTATGAACAAAGAGATATTACAGCACTTGTTCTTCCTTGATTTCTTGGTGTAGAAGATCTACCACACTCTCTCAAGGTATCACTAAGTATAGACTCTCTTTGCGTGTACAGTTTCACTCAATATGAATCGACTAATAATCAAGGAGCTTCAGACTCTGAAATTTCTCTATCGAGCACTTGCTAGAATAACTGGAACGTCTTCTTTTTATACTCCTTTATGCCACCATACCCGTTGGCACTTATCAAATGAATTCTTCCAATCTTCCCGTTGGACAGAATCAATTAAGAAAGTCATTCGAGCTATTAAAGGAACATGTCGATAGCCCATCAATCATGTTCGCCCTTACAATCAGGATCTTGGTTTCCAAGAATAGAACCTTCCAAGAATATTTAGTCAATCATTGGATCTTCAAATGATCTTGATTTTGAATAATTAATCTGTTGTAATAAATCTAGCCAAGAGATCTTCTCCAGTTGATAAGATCAAATCCTTAATCAAACACTTTAGCTCCGGATCGCCTTCATCACTGGATTAGAAACTGTCAATGAGAATAGTCTTGAGTCTTGAGTCTTGAGTCTGGTGATCTGAAAGTCTTCAGACTCTAAGTACAAGGATCTGCACAGCTTCCAGACTAGAATGATAGAAACGTTTTGTCAGCTTCAAAACACTCTAGAGAGATTTCTCCAACAATCTCCCCCTTTTTGATGGTGACAAAACTTTCCTGTAGATTTGAACAACTTTGACCTGCAAAAACATTACTCAAGCAGTATGGATATCTCATAAAGATTAATACCTCAACTAGACTCTACATCCACAGAAATAGGTTAGTCTTTCATGAGTAATGCCATACAATAACACTTGATATAAATAATGCAATAGTCAATTTCAAATCCACACACTCAAGTCAGTCAAATTCACCAAGTCCACCACACCCAAGTCATACTCAAAAGTAGATATCCAAACAAACTGAAATAAAAAATAGATTCAAAATCAAAGTTCAGTTCAGTTCAAAGCTGGCAATTCTCCCCATTTTTGTCATCATTAAAAATGTGAGAAAGAGTCAAGTCTGCTTGGGAACGCGCACAATCTGGAAATCTCCCATCGACTGTACGACGCCTTTTAGCCTCTTCAAGTCCCCATAGACGTGCCACCTCTACTGTTTTGGCATTTTCTTGAATTTGAAGAGTGAGGTCTTGCATTTGATCTGACAGGGTAACAGAAGACGCTTGTCCAGATTTCTTCAGGACTTGAAGTTCACATTCCAAAGCATATATTTGACCCTGCATTGCCAGAAGAAGATCAAGGATACGACGAAAATCTGCGGTATTGTCTGTCTGCGTGCTGGCATTTGCTCTATCAGATGGAGTGAAGGCAGACGATGGAACTTCGGTGTAATCGCGCAGATTTGGCATTGAGGTGTCATGTCCTTCTTCAGGCATTTGAGAAGCATGAATATCTTCTGGATTTGCTTGCGAGCGACTCAGACCTTCACTATGATCAGGAAATGGTGTAGTCCTTCCTTGCTCGACATCTCCCCCTGTTTCTAAGGCCTCATTTGGGGAAGAGTGATGGTCATGCTCAGTAGAATCTTGATTGCCTTTCTCTCCAGCTTCATCTGCAGACTTTTCTTTGACTGCTTCTTCTTCTTCTTCTTCAACTTCTTTCTCCTCTTCTTCTTTTTCTTTCTCTTCTTTCTCCTCTGCTTCTCTATGTTCTTGTTCCTCTGCTTCTTTTCCTTTCTCCTGTCGATCCATTGATTTGGATACAGACCGACTGAGTCTTTTCAATGCCAAGGCAGAGATAGTGAGTTCATCCTCTTCATCTTCATCCTCTAAGATTAGAGCTCTTTTCTTTTTGGATGGAGCACCCATGGGCTCCTTCCCTTTCCTTTTCGACGCAGAAGAGACTGGATGAGATTTAACTGGAGTTTTCACTTTGAACTTTTCCATTGCCTTATCAAGTTCTTTCAAACGTATTTTTGTCAGCATTTTCAAACCCACCACCATTTTGTCGCATGGTCGAACACAAAGAGTCTGTGGAGGTTCAATGTTCAAGTGTCTGAAGATCTTAGTCACAAGACCTGAGTAAGGCAACTGGCCCTTATCCTTTACCATTGCTCTGTACATGTGGAAGAGAATGGTGTGAGGAAGAGAGAATTTCTTTCCTGAATTGATCGCGTACATCAATTTTGCCTCAGAGTTAGACACGTCTATCTTTGATGTTGATTTTGGCCTGAGACCGTTGATCACGATTTTGTGCAGTAAGATGTTGATGGCATTCATTCTTGAGTAGGTAACTCTTCCTTCTGTACTCCTGTCTTTGACAAGTTCCAGTGTGGTACGAGCGATTGAAACCTTGATCGGTTGATATCATCCTCTTTCAACTCCAATTATGTCTGCTAACATGTCCACATCTACCTCATAGTCTTGGTCTCGAACACTGAAGGATATTCTATTCGCATCTAAAAAGCTAAGATTCGAATAGAAATATGCTGTCAATTGTGCATAGCCGTCTGTGGTCTCAGAGCAAAATTGCTCTAGTTGAAGCAGATTGAACTTCTCCTTCAAGTTCACATTGATGGCATCCAGAAAATCAAAATCAACACTCCTGGGGTTTATTACCCCCCGTTTCAACAATTTGAAGAACAGATCCTCCTGTTCCTTTGACTTGAACAACTCCGTTCTTTTTCCCTTCACTTTCGCAGCAACACCCATCCTGGGTTGGAATTCTCTAAACAGTTTATCATCGTCATTCCCGTCAGTCGGATTAAATCCCCCTACACGAGGGTCACTTGGAATGTTCGCAAGTGCTTCCTCAGCCTTTCCTTTGGGAGCAATTCCCAAATCCTCCATCCGTCGCAAAAAGATATACTCATTTCTATACCCTTTGTCTTCAAGGAAATCATCTACATAGTTCAACGGTGTTCCTATGCTTTTCAAAGCACGATAGAGCTTATAAATAAAAGAGGGTTTTTGGACTCTTACAGGGTCTGCTTCCTCGATTATTTCTTCCTGTGATAGTTGGTCCACACTCTGTGGGGTAGATAATGGAGATTGACGTGGCTGAGAGTGAATTAGGCTCTGTTTCTGTCTCGGTAACTCTTCTTCCTCGGTGAGATTGAAATGGGTAGGACCTCCCTCATTCTCTATGGTCCCCTGCTTGCGATTCTTGAAGACATTCTAGAAGAAGACATCGTTTCTTGTCGTTGAAAGATTCCTTGACTTGCTTTCCCAAGAAAAGATGACAACTTTCTCGAAGATGAATACAAAATCGTAACAGGATTGGGAGGAGAATGCCTTTTTAGGGTTTTGGAGTTAAAGGAAGAAGACAACTTACTGTATATAACCCAGTTAAGAAAAGGAAAAACCCAATCGACACAAAGGAAAGTGAATAGTCGTCCCTTTTTAAAAACGATAACTGCATTTTTAATAGAGGTTATCCTTTTTGAAAAGATAAGATTCCGTTTTTCTCGAAAATTAAAGATAAATCAAATATAACTGAGCGAATGATCATACATTTTCGAGATTGAATATTAAAACAACTTACAATCTATACCCGTGAATGATTGAGTCTGAGAGTCTGAGAGTCTCTAGACTTTGATTTCCTCAAGCTTCAAAATGTTGAGTCTGGAACGGATGATGTCGAATTGATTCTTCTCCAAAGGCTTTGTGAATTTATCCGCTAGTTGGCTCTTTGACTCAACAAATTGAATCTAGATTTCTCCATTTTGTACATGATCTTTAATGAAGTAATGGCAAATCTCTATATGCTTTGCCCTTGAGTGAAGGATTGGATTTTTAGTAAGATTGATTGCGTTGGTGCTGTCACATCTAATCTCAGTGCATGAGTCTTCAATTCCAAAGTCTTGTAGCTGTTGTTTTATCCACAGAATTTGCGAACAACAACTTCCAAGAGCTACATACTCTGCTTCTATTGTAGAGAGAGCCACAGTGTTTTGTTTCCTTGAAAACCAAGACACTGTCTTGTTCCCAAGCAATTGGCAAGTTCTCGAGGTGCTCTTTCTATCAACTCTGCAACCGGCTAGATCTGCGTCTGAATATCCAAGAAGATTAAAGCCTCCCTTCTTAGGATACCAAAGACTGATGCTTGAAGATGAATCAATGTATTTAATAATCCGTTTCACAGCACTGAGATGAGATTCTCTAGGGTCTGATTGAAACCTAGCATAGATGCACACACTCAACAAAATGTCAGGTCTAGAAGCAGTAAGATAAAGAAGTGAACCGATGATA
This sequence comes from Eucalyptus camaldulensis, assembly GCA_019915185.1. NCBI lineage: Eukaryota > Viridiplantae > Streptophyta > Magnoliopsida > Myrtales > Myrtaceae > Eucalyptus > Eucalyptus camaldulensis. The sequence goes on along the minus strand of JAHSVA010000010.1, from coordinate 23,828,889 downwards.
CTCCTGTACAGCTTTTGATCAACTTTCTTCCCTTCTTCATCTTTGTCTATCTTCAAAGAACTTGACATTGGTATGTCGGTCTTTTTGCACTTTTCTAGTCCAAACCTTTTGACAAGATCATTAGCATATTTTTCTTGATGAATAAAAGTTCCTTCCTTCAATTGTTTTACTTGAAGTCCAAGAAAGAAGCTTAACTCTCCCATCATACTCATTTCAAACTCATCCTGCATAGACTTAGAAAATTTCTTACATAGACTTTCATTAGAGGATCCAAAAATAATATCATCCACATATATTTGAACAAGTAGAAAGCTTTTGTTTTCCTTTTTGATAAATAGAGTAGTATCTACTTTACCTTTAACAAAACCATTATGTATTAAAAACTTACTTAGTCTATCATACCAAGCTCGAGGTGCTTGCTTTAAACCATACAAGGCCTTTTTCAGTCTAAAAACTAAGTTTGGTTTCTTTGGGTCTTCAAACCCTGGTGGTTGTTCCACATAAACTTCCTCATGGATAAATCCATTTAGGAAGGCACTTTTGACGTCCATTTGGAATAACCTGAAATTTTTATAACAAGCAAAAGCAAGCAATAATCGAATAGCTTCTAACCTTACTACTGGAGCGAAGGTCTCATCATAGTCTATCCCCTCTTCTTGTGTATATCCCTTGGCCACGAGTCTTGCTTTGTTTCTTACGACTTTTCCTTTCTCGTTCATCTTGTTCCTGAAAACCCATTTAGCTCCAATAATCGATTTACCTTTTGGTTTAGGAGTCAATTCCCAGACATCATTGATACTGAATTGCCTGAGCTCTTCTTACATAGCTTCAATCCAGCTTTCATCTGATAAATCCTCTTCTATGCTTTTGGGTTCTATTTCAGAAACAAATGCCACAGCACTAGACTCTTCACGCCTTTTGGATCTGGTGCGAATTCCTTCATTAATTTCGCAAATAATGAGATCTTTGGGATGACTAGACTTATGCTTCCAGTTACTGGTTGATTTGTCTGATTGATGATCTCTTTCTTTACTTGGATCTTCACGAACAACTTGATGCTAGTCTTCCAGAGTCTGAGATGCTTCTTGAGACGTAAGCTTTGAAGAGTCTGGAGCAAGTTTAGATTCCTCATGTTGAGTCTGACTGGATTCATTTTTTATTGAATCTTGAAATTTGACATTCATTGATTCCTCCACTGACTTACTCTTCTTGTTATAAACTCTATAGGCTTTGTTTGATGTAGAATATCCAAGGAAGATGCCTTCATCTGATCTTTCTTCAAACTTACCAACTCGATCTTTTGCATTTTTCAAAATAAAGCATTTGCAACTGAACACATGAAAGTATGAAACAATAGGCTTCTTACCTTTGAATAACTCATAAGGGGTTTTCTCTAGAATAGGTCTTAAAAAGACTCTATTTATGATATAGCACGCTGTTGAAACAGCTTCAGCCCAAAATTGTGAAGAAACCTTACTTTCAATTAAAAGAGTTCTAGCCATTTCTTGAAGAGATCTATTCTTTCTTTCCATAACTCCATTTTGCTGAAGAGTGTATGGAGAGGAGAACACATGCTTGAAGCCAGATTCATCACAAAATTTTGTAAAATCTTGATTTTCAAATTCACCTCCATGGTCTGTTCTTATACTTGAGATAACATATCCTTTTTCATTTTGAACCTTTTTAGCAAATTTTTTCAAAATACGAGAAGGTTTCAGACTTACTTGCAAGGAAATATACCCAAGTAAATCGGGAGTAATCGTCCACGATTACTAGGCAATATTTCTTTCCTCCAATGCTCTGGGTTCTGGTTGGTCTGAAGAGATCCATATGTAACAGCTGCAGTACATGATTAGTAGAGACATGATTTATTGGCTTAAATGAATTTCTTACCTGCTTTCCCAATATGCATGGAGTGCATAGATCAGACTTTTGGTATGATAAATTGGGTAGACCACGAACAAGCTGCTTTGATGAGATTTTGGCTATCTGCTTCATATTGATGTGACCAAGCTTTCTGTGCCACAAGCTTGCTTCGTCTTGAATTGAAATTAAGCATTGCAATTCATCCGATTTCATATCCAGAAGATAGATATTTCCATGCCTTCGACCCATAAAAGACTGAGTAGAGTCTTTACTAATTCTTAAACATATTCCTTCTTGAAAGAAGATCTTAAAACCAGTATCACATAGTTGGCTTATGCTGAGAAGATTATAATTGAGTCCTTCCACTAGGGAAACATTACTTATTGTGAGATTTCCAATTTTCACAGTTCCAAATCCCACAATTCTTCCTTTGCTGTTTCCACCAAATGAGACCTTTTCACCATTTACTTGAACAAGCTTTATAAAGCAATTTGAGTCTCCTGTCATATGTCTTGAGTATCCACTGTCTAGATACCACTTTACCTTTTCTTTGATGGAGACCTGCATTTAAAAGAGAGTCTCAAGTTTTCTTTGGTACCCATATTTTCTTGGGTCCATTGGTGTTAGTAAGATAAACAGTATTAGCCCATGTTTTCTTGACAGGTTTCCAAACCATAGGACACTCTTTTTCAAAGTGATCCGGGTTATTGCATTTTGAACACCTGAGAGCATTTCAACCTACAGACTTTACAAAAACCTTCTTGAAATGATTTTTGTAGGCCTCTCTTGAGGGTCTTTGCTTAATTCTTTCTTTTACTTTAGGAAAATTAATCAAGGGAATAGTTTCCACAGTCATACCTAAACCAGACTTATTGAAATAAGGTCTTTGAGCTGAAAGAATTTTTTCAAGTTTCTCGGACCCTATTGAAAATTTCTTTGAAATATTTGATGAGTCAATTTTTAAAAGAGCATTTTCTTTCAAAAGATTTTCTTCACTTTCTTTAAGAGTAGAAACGTTTATGTCTAAACATTTAACTCTTTCTTTCAACACATTTTCCTATTGTTTCAGAACGGCGTTTTCCTTTTTAAGTTCGGAAATCCTTTTAAGAGAAGTCTTAAGACTAACACACAGCTCATCAATATACTTAGAAACCTTGACAAGAATTTTAAAATTACTTACCTCAAGTTCACTGTCTGAGTCTGATTTAGAGTTTGAGTCTGAGTCTGATTGCGCCATCAAACACAAATTGGCATATTCATCATCACTTCCTTCACACTCTGTATCACTCCAGGTTTCGGCTTTGAGAGCCTTTCGAGGCTTTTCAGCTTTTCCTTTCTTCTTCTTTAGAAGGGGACAGTTGGGTCTGATGTGTCCCTTTTTCTTACATTCAAAACAAACTATATCTTTGTTTGATTCATCATCATCAACAGACTTGGTCTGTTGTCTTTGAAAGCTTTGTTTCTTTGAGTTGAATCTTATTCCTTTTTTATTCAGCTTTCTGAATCTTCTTATCATGAGAGCAAGCTCCTCATCGTCCATATCATCTTCAGAATCTGTAGTATCAGAATCATCATTTGATTTTAATGCAATGGATTTCTTACCTTTTGGATCTTCGTCTTCATTAATTCGTTCCACTTCATAAGACTGAAGAGTTCCAACCAGCTCATCGACAGATAGTGGTATGATTCTTTGCGTCTCTCTTATTGAAGTCTTTATGTGATTCCAATCCTTGGAGAGTCCACACAGTAGCTTGTTTACCTTCATGGGATCAGAAATTGGTTGTCCTTGATTTTCAAGACCATTTACAATTTCTGTAAAACGGCTAAACATGTCAGTTATAAATTCTCCAGGTCTCATTTTGAAGGCTTCATATTGACCAAAAAGGATGTTGATTCTGGTCTCTTTTACTCGATCAGTTCCTTCATAGGTGATATGTAACCTATCCCAGACTTCTTTAGCTGTAACACAAGAAGATATTCTGTTATATTCAGTAGGTGACAATGCACAATATAAAGAATATATAGCTTTTGCATCAAGAATTTGTTTCTTGATTATCTCTTCCTGAGACATTCCGCTGGTCACATCAGTTTCTTTTCCTCTTTCTGAGACGGGTGCAACTTTAGGAGTGATTCCTTTTTCTACAACGTCCCATTCCAGAGGATCCTTTGATCGAAGAAATGCTTTCATTTTGTTTTTCCAGATGTTGTAGTCATTTCCATCAAAGTAAGCAGGTCTGGTATTGCTTTGACTTTCCACCAGCCCTGGAGCTAGCATACTAGCCATGGATCTTTTACTCTGAAGTAAAACACTTCAAATAAAGTGAGTACACGAGCTCTGATACCAATTGATATGACTAGTATAAGTACCTAGAGGGGGCTGAATAGGTATAACTAGTAATTTCTAATGATAATCGCACAATACTAGACAGATGATAGAAATGAGACAATGTTTCTTCGTTAATAAACAAACAACGATCAAAGTAAGACTGAGAGTAGGGAAGAGAAAATTAAACACGAGGTTTATAGTGGTTCGGCTTATTTCAAGCCTACGTCCACTCTTCTGCATTGACAGCCCACTGGCTGGATTCCACTATGAACAAAGAGATATTACAGCACTTGTTCTTCCTTGATTTCTTGGTGTAGAAGATCTACCACACTCTCTCAAGGTATCACTAAGTATAGACTCTCTTTGCGTGTACAGTTTCACTCAATATGAATCGACTAATAATCAAGGAGCTTCAGACTCTGGAATTTCTCTATCGAGCACTTGCTAGAATAACTGGAACGTCTTCTTTTTATACTCCTTTATGCCACCATACCCGTTGGCACTTACCAAAGGAATTCTTCCAATCTTCTCGTTGGACAGAATCAATTAAGAAAGTCATTCGAGCTATTAAAGGAACATGTCGATAGCCCATCAATCCCGTTCGCCCATACAATCAAGATCTTGGTTTCCAAGAATAGAACCTTCCAAGAATATTTAGTCAATCATCGGATCGTCAAATGATCTTGATTTCGAATAATTAATCCGTTGTAACAAATCCAGCCAAGAGATCTTCTCTAGTTGATAAGATCAAATCCTTAATCAAACACTTTAGCTCTGAATCGCCTTCATCACTGGATTAGAAACTGTCAATGAGAATAGTCTTGAGTCTTGAGTCTGGTGATCTGAAAGTCTTCAGACTCTAAGTACAAGGGTCTGCATAGCTTTCAGACTAGACTGATAGAAACGTTTTGTTAGCTTCAAAACACTCTAGAGAGATTTCTCCAACAAGGCGGACTCAACTCAACTCCTATAGCAGTGAAGAAACTTTTGAACCTAAACCATAGTAACAAACAATACGTTGCTGAAGTTAGAACTATTGGAACAATACAGCAATGCAATGTGGTTCGACTGTGTGGCTTTTGTGCAGAACAGTAAAAAAGGTTCATAGTATATGGGTACCTTGCGATTGGTTCGCTCGCAGCTCATTTGTTTTAGAAAGGTCCTAACACCCTCGATTGGAAAACCAAATAGAGCATTGCCATTAGGATTGCTAAAGGATTAGAGTACCTCCATGAGAGGTGTCGAGATTGCATTATACACTGCAACATCAAGCCAGAGAATATATTGTTGGACGCGGAACTCGCACCACAGATTGTTGATTTCGGCCACGCAAAACTCCTAGGATGGGATGTCAGCCGTGCAACTACCACCATGAGGGGAATCAGAGGGTACCTCCCACGAGAGTGGATTTCAGGGGAGCCATCATGTCAAAAGTCGACATTTTCAGCCGTGGAAAGCTTCTCTTTGAGATCATATCGGGAAAGAGAAATATTGAGGAGCTGAATAGCAATATGCGCAATTATCTACCACTTCAGGTAGCTAATCCAATAGCCAAAGGAGGAGAAGTCTTGCCACTTGTGGACTGCAGATTGAATGGACTCGTGGCGATGGAAGAAGTGTGCAGAGCATGCAAAGTCGCTTGCTGATGCATTCAAGACAGCAAGCGAGATAGACAGATTTTTGAGGGGATTATGGTCGTAGAAAAGCCACCAACCCCTAGAATATTCTTGCAAATTGTAGGAAGCTATGAGAGTGATGCATAAAACCAAGCACTATGTCCTTTCTTTGATAATTTGTGGGCACAATGTAGCCCTAATTCATCATCCTTGAGTCTAAGTTACATCTATGCACCTCTTTGGCCGATGCCATTTGTAATATAAAGACGTAACAGTTAATGTCGCTGATGGACTGACTGGTCTAGAATCTGCATCATGCTTACCAGACTTTGTAGGTTCCAATCATATGCTACCATTTCCCCGTCCTCTAGTGGCAGAAGATCTGGTAAAGGAGTTTGTTGTCTATTCAGCTCATGTGTCTTGAGCCTGATGAAGTAAGATGAACTCTATATTAAACATTTATCTGATGCCCTTATTGCATCGCTGTAGAACCCTCGACACTCGACAGTTGGTAGAGGCTCAGGCCAGTAGAGGCAAGAGCCTTCCAGAAGTGGCGTGTGCTGCTGAGCAACGGTGTGCACATGGTATTCTTTAGTAAAAGGCGAAAGAACAGTTCGCTTTGTGCCTTCCAAAGCTTCTTTTTTGTTTCTCTTTTATTATTTGTTTGGATTTGCAACCAATGGTGTTGGGGAGAACTCGGGTACAACAATTCACCACGGACAAACGCAATCCAAGATCAATTTCTCCACCGAAGCAAAATCAACTAAAAATTTCTTAACCCCCAGCAACAACCAGCAATATATAGCCTCACAAAATGCAAATATAACGCCGAAATAATAAGTAGACAAAGCAAATAACAACACCAAGAATTTAACATGGAAAACCCGATGCGGGAAAAACCACGGACCGCCCAAAAACATCCACTAATCACCAAGAATAGCAGAATACACAAAGTAATCTTCTCTAGTCACACACTAGAGGCTCAACATCAACATTACAATCATATTTTTCTCACCAAATAGGTAGACAAATAAGTTGGGAGCAAGAAAACCTTAACCGTAACTAGAGGATTCAGAGACGGTTCTCGACGAACAAAAACCATCAACTTGTAGCCCTCAGTCTCACGAACAACCTACTGAAATTTGAGCCAATTCCGTCAATATTTGGCCTTCGAATCAAAGCCGCAAAGTTGCAGCCCTCTTCCTTCTTCTTCCTTCCTTGTGCGTTTTTTTTTTCTTTTTCTCTCTCCTCTCTTCACTTTTCGACGGACACCCCACGTACGACAACTTCCACTTCTTTTTGTTCTTTTCTTTTCTTTTTCCTTTTTTTTAGTGCTGGCTGGGCCCCACATGAAGGTGGACCCAGCCAACAAATCTCCCCCTCCACCTCATGTGGGAAGATTCGTCATGCCCACTTTTCTTCTACAAGCATCAAGCTTCATCACGGGCAAGGCTTTGGTCATCATGTCGGACTTATTGTTGTCGGTATGAAATTTCTCAAGTAGGAAGAGCTTCTCTTCTAGCTTTTCTTGGATCCAATGATACTTCACATCAACATGCTTCGATCTTGAATGAAACACCGGATTCTTGCTAAGATGGATGGTACTCATGCTATCGCAATAGAGAACAAACTTCTCTTGCTTCAAGCCCAACTCTTGTAGGAATTTTTGCATCCACAAAAGTTCTTTACCTCCTTCAGTAATAGCAATATACTCTGCTTCAGTTGTAGACAAAGCGGTATATTTTTGCAATCTCGATTGCCATGAAACAGCTCCCCCTGCAAAGATTATTATAAAACCCAATGTGGATTTTCGGGAATCAACATCACCGGCATAGTCCGCATCCGAGAAGCCACTCAACTCAGGCTTTGCATTTCCATAGCACAAGCAAAGTGTAGAAGTGCCTCTAAGATATCTCAAAATCTATTTAACAGCGGTCCAATGCTCCTTACCTAGATTAGAGAGAAATCTACTCACAACACCAACAGCATGAGCAATATCCGGTTTTGTACAAACCATGGCGTACATCAAACTACCCACGGCCGATGCATAAGGAATTTTCATCATCTCAACCTTCTCTTTCTCACTTGAAGGACACTCATTACTACTCAACTTGAAATGGCCTGCAAGTGGAGTACTCACCGGTTTACATGTGCTCATGTTGAATCTTTCAAGCACCTTCTCAATATACTTCTCTTGAGATAATCACAGTTTCTTATTCTTCCTCTCACGAGTAATTCTCATGCCTCAGATTTGCTTAGCCGGGCCTAGGTCTTTCATTGCAAAAGCTTTACTCAACTCATTTTTCAAGCTCTTGATTTTCTTGGCATCATGCCCAACAATCAACATATCATCCACATAAAGTAGGAGAATAAGAAAATCATTATCTGAGAATCTCTTCATAAAGACACAAGAATCGGAGTTTGTCTTACCGTATCCTTGTTCTTCCATGAATGACTCAAACTTCATATACCATTGCCTAGGCGCTTGCTTGAGACCATATAAGCTTTTCCTCAATCTACATACAAGATGCTCATTGCCTTCAACTTCAAAACCCTTTGGTTGCTCCATATATATCTCCTCTTCTAGGTCTCCATGAAGAAAAGCCATCTTTACATCAAGTTGTTCAATTTCTAAATTCAAACTGGCGGCCAACCCAAGAACAACTCGAATAGACGACATCTTTACAACCGGTGAAAAAATCTCTTCAAAGTCTATGCCCTTCTTTTGACGAAAACCCTTCACAACAAGTCTAGCCTTGTATCGTGGTTGTAAACTATTTTCTTCCATCTTTAACTTGTACACCCACTTATTTGTGAGTGTTCTCTTACCCTGAGGCAACTTCACCAATTCAAATGTGTGGTTCTCATGCAAGGATTTAAGCTCCTCTTGCATGGCTTTATGGCACTCATTCTTTCGTTCACATGATATAGCCTCTTCATAAGTTTCTGGCTCCCCTGCATCAGTGAGTAAAACACATACTCTGATATTGCTAGTATGAGTACCTAGAGGGGGGTGAATAGGTGCACAAACAATTTATCGAAATACGGAAGCGATTCTTAGCATATGATAGAAAGGAAATTATCTCTTAATTAACAAAATGAAATACGATCGAGGTAGAGAGAGTGAGGAAGGGAAAATTGAACACAGGATTTATAGTGGTTCGGCTTATTCCAAGCCTACATCCACTCTTCCGCACTGACAGTCCACCGGCTGGATTTCACTATGATCAAAAGAGAAGTTACAGCACAGCTTTGCCTTGATTCCACAGTGTAGATGTTCTACCACACCTCCTCAAGGTTTCTCACAAATATAGACTCTCTTTTGTATACAAGTATTCGCTCAAAGGATTTGTCTAAACAAAAAGGAGCTTCAGACTTTGGAATTCTTCTATCGCGCACACCTTGAACAACTAAGACAGTCTTCCTTACATACTCCTTTATGCCATCATACCCGTTGGCACTTACCAAAGGAATTCCTCCAATCTACCCGTTGGACGAAATCAATTAGGAAGATTGTTCAAGCTATTAAAGGAACGTGTTGATAGTCCATCAATCATGTTCGCCCATACAATCAGGATCTCGGTTTTCATAAGTAGAACCTTCCAATAATATTTAGGCAATCACTGGATCTTCAATTTATCGAGTCAATCTTCGATCAATCAAAGGACTCCGTTATGTCTTCTCCAGCCACGAGATCTTCTCCAGTTGATAAGGTCAAATCCTTAAAGAAACATCCAGTTCTGGATAACCTTTCTTCAACGGATTAGAGACTGTCAATGATGATAGATTTTGAATCTTGAGTCTGGCTGTCCGGAGGTCTTCAGACTTTAAATAGCAGAGTCTGCAAGCCTTCAGACTAGACTGATAGAAACGTTTTGTCAACTTCAAAACACTTCAAGAAGATTTCTCCAACAATCTCCCCCTTTTTTATGGTGACAAAACTTTCCTGTAGATTTGGATATCTTTGACCTGCAAAACATTTCTCAAACACATATGCATATCTTATAGAGATAAATAGCTAATAGAATAACACTAGAATCTGCAACCACAGAAAATAGGTTAGTCCAGTAAATGATGAAGCCATTCATAAGATATCAATATTGGTTAATAGAAGCAGTCAAGTCCAAGTCTAGTTCTTATCCAGACACAAACCAAAGTCAAACAGGTTCAAACCACAAAACCAAACAGTTCAAACCACAAAACAATCCAACAAACAATTAAAAGTTTAATGAAAAGTTTTTGATCAAATCTTGCATCTCTCCCCGTTTTTGTCATCATTAAAAAGGATGAGATAAAGTCAAGATTGCTTGGGAATGCGGACAAGCTGGAAATCTTCCATAGACTGAACGATGCCTTCCAGCCTTTTAAAGTCTTCCTTTAGCTTTGCAATCTCTTCACTCTTGGCATTGGCCTGATTCTGAACAGAGAATAAGAACACGAGATTTATAGTGGTTCGGCTTATTCCAAGCCTATGTCTACTCTTCCGCACTGACAGCCCACCGGCTGGATTTCACTATGATCAAAAGAGAAGTTACAGCACAGCTTTGCCTTGATTCCACAGTGTAGATGTTCTACCACACCTCCTCAAGGTTTCTCACAAATATAGACTCTCTTTTGTATACAAGTATTCGCTCAAAGGATTTGTCTAAACAGAAAGGAGCTTCAGACTTTGGAATTCTTCTATCGCTCACACCTTGAACAACTAAGACAGTCTTCCTTATATACTCCTTTATGCCATCATACCCGTTGGCACTTATCAAAGGAATTCCTCCAATCTACCCATTGGACAGAATCAATTAGGAAGATTGTTCAAGCTATTAAAGGAACGTGTTGATAGCCCATCAATCATGTTCGACCATACAATCAGGATCTCGGTTTCCATAAGCAGAACCTTCCAATAATATTTAGGCAATCACCGGATCTTCAATTTATCGAGTCAATCTTCGATCAATCAAAGGACTCCGTTATGTCTTCTCCAGCCACGAGATCTTCTCCGGTTGATAAGGTCAAATCCTTAACGAAGCATCCAGTTCTGGATAACCTTTCTTCAACGGATTAGAGACTGTCAATGAGGATAGACTTTGAGTCTTGAGTCTGGCTGTCCGGAGGTCTTCAGACTTTAAATAGCAGAGTCTGCAAGCCTTCAAACTAGACTGATAGAAACGTTTTGTCAACTTCAAAACACTTCAAGAAGATTTCTCCAACATACTCATGCAGTAAATATTTTTGAGAAGGCCTACGCTCTCTTTCATATCTTCTAACTTGAGGTAGGATAGATTGCTCTTGCTCAACTATTTCACCTGTATCAGCTGAAGAATCAACATTATGTGAGGACTCACCATCTTCATGACTTCCATGCACTTCTCCCCCATAATTTCTATCAACATTATAAGGATTTGGGCTGAAATTAACTTAACGTTGAGCTGTATTCTTTGGTCTCTCCACCTTGTCAATGTCTTCAATAGTTTGATACTCACAAAACACCACATCTCGGCTTCTAATGACTTTCTTTGCAACTGGATCCCATAACCTGTAACCAAACTCTTCATGTCCATAACCTAAGAAGATACACTGTTTAGACTTATCATCAAGCTTGGATCTTTCATCTTTTGGAACATGCACAAAAGCCCGACAACCGAACACTTTTAGATGGCTGTAGGAAACATCTTTGCCACTCCAAACTCTTTGTGAAATATCCCCCTTAAGAGGAACTGATGGAGATAGATTTATCAAGTCCACTGATGTTCTCATCGCTTCACCCCAAAATGACTTAGGCAACTTCGCATGAGAAAGCATACACCGAATCCGATCATTAATTGTCCGGTTCATTCTCTCTGCCACTCCATTATGTTGTGGTGTTTTTGGAACAGTCTTCTCAAGCTTGATACCATAATCCCTGCAATAGTGTTCAAATGGGCCTCTATATTCACCACCGTTGTCAGCCCGAACACATTTCAGCTTCTTCCCGGTTTCTCTTTCCACATTGACATGAAATTGCTTGAAAGCCGCAAGTACCTGATCTTTAGATTTCAAAGCAATAGCCCACACTTTTCTAGAATAGTCATCAATAAATGTCACAAAGTATAATGCACCTCCAAGAGTTCTAGCATCCATGCAACAAATATCAGTGTGAACTAAATCAAGTACATTTGATTTTGTGTGTGGAGAGGAACTATGAAATGAGAATCTATGTTGCTTACCAGTCAGACAATGAGTGCATTCCTTTAGATTTTTCTCTTTCAAAGGTAAAAAGTTCTTTTTAGCAAGAGTTTCAAGTCCTTTCTTGCTAAGATGACCTAGCCTCATATGCCATAAATCAACTGAGGAATCCTCTACTGCATTTACCTCTTCTTTAATCAAGTCAGCTTGCATGGTGTAGAGAGAGCATGTCTTCTTACATTTTGCCACTACCATGGAACCTTTAGTCAACTTCCATTTGCCATCAAAGAATGAATTACAATAACCATCATCATCCAAGGCACCCGTAGAGATCAAGTGAAATCGAATATCCGGAACATGTCTCACATTTTTCAAAATCAAATTACATCCGACGTCAGTTTCCAAATAAACATCTCCCATACCAATAACCTTGGAAACATCACTATTTCTCATCCTTATGCAACCAAAGTCGCCGCTGTGATAAGAAGCAAAGTAATCACGCCCTGAGGTGACATGAAAAGAAGCTGCGGAATCAACAACCCACATAGAGTCTTGGCATGTAAAATTTACATATCCGTCATTACATACAAACACAATATCGCCATCAGATGCAACCGCCGTTGTAGCTTGTTTCTCTTCTTTCTTTTTATCTCCATTTCTATCATGGAATCTATCTCTCTTTGGCAACCAACACTCTTTTGCATAATGTCCCATTTTGCCGCAATTATAACACTTGACACTCCTCCTCGGTCTTGATTTCGACCTTCCTCTTGACTTGCCTCGGGTATCATTTCTTTGAAACCTTCTTGATTGACTTCTCCCCCTGTTTTCTATAACAAGAGCATCCGATGTAGAAGCATAATTCAAGCCTTTTCTTCTTGTTTCTTCATTGAACAAGCTTTCTTTAACCATGCTCATAGAAAGCACACCAAAAGGAGCCGAGTTATTTAATGCCACAACCAAGGTGTCCCAACTATCAAGAAAAGTGCCAAGTAATAAGCATGACTGCAATTCATCACCAAGATCAATCTCAAGATTTGTCAATTGATTTACAACATCTTGAAATTCACTCAAGTGTTCCGCCATGTTACTCCCCTCCTTGTATCTCAAATTCACAAGTCGCTTAACTAGAAGAGCTTTATTTTGTGGAGTTTTTCTCTCATAAAGATCTTGTAATTTCTTCCACAAAGTGTCCGCCTTTGTTTCTTGAGCAACATGATGAAACACACTATCATCAATCCATTGTCGGATAAACCCAACCGTTTTCCGATTCATTCTCTCCCATTCTTTATCTTCCTTATCTCCTTTGGCTTCATCACCCTCAATAGGATCAAATAAGTCTTTGCAATATAACACATCTTCCATCTGAGGCTTCCAAATAGAATAATTTGAGGCATTTAATTTAAACATGGTGCTGCTGGTTTCTTCCATTTAACACTAAAATTCAACCGTGCTCTGATACCACTTGTTGGGGAGAACTCGGGTACAACAATTCACCACGGACAAACGCAATCCAGGATCAATTTCTCCACCGAAGCAAAATCAACTAAAAATTTCTTAACCCCCAGCAACAACCAGCAATATATAGCCTCACAAAATGCAAATATAACGCCAAAATAATAAGTAGACAGAGCAAATAACAACACCAAGGATTTAACGTGGAAAACCCGATGCGGGAAAAACCACGGACCGCCCAAAAACATCCACTAATCACCAAGAATAGCAGGATACACAAAGAATTCTTCTCTAGTCACACACTAGAGGCTCAACATCAACATTACAATCATATTTTTCTCACCAAATAGGTAGACAAACAAGTTGGGAGCAAGAAAACCTTAACCGCAACTAGAGGATTCGGAGACGGTTCTCGACGAACAAACACCATCAACTTGTAGCCCTCGGTCTCACGAACAACATACTGAAATTTGAGCCGATTCCGTCAATATTTGGCCTTCGAATCGAAGCCGCAAAGTTGCAGCCCTCTTCCTTCTTCTTCCTTCCTTATGCAGTTTTTTTTCTTTTTCTCTCTCCTCTCTTCACTTTTCGACGGACACCCCATGTACGACAACTTCCACTTCTTTTTGTTCTTTTCTTTTATTTTTTCTTTTTTTTAGTGCTGACTGGGCCCCACATGAAGGTGGACCCAGCCAACAAATGGAAACGTAAGAACGGTCAGGTAACACGTCATCATCATTGTGTCCTCTGTCAATGAAGACAGGGGGCTTTGGGCGGTCGCAAGGCCGCGACCACAGCAATGAGCACCGTCAGATCTAGGCTTCCAACCTCAAATCCGATGTGTAGAGAGAGAGAGAGAGAGAGAGAGAGAGACGTGATTGAGTTTGGGGCCTCGACGGCAGCATCATGCAGCTCGGATGGAGGTGAGACTACGTCGATTGAGTTGAGCGGGGCCAGCCACGGCGAGTGTTAACATGGCAATGGGTGAAGGGATTGCAAAGAGAGGAGGTGGCCATGGTGATATGTTGGGATTTGTTTCTCAAAACATGAACACATGTATTGGTAAAATTGAATCAAAATGATTCGCATTGGAAGTAAAAACACCTATACACATATCTCCAAAAACATTGTTCATGCATTTTATTAAGAAACATAGAGAAATGAAAAGGAGGCTAATCATATTACCTGTATACCATACTTAAAAAAAAAATTGATTATGACGTTCTTCAAGTCCAGGCCACAAATGTTTGATGTCGTTGCATTGTAAATTATGACGTTCTTTAGATCCAACCCTACAAATGTTGGACCTTTAGTTCAAATACACCACCAATCTTGTGTCCAACGGTAGAGAGAAATTGAGAAAGCTCATCATTACAATTGTGTTAGTAATTGCTTTCATGTGTATCTTCAAGTACTGATATCACTAATTAATTGTCATACTAAAAGTTTTGTTTTTTTGTAATTTTAGCAAACACAAGAAGGACTTATTTCAACACTAGTAAGTGGAGAGTGATGTCATACTATCTAATGGTGAAGAATGTGAAAGAGAAGCTGCTACAGATGAGCCAAAAGGAAATCAAACTGACAAAGAAATTGTAATAAAACCGAGGCAAGGGATGGTACTCGATTATGTAGAGGAACTCTAAGAGTATTAGAAAAGATAGGCTAAACAAGTCGGATTCGGTGGAGGAGCTCGCAAAATGGAGATGACAGTAAGATCTAATACTTGATTTTTGCTTGTTCTCGTTATGGAAAGAGTGTGGATTGCTTCACGTTGTCAAGCCAAGGCTATGTCAGGAACAATGTGTAAGCAAAGATTAGTGCTTGTTTATGTCCAGGTGGAAAGTACAGAATATCATCTTTCCATCTTGACCACAATCGTAACTTGAGTCCTAGGAAAGTTCGTGATCAAAGATGCCCCAAGAAGTTGGATGCTCATGTGAAAAGAAGGCTTGAATTGAAATGATAAAGCTGGTATAAGGATCGACAAGAATTTTTTTAATCACCCGTTGTCAAGGCAGGAGGTTATAAAGATCTTAATTTTGGTGAGAAAGAGTGTCGAAATTTCATTGAAAATGTGAGATAGTTAAGACTTGGAACTGGAGATGGCGAAGCCATTCATAACTATTTGGTTCGGCTACAAAGTAGAAATGATAGTTTTTTCTATGGACGGAGTTGGATGTCAGTTCCAGGACATTCAGCATTACACCTAGCGTCAGCACCAATCCTCCCATAAATTTATACACGGAATTACGTAAACATGGAATATCCTTATACATCTACTCGGGCAATATAGAACAAATAGAATCGAACAAACTGCTATATATTAAAAAAAAAAAAACTGGACAAAAAAGAGAACTAATTTCAAACTCAAATATGGGACGGGCTTGGAGGTGGTCAAGAAATGGAGGGAGGCTCTCTCTGAATCCGCCAATCTGATGAGAACGCATTTGTATGATGATTAATCCCCGATGTCAAACCCATTACCTTCTCCTATCAAAAATAATTTTAACTGTCTGGGAAAGGAAGTGTCGAGACTTGACTAGCTTAATGCCAACACCAATCGACCAATCGAGCCGACCTAACCGATGACATCGATTTCTACCGTGTTTTTGTTGGGTATAAGTTAAGGGCATCTGTATTGAAGTATGGTAGCTCTATTATCATTTCCAACATATGGTTCGAGTGGAAAAGAGAACTTGAAATGAGAAACCTGCGCTCTAAAGTCGAGTTCAACGCATCCTTTCAGAACTTTCTGCATTTCATCCATAAGATATATTGATTGAATAAAATGATCCATATTCAATGGCACCAATATGTACATTATCCAGGGGAAAAGTGCCAAAAAAGTCCTAAACCTTTTGTCATTGTGCCGATTTAGTCATAAACCTTTTTTTGGTGCCGATTCAGTCCTAAACCTTTTTAAATTGTGCCGATTTAGTCCTAAACTTTTTTTTGGTGCCGATTCAGTCCTTTCCGGCCAATTTGGCCGGATTTTGCTGACTAGATGCCGGCCGGCTGACGTGGACAACTTTTTACTAATATTTTAATTTTTTTGAATTTTTTTAAATTATTTTATTTTATTTTTTATTTTTTTATTTTTTTATTCTTCTCTTCTTCCTCCAGCCGGTCGCCGGACCTCGGCGACCAGCCAGAGGCGACGGCCTGCGAGGTCGAGGTCGACCTCGCCGGGCACCTCGCCAGTGGCCGCGAGGGCGGCCTCGCGCGGGGCGGGCGAGCCTTGCCCTCGCCGGATCTGGCGAGGTCGAGCCTCGCCGGCCATGGGCGAGGCTCGACCCTCGCCAAATCTGGCGAGGGCGAGCCTCGCCCGCCCCGTGCGAGGCCGGCCTCGAGGCCTGGGTGGCGAGGGCGAGCCGCGCCAGCTCGCCGGATATGGCGGCGGGTCGGCGAGCAGCGGTGGACGGCATCGGGCGGCAGTGGTCTCACGTGGCCAGGGTTTCCTTGGCTTGGCCGAGAGAGGACTCTCTCTCTCTCTCTTAGGTCCCGCCCAGATCGAATGCTCTCAGATCTCGAACCAAATCGTTGAAGACCGCGAGCTCCAGCCTGGTCCGACCACCGCAAGGCACAAAAAAGGACCGAGGCCTACCGGAGCTTCGGCGCTTGAAACCAGGTGCGGCTGTAGGCCGACGGCCGCAGCTCAGGTGCGGTGGCCGGCAGTCTACCCCCTCCGACTCTCTCCCCCTGCTCGAACCCCCTCACTCGCCAGATCCGGCAAGCTAGCGGGGCTCGCCCTCGCCGGCCATGGGCGAGGCTCGACCCTCGCCAGATCCGACGAGGGTGAGCCTCACCACCCAGGCCTCGAGGGCGGCCTCGCGCGGGGCGGGCAAGGCCACTGGCGAGGTGCCCGGCGAGGTCGACCTCGACCTCACCGGTCGTCGCCTCTGGTTGATTGCCGAGGTCCGGCGACCGGCTGGAGGAAGAAGAGCATAATAAAAGAATAAAAAAATGAAAAATAAATAAAAAAAATTCAAAAATATTAAAATATTAGTAAAAAGTTGTCCACGTCAGCCAGCCGGCGTCCAGTCAGCAAAATCCGGCCAAATTGGCCGGAAAGGACTGAATTGGCACAATTTAAAAAGGTTTAGGACTAAATCGGCACCAAAAAAAGGTTTAGGACTAAATCGGCACAATGACAAAAGGTTTAGGACTTTTTTGGCACTTTTCCCCATTATCCAGCAATAGTAAAGTTACACGGTAGTCTCTGTAATATGAATTGAAGAGTATAGATCAAAACTTGGCATTCTTTGCTCTACTCAATAGCAGCATATGCTCATATGCTTTGTGTGTGTGTCTAATAAATTTTATTGCTACCGAAGCCATTATTAACTAGAGAAGACTGAAATTAATCACAAATTTCTGGGCCTGTTTAATACTCCTCTTATCAGATTATGCTGTACACTTCAGGCTACATAATGACTGATACTTCATAATCATCCATACCTCTCTCACTCTTTTGTTTCAACAGGAATGAAGATGATTGGATCCTAGCATTGTAGAAGAGATAGAGAAAAATGATGGGAGAGATTGGATGTAAACTAGAATAAAGATTCTCGTAATTACAGTTTGGTCAGACAAAATAGCTATTTCACTAGAGAGATTGGTGCGCAACAATGCTGCTTCAGCTGAAGGTCAAAATAACAGAAGTTGTATTTCATTGTAGAAGATTTTAGCTGCTTAAAACTGTTGTTGAAACTTGAGAATAGTACAGACAAGGGAGTACACTTCGAGGTGAAATCTATGTAAGGTAAATTATTGGTTAAAGGAAGTGGGAGTGAATGGAGTTTTGTGATAACGTGACTCAACCATAAATCGCCATTCTGTCTACTTCTCTTTTCTCCCCTCAAGAAAAATTTTATTAATGGCACAGCAGGTGAGCAACCCGCTCCAAGTTCAAGACGTTACAGTTCAAAGAAGCCTCTAGTTATGACACAATACTTTGTTTACCTATCCAATTCTGTCTACCTTGTAACAGAGGAATCAACTAATCTTCCCAAGGTGTCGACCTTTTGATCTTTGATGCAATTAGATCAACACTTTCTTAAAGATATAGATCATATCAGATTGAGCAAAACTTGCTATTTCAGAATTTTAGAGAATGAAGCACTGGCATCATTAATTGGATTAAGAGAGGTGAGAGAGGTCTAAGTGACATTCACAGAGCAACTAGGAAGACCGTGGCCATTCAACAAGCATCCACTTAAGTTTGGATTAATGCATTTTGCATCACAATTCATATAGAAAGAGAGTAAGGAATAGTTCCTCATCCATGTCAGTATTAATAGCATGATGCAGAACCTGTACTTCATTGTGATTTTCAATTTTAATTTAAGGAGCAGACATTTTAAAATTTCTAGTAGAGATGAAAAAAAAGAAAACGGAAAAGAAAAATGCATTGGAATCACTTCCCCTAGAATCAACTCCTCAACAAGTCGTGACCAATTTGACAGGAATGTTTTGCAAGCTAACACTCGTATGATATTTGGTGCCAGTGGAACCATAGTTAAGACCATCTTATCTTTGTTAAGTGGATTAGCTTTCCTCTCCATATGTTTCGATTGGACTTTCTTCTTCCTTGGTGTCTATTGAATTGTCTTCCTCTGAGTCTCTTTCCTTGACCATCCAATTTATTTCTATCGGATGAGGGCATTGGGGCTCGACCCTCAAATCATCCTCCTGTTGCTGGCATATTAGACGGAACCCACACTTCTTCATGCTTCCGTTTGAAACTCTAAGGTGAACTTGAAAATCACTCCAATCATTTTGCAGATGCTTCTCTACTTCCCACAGATTTCTGCGCAGATGATATTCAAGCCACACATGATTGGATTCCAGTGAAAAGAAGGATGTCCAATGCGAATTCGTCATGTTGCCATTGACAAAAATTTGGACGTGGCATGAAACAACATCGAGCACTTTTCCTTCCTCCAGCCCAACAACCACACAGAGTGCAAGTCCTAAAAACTTGTCATACAGGTTCTTGGGAACCTTGAAAGATATAGATCCCTCTTCACAATGGTGAATCCATCCTGGCATCTCTCCTCCAATTAGGAGAATTTTGACGGTTCTCTTCTTCGTCTTCCGGAGATACTGTCATACAGCATTCAAAGTGTGTGTGTGAGAGAGAGAGAGAGAGAGTGAGTGAGTGAGAGAGAGAGACTGACCTCGAGTATTGACACACCAGGCAGATTGAACCCTTTCCGTGATAATCCACAGCATGAAGAGAAGTTAACTTTGGAGAAGTTGGAGAGACTCGAAAAATCTGGGAGTTTTTGTAGAGATCTGCAATTATTTGCTATTATGATCTCAATATTTGATGGAAGCTGAGGAATCTCTTGCAGTTGCTCGCAATTATCCAGATACAAGTCTTTCAAATTATCATATTTGCGGCAGCACCTCGGCATATGAGTGAACTTGTTCCCTCTAAGATCTAGGTACCTCAATCTGGGAAGATTGGAAGAACCCTCGAGGAAATCTAACCCTGATAAATTGCAACCGTCAAGATCTAGCCTGTCTAGATTTGGGAATCCGAAGCCACCATCAAGATCGGTTGGATCCTCCAAGTTCTTCGGAAACTTGATAAAATTTGAGCAATCCGTAAGATACAGGTCGCTCAGATTTTGCAATTTATAAATGCTTGATGGAAGCCTTATGAGACTTTTGCAGTTCCCTAAATGTATTCGCCTTACAGAGACAAGATTATCAATGGATGCAGGGAGTTCTTTAATAGCTGTTCCTTCTAGATAAAGTTCCTCTAGATGTTCTATCTTTACTAGAATATCAGAGAACTTCTCGAGTTTAGAGCAACCAGAGAGATAAAGTTTGCGAAGAGATTTTGTCTTGAGTATGCTAGGAAAGATACTAAGCTTAGAGCACTGTTCTAATGATAAAAATTCTAACTTGTCAAGATATCCGACGGATTGATCAACCTCCACCAAGCATTCACAGCTATTGAAATCCAATCTCTCCAAATTTGGAGCCCATGAAATGTCAGGAACACGAGTCAGGAAATTGCATCGACTGAAATTGATGTCCTTCAACATTCTAAAATCCTGCAAAAACATATCAGTGCAGTCATTAAGTTCTGCAAATGTAAATAGCTATGAAAATGAAAAGCTACTCATGGCAAGGGCTTACGTTAAATGTGACTCCTAATTGTTTGATATGACTATTAAACATAAAATAGTGACCAATTATTTGAAAAAAAAAGAAAGAGTAAGACTTTGGTTTTTGACACATTCTATCGATGAGTACAATTCTTAAAACTTCGGGCCTCGATTGACTCGTCCATCACTTTAATGCACTTCGGCAATAACCTGTGCCCACCGTGCGAGGCTTGGAAAAATGAGTCAGACTTTGGTTTTTTGGTCTCCCTAACGAGCTCCGACCAAAGCCCACAAACATGTATCTTACTCGAATAGATCTTAAATGGGAAAGCCCCACCACAACGGAAATCACTAAGCGAGGAACTATACTGAATAATTTTTCACCATCATTCGTAACTTTACTGTCGATAAGTAGTGTCTTCTCCACGCGTTTAATCGAACGGGCCAGTTGCCCGTTTCTTTTGGTTTCACATGAGCCGCCTATGAATAAGTCCAACCGCCCAATATTCTAATCGACTGATTTTCGTTTTTGAGGCCAGTTTCCTATGTTGAATGGAAGGCCGTGGAATGGCCGAAGTGATTGGGCCAAGAAAGTAATCATATTAGTCAGAATCCACACTTTTCACAATAATTATACAAAATGAATGATATTGAAAATCGGTTAATCTAATGCAAGCGGGGAAATGACTCAAGTCATTTGGACCGAAATGGTCTACTGTCCACAACTCCTTTGATTCCATACACTCAAGCCACACATGATCCAAATCATATGGCCGCACATGCTTGGTGTGTGTCGTCTCTTTGTTATAAACTCCTAAAACCTCAAATGAGAACAGCGACTCTCCTTGTCCTCGAAATACAACACAGAAAACTACTCCTAAAATCTTTTTATGAAAGTCCTTTGAAGCCACGAAAGATATGTAACCCTCTTTATCGGGGATCAACCACTTAAGCATCTCTCTTCCAAGTAGAATAACTTGGCAATTTGTTTGGCAATGAAATTTCTCTCATAGATGTAGATTGTTAGATAATTTTTCGAAATTGGAACCTAAAAAGAGGAGTTTCAATGAGTTAGGTGGCAGTACTAGAGTTCATATATAGTTAGCAATAGCAATGCAAATATTTTTTTGTACTTAATTGGTGGAAACAGGTCATGTATTGTTGAAGATTTTGTAACTAGATGAACATGAATTATTTAAGTTTTTCATTGGATTGGGTGATCCTTGTAAGTCAACAATGAACTAGAGTACTATAAATAAAGAAAATATCCTTTGCATTGTCTTATAGCAACCTGTACCACATAGACATGCACAATCACTTTTTATATGTTTGTTTTTTTTTTTTTTTAATTAGCCCACAATTCTAATCAGAGAGAGAGAGAGAGAGAGAGAGAGAGAGAGAGAGAGAGAGAGAGAGAGAGAGAGAGTCTAACCTCAAACTTGTAATAATCATTCATGGCCCCATGACGAACTACCTCCTGAGATGAATATAACTCAACTTGCTCAACGTCACATATTTTGGAGGGAAGTCTACTCAGAGATTTGCAACTAGTTGCCCTTAGCCTTCTTAAATTCTTAGGAAGCTTGGGGATCTCTTGTAGTTGTTGGCAACTCGAAACATCCAAACCTTCCAAGTTATAGAGTTTCCAGCATGAAGGAAGGTCAGTAAAATTGTTTCCCTGCAAATCTAATTCTCGTAAGCGTGGAAAAGAGGAAAGAGTATCCATGAACTCTACTTCTGATAGATGGCACCATCCAAGGCTCAACAACGATAACATTGGAAATCTCATCTTTGAACAGCGCTCACTCAAATCCTCCTCCTCCTCCTTTGGAAACTTGATTGGTCGTGAGCAGCCACTAAGTTGTAGGATTTCAAGATTTTGCAACCTGTAAATGCTAGACGGAAGGATTGCCAATTTCTTGCTGTCCACTAAATACATACGCTTTAAAGAGACAAGATTTTCTATGGATGCAGGAAGTTCCTCGATTCCAGTATCAATTAAGAAAACTTCTAGCAAGGCTTCATTTTTAATTAAGATATCAGGGAAACTTTGTAAGTTAGAGCACCCTCTTAAACTCAAAGACCATAACTTGCCATGACATGTAATTGATTCGTGGACACGCTTCAAGTTTTTGCATGATTCAAGGTACAACTTCTCGAGATTTGGAGTACAAGAGATGTTTGGCGTACATATCAGTGACTGGCATTGAATCAAGGTAATGAACTTCAATTTATTAAAGTCCTGCAAGAACAATAAAACTAACTTGCATAGACATTTCAGACGATCAAAGAACAAAAGTGAGATATATATATATATATATATATATATATATATATATATATATAAATATTCATATCAAAAGCTGACTCTAATTTTTTAATAAAAAACACTTGATCATAATTCAAGCCACATGTCATCAGAATTCACTTGATCATGTGGTGTAAATAGAGCACTCCCTCACTTAAAAAAATACAAGTTTAATAAGTAATCCTTCTAAATTCGCCAATGCTTGTAATTTCACCACGCACTAGAATGGTGTGGTCACTTCCACTACGTATACGTGCAGAAACAATACTTATAACTCAAAGAAAGAGAGAGAGAGAGAGTGTGTGTGTAACCACTTGGGAGCACATGAGCTGTGGTCAATCCTTTGCCAACTAATTCATCACATGCATTTAAGTAAACATCTGAAATCTTATGTAGAGATTCACAACCACCCACCTGCAGATCCCACATAGGCGGTGGAAGGTTAGGAATCTCTTCTATTCATCACTTATTAGGAAGTGGTGGTTGGTTGATCGCTTTTTGAAAAGAAGACATTTTGTACACCTAGATGATCATACATATAACCAAAAAAATGAAAAATAATAGAGTCCAAGCCATCTTGCGTAGTTTTTTTGTTTTTAAGCTACATATATGTTGGTGTTGTGTTAGAGCTCAAAGTTTAATATATCATTATAAAAACAACCACCACATTTATACCTTGCCTTTGTATAGATAAATAAAAAAATGTAGATGCATTGATAGACTTTGACATCTCGATCTAGTGGATCTCATGTGCAATTTATTAAACCTCTATGGTGCACACCGTCAAATATATAATGAGTCTTTTTGCGCCTTCTTTCAATTAAGTTTTAACTACTTTCTTTGCGAGACCCCTTTATCAATGAGTTGTCATTCCATAATGATTAGGATATTTTTGATATGGTAAATTCTCAATGAACTCTCCAAAATTATAGCACTATCCTTAGAAGGATGAAAAGAATATTAAATGAAAGGGAGTTTAAGGAATAAGATTTGAAATGCTATATATGAAATTTTATTTGAAGGTGTATCTCTCAAAAGATAAAAGTGGTGAGTTTTTTCATGGGACAAGTGAAGAATGTCAATTAAACTTTTTAAATTCAGACAAACCTAATCAACACTCTCACTTGCCCAGTAGCATTATCAATGGAAATGTTGCTATTAGTAGGAAGGGGATTACGGAATGGTTTTGATATGGTAAAAAAATTGTAAATGATTGGTCATGGAGCATTGATGGTTTACGTGTTATGGAGAGTTACATTGGTCTTCATTAATAGGGACTCAACAATAGTTTAGTTCTATTAGCCATCCTCAAATCGATGGACAAGCTAAAGCTGTTAATGGAATTTTGGGCAATTTAATAAGGAGTTTATTGGAAAACATGTTAAACAATAGGATTTAGTATTGGTTCAAAATGAATTTGCAGATAATAACTGGATGAGCCAAACTATCATAAAATGCCAATTTGAAGTTATGTATCGAAAAGACAATAAGGCTATGTTCGTTTCGCAAAAAAATGTGACATTTTGGGAAAATATTTTTCAAGAAGTTATTATTTTGAAAAATGATAATATTTTCTTATATTCGGTAGAAACCTGAAAATGAATTGGAAAATATGTTTTGCCATTTGGTAGGGAAACTAGATTTTCCAGAGAAAAATTACCAAAAAATTGAATTTTTAATTTTTTTTCTTTTCTTTATATCTTTATTCCTCTTTTTTTTACTTCTTTTATTTCTTTTCCTTTTTCCTTCTTCCTCGACCAAAGGCCAGCCATGGCCACGACTGGTGTTGGCAAGCTCGTCCCTTGCTTGTGGCGGTCACCCGCCATCATTGTGGCTGGCAACTGGCCTAGGAAGAAGGAAAAAGAAAAGGAAATAAAAAGAAAAGAAAAGAAAAGAAAACATAATTAAAAATTCAATTTAAAAAAAATATTTATAAGAACAAACATTTCATTAATCAAGGTCCCGAGCCCGAGCACTGAGGACCTGCTCATAGCCTTTTTGGACAAGAGCTTTAGTATTGGGGACTTGAGCACTACCTTTATAGTCCCAAGCTTGGGTGCTAGGGAATCGGGCACAAGCATCAGGGATTCAAGCTCAGCCTCGATGAACTCAAGCATGGGCACTAGGGGCTCAGGCCTGGCCATTGGAGACCTAAACCTAAATGCTGGGATCCGGAATGAATGTTAGAGTTTTCATGTCTAAGTGTAGAATTTTGGGTCTGAGCACCAATAGTTAGTCATATTTTGGAAAATGTTTTTTGGTTTTTGAAAGAGGGAAATCATTTTCCTGAATTTAAGTATAGGTATTCCATTAACTAATCAGTAGACTCATTTGCCTAAGCAAACCGAATACAGGAAAATGAGGAAAATGTTTTCTTGAAAAATATCTTCCATGAAACGAGCAAAACGTATGTTTATCTCATATAAAGCATGGAAAGAGAAATATGAGCAACTTTTTATACATATAGTACTGCGTAAACACGGGTTAAGTGTACCGTGGATGCGAAAAACTGATACTTGTAAAGTTGAGCAAAATCACCAATTTAGAAATATCTAATGGAACGAAATTGTTGATAAAATACGCAATACATAGAAACATATACATGTATATGGACAAAAAAAGGATGTTTCAAGATTTCAAATAACAAAATTTGTTGTCGCATAAAAAGAATTCAAAATTTTGATATTGACACATGTTAGAGATCAAATAAACTTACTAACTCACGCATTTCTCTATAGATACAACATTGGCAAAATAAGTAATTGACTACCTTTTGGGGTTAAAAAAGAAAAAGAAGAGAGAGAAATCCTACCGAAGCTCCTGTTTAATTTATATTGTACTATAGATTATATGAATGTGAGTATAATTACACGTACATACATACGTATATGACTTACTTTATGGAACAACCAACATGTAAAAAGTTACCAGTGTGTTAAACTTACTTAGGCATTTCTCTGTGGATACACCATGCAAGTAATCGTCCGAGGTAGGCTTATTTAACTAAAATATGATGGGCTGTCCTACATGTGAAAAGTTTGTGGCAAATTTGGGAGAATTCTCGTGTATATAGTGGGGAGGTTTGAGATGCCCTTAGTAATCGATTAATTTGGTCGTGTTGTTATCTATTGTCCCGTACATATCGGATGATTACTGGAGTAGCCCAAGAGAGTACTCACGTGTTGAGCGGAATTTGTTAGTATACCCACATTTGTAATCGATGAAAATGAGTAAATGGACTCAAATAAACATCGGCAATTATTTTGTAAGAGTTCCTAATTTGAACATGCGGAAAACATCAACAAATAAATATTGGTACACTATTAAAACAATAAGTGATTTAGAAACAATTAGATAGACGTGGGTAACTTAATCAAATAAGAGTTAATAATTAAAACAAAATGGTAACTTAACCCATGAAGAGTTGGTATATCACTAAAATTAATATTGGTAATTTTCTTTAAAAGTTAGTAACTTTAACATGATGCTAATTTTAGCAATTAAATATTGGTAAGTTCTTGAACCAATTGGTAATACTTATAAAATGAAATAAAAGTTGATATATAGACTCAAATACGAGATGGTAATTTTCTATAATATCAGTAACTTTAATACGTTGGAAGCTACGCAAGTAATATTGATTATTTACAAAAATAGTTGGTAATTGAAAATAATCAAATAACTGTCGGTACTTCGAAAAAACTATTGGTAACTTCTAGCACGTTTATAGGCTATATGTCCGTTGATTCTACCATCACTAGGGGTGTGCATGGTCCGAGCGGGCGGTTTGTGACCTAGAACTAGAAACCGCCCGCTAAAAACTAGTTCCAAAAAATTGGAATCGGGAATTGCCCGCTAGTTGCATGGATCCACTCGAGAACCGAACCACCAGTCCGATTCGGTTCCCGGGTGGATCCATAAAGCCGGTCAACCTCCGCGCCTTCCCCTTTTTGCCCTCCTCACATTTGCTTATCCTGACTCTCCCAACCATGGTAGCTTTATTCTCCTCAAGTACTAGCGCCACGGTGGTGTCTGCGGCGGCGGCATCCCTCGCTTTGCTTCCGTCCTGACCACCACCACCATCTTCGCCACTGCCTCCGCCGTCTCCCACTCCTCCCTTGAGACCAGCAATGAGGAGGACAATGGGGACGATGAGCCGTTCTTAGACCTGGAGTTCGCCCGTCCTCGAAGATGAGGATGATGGGGAGAAGCTTGAGGAGGGGGAGGAGGAAGAGGGGAGTTAGAAGCGGGACAAGCCCAACAACAAAAAGGACAATAGTGACAGTGAATGCGGAGGTGGCAACGACGTGGAGAAAGAGTTCAAGTTTGAGGGAGGAAAAGAGGATCAATTCACTGTTTCGCCGAGTTCGGACTAGGACTCGAAGGGAGATGAGTAGATCCGGAGGTGAATTGGAGAGGAAGAGGAAGCTCGGGGAGATTTTGAATTGAGAGAGATGAGATGGAATAGGAAAGTAGTGAATTAAGACAAAATGGTAATTGGAGCTCTAAATTTTAGATTTGCTAATTTCAAAATTTTTAAATATTAAAAATTAATATATTGTTATAATATAACCGGTCTGGTCCAGGCGTGTGGGTGGGTAGATCTGCCCATGGAACCGAGAACTAGACTGGTACCCCCCGGTTCCCATAAATTGGAACCGGGAACTGGACCGGTTCCCTTAAGAACCATCGGTTCCTGGCATTTTTGGTCCAATTCCGAGCGGTCCTGGCGGGTCCCGGTTCTTTTGCACATCCTTAGCCATAACACTATTGGCAACTTACTAATTTCCAGCCAAATAAGTTGTCGATCAAAACTTAGTTACCAATGATTTTGAAATTTACCTATGCTCTTAAGAAATTACTAGCATGAAATAGTATTGTGTTTTTTATGCACGAAATGCTCGAAATCTACAGTATACAGCGATGCTGCTACTTCTCAAGAATTGGGTTTAAGTAATCAAACTGAACGATGACTTTTTCTCCCAAGGCTCTTTTTTGTAATTAATTATGAATACAACATTTTTTCTTTGTAATTTTCTAACATGAGATGGAAAACAACTTCTTGGGTTTAGCATGAAAGAAAAAAAGGCCTTTGTCAAGCTCAGTCACATTGATAAAATTGTTGATTCTCGAAGAATTAATTAAATTTCATTTTGACATTCTAATAATTTATCTAGTACACTACTTGAAACTTAACTAGTAGATTTGTTTATTACCATCCAAATAGTAATGAATACGTGGCTTCTCAATTCTCCCATGGGAAGGGTCTTTAATGATGTTGGGACTATTACATATATCTTCTTCTTCTTCTTTTATGTGTCCCGCTCTAGCTCTTAAGTTACTCTCAGACTTTTACCCTAACTCTTTGCGGGGCGTGGGAGCCAAAATCCACGCCTAAAGCTAAAAGTCCCCACCCCAACCCCCTTGAAAAGATGGAGATTCGAAACCCCCACTTCCCCCTTTCTATGTAAAACTATTACATATATAAAAGCGTTAAATAAAAGGTCTTCTCGTATAACTATATAGCTTAAGCACATTCTATGTTCAAAAATTAAGTTACACACAAAGAAGTTTCTGTTTCAATTTTCAGCTCAAAGTCACGGTGGTTTGAGCTCACTGTTTTTGTTTATATATGTATGTATAGAAAACTTCTACTTTTTATCCATGTACTTTCACTACCTTTTTAATCAAGCTAAATCTAGTTGATGTGGCGATTAAACTAATTCTGCAATATAATGTGGATTAAATATCGCACATAGGTTAGCCGTCATAGAATTAGCTTAAAGCAGAAGTTAGTCAAACGGGTTATGGCATCTACCTACATTCACTATTTACGAGGGGTGAACATGTAGGTAACATTCAATCCACGTCATATTCCGACATCTTTTGACAGCCACGTCAGCTGAATTTGACCAGATTTGATGCCGATGAGACTTGATTAAACAATCTGTGTAAATAGAATGACTCGGATAGATAATTAAAGACACATGGACATGATTAGGAAAGAAGTTAAAAGTACAAAGATAAAAAATGAAACTTTACCTATATGTATTTCAACTATAATCAACAAGCTGTCATTAATAAGGCGGACTAGTTACAGACGGAAGATTATAACTGCATTGGTTCTACGTACTAGAATGACAGCCTACATTTGATGCTTTAATATGTAAAAAGAATATAGTTATAGATGCTTTCCTATAGACACTAACAAATATCAGGAATAAGTAAAGTAAAAAGGACCAAGTAAATACGCACCTTAAATTGTCCCGGCACTTGCTTGATCTTGCCATTCTGCATATCAGGTCCAACTAACTTATTTGGACCATAGCCAAATTCTGGAATCGTGGAACAGTTAGTCCATTCCAACCACCTTAACTCATTAGGGAGATGAATGGGACCTTGGAAAGAAGTATCTACATTACGAAGGATGAGCAACGTCAAATTTCTCATGTTTGTGAAAGCATTAGGACATATATATGTCTCTTCTGGCTTTGGTAGCTCCAAAACTATGGCTTTTATTGAAGATGTTCCCTGTATATTTATTCAAATATATTTAGGTTTCTTTGTAACTATAGTAAACAAAGTCAAAGATAAGAATAGAATATGAATTCTTATACATTGACAAGTCTTACCACATCTCCTGATAGAACATAAAAAACATCATCATGAAGCCATAACCTACTGCGTTGGCTAGGATCATCACGGCTTTCTTCTTTAACAATATCGATGCCCATCACCTGTATTAAGTCATGCATATGTAAATATCCTTTCTCTTCACTAATCAAGGAGCGCTCAATGAGAATTTGTACCCCAATGGTTGTGTCAAAATCACAACCGTCAAGAACTTTCTTTATGTACTCTGTCGTCTGCCCTTTGAAGAAACAGGCAATGTTGAGAAAAATCTCCTTTTCATTGTCCTCTAATCCATCATAACTTACCTTTAGCACATCGTTGATTTTTTTGTTAGTGCTTTTAGTAAGTTTTTGTAGGGTACTTTTCCATTCATGTTCTCCTCTACCACACAAGAAAGAACCCAACACCTCAAGAGGCAAAGGAAGGCCTTTGGCATAATGTAAAACACTATCAACAAGATTACTCCTCATTTCTATTTTCCGGTTTCTTCGAAAAGCATGCCTTCTAAAAAGTTCAAGAGCTTCATCATCCTCAAGAGTTTTAACTTCATAGATATGATCTACCCCATGATAAGTTAGCAGATGTTTATCTCTTGTCGTGATAATTATCCTACTTCCTTTAGCAAACCACTCATGATCTCTGGCTAAAGCATTTAACTGGCGTTCATCATCCACATCATCAAGAATAATAAGAACTTTCTTATTACAAAGTCTCTCTTGAATCAACCGACTTCCTCCACCAACATTGAAGACTGTTATTTTCTTCCTTGGTGTTAGCTCCGATAGCAATTTTACTTGCAAAGGAACCAAATCATTGGAACTTTTAGAATTTTCTCTAACACGTTCCAAGAAACTAGATACTTGAAACTCTTTGAAAATAGCATTGTAAATGGCTTTAGCAAGGGTTGTCTTCCCCACACCTCCTTGTCCCCATAATCCTACCATAAGAACATCATCCTTAGATTGTAGATTTAATATTGTTTTAAGCTCTAGTACTCGGGAATCCATCCCAACCGGATATGTGGCTACATCTAATGGCATCCGATCTAGTTGAGTTGAGATCTCCTGTATAATATCCTGTATCAGTCCGGCTTCGTATCTGACAAGGGAAAATCAGTTCAAAATGCTTTTAAAGCAATCCAAAAAAATGAATAAATATTTAAAGAGAATTGCTGAGTAAATAACTAGCCCGCAATATATTTGGAGATGAATGGACAAATATATTCAACCAACAAGATGCCCGTTTCTGCGGATGTAAGACTACATTTTTCATGTTATTTTGAATGGTGTATATTAATCTTTTTTGGAATTATTAATAATTGAAATTAATTATTGGATTACTGAAAGTAAATGATGATCGCAATTATCTTGATCTCTTTAAAAATGTCATTGAAATTGTTTTCTTTACTTTAATTGTCCAAATGCCTCCCCATTTCTGGTATATTCCTTTGCGAAGCAATATCTGTTATAAAAATTACCAACGTGAAGTCTAAATTAGCATTACCATTGGAATAAATTCAAATGAAAATCAAGTACTTTACCCTTTGGGATGATTTTAAGCCCACTTCTGAGAGCAGACAAATAAAGACATGTTCTTTGGCCGTTTGGACAAACACGGCCTACTGTTGGTTCCTGTATAAATCTATCTTGTTATTACCTTTTTGCTCTTTACAGCTTCACTTATTTACAGAATTCCATCTGGCCTGTATCTTCTTTAAATAAATAAATAAAAAAAAGCCTAGCTTTTCATTATTTCTTCTAAAAAAAAATTATATAAGCATTTCTACTAAATAAAACAGGCTGATAGGATACTACACGTATCTTCTCCTATGCGTAATGGCTTACATAATGAAGTATATACTCTCTTGACGAGATTTCTTGCTCAAGAAAATGACTATGTAGATACAAAAGAATGGAGAAAAGCTTTTGCAAGATAGGATGGAGAAAAGCTTTTGCAAGATAGGTGTCTTTATTGGTCAATAAAAGGCTTGATGCAATTGAAACAGAGACTAATATATTGAATACTGACGGAAAAGCTTCAAATCAAGTCCTTGAAGTCCAAAAAATGTAGCAAGAAAGGTAACACCATTCATTTTAGATCCTGCAGAAGGAGCAGCTAACCTTAATGATAATGATACTAGTAAGTTAGCCCAACATCTTTGGCAATGATTAATTGGCTGAACAAGCTCAATTGATGATAGAATAAGTTATTAGCTTTTAACAAGAAAAAAGACTTTATAAAAGCCTGATTATGCACATAGAACAAAATTATGATTTGTTCAAAGGATATTCATTAAGGCCTAAAGTTAGGTCTTGGTCCTTTTTTATTGGTGACCCGGGAACTCCCGTACAGCCGGCAACCGGCGATGAAAACCCGGGCGGCGCCGCAGGGACCCACCTCCCATGACGTCGCAAGTAAGGCGCGCAATGCGCACGCCAGGACTCGAACCTCCCCCCTTCCACAATTAGAGGGGGAAAGGCCCAAGCCAGTGCGCCTACAAGCGGGGTGGGTAGGTCTTGGTCCTTTTCTTAAGCTGGACACTGAAAAACATGTGCTTGAAAGGAAGGATGAATGGCTCACAATAATTCGTATGATAACAAGTGCAGGTGGATATAGTCCAATTAACATGGGAAGAATGTGAAGCCACTCCTGTAGGTAACGCTCAGAAGTTTGGGAAATTCTTCTGATCTCAAGGTATAAAGCAGACGAGCTCATGCGGTTCCTTGCTTTGTAAGGAAATTATAGAGAGAGAGTAGTTTATAAATGCTCTGATGATATTCTAGACCTGTGATATGAGCTATTTTTACGCCTATACCTGTGAATTTCAACGATACTTCTATAATTTGGATATAGTTGCTCTATAGTTTGTACCAAAGACTTTCTTTGACAAACTTTCTGAACCATGGCCAGAGGTCATAAGAAGGCTTACGACTTGCCTTTCCAAGAAGAAAAGCTAGTAGAAAGTCCGGGTGGGCGAATCCAGGCAAAAAAGTATGTGATGAGGAAAGTGTGTACTGAACTTCAGGCAAAGGAAACGACTATAAAATTTCCCTACTCGAATAAGAGTCGTTGCTCTCAGATTGAATATGTCCTGGGTAAATATGGCAGTAACATTAACCAAGAACTCGAAAGCGCAAGACACTTTCCTAAAGGCTTGAAAAGAAGAAAGTTCCTTTGATATGAAAAAAGTGTACCAAGGGAAAACTATAGGCTTTATAAATCTGAAACGTAACCTAGATTTCCAAAGAAAAAGGCTAATGTTATAGACCAAAAGACAACTGAGGCTTTTAAACGAAACATGGAAGACAACCTCGTTGTCCTTTGGGTAAAACCCGTGATTACATGTAACTGTTGTCTGATTTGTGGATTAAAAAGCCCACAAGGCTCATGCTTGTGTCATGATCCATTATTCTGCCATACTCGTGAACCTTTGTAAGTGGAACTTGGGGTTATTGAGTGAAGAGTGAGAATATAGAGGAGATGAATTCAACTGGTTCATAGGAGTAGCGTCAGAACAGTTGGTGCTAGAAGCTCTAGGGTAGATAGATTATATTACTTAGGAGATATAAATGTGAGATTGGCCTCCCATGCACAAATTGGTCAAGAGTTGATGTTGCTCTCTCAATGAGGTCATGGTAGACCGAAACTAGTTGTTGAGCCTAAAGTGATCCACTATCTCACTTGGTAACCTAAATGCTCGAGCTAAGCTGTGTGTGGAAAGATCTAGTATAAGGAAGCTATTCGCTGTATTATTGTGTGGAACAATAATTGAACAAATGCTAGCCTGGTAAATTCCACTTACCAGGCACTACACGGGTTGTTATGTAGCTAAAGAACTATTGACTCGTGACAAATGATATTAGAGCAGAGGGATCCCTCCAATAGGTAGGCGATTCAGATAAAGCTTATGGTCTTCCCAGTCCTATGAGGGCAGAGAGTGATTGCTGGGGAGGGCTCAGACAATGTGCGGCTCTCGTCTAGCTTCTAGAATGGCAATGAGGGCACAAAAAGGAACCGAATTGTTCACTGAATGGGGATAACATTCCTAGAGCGGTTGGTGAATCTTAAGAGAGGAGGTCTATCATTGTGTTTCCAATGAGGGGAGTACCCTTCGTTGGCTTGCAAAGATCAAGAAGAGCTCAATAAGCAAAAAAAGGTGATGCCAAAGGAGTGCAATTGGTTAGGGGTGCCACACTTGTTTGGGAGCACAAGTGACTGGAGATTCGCGAACGGCTTTGATCGGGGGAAGGAACCAACGGAATGGAGTGGCTTGTTCTGTCAAGTGAGCATTGCCATTTATGTAAGTTCGAGGGAGTGGCATTGATGGTTAAGGTTACACAAGAGAGTGACAAAACAACCCATAATGAGGGTGTTGCGGAATTTAGTAGGGGAGTGTGGGGGAGAATGTCACGGTATGTGATTCTCCCATATTCGTAAACCCTTGTTAGTGGAGCTTGGGGTTATCAAGTGAAGAGTGAGGATATTGAAGGGATGAATACAATTGGTTCGTGGAAGTGGTATTATGACAGTTGGTGCTAGAAGTTTTAGGATAGATAGATTATAATACTTAAGAGCTCTAAAGGCAGGGTTGGCCTTCCACGCACAAATTGGTCCAGAGCTAATGACACTCTCCCGATGAGGCCATAGCAAGCCGAAACCAATTATCAAGCCTAAAGTGATATGTTATCTCGCTCGATGGACTGGACGCTCGAGCTAAGCTGGGTATAGAATGATCTCATATAAGGAAGTTGTTCGCAATATTGTTCTCTACGACAATTGAATGAAGGATGGCCTCGTGAATTCCGCTCACTAGGTGCCACACGGGTTGTTTAGTGGCCAAAGAATTGTCGACCCGTAACAGTTGTCCATAAAATATCCATAAAAATAAAATCTTGGCAAAGTATTTATTGCAGATGACAATTGAACCTGCTTATAAATCTATAGATGGGCAGGAACTCAAAAATTTAGACTCTGCCGTTAAATCTATCTATGATGTTTACTCAGAAAATGGGATAGACGGAGAAGACTCAAATTAGAGGAGTGGACAGTTACCAATGATGAACGCGTGTGATCATATAGTGTCCTAAGAGTCAAGGTATTAGAAGAAACTTTCCGATAAGATTATCTGCCAGGATCAAATTTGCAGTGGAGGTTGCTCAAAGTAGATGTTAGGGCAGTTTATTTGATTATTCATATATAACTTTAAATAGGCCATAGATGTCTCACAATCATAGTCAATGGCGCAAGTGTCGTATACCGAACTTCAAACCTTAGATATACCTATGCTAAATCTCCAAAAGATGAGAGAAACGAAAGAAAGAACAAGAGTTACATTCAGTTATATACGAATAGGGTTAATCCAAATAGGACTAGTGCCACTATTTCATCTTCCTGTTGATAGTCTTGTCATTGCAACTGTATTGGATCAAAGATGGACAGATTTTAGAGATCAGTTGATATCAGGAATAGTAGCCAAACTAGCACAATAACCAGTCTGCTTCCAAGCCCATCCAAATTATTTGGTGGCTCTCAATGATCTTTGTTTGGGAATTCATTAACATTGAGAATTAATTCTTTAATTATGGATAGGATGAACCCGTAGGTCAAATGTTTGGTGTACCACACCAGGATAATTTACAGATTCGTTAATACCACAAATCCTAGAAAAAGGAAGTTAGATAGCATAATTGTTTGAAGAGTTTCACACGATTATAGACAATTCCTCTAGGTGAAATATTAATCCACTAGATGTAACATGGCTTGGGATTTCAACTATAGTGGAACCTATTGGAGCATCGAGAACAATTAGTGGATCTCGGGTCCAATAGAGTGGAGCAAGAATAACTTTATGTTAGGAGGACTGTCTACACTCTTTGGTAGGAAATTAAGGATTTTCGAACCTCTTACCGTTCCACAGGATACTGTACAAGCAGTCAATCGGGAAGTGGTTGCATCTCAAAGATCTGCAAACTCAGGAACTCTAGAAAAAAGGCTCATAGGATACAAACAAATTAATATGCCTATCTATGAAGAAGAGGATACAAAGTCAAGAGAGGATATTGTTCAGATGGTAATGCACTCTGAAGGAGAGAAAATCCACATCCTACATATATCTGAAGTTGTCCAAGCTTTTGGAAAATATAGAAAGGCAATGGTCTATAGCCATAGACAAATATGATTGAACCCTCCCAAATGGTATTTACAAATGATTATTAAGCACTTCTGTGGTTGTGGTGTTATCCAAACTCATTAGACATACTAATAGACATTGGAGCTTGTACTAATTGTGCAAGACCCAAAGCATCACCAGATGAATGGTGGAGACCATTAACAGAGCCTATTACATTAAGAATGGCAGTTGGAAACTGAATATGATAACTTTGGAAGCAATCGATGTTCCTTTCTTTATTGGTGAAGGAACGTTTATCGTTAGAAGGATCTTTGCTTTCCAGACATTAGATGAGAATGTCATACTGGGTAATGCATTCTAAGGGGACAAAAGGAAAATTAATCTTTTATGCAAGACAACACTACAAATATTATGGCAGGCATGACAATCAAAACTCTTCAAAATCCTCGGTTAAGACACAAATTTGAAGTTTATTCTGTCAAACAATCAGATTTGTGGAGATTCTCCATGTGAGCAAGCGTTCAGGGCGTAAGCACAGCATGTATGGGAACATAAGTTATTTGGCTTCGAAAAATCTTCATTTTCAAATACTATCTTCTAGTGTAAAGAATTGTTCTGCCTAGAGCAAGGAAAAATTCGAACTATCCAACTGTCCGGAATAAAATGGAATAATTTCCTGCTAAAACTGAAGAATAACTTCTGTGAAGATCCACACAATATGGAGTTAAATGGTGTAAAAGCCAGACTTCAGCTAAAAGATCCAAGTACCATCATTTAAGCAAAATATATAACATGCTCTATGGAGAAGGCAGAGGAGTTTAGTCCGCACTCTAGCCCAACCTTTATGGTTATCAACCATGCAGTGCAGGTGTGAGGAAAAGCGTGAATTGTTACAGACTATCGTCAGATCAACAAACTAACAAAAGATTATGACTGTAGGATAGCTAAGGCAGGAGATCTCATACAGAATAAATCTTAAATAGCCTGAAATGTTTCTAAATTCAATACGAAAGTGGTCATTGCAATTCCCACATGGCATGCTGCCACATTAGTGATTCCGACAAAAATCGACCAAAGAGACTATATTAGAATTTCGCCCAAAGGTTTAGGAATAAATGAGCAAAATTGAAAAATTTAGGATTAAATTGGCATCCATATAATTGGTTTAGCACTAGCTGGGTAATCTTCCCAAATGGTTAGTTATGCCATTCTGCCCTAGGAATTTTTCAGCGCAAAATGAATGATGCCGTCAAGTATCTTCGCAAATTTTGTATTGTTATGTAGACGATGTGATAGTCTTTAGCAAAACTGAAGGGATCCAATGAATCTCTTATAACTGCTGACAAATGTCTTTAGGAAAGAACGAATGATTCTATCTGGCTGAAGGTAAAATATATTAAAGTAGGGAAAAAGAGAAAGCTAATGTTACAAACCTACATTTGCGAGATATAATAAACTTTCCTGACAAACTAAAAGATAGAAAGTCCAGAGATACTATAGATCTGCTAACTATGCTAGACAATTTTAAAATATCTTAGTAGGCTACCAAGAAAGCTCCAAGTACTACATCTCGGTTTTGGGACAATGAAGACATTTAAGCAGTAAGAAAGGTAAAAGAAAGGGTAAAGCATTTGCGACCTTCATTGTTAGCTTCTGATTCAGATGACATGGTCTTGGAGATTGATGCATGAAAAGCATACTGGGAAGCAGTACAAAAAACTAAAAACGAAAACCAGCAAGACTTTATCAAAATGTACGGGGTGAGCCATGAAAAGGAAGTACTTGCTATGAAAAATTGTATTAATTTTTTTTTTACAACTTCCTAACCCCAACAAATTTGTAATGAGAACTGACTCTGAATATGTTGAAAGATTCCTGAATCTGAATCTGGAAGAAGCTAACCAAACTAGGCTTCTCATCTTAAAAGAACGGAATAGTTATTACAAACTTGACATAGTACATATTCCTCCAGATAAAAATGTCTTACTGCTTCTCTCTGTCTTGTCGTGCCGATAAATACTACAGCAGAAAGAAAAAAAAAATTCGGGTATGCAAGCAAGAGAGGCATCCGAGAAAGAAATGTCCAAATATGTAAGAGAACGAGAGCAAAAGACCTAGAGTCTATGCAAAAGATTTAGAGTTCTTATTTCTCATTTTAGAATCATAGAGGAAAAGGAAAAAAGCCTTGGTATCATTGGTTGAATGACTGTGGGTATGAATACTGTGAAAGACTCGCCGAAAGAGTGAACTGGTCCGTTGAAAAGACAGTTGAAGTTCACATGCATCTATTTATCAAGTCCGAAGTTAAAGGAGAAATCCCTGTAGATGAAAATCGGATAGAAGATGATATGTTTGGCAAACAAACGCACTCACAAAGTATAATTTGATTCAGAAATGATTATTGGTCTATTAGGTGAAACATCAGGCAAGTGTTACTACTAGGTCAAATACCCAAAGCACAATTACGAAGAGCATAAGCCTCCAATAAAGTCAAGGGGACAAGATATTGAAAATGATGATCTTGAAAAATTTGTACCAGATGGTAATAGAAGTAAACACGAGGAAATATTCCTAGGAATTATAATCCTAGTCTAAAGATTTTGACATTGAATTTGATGTCCACTGATTGATTCCAATGGTATCAGTCATCAAGGGAACGGTACTAAAATCCATGCAGAGTTGCTAGGTAGACTTCAGAAAAAGATTTCCAGCAACCTGAATGGTTCCTAAAAGATCCTGCTTCATGTTCGTTTGGAATTGGGCATGTCCTTAACAAGCTTAACTGGGAGCTGGAGCTTACACCATAAATCTCCTGAGTTTTCCCACCTCTCTGGGGAAGAAAATTTTGTGGAGATGATTTGGGGGGATAGAAGTCGGTTGGAGCCCCATGGTAAACAAGGAGTTCCTCCATGGAGCCGCC
The DNA here is from genome assembly GCA_019915185.1 of Eucalyptus camaldulensis. Lineage (NCBI taxonomy): Eukaryota > Viridiplantae > Streptophyta > Magnoliopsida > Myrtales > Myrtaceae > Eucalyptus > Eucalyptus camaldulensis. The sequence goes on along the minus strand of JAHSVA010000010.1, from coordinate 23,790,352 downwards.
CTCATTGGAGGATAGGCTGCAGTAAATCCAGATCGAGACTAGGTTCCCACCTCACCGACAGAGGCCACAACGGTACCAACCAAGCCAATGAAGCGGTGGAAATATTAAGTTTTAATGTTTACTGATCGATTCCAATGATCACGGTTATGAAGGGAAGGGTACTAATATCCATGCAGATTCGAGAGGTAGAGTTAATAAAAAGATTTCCAGCAACCTGAATGGTTCCTAAAAGATCCTCCTTCACACATAAAGATTCTAGAAAATTGAGTTAAAATTTTGCAAAACACACGGTTATGAAGGGAAGGGTACTAAAATCCATGCAGATTCGAGAGGTAGAGTTAATAAAAAGATTTCCAGCAACCTGAATGGTTCCTAGAAGATCCTCCTTCACACATAAAGATTCTAGAAAATTGAGTTAAAATTTTGCAAACAAAACCGAGAAGAGTTCCTTAAATAATGGAAAGTAGGTACGTAGTCTCGCCATGATTAAAGCTCTACTACCTGGAGATTTGATGTTAAGAAAGAAATTTAATAGACTCGAGGGAAACTTCTTTAGAGTAACTCTATTCTAAATCCTTATCTCAATTGGGAAGGACAAGGACAACTAAGCTAGAAACTTGACACAGCACAGCGGAAACTGGACTCCCACTTGCAGAAGCAGGGTTTGCAGACGCAAACAAGACTGACAGAGGCTATCCACACCTTGTTAGTGAACTTCATCCGTTGGGGATAATATGCTTGAAGCTGCTTGGGATATGGTCCCAGATATGCTACAGTGATAGTCACCAGCACGATGAATGGAACTGGATGATGAAAGGAAATAGAGCATTTCTAACAGATCTGGGAAATTCAACAACTTACCGAACCAAACAGGACCAAGAGAATCATAAAAATGCGGTCAGACATACTATTTTTATCACTAAAGCTACTGAAATCGAATTCTTTAATGCTGTCCTAGAGCATGCAATACGCAACCAACAAAAGTATCATCTGCGTGGTGATGGAAGAATTTTCATCATCATTCTCAAGGGTTATATGAGCTTAAAATAAAAAGAAGTCCAAGAGAGAATGAGAGAAAGTAATCGATCTGCCTACTAAGTTTCTGGCTTAGAGAACAGAGCTTATATTTCAGGGCTGATTTTTTTGAAGTCTGGAAGATCTCCCAAACCCAAGATCAACGACTTGAAGAGAAAAGGGAACGAGATAATCACGCCCAATTCAGAAGAAAAGGCCCAGGGCCAGCTTTCAGATGGAGTGAAACTACGTCAGCACTCAGCAGGACACGACGTGAAAAACTAATTTTCTCAGAAGAAGAGAAAGGATTAGAAAGGATAATCTGCATGAGTTAGACGGGGTATAATGTCTTATATGTACAGGCGTAGGTAGCTCATTTTTGTTCTTGTCCGCTTGTAAATGTTGAAGTGAGCTGGCAACATCCCACAGGCACCAGCTTTTGTATGTATATAGCTGATCCCTCTTCAGTTGAAAGGGGAGGCGAAATCAGTAGAGAAAGCTTTCTCTACAATTCTTACTCTCTAAGTGTTTTTAGTCTGGATCTGCGTCCGTGAAAGAGACCGATAGCTCAAAACCTCAACAAGAAGCAGAGGCATGCCAGCTATACAAAAGACCCCCCAACTAACAGTAACGGGAGTGGAACATGGGAGCCCAAACTACCCGCCCGAATTGGAAAGCCGAAGTCCACGAAGATATACTTCTATATATTTTTAAGTTAACCTTCTTCTTAAGAGGATATAGTCTGTTATCTAGAACTACGGAATCCTTAAAATTGGTTAAAACATGAGGGTGCCAATCGCATGATTCTTTCATGAGCGATAGCCTAATCCAGATTGCCAAGTGTAAGCTAATACCATATGAAGTTAGATACATTATGAAATGATCTGTATTTCCAATTAGGAATAGCTTATCTATGGTTTAGACGTATTATTTACATAATTATATACAGACTAATACCATGGTTTATAATGACAATAACTTGCATTATTTGTGTCATTGATCTAATAACTTATAATTCTCATACTTTAAACCAAATGGATATTTGTTTGATCATGAATTACATTTGATAATATATGCTAGTTAAAATGTTTATTTCACGATATTTTATTTTTGTTTTATTTTTTCGAATTTCAAATTATTGGAATTTAAACTTTCAAATTAAGTCAATAACTTTACTATTGTGATTTTTTTGTAAACAAACGTATATTTGTTAAAAATGTATTTCAAGATAAAGGACAAATCACTAAAATGAAAATTGACCAAATAGGTCGTATGACAACTATCCATGTGGCAATGACAGAACAATGTTACCTCCCATGTCGGTGAAAAACAAGAAAATGCCTAGGCTCAAAGCTCAAACCCAAATTTCCCCCACCCCTCTCTCTCCACTCCCATTATCCCATCCGCATTTGCCACTGCCCCGTGGCCGCCCTCATCTGTTCCCCCAGCTGCCATGTCCCCGCCACCATCGCCTGTCCTAGCGCAGTTGGTGCGCCCTCTTTCCGTGTTCTTGTCCGTGTCTCGGAAGACAGGAGAGTCTCAGGCGACCACTGCCCGTGGCTAGCGACCGCTGATCCGGGCTTGAAGCCCCAGATCCGGGGTCGCGAGCCTAGATTCGCAGCCTTAAAGCCCCTAGACACAGAGACACAGAGACGGGATGAGGTGATGCGGCTGGGGTGGCGTTGGGACGTGAGCAATCGGATGGCGGCGTGGGTCGGAGAGGACGAACGGCTCGCCCATGGTACTCTGTTTCGTGTTCTGTGCAACTGTTTTCTGTGCTGTGTGTCTAATGCGAGAGAGAGAAAGAGAGAGAGAGAGAGAGACGAGGCAAGTTAGAGAGAGAGCCGGGATAGATTACGCCGAACTTTAGAGGATCCCAAACCTTAAAGAAGATCAAATATCAAAAGAATTACACTATTTGAAGCAGTAGATGTGTTTTCACGTACCCGTCCATAAAATGCCATCCAGACAAGCTCCCAGCGTCAAGAAGAGCTTTCTTCCATCGCTTTACTTTCTCTGAATCTTCCCCAAACTTGACTTCATGTTTGGCCATTGCTTCTGCATAACCCTGTCTCTGCCCTCTCACTTCTCTAGGTTCCACTTTGTAAAACACGGGAAAGACCATGAGGCCTCTTTGCTCCTTGCACTCCATGATCTTCGCCACCTCCTCCAAACACCATGGTGATGAGGCATAGTCCTTGGAGAAAACAACGATCGCAATTTGCGATTCCTCGATTGCCTCCATGAGTGCAGGTGATATATGCTCTCCCTTCTTTAGATCTTCACTGTCCATGTAAGTGTTTATTCCACTTTGAACAAGAGCTGTGTAGAGATGACCAAGAAAATAGTTGCGAACGTCCAGGCCTCTAAAACTCAGAAAGACATCATAGCTCCTTCTGCGCTTGGAAGAAGAAGAAGAAGCCATTAGAATTTGGTAAGAGGAAGCGGGTGCTCGTGTGTTTGCTTGGAATTTCGGAAAATGAAGGTGCTGAAGGATGAATCGAGATCGGAACGAGGTATGAGAGATGGTTTTGATAATCCAATCCAAACGTCAACAATAATGCCGTGTTCAGCTAATCAAACTGAATCAAACACAATGCCGTCCATTCGTCTCTACTACTTTCCAGAAACCCCCACCAACTTTGGCTCGACCCTCCGACACCGACATCGATATCGACATCGATTTCTAAGAAAAAAGAGAAAGACTTTTATTTGTACACGCGTTTTCACAGATACGAAGAGTCTTCTGCTCTCATCTTCTCTCCCTATCTGGGTCCCCTCAAAGGAAAGGCGTGGATATTGAATTCCAATAAAAAAGAAAACTTATTAAGTCCGTCGTTTTCTTTTTTGCTTATATGGAAAGTTAAGTATTTCATCTCATTAAAAAAGGTGAGCTACTCCATTGTTTGGGTCCTCGATAATGTATTTCCCCGCGGCTTCCAGGAAATGCCATTAGAATTTCGTAAGTAAGACGAAGGAGGTGTCTGTGCGTTCTTTTGGAATTTCGGAAAATGAAGGTACTTTGAGGGTGAGATGGATCATAGCGTGGAATTTTATTGTGTGCAAAAAGCGTAAGAAGTTTTGAAGCTTCACGCGTGAAAATTTTTGTCGTTGTAAATAACATTAGCCGTGCTAGCTGGATATGAATTTATTGTTAATGGTTTTGCTGGTCTACATAAAATAAATTTTTATAACTATAATATAATGAAAATTATCAAAAATGTCATAAATCTATTGAAACTGTGCTAGTTTACTCATAAACCTTTTTTTCCCAATTGAGTCGTAAATCCTTTTGCATTTGTTCCATTGCAATCCATTTAGTTAATTTTGACTAAAAATCGTTGACATGTACAATGGCCATCCTCCTTGGCGTGACAAGTACTAATGTGGATATATATATATATATATATATATATATATATAAATATTTTTCTTTTTTTTTTCTTTTTCTTTTTCTTCCTTCCTTCCTTCTTTCATTTTCCTACTATGGTCGGCGAGGATCACTGGAGCTTGTTCGCCACTGGACGAGGGCAATTTCACCATGGCTTACATTGGCCGTGAGTGGAGGCGACCCCACCCACAATTGGCAAGGCCATAGTTGGCATCGCTTGCAGCCATGCCTCACAATGGTCTGGGCAAGAGGTGTGGTAGAGGGCGAGCCACCCTTGCCCGCTATAACAACCCGGGCTCCACTGTGTAATATTGTCTGCTTTGGACACTGAGTTCTTATGGCTTTAAAAAGCCGTCACCTAGGGACAAGGTTGCGCTCGGCCATTCCTTTCCCCAAACCGATATTGTCCGCTTTGGCAGCCTCACAGTGGGCCCCTCACGAGTTTGTTTTCAGCGCAGCAGAAGCGTACGTGAAACGCGTCACACAAATTAAAGGGACCCAAGTCTTATAAATTAGCCTAGGACCCCCCCTAAGCGATGTTGGACGAGAGACATGCCCTTAGCCTTGCCCATTTACTACCAAGGCGATCTCAATCCAAAAAAAAAAAAAAATTCTTGTAAATTTCACTTTCATTTTAAAGCGGGTAGAACGTCAAACCTTGTGCACAATTGATTGCAACCGACTTAAATTCAATGGCTGAAATTGATTAGGTATAACTCTAACAGTCTCTGTAAATAGAGCTGGCACCCATTTGGACCGGACCACCATAAAATGGTTATGCATTCCTCTATGGCTACTCCTTTTTATTTACATTCATATAACATATTTAATAAATTGCTTGACTTATATTTGTGCGTTAATACTTCATTCTATGGAGTATATTTAACATTTGGGCAAAAAATTCTCATGTTTATTTGAATTTTTAGAGCTGAGTATCATGGCATCACATGTTGATAAATTAAGAGAGTTGGTGATACATCTTCATCACAATGCATAATTAAACAATAATATGATCAACAAGTGTCAGAGGAATCTGATACATTCACGCTCCAAATGCAGAGAGGCACATGCATCCTTTTGCCATTTTCCCCGCATTTCATAAAGCGATAGTCGTCAGGTAATTTTTAAGCTATTTTAATGGATAAGGATTACCCTTTCCTTTCATAGCTTGGGCATGGAAATAGATCAAGCCTTTTTTTTCAGTTGAAAATAATGCAATTTGTTCTAATGTATAAATTCAAAGAAATGAGAAATTATGTAGAAGAACACTTTTAAATAATTGATTGGTTTGTTAATACCTTATTTTCTATTATTTCGGAGCAAAGGATCTTTCGCTCAGGAAGTGTCTTTTCATTGGATGCTTTTTTGGAATTCACTTGGTTAGTGGTATTATTTCCAATCAATTCGAATGCAAGTCACTTTCAAAAGAATTGGATACTTCATATGAAAGTTTATAGGAAAGATCATCTAGGTGTGAAAGAATACATCTCATTCTGAGCATTTAATTCAAAAGAGAATTTCCGCGTTTGGACCTTAAGGAAGAATGGCACTTCAAAAGTGTAAAGCTTTCCCTTTAAGCTAAATGTTCCATGTGTATTAGCGATATCTTCCCTCTTTTTCTATCTCTTTTGCTTAGTCAAAAGAACAAGGGAGTATTTGCTCATCACTTTCGTGCTAGCTTCACTCAACGCGACTTCGCTTTGGTTGGAAAATATGATCTAATTGATTTTGATGGGCAAGTGGCCCCCACCACTTTGTTCCTTCTAAATGGCATATCTAGAGTGAATCCAAGCCTTGAGTCCAGTGGTTCATTTTCGTTACATTTTTTAATCTTTTAATCTTTTTTCTTTTGTTGTTAATAGAAACGGGTTGATAGTTACTATTTGAAAAAAAAATGTAAATAAGGACATGGAGTAAAGTTATTTTATATAAAAAAGGGCCTAAAATTAATATTATATTAAATAATAACCTAAAGTGGCTAAATCAATCTCACATAAAAGCCTAAACTCCGCCTAAATGTTTGTCGGCCAACATGCATGTATTTTTCCACTTGCCAAAATAAGGGCACTTTTGTCCAAGAAAAATTTGAGTAAAAAATTACAAGCCATTAAAAAAGAAAAAACAAACACTTCTTCCTTCATTTCTTCACATGTTTTTCCTCTTCTTCCGGTCTTTGTTTCATTTGATAAAAGAAAACAAAGCTCGGGCAAGACCCACCTCTCATTAGTCAAATACTCACATATTACACGAGGGCCTAGATTCTCCATCATATTTTCTCAAGTTTGCAATTTACTTCGATCTCCACTTACGTTTAATTAAGGTCAATTTTATTCCAATTGTTGCTGCCAATCTTTCATTCACCAAAGAGAGAGTAATTGCATTTTGTTGAAGCAACATGTTGATAAGGTATAGGCATGTAGTGGAATATCACATCAATAGGAGCGACGACAATGATAGGAGAAATTTTTCGTTCATTAAGTATTGTTTTTCCTTGTTTTGTTAGATTTGTTGATGCATTATGTCTCCTTTCGTACAAATTAATGCACATCAGTTGCATCCACTGCATATTTTTAAATTGGATTGGCTGCCGTCATGGTCCTACATGTTGCTAGTGGCCTCTATTTTGCAAATTTGTTAATGCTTTCATTTTGTTTTTTTTTTTTTCTAGCGTATGTTTTGTCATTGATGACCAAAACTCGTTAGCATGGCATGTAATTTAAACGTTGTTTTTTTTAAAAAAAAAAAAAGGTTTTTGAGTTATAGCACATCGACCACGCCAAGGATAAAATCCTTCACCTTAGCTGCAAAAATTGTTGGTTTTTGATGATGTTCTTGCACCGGAGGCCTCATAAACATAATGATTGAGCTTATTGACCATACCAACGATGAGCTCCCTCACCATAGCAATGGCACTCTGAATGCAGATTACTAGCACATAAAACATTTTAAATCCATAATGCTCACTTTTTTGACAGATAGTATCCAAAAAAATTGAATCAATGGAAGAGGAAGAGGGTGTATAGTCACTTGTGTGACTAGTTTTCTTTCATAGCTCGAGCATGAAAAAATATTAAGCTTTTGCTCAGTTGAAAGTAACGCGGTTGTTTTTGATGTACAAATTCAAAGAAATGAGAAATTTTTCTAGAACAGCTTAAAAAGATTAATTGGCATGCCAATAGCTTATTTAGTTTTACTTTGAAGTGAAGGATCTTTCGTACGAGTAGGACCTTTTTCATTGGATGCTTTTTGGGAATTCATTGGCTCGGTGATATTTTTCCCCATCAAATCAAAGTGCAAGTCATTTTTAAAGGCTTTAGATACTTCATATAAGAGTTCATAAGAAAGATTTCATCTAGGTGTGAAAGAACATATTTCATTCAGATTATTTAGTTCAAAAGAGGATTTCCGCGTTTGGACTTTAATGAACAATGGCAGTTCAAAAGGATAAAGCTGCCACTAACATTTTGTTTATGCCTAGTCAAAAGCGGGAATAGCTCATCACTTTCATGCCAGCTTCCCTCCACGCAACTTCACTCCTCGCCTCCCGCAACTTCTGGAAAGAAAAATGATAAAGTTGATTTTGATGGACTGGTGGCCCCCGCCACCTTGCTCCTTCTACATGCTCATATCTATAGGGAATCCAAGGCTTGTGTCGAATAGCTGATTTCCATTGCATTTCCATTACAAAAATGCCTCTTTTCTTACTGCTAGAAATATCGCATGCTCGTCAACCGACCAACATTCGACCGACCAATGAGCTCAAGGATTTATTTAACGTTAATTTAATTGCTTCACGCCTTTATTGAAATAATTTTCACTCTAGGCCATCTTTTAAAAAAAAACCTCACTTTCAGTCCTTCTTTGGAGATTTTCTTTATTATTTTTTAAAGATACCCCATGATTTCAAATAAGACGAATTAAAAAGCTGCAACAAGCCGTGATTTCGATCAAATAACTTTAGCAAGCTTTCTGAAAACGAGCCCCAGTGCCAGTGTCTCTTCTTTGGCCACAAAATAATTAACTCCTCCTATTTCAATTTCAGGACTCAAATAAAAATTTGCCATATCATTAAAGAAATATTCCGCACGAGAGTCAAGTGACACTTGCCCTAGAGCATTAAACCAAACCATTTGGGACGGTGATGGTCCTTGCACTTCTTAGCATTTTCACAACTATCCTCAAGAGTTATGACCTAGATCTATGTTGACCATAATTTAATTTTGATTATTATGAAAATCACTCAAGTGTTTTATTTATTATTTGGACTTATATTTGCTGCATTCTAGCATATTTTGCAGGATTTTGGAAAGTGTAAAAATGATCGGTCCTACCGAAAAACACAAGGCCGAGTACCTGGCCAAAGTAATGTCTAGACATCCGGCCAGCTAGATATCCAGCGATTAACCTCCAGATAGCTCCTCTAGTTTTGAATTTGGGTTTGTCCATCCCATCCAGGGGGTGTCCGAGTCATTTTTAGCCGAACATTCAAAGGTCTTAATGGTCGAATTTTTAGCTGTTTGAAGTGTTAGTAACGTCTATTTTGAGTTTTTTTCTTTCTGAAAATGGGATAACTCATTGTACTGGGTAATTATGTACACTATGGGTACTCGTACAATCCTCTTGTGTACACTTTGCAATAAATAATTTGAGAGATAAATCTTGTAAGAGCATTTCTTTGTAGAAGAGTGCACCATGTCTGTTAAAGAATGTTGACTCCATCATAAACCAACCTTTATACAGATATAGTGGATTGGACATACTCTTCAATGGTCTCGGGGAAACTATAAATCGGCAGAGCATTCATCTAACTTACTCCTTTTATTATATAGTGATTACTCGTTTAAAAAATTGCTTAACTTATATTTGTGCATAAATACTTGATACTGTAGTGCATATTCTACATTTGGGCTAAAAATTGGAATGACCGTCGGTTCTCAATCAATTCTTCCTCAGTATTTCTTGTGTTTATTTGAATTTTTTGAGCTAAATATCATGGCCTCTTATGTTGTTAGTAGTTTTCTAGCCGAAGGTCAATCTATTGTTGAGCACCTTTATTTTTCGGAACAAACTATAATTATTTGAAGGCTCATATGAGAATTTTTGTAATTTTTGTTTAATCAATAAGACTATGAATTGTGATGGCGATGCATTACTAATGGCCCTTATGTGCCTAGTAGAACCAAAGGTGAAAATATCATGCATTAAAATGAAAAAGGAAAATGACACAAATGATTATTGGACTTTGGTCTAATGTGCAATGCCGTCCCCAAATTTTTGTCTAATGTGCTCCTTGAACTTTGGTACAATGTACAATGAGGAATTTAAACTTTCAATTTGTTTAATGTGGTTCCTAAACTTTGGGTTTATGCTCAATGTGGTCCTTAAATTTTTAAATATTTTTATATAGTTTATGGACTTTATCAAATATTTATCAATAATTTAAGGACCGCATTGAACAAATTAAAATTCTAGAGACAACATTGCACATCATGCCAAAGTTCAGGTCCATATTGCACAAGTTAAAAATTTATGGATGACATTGCAAATTGGACCAAATTTCAGGGACTATTTATGCTATTATGCCAAATGAAAATGAATGGAGTGCTAATGACATTAAACTAGTTCGATTAAACGCTAGGGCAATGAACATGCTGTATTGTGCTTTGGATGCTAATTCATTGAATCGTGTTCTAGTGCTAAAGAGATACGAGAAAAATTTGAAGTCGCTTTTGAAGGAACCAATCGAGTTGAAAAGTTTAAAATTAGTATGCTTACTCATTAGGATGAGCTTTCTACTATGAATGAGAGAGAGTCGATCGTTTCATATGTTTACTCGATTCACCGACATAATTATAGTATAGAAATCTCTTGGCGAGGTATGTCCTCAAGAAGAGCTAAACCGAAAGATTTGAAAAGCTTTGCCGGAAGCTTGGGATCCTAAAATGTCAGCCATTAATGAAGTTCATGATCTCTCTATGGCGTCTTTTGCTTAGCTTTTCGGAGAGGTCATTACACATAAAATCAAGTTAAAGGCTCAATTGGAGGAAGATTCAAAGAGGAAGTAGGGTGCGTTTGGGAAGACTTTTGGGAAAAGTTTTTGGGAAAATGCGAAGGCCTTTGAGTTAAATGTGTTTTTCAAAATGCAAATTGTGTTTGGTATATTTTATTGTAAAAGTCCATTGTGAAGTATCTTGGAGTAAAATGGTGTTTGGGAAATTTGCAAAGCCTTTTGTTATTCAAAAAAAAAAAAAGAGCTGGCCAGCCAGAACAAGTAGTCACCGGCGAGGAGCAGGTGGTCCGATGAAGGGCCAGCAAAGGCCATCCGAGGTCGCATGATAACGCCGCGACCTCCGACGACCCCAGATTTAGGGCAGGGAGGTCGTGCGATGCCATTGCGACCTTCGACGACCCCAGATTTGGGGTTGCGAGTTCACACGACGCCACCTTGACCTCCGGCGACCCCGCTGTGACCTAGATTCAAGGCGTTGAGGTCGCACAACACCGCCTCGACCTCCGATGACCCCAAATCCAGGGCGGCAAGGTCGCGCGACGCCGTCACGACCTTCGTCAACCCCGGATCTAGGGCAGCGAGGTCATGCGATGCCGCCTCAACCTCCGGCGACCCCGCCACGACCTAGATCCGGGGCATCGATGTCTTGCGACACTGTCTCAACCTCCGACGACCCCGCCATGACCCAAATCCAGGGGCGGCAAGGTCGCGCAACCCAGACCTCGCCGCAACCCAGATGGCACATCGATGGCGCCACCCCCCTGCATCGATCGTCTTGGCGACGTTCGCCGGTGTTGACACCTCAATTTTAATTAGGTTAATTTTATTAATTAAGTTTTTAATTCATTTTGTCTTTTCGGATAAGTAGATAATAAAAAGAAAAAAACAAAACAAAACAAAAGCAAAAAAAAAAGCAGCCCATTGGGGCTGGGCCTTCCCCTCTTTTTCTCTCTCGCGAGCCCGACCCCCCTTCTCTTCTTCCTCCTCCTGCCTTCTTCTTCCTCAGTCGCCTGCATCTCACGCGCGGTGATCGGCGACGCGCATGAATGATGGCCTACGGCCGAGGGGAGTAGGCCGACGTCGGCCGGAGGGGATAAGATTGCAGGCTCCATTAATGTTAAGTGAGCTTCGCTGAAAAGCTCGATGGGACACCGGTTCAGCCGAGCGGAACCGGATGCCGGTGGCCGAGGCCCTTCGTCGACTGGATTTCCTTCGCCTATAAATAGGTGGCCACAAGCATCGTCGGAGGGTGTGGTGAACTCGGAGATCCTTCACTGAGAGACATCAGGAAGGATCGAAGAGCGAGCGCAGGAGAGAACTCAAGTCGTGAGCTCAGCCCACCCTCCACCAAGAGACTTCGGGGAAGGCCGGCGGCGAGCGACTTCGAGAAGGTCAGATCCGGCCAGTGGAGGCTCGGATCTGGCCTGAGTGAGAGAAGATCGAGGCCGAGGAAGGTTCGGCCAAGATCTACGCCTCAGATCTGGTTCTTTTTTTTTTTTTGCTGCTCTTGTTGCCGTCGAACGCCGTTCGCCTCGACCAAGTCCCAACGCCGTTGCCTCAAAGGGTTTGTTGTCGTGTTTCTCCCCCCCCCCCCCCCGGCGAAGTCGTTGCCGTGATCGATCCGCCGAAGCCGAACCAGATCGGGAAGCTAAGTTGCAGCCGTCGTTGCCTAGTCTTGCTGTCACCGTCGTTGTTCGCCCCGACCTCCACCATCGCGAACCGCCCTCCTGCCGTCGCCATCCCCGTTCGAGAGAAGGTAAAAAAGGCGTCATTATTCATCGTAGCCGTTTTCCGTTGACCTAGCCATTGTCGCCGTCGCCGTTGTCACCTCCGTCGTCACCGCCGTAGTCGCCGCCGCTGTTGTCACCTTCGTCGTCGCCACCGTAGTCGCCGTCGCCGCCATAGTCGCCGTCGCCGCCAAGCACCTCGGTTTCCCCCCCTTCGGCGTCACAGATTCTCAAACCCTAGGGTTTGCGATTTTCCAGGTCGTCGAATTGAACCCGAGTCTCGGAACCGGGTAGGGTTTCGCAAGATTCCAGGGCGGCGGGAAGTCGGGTCGCGAGGTCAGGTCGGACCCGGGTAGGGTTTCGCGGGGAGTTGGGTTGCGGAGCGGGCTGTCGGGCCAGGTCGTCGAGCCAGGCCGGGCGTCCCCGAACGCCCGGCCACGACGCCGTTTCATTAAAAAAAAAAACTGAGTCGGGCCCGTCCGCGTTTTAGGTCATCGACCCGGGTCGGCTTTTTATTATTTTATGTAATATTTTAATAAAAAAATCAAAATAATTTATTTTCAAAAATTATTTAAAAATTATTTTAATTTCCAAAACACCGAAAAATGTTTAAAAATGTTAAAAAATGTTTTATTTTCCAAAAAAAAAATCCAAAAAAATATTTTATTTTCCTAAAATATTAAAAAATGTTTTAATTTCCATAAAATCGAAAAATAATAAAAAATGAAAAAAATATTTTATTTTCATAAAAATAAAAAAATCAAAAATATTTCATATTTTCCAAAAAATGCCAAAAAACCAAAAAAGTTCAGAAAAAGCCAAAAAGAATTGTATTTTCCAAAAATACCAAAAAAATCCCAAAAAATCCCTTTTATATCCAAAAAATTAGAAAAATACTCAAAAATGTTTTTCCTCCCAAAAATGCATGGAAAATCCCTCAAAAATCCAAAAAGCCTTAGGGTTTAAACAAGATTAGGTACCGAAATGGCATTAGTGATTAACTAGTGTAATCAAAGTCTCTGATCCTAATTTCTCTGATTGCGCAGGAGCGAGTATTTCTCCTGATACTTCGCTTGGGTTTCTAATCAACCCATCCCAAACCGATTAGTGGCGACTCCGTTTTATAATTAATTTACAGGTTAAAAATTTAGATTATTAAAGTTGTGAATTGGTGGACTTGGGAGAGTCTGGGCATAACTAATTTCAGCCGAGCCATTAGCATCCGCAAGGCGCCCGTACCCGATTGCGGGCGCCCAAAAAAAGAGGTCCCGACAGCTTGGCAACTCCGCTGGGGACTTTGAGGACTTGGCCTTTTTTGTCTTGTTTAATATCTTTACTGACTTAGGTTTTTTTTTTTATACAAGTCAGTGGCTTAGAAACTTATTTTGCTTAAAATAAATTATCTTGTGATTATAAACTGTTTTGCATGCTTTACTGTTTTAAACACTACACATGGCACACACAACCCGGCCGCCGGACCTGGGCCGCCATAGGATTTCTAGGATGGTGTTAAGAAAGATACAACCTCAAACGCGAGACTGCGATGTAGAGGTTGCCTATCTTTTTCCCGAATTTCTTAGCCGAGGTTAAGAGGGTATGCTGCTAATGTGAGACTGCGACGGGCGGATACCCTTTTAATTTCAACAAACCTTCTCAGTTAAAAATCGAGCCACACGTCCCATCTATATGTCTCTATGCTTGCCATTTTCTTTAAAAGCAAAGTAATTTATTTACTTTTACTCAGTCTTTCTGGCTCATGGCAAAATAGGGTCAAGTTGTGTATTCTCCACTCTTATATGATGATGGGAAGAATTGATATCCAGTTCATTCCTACCCCCAAGGGAGAGCTTCTCAGATGGTGGAAGCAGTTAGATCAGCCTAGCCAAGAGCGCGTCAAAGCAATAATCGGTCATCTCCTCCCATTGCTCCAAATCAATATCCACTCTGGAGTCATGCAAGCACTACCACATTTTTGGTGTCCCGAAACATCTACCTTTGTGTTTGGAAAGTTTGAACTGACTCCAACATTGGAAGAGTACAGTCTCGCCATAGGAATGCCCCTGGGAAGGGAGCTCGCTAAACCACCATTTGGCATCGACCCTGTAGTCAGTCTATCCCGCTTTTAAAAAAATCATTCGGTAAGAGAAATTGTTGGAGCCAACAACAATGCTTTTCCACTATCATCCTTAACTGAATGTTTTGAAAAACAATCAATGACCCAAAAAACCAAGATTTTCCTATTGGCCTTCTTTGGACTTATCATCTTCCCATATAGAAAGAATGCCATAAATCCTTCAATCGTAGGGGTATAAGTCAAGTCACTTTCGGAGCAGGATATGTAAACATGGTTTTGGCTGAAACCTTTTTATCCCTTAATCGTTTCAATGACCAAAAAGAAAAAATCATGAGGGCCACTCCAAAAATTTTACAAATGTGGTTCTTTTCCCATATCAAAAGATTTGGGCACCTCATGCAAATATTTAAATCAACGAGTTTAAACACCCATTACAAAAGTTTCAAACCTTGGAAAAATATTCTCCCAATGAAGAGTATTCTCGATGGATTAACTTGCTAAAAAAACCGGTCCCTGAGACATTCCTATGGCGAGCTAAATGGTTCACTGCAGATGAGGCGCGCTTTGCGCTTAATTATTACAACCCCATCCCATTGCTGGGCCTCTCCGGAGCTACCTCATATTATCCATATAGGGTGGCTCGTCAATACAGGGTCCTCCAAGAAATCCCTCCACCACCCAAATCAGGATTGTTCCGAATCCTTTTCACCCGTACAGACGACAACTACTTGGAGGAGATCTGCATAATTCAGAACGCATGGAGTAGAGGTCACACTGAGAAGATTGTCGTACCTAGAAGGTTAAAGGGACATGAAAAATTTCATCATGCATCAACATTCTACATCCTCAACCATATAATTCCCAAGGAGCTGCAGCCAGTAATCCCTGATGTAGTTGATAAACTTACCCTACAAGGGTGAATCGAATCTCTTGAAAAGAGCTTGGAGACAAGCAGGAGACACGTATCGAAGCTAGTACGAAGAAGCAAGCGGCTTCGCAAGACTGGAGCTTCCCATCGCATATAAAAATGGGCAGCGGGACTTTTGATGTGAATATTTCTAATGTGAATATCTAGGGTCATTCTAACTGGTGTAAAAAGCCCTTTTAGCATTGTATAAATCTCCTGTTAATAAATAAGAATGACTCAACCCTTGCCATGAGCCAGTTTTCCATGTGTTTCAATCATTTACATTTTCTCCATTTTTTTGTGCTGACAGGTAATCACATCATAGTCACATTCGCCAAATCCAAAAGCTAGAATGGCCGAAGAAAATGTACCAAGCCATGTCGAGATTATGGAAAGTGAAATGAAGCAAGTTTTCAATGTGCTTCAACAACTCTCAAAACAGATAGATTCCATCCAAGGAAAATTGGCTCCCGCCCCAGCCTCAATCGAAGTATTGTTACCGCAATCGTCTACCCGAGGTGATCAAGGAAGAGATACCGATGATAATATGCCCGAATTGGAGGATGATACGCACCAAATCATAGTCGAAAAAGGTAAAGCCCAACAATTTGTCTAAGACTGAACATGACAAACGCCTTGAGAGACTTGAAGAGAGGCTAAAACAATTGCAGGGCCTTCAAGATCCTACTCCAACAGACCTCTCCATCTGCTCTAAGGTCAAAATGCCAGAAAAATTCAAAATGCCTGAGTTCGAGAAATACGATGGCACGACCTGCCCAAGAGCTCACTTGCAGATGTATTTGGTTCAAATGACCCCGTACATTAATAATGAACCTTTAATGATCCAGTTGTTCCAGTAAAGCCTGATAGGTCCTGCCCTGAGGTGGTACATCAAAAAGAGCATAAACCTTATCGAGACATGGAGTGAAGCAAGTGAAGCATTCCTCAAGCAGTACAAATTCATAATGGACATTACCCCTTCTCGTGAGGATCTCGATCGCACGGAAAAGAAAAAGCAAGAATCTTTCAAAGAATATGCTATTAGATAGAGGAATCTCGCCGCCCAGATCAGTCCTGAGCCAACTGACTTTGAATTGAGAAAAATGTTCATCAAATCCCTCCCTTATGAATATCGCAATCGGATGGTGACTACGATCGCTGAATCATTCAATCAACTCATTCCAGTGGGAGAGCATATTGAGACAGGTTTAAGAGACGGTTGGTTCACTGAGCCTGCACCTATCAGCAGAAGGCTCAACATGAAAAAAGATAAAGAACCCTTGATTGATGTCAATGCCACCTACACTGCAAACACCTGTCACCTCCCGACTGTTCAGACAAACACAAGCCAACAACAAACTAATAGCCGCCCACCTCAGTGCTACAACAACCGAAGACAATTCACTCCGCTTCCTGGATCTCCCTCCCAAGTTTTGGCAATCCTTCGAAACAAGAGCCTCCTTTCAACTGAGCCAAGACGACCCAATGCTGAAAACTTTTCCAGCTACGACCCATCCAAAAAATGTGACTATCACATGGGAGAAGTAGGCCATTCAACTGATGAGTGTTTCGTCCTTAAACATCGGATCCAGAACCTGGTGGATACTAAGGCCTTCTCATTCCAAACTGCAAAGCCAAATGTCCAAAGCAATCCGCTCCCTGATCATGCCGACAAAGTAAACATGATATTCAGTTATGAAGCCGGTCAAATCAGAATGTCAATGCACATATGGTCGACATCTATCGAGGGCTAGTAGAAACCAGGTATTATCCGAGTGATGAAATACCGCCCTTTGCAATAATGGAGGAAAGGGTATTAAGAATGATAGAGGCAGGAATAATCGTGTACACCGGCCACGCCAGCATAGTTTCTACCATATCGCAAGTCCTCATCAACTGGGAGGAAGAATTTGCCGCGCTAAATGCGGAAAAGGAGAATAAGGATTCCACCTCACTTGAAGGCACCTTTGAAAGGAAGGGAGCCATTGTTCAAGCATCAACAGCAGAAACAACTATAGTCATCAAGATCCCCCAACCTTACAAATATGAATACAATAATGCAGTACCATGGTCTTATGACCTTGATGTTGGTTTAGTCACGAGATCTGGGCGAACCTATGCTCAAGCAAATACTTAATCTGCTAAGCCTGTCACTGATGAAGAAGCCAAGGAGTTTTTGGCTGTAGTAAAGGCCAGCGAATATAATGTGGTGGACCAGTTACGAAAATCACCAGCACAGATCTCTCTACTGGAATTGCTTCAAACATCTGTCAAGCACCAGAAATCCCTCATGAAAGTATTAAGTGAAGTACATGTCCCTAAAATAATTGAGCATGACAAACTCGATGAATTTATCAGTACCATTCTTCTAAAGGATCAAATGGCATTTTCCAATGAAGAAATTCCTGAGGAGGGTAGAGGACACACCAAGGGCCTCTACATATCAGTCAAGTGCAACGCATCTCACGTCACTCGAGTGCTGATTGACAACGGATCTGCTCTTAACATATGTCCACTAGCGACACTCTGTCGCCTTAAAATAGAGAGATCATGGATCCAGGTACCCAAGACTTCTGTTCGAGCATTCGATGGAACAAAGAAGGAAACAGTAGGAGAGATCGAGCTCGACATTCAAATTGGCCCAACCATATTCAAAATTTTGTTCCAGGTGATGGATATCCCCACTGCGTTCAATTTCCTCTTAGGGCGCCCATGGATACACGTCGCAGGAGCAGTACCTTCGAGCCTCCACCAAAGTGTGAAGTTCGTGGTTGGAGAAAAACTAATCACGGTCTGAGGAGAAGAAGATCACCGCATCTACCACGAGACGGCCATCCCTTATGTTGAACCTAGTAACAAAAGCGAAGCCAGCTATCAATCGTTCAAGCTCGTGTCTACTATACACGAGACTTGAGGGACTTTGCCCCTCGTCCCCGAGATATCAAGCGCTGCAATCATGGTAGGAAAAATCATGGTTGGACACGGTTTCCTTCCAAGACAAGGACTTGGTAGGAGAGGCCAGGGCATTCGTCAGCCTATTGAAGCTCGGAGAAGACCCTATACTATCGGTTTAGGATATTCCCCAGATAGAAAAGCAAAGAAAATAGTCGGCCTTGTATATCCCCGTCTTGAGGAAACTTTCCCAGGCCCAGCCAGGATGATGCATGAGGAAGAGGAAATGGATACTCCAAAATGGTTCAACCCTGAAAGCGTGAAATTGCCCATAATTTAGGAAGACACAACTTGGCCCTCACTTATAAAGAAAGAGGGGTCAGATGACATGACCACCATGTTCGAGGACATTTTTATAGGTGCCATTGAGGAGGAGCAGTTAGAAGAGACATGCGATAACTTCTCGTTCATCCAGCTTCAACACCAAGTCGAAGAATTACACAAGACTGTACACCATTTGACAGAAAACTTCGCTTGGGCTATCCGTGCATTCCGCTCTCATCACAATGAGGAGCTGGTAGTGAATGAAGAAAATCCTACTGACACGACCTGGCGAGGGGCACGACTACCCTTATCCCCAAAAAGCACATGGCCATATTCGCCTCTTCCTAAATCAATGGCCATTATCTTCCCAATCCTCCTAGAGTAAGGGATCATCGGCAGGGAATTGAGCCATCCTACTCCCGAGTACTTCCTTGATTATGATCCATCCAAGCAATGTGACTATCATTCGGGGGAATTAGGACACTCGCTAGATGATTGCACCATCTTGAGAGACAAGGTTCAGGATCTTTTGGATGCTGGGGCATTCACGTTCCGCTCTCCGTGGCTGTGTTTTGGCAAGGATCACCTTCTCGTGGTACCCAGCACCCATACCATGTTCCCCAGGCATGCTAAGGAAGCACTTAGAGGAAAGGCAATCATGGACACTTTGGGCCAACCAAGTGGTAAATTTGACTACTACGTCAATTATTCAATCCCCTAGAGTTTCTATGATCATTATCACAACATCGTCCCTGATGGATGGGAAGGCATGGATGATCTGAAATCCGCAAAGCCGGGAGCACAGGGAGACGTGGCTGGCGACTGGTATGAAGACTTCTTCGTGGGCACTATCAACGAAGGACCATCAGGGGAAATGGGTGCAGACCCGCTCGAGTATAATCCTTTTTAATTCCTCTGCATACTCCCCTACGTGGGAGCTTGTACATATTTATTAAAGTCTGGTTCGTTTTGTATTCAACATCAGTTCCACTCAAGGAACTTTTTTGAAATCACCTTGTAAATCCATCTACTAATAAATAAAGTTGAAAACATTTTGAGGGCATGAGGAGACACACCAAACCTGCCCGTTGATGATAGCCAGCCATCAAATGAAAGAAGAAATCTGAGGCCCGGGTCTCCTCATGTTTCCTTGTCCTAAATCTTCAAGCACAATTTATCACCTTTTCAAAAGAAAGAAGCATGCATGCTACTAACCTTATTTGTTCCCTAAGCCTATCTACTCTATGACACAGGAATAATCTAGCAGCAGGCGAGGGTATGGGAACGGTCCAGACCAACACCGTAAGTAGCCATGATAGCAATTCTGATGACTCAGATGATGATTTTGATGATTTCGACGAAATTCAATGGAATTGGAAGCGCCACGAAGAAACAAGGCCCCCTACTACTGAAGACACCATCATTGTCAATTTATGCAGCACAGAAGATCCAAGGGAGATAAAGATTGGCGCGAACCTTCCTAAAGAAGACGCTGCAAGCTTAATTGCCCTCCTAAACAGGTATCAAGATGTATTCGCATGGTCATATGCCGATATGCCAGGCCTTGATCCAATGATCGTGGAGCATAGCTTGCCAACCAACCCTGATGTAGCCCCCAAGAAACAACGGCTAAGAAGAGCTAAGCCTGAGTTGTCAAAAAAGATTAAAGAAGAAGTAATGAAGCTCCTAAAAGTAGGCTTCCTCGAAGTCTCGCAATATCCTAGTTGGGTAGCAAATATTGTATTAGTGAAGAAGAAAGATGGTCGAATCCGGATTTGTGTCAACTACCGCGATTTGAACAAAGCAAGCCCAAAGGATGATTTTCCGCTACCTCACATAGACGTTCTTGTGGATAGTACTGCTGGATTCAAACTTTTCTCTTTCATGGATGGGTTCTCAGGATACAACCAAATAAAAATGAAAGAGGAAGACAAAGAAAAAACGGCATTCATTACTCCATTGGGGACTTTTCACTATAAGGTAATGCCTTCTGGCCTAAAAAACGCTGGAGCAACTTACCAACGTGCCATGGTCACCCTTTTCCATGACATGATGCATAAAGAAATTGAAGTATATGTCGATGACATGATCGCCAAAACCAGACATGGAGAAGACCATGTGAAGACCCTGGAAAAATTATTCGATCGACTTCGCTAGTTCAAGTTGCGCTTGAATCCAGCAAAATGTGTGTTCGAGGTGACTTCTGGCAAATTACTTGGATTCATTGTGAGCTGTAAAGGGATAGAAGTGGACCCATAAAAAAACTAAAGCGATATTTGAGATGCCTCCTCCCTCGACTGTGAAAGAAGTCCGGAGCCTCCTGGGAAGATTAAATTACATTGCACGATTCATTTCCCAGCTTTCTGAAACTACAAAACCTTTCTTTAAACTTCTCAAGAAAGATGCACAAATCGAATGGGATGATGACTGCCGACTAGCGTTTGAAAAGTTAAAGCGGTACCTGATGAAACCCCCAATTTTAGTACCCCCGATTCCAGGACACCCTTTGACCCTCTACCTTACCATCAATAGAGAATCCCTAGGTGCAATGTTGGCACAGAAAGGACCCCATGATGGGAAGGAATGAGCCATTTACTATTTGAGTAAAAAGTTCACCATGTCAGAACAAAACTACTCCAAATCAGAAAAGACATGCGCTGCATTGGTATGGGTGTTGTACAGACTCCGGCAATATACCTTGCATTACCATACATTCCTTGTAAGTGAGAGTGACCCAATCAAGTATTTGCTTGGTTGCCCGGCCTTGGTGGGAAAATTGGCCAAATGGCAAATCCTGATCTCAGAATTCGACATCCAGGTGATGTCGCAAAAATCAGTTAAAGGTCGGGTGATTGCTGATATGTTAGCAAATTGCCCTAAAGAAGTACGCGAGGATCATTCCCCAGATGACCGAATTTCAACAGTAGAAGAGGACACATGGACTATGTTCTTTGACGGAGCTGTAAATTTGTCAGGTTCAGGCACTGGGGCGGTCTTGATATCCCCAAATGGGCAACATTATCCTGTGGCTGCAAAATTGATGTTTCCATACACCAATAATATAGCCGAATATGAAGCATACATCCTCGACCTACAAGTGGCTATTGGAATGGAAGTGTCAAAACTAAAAGTGTTCGGTGACTTCGCCTTAATTATCCTCCAGACTGTGGGCAAATGGAAGACAAGAGACGCCAAACTAGTGCCTTATCACGACTACTTGGAAGAATTGGTGAGAGAATTCCAGGACGTCTCGTTTGAATACCTACCTAGAATTCATAACCAGTTTGCTGATGCACTAGCTATGCTATCATCTATGTTGCAAGTAACGAAAGGATTAGAAGTAGAGCCTTTGAAAATTGAATTCCTAACAAGATAGGCCCACTGCATGACTATAACTGAAGAACCCGACGGGAAATCCTGGTATTACGACATCATGAAATACATCAAGAAGCAGGAATTCCCTAAAGAAAGCACTCCCTCTGATCGAAAATACCTGATGAAAATGGCTTCGAGGTTCTTCGTCAGCGGTGAAAATTTGTACAAAAGATCATATAACTCAGTCCTGCTAAGGTGTGTGGATGCAAGCGAAGCCACACAAATAATGCAAGAAATACATGGGGGAGTATGTGGCCCTCACATGAATGGACGTATGTTGGCCAAGAAAATAATGAGATTGGGTTATTATCGGTTCCCCTTAGAGAGCGATTGTGCTCAGCATGTGCGAAGCTGTCATCGTTGTCAGATTCACGGGGACAAGATAAATGTCCCCCCAACTGAATTGCGTCAGTTATCTGAACCGTGGCCATTTTCAATGTGGGGCATTGATGTAATTGGCCCAATCAATCCGAAGGCATCAAATGGGCACCGGTTCATTTTGGTCGCAATCGACTACTTCTCAAAATGGATCGAGGTCGCATCCTATGCAAGCGTAACTACACGAAACGTTATGAAATTCATTAAACGTGACATAATCGCCCGTTATGGCGTGCCGGAAGCTATCATCACCGACAATGGGTCAAACCTGAACAACAAGTTGATTGATCAATTGTTTTCTGAGTTCAAAATCCAACATCTGAACTCGTCCCCTTATCGTCCACAAATGAATGGAGCCGTGGAAGCCGCCAACAAGAACATCAAGAAAATCCTATCCAAGACAGCTGAAAACTACCACGACTAGCATGAGAGGTTACCCTTCGCACTAACAGCATATCGAACTTCGATTCGAACTTCCACTGGGGTAACGCCTTTTTCCTTGGTTTACGGCATGGAGGCGGTTTTGCCTGTGGAAGTAGAAATCCCTTCCCTGCGAATTTTATCCTAGGCAGGATTGTCTAAGGAAGAATGGACACAACAAAGGCTTGAGCAACTGAATATGATCGATGAAAAATGACTGAAAGCCCTCTGTCATGGTTAGTGTTACCAGCAGAGGGTAGCTCGATCGTTTAATCAAAATGTGCGACCCAAGCACTTTGAGGTAAACGAGCTAGTCTTGAGAAAGACACTGCCAATCTTTCCAGAGCCTGGAGGCAAGTTCGCCCCAAATTACAAGGGTCCCTATGTAATAAAGAAGATACTTCTCGGAGGAGCCTTGATTCTAACTGAAATGGATGGGTGAGAATTCTCCAAACCTGTTAATTTCGATGCTGTAAAAAAGTATTACCCTTGAAAGATGTTCATTGTCTGGCATTGCCAAGCACTTCTCTATTAGAATGAAAATGCTTATGCACCTTTATATATGAGTGATGTATTTACACCATCATAAAAAATGTGTGTTTGAGTCAATGAAGAAAAATGAATGGTAATGACCAGCCTTTAAAGAAATGTCGAAAATCAAGAAGCAAACTCGATGGCATAACTTGAGCAAATCGACATCACCTAGGCAGACGCGTAAGAGTAATCAATGTCAATTTTGCCCAACTCGTAAAGGATGCGTCATTCAGAAACCAGTCTGGTTGGAAGAAACCTTCTGTCTCAGTCAACAATCTTAGAATCTAGAAGCCTCACTTCTTGTTCCAGACACATGCTCTTGCAAGAAGTAATTACATCGGAGAATTTGAAGTTTTTATTGTCTATCTCAAATTCCATAGAAGCTTGAAGTACATGACTTTGCCTGATCAAAGGCAGAAGGAAAATTTCTACAGAAGGAAAGCATTGAAAATCAATCAACGACCAGCAATCATGCATACGTGGCCACAAGTAGGAAAGGCTAGTCAAAGGAAGCATTGAAATGTAAAAGAGGCCGTCAGCAACTTCCCTAAGAACCAGCATAAATAAACTCTGGGGGAAAGGTAACTTGGCATCATTTCTAACACTCACTCTCTGAACTCATATTGACAGAAAGCATTGAAATTCAAGAGCCAGATCAAACGGTTAAACAGGGCAAACCAAGTGATCCAAGCAAGGAAAAAGAAACAAAGATACCCGATCAGATTCCCAATCCCGGCTGATCATTTATGTGTCATATTCCTAATCAATAGGGACAATCATCGACACCCCTTTGTGAATAGCCCTTGTGATATCCAAGATTTAACATATTTGGAAACACATATTCTGTCGACCCT
The DNA here is from genome assembly GCA_019915185.1 of Eucalyptus camaldulensis. NCBI lineage: Eukaryota > Viridiplantae > Streptophyta > Magnoliopsida > Myrtales > Myrtaceae > Eucalyptus > Eucalyptus camaldulensis. The sequence goes on along the minus strand of JAHSVA010000010.1, from coordinate 23,766,452 downwards.
TAAAGCTACCAAGAAGGTCTTTTTAAGCCAAAACCATTCATTTCTCTTGAGAGTACAAACTCCATCACATTTAAAATGCCGCATGCCTTTTTTCAGGTGAATTTTGTATGACGATTTTGTCTGTCTAAATCTTTGATTCCATTGAGAATTATTAGAATAGACAACTAAATGAAGAATACAAGATTGATTGAGCATTGAGCATGCTAGATGAGGCGCGTCAGAATGACGACAGGCAAGCTATATCCTACACACAATCCCCCCCCCCATCTATACACTTGTGAGATGAGTGCAGAAGATTCCATGGCTACAGGGTAAAAAGTTCTCTCGCGAATGGTAAGATAACCAAAATAGTGAGAGGCATTCCATCGCTCACCCCATTGAGCCCCATACACTGGTGAAGCTTCTCTCATACCCCCGTCAAGAACCACCCCACACTGGGGTAGAGCGGAGGCAAAGCAGCACCACAAGGTGAGAAGAGAGATAGAAATTTTCTTGCTCGCACTTGCATCAATCTTCGGGTGTCTTTATAACATAAGAACACTCGCGTTAATTTAAGTGCCCTAGAATGAGGAAGAGCAATTCTTTCTCTACGCACTTGTATTCATTGTACAACTCAAGTGAGTCTGTAATTTTACCCTCACATCGAGACAAAACAGAAGTTACTACCATTTAAACAGCATAGCTCGAAGCGCTAGCTGAAGACAAAGACTCAAGAGTCTAACAATAGTGTCATGATTGAACTTGCCTAGACTAGTTCCTCTAACGACAAGAATGAAAAAACAGGGGCATAAAAAAGCAGTGTACCTGGTAAAAGCAAGGTCAATGCCCATAAAAGAAGAACTGGAATAAAAAATAGGGCATGAAAAAAGCAGTGTGCCTGGTAAAAGCAAGGCCAATGCCCCCTAGTCAAAAATACAGCCAAGAAAAGTTGTTGTGGTCCATAGAACCTCCATCTAACAATAAAGACTAGTGACAAACACCAAGACAGTCACCAACTCTCACCCTCTTACATGTGAGCCAAGTCTACGTTATATTCCCATTGAAAAAGTCTCTTCAGACTAGGGGCACTTCAATTAACGTAGGATTTCATTTGTATATAAGCATCGCTCGAAGAAGTACGAGCAAGATTACTCTATCTCTTTTCGCAGGATTCTTGACTTGCAAGCCCGGAGACAATCATGCGGCACTCCATTCATAAGCCTTGACCTTGATGGTCCCCTTCGATGAGCCGCTAACCAAGACTTCATCACAGTTTCAACAAAGACCTCTCACATTGGTAAAATCGTACTGTTTGCGAGAATACTCGGACCCCTGCTAACATGATGACAGTGAGATAGTGTGGTCCTTATAAATCCTGCATCAATGGTCAGGATAGCTTTTTCCATGAGAGTGAGCGGAAAGTCCTTTCAGACTGAAAGTCCCTCATCTGGCATGCTCAAGACATCTACATTCTAAATGAAGGTTGTCTTTCAAAATCTTTTCTAGTGGAAATCAAAGGATGCAAAATTGACAAAATCATCATGCATGAATCTCATTCGAACTCATAAATTTACAGCATATACAATCATGTGTGCATATTGTGCAAATAGCAAGCATACTCTCAAAGATCAAAGATATTGCTAGGAAAGCATATCTCTATCCCCATTTGTCTTAAAGTACCTACCACTGTCCAGGTACTCTCTTATTGACGCTCAACCTATTTGAGTCGTCCCTTGAGTTTGGGTGCTTACTGTTGTCTAGGTATCCCCATTGTCTTTGATTACCGGCCACCGTTCGAATACTCCCTTTTCCTGACACTCGACCTATTCAAGTTGTCCCCAGAGTATTGATACTTGTGACTGACCAAGTATCCCTTTATCGTTGAATACCTACTGCTGTCTAGGTATCCCCATATCATCAAGTACCCACCATTGTCCAGGTACTTCATTTTCATGACACTCAACCTGCCCGAGTTGTCCCCAAATAATATAGCAACTGTTCAAGCATTCCATTGCTTTGCTTGGCACCACCGCCCAAGTATGCTTCCTTACAATTGGACCAGCTGAGTGGTCCCAGGTCGTATCATTAAATGCTTGTGTTCATCCAAGTATCCCAGTACTTTGTACACCTGTGGCTACCCAGGCGTTCCACCCCTTTTAAGTGCCTGCGGCAATCCAAGTAAGCCTCGTGCTACATTTAAATTCCCTTTACCAGGAGGTGAGAGACCTTCACGAATATTCGAGGCACGTCCTCGATATTCCCTTTACCAAGAGGTGAGAGACCTTCACGAATATTTGTGGCACATCCTCGATATTCCCCATACCAGGAGGTGAGAGACCTTCACGAATATCTCAGGTACGCCCTCGATATTCCCAACTACCAGGAGGTGAGAGACCTTCACAAATATCCTAGGTACGCCATCGATATTTCCCGATTGCCAGGAGATGGGACACCTTCACAAATATCCAAGGTATGTTCTCAATATTTCCAATTATCAAGTACCCCTTCGATACTTGTGAATGTCCGAGTATCCCCCAAGAATTCATACTTGTGATCATCCAAGTACCCCTTCAATGCCTATGGTCAGCCAAATACCCATTTCAACGCCTGCAAATGCCCAAATATCCTTCATGTTAGTACTTGTAATTATCCAGGTACTCTTTGATATGCCTGTGAATGTCCAGGTATCTCCCAAATCGATGCCCTAAGAAAGGTCGGCACATCCTCCCGAGAAAGGTCGGGTTCCAACTGGTGTCTTCGACAAAAGTCAGACACCCCACAAATCGATGCCCTGAGAAAGGTCAGTGCATCCTCCCGAGAAAGGTCGGGTTCCAACTGATGTCTTCGACAAAAGTCAGACACCCCACAAATCGATGCCTTGAGAAAGGTCGGTGCATCCTCCCGAGAAAGGTCGGCTTCCAACCAGTGTCTTTGACAGAAGTCAGACACCTCAACAAATATGATTCCCTGAGAAAGGTCGGTACATCTCCCGAGAAAGGTCGGTGCATCTCCCGAGAAAGGTCGGGTACCAACTAGTGTCCTTGATACAGATCAGGCACCCACAAATGAGATGCCCTGAAAAAGGTCAGAGCTGTCTCCCGTCAAGGCAACCGAAGAAAGGTTCGAGTCCTAGACAAATCACTAATTGTTTTAACAAGCGACCGAAGAATAGTTCGGGTCCTGGAGAAGCAATTTCCCGTCACGGCGACCGAAGAATGGTTCAGGTCCGAGACAAACCACTGATTGCTCCAACAGGTGACCGAAGAATGATTCGGATCCTGGAGGAGCAATCTCTCGTCAAGGCGACCGAAGAAAGGTTCGGATCCTAGACAAATCATTGATTGTTTTAATAGGCGACCGAAGAATGGTTCGGGTCCTGGAGAAGTAATTTCCCGTCACGACGACCGAAGAATGGTTCGGGTCCAAGACAAACCACTGATTACTCCAACAGGCGACCAAAGATCGGGTCCTGGAGGAGCAATCTCCCGTCAAGGCGACTGAAGAAAGGTTCGGGTCCTAGACAAATCATTGATTGTTTTAATAGGTGACCGAAGAATGGTTCAGGTCCTGGAGAAGCAATTTCTCGTCACGGCGACCGAAGGATGGTTCGGGTCCGAGACAAACCACTGATTGCTCCAACAGGTAACCGAAGAATGGTTCGAGTCCTGGAGGAACAATTTCCCGTCAAGGCGACCGAAGAAAGGTTCGAGTCCTAGACAAATTATTGATTGTTTTAACAGACGACCGAAGAATGGTTCAAGCCCTGGAAAAGCAACCTCTTCATATCACCAGGTAAGATGACGCCTTGATACTTGCCAAACTCGGGGTTCACACCCTATCTCACTCACTCTCGGTAAGTAACTACAGGTATCCTCTTATTTGTCTTAGTATATGTAAAGTTATATTGCTCTTTTTCCGCATAGAATAATAGGTCCCAAATAAAATATAATCTACTACACATGCATGTATAAAATTGAGGCATCAGTCTGTCTTTGAATGCAATCTCTACGAGCTCACCTTCAAAGAGGGGTAGCTGTTGACACCTCAATTTTAATTAGGTTAATTTTATTAATTAATTTTTTAATTCATTTTGTGTTTTCGGATAAGTAGATAATAAAAAGAAAAAAACAAAACAAAAGAAAAGCAAAAAAAAAAAAAAAAGCAGCCCATTGGGGCTGGGCTCGAAGGCCTAGCCCCTCCCCTCTTTTTCTCTCTCGCGAGCCCGGCCCCCCTTCTCTTCTTCCTCCTCCTGCCTTCTTCTTCCTCAGTCACCTACATCTCACGCACGGTGGCAAGCGACGCGCGCGAATGATGGCCTACGGCCGAGGGGAGTAGGCCAACGTCGGCCAGAGGGGATAAGATTGCAGGCGCCATTAATGTTGAGCGAGCTTCGCTGGAAAGCTTGATGGGACACCGGTTCAGCCGAGCGGAACCGGATGCCGATGGTTGAGGCCCTTCGTTGACCGGATTTCCTTCGCCTATAAATAGGTGGCCGCAAGCATCGTCGGAGGGTGTGGCAAACTCGGAGATCCTTCACTGAGAGACATCAGGAAGGATCGAAGGGCAAGCGCAAGAGAGAACTCGAGTCGCGAGCTCAGCCCACCCTCCACCAAGAGACTTCGGGGAAGGCCGGCGGCGAGCGACTTCGAGAAGGTCAGATCCAGCCGGTGGAGGCTCGGATCTGGCCTGAGTGAGAGAAGATCGAGGCCAAGGAAGGTCCGGCCGAGATCTACGCCTCAGATCTGATTCTTTTTTTTTTGCTGCTGTTGTTGCCACCGAACGCCGTTCATCTCGACCAAGTCCCGACGCCGTTGCCTCGAAGGGTTTGTTGTTGTGTCCCCCCCCCCCCCCCCCCCGCGAAGCCGTTGCCGTGATTAATCCACCGAAGCCGCGCCAGATCGGGAAGCTGAGTTGCTGCCGTCATTGCCTAGTCTTGCCATCACCGTCGTTGTTCGCCGCGACCTCCTGCCGTCGCCGTCCCCATTCGAGAGAAGGTAAAAAAGGCGTCATTGTTCATCGTAGCCGTTTTCCGTCGACCTAGCCGTCGTCGTCGTCGCCGTCGCCATTGTCACCTCTGTCGTTGCCGCCGTAGTCGCCGCCACCGTTGTCACCTTCGTCATCGTCGTCGCCGCCAAGCACCTCGGTTTCCCCCCCCTTCGGCACCGCGGATTTTCCAGGTCGTCGAATCGGACCCGGGTCTCGGAACCGAGTAAGGTTTCGCAAGATTCCGGGGCGGCGGGAAGCCGGGTCGCGAGGTCGGGTCGGACCCGGGTAGGGTTTCGCGGGGAGTCGGGTCACAGAGTGGGCTGTCGGGCCGGGTCGACAAGTCGGGCCAGGCGTCCCCGAACGCCCGGCCACGACGCCGTTTCATTAAAAAAAAAAAATCTGAGTCGGGCCCGTCCGCGTTTGGGTCATCGACCCGGGTAGGACCCAACCCACGGATCCGACCCAGGTCGACTTTTTATTATTTTATGTAATATTTTAATAAAAAAATCAAAATAATTTATTTTCAAAAAATATTTCAATTTCCAAAAAATCGAAAAATGTTTTAAAATGTTAAAAAATGTTTTATTTAAAAAAAACAAAAATATCCAAAAAAAATTATTTTCCAAAAATATTAAAAAAATGTTTTAATTTACAGAAAATCGAAAAATAATAAAAAATGATAAAAATATTTTATTTTCAGAAAAATAAAAAAAAATAAAAAAATTTTCATATTTTCCAAAAAATGCCAAAAAACCAAAAAAGTTCAGAAAAAACCAAAAAGACTTGTATTTTTTCAAAAATACCAAAAAAAATCCCAAAAAATCCCTTTTATATCCAAAAAATTAGAAAAATACTCAAAAATGTTTTTCCTCCCAAAAATGCATGGAAAATCTCTCAAAAATCCAAAAAGCCTTAGGGTTTAAACAAGATTAGGTACCGAAAGGGCATTAGTGATTAACTAGTGTAATCATATCCTCGATCCTAATTTCTCTGGTTGCACAGGAGCGAGTATTTCTCCCGATACTTCGCTTGGGTTTCTAATCAACCCACCCCAAACCGATTAGTGGCAACTCCGTTTTAAAATTAATTTACAGGTTAAAAATTTAGATTATTAAAGTCGTGAATTGGTGGACTTGGGAGAGTCCGGGCATAACTAATTTCAGCGGAGCCATTAGCCTCCGCAAGGCGCCCGTACCCGATCGCGGGCGCCGAAAAAAAGAGGTTGCGACAGCCGGCAACTGCCTGCCCGCGATCGCCTGCCTTTTGCCATGGACTGCTCGAGGAGAAGAAGAAGAAGAAGAAGAAGAAGAAGAAGAAGAAGAAGAAGAAGAAGATGATGATGATGATGATGAATAGTTAGGACAAAACTGGAAAAACGAAAAATCAACGAGAATGCTTTGGGAATAAATTTTTTTTTTTAGCCCCTCCCTCCAGCATGCCCAGAATGCTTAAAAGCCTAAGGTAGCCCCCAACCTACCTTGGACTTTCAGCCTTGCAAATGTTGGCTTTGCCATTAAGAGACTTCCAAAGTTTTTTTCCCAAACACTTTATTTTGGCCCAAGGGGCTTTTCATGGCCAAAGCCCCTTCCAAAGCTTCTCCCAAACAGATCATTTGCTCTTGGATCCACTAACTTGGATGCGGAGCCAAAACGTAGTGACAAGGACATGACAATGGTCACATGGAAGTTCCAGTATTTTCTCGAGAACGACTTAAAAAATGATGAAAGGTGCACACAAGGAAATCTTAATTGGAGAATGTCACAAGTGCACCAAGTCAGGCCATCTACTGTACAAATGTCCAAGAAATGTTATGGACCTATTTATAGTTAAATGGGTCATTAATGGGTCAAGCCTTATTTCATAAAGTACCCATAGTGGGTTTTAATGGCTCAAGACTAAGATATATGGGTTTTAAATGGGTCAGCTCTCTGACCCATTTATGACCAATTTATCAACCCATTAAAAATGAACCCATTTATTTTCACTCAAAATCTCACCATCTGTTACCTCCAAGGACAAGAGGGACAAGAAGGAGCGATTTGACAAGACGGATAGAAGGGAGAAGTATGTACAGAGAAATTACAGAATGTACTGAGAAATTACAAAATGTTCGTGAAATGATTAAAGAAAAAAAAAGCATTGACGTCTACAAGAAGCGAAAGCATGGTCGATGATATCAAGATGTTGCCAATCTATGTCTCGTGGCTCTAAGCGATTGAGAAAATGAGGTAAATGATCCTACATTTGTTTTTACTTTTGAAGAGCTTCAAGGTGCCTTGGATGATCCTGCAGTAGAATTTCAGGAGTTAGTAAGAAAATTCTCTGTTGAAGAAATCAAATGATTCTCTTATTGATAGATAGAAACAAGAGATTGAAGGGTAAATTTAAATCGTTGAACAGAAAGAGTGATGGTCTTGAAAAGGAAAACATGGCTTTGAAGCTTGGCGAAATTGAGATCAAAGAAAATGTCAAGAAGTTGCAAAAGGAATTGGAGTATTTGAAAAAGAAAACGGATGAATTGAATGCCAAATTTGCAAAACTTTATACTAAGGGAACTAAGAGCTTGAACACGATGTTTGAAAAACAAAAATTTCCTCATTATAGAATGTTCTTGCATACAGCAAAGGGCTCTGGTATGCACACCCACAGATATGCCCCTTGCCAATTGTACTTCTGAAGTTTCTTTTAAGTAAAATCTTCTTCGGTAATTATCATCTCTGGATAAATATTTGTTGTAAAAGAAAAATGTTCCTATGAGACATGCCCTCAAACAACAAATTGCCAGTTCCACAAGACCGGACAAGACCGGGAACCAATCAATCCTACAATTATGTGATAAAGGCTTCCGAGTAATTATTTAATCATCTAGTAGCTCTATTACTGATACTCCTTATGACATTGCTCAGGTTATTGCAAGAAGGCATGAAAATGTGTACGTGATTTAGCCAGAGTGCTTAAACTCAAATGATGGAAGTTGTCTTGTTGTTTCGAACAAAAATGATCCTTGATTATAAGATCGAAAATCAGCACAAAATCAGCACATGTTAGTATGGATACTATCTCAAAGCTTCCTAGGTCTCGTGGCTTACCTAATTCAAAGATCAAGTTTGTGAATGCTTGTGTTAAAGGAAAATAAACAAAAGTACCATTTGAATTTAAGAAGCGTGTTAGCACCTCTAGACTTTTGGAATTGCTTCATATGGATAGGCTTGGTCCTTCAAAATGTTCGAGACTTGGTGGTAAAAAGTATGGGATGGCCTTAACTCATAATTTTTATGACTTTTGATGTTGGGATTCCTAGAGTTCTAACTGATCGCCAATTTGGTGGAGAATCTACACTAGAAAGTTTGGACATCAACAAGAGATTAGAAGTTTGGATAAGGAAGAATATTTGGGATGGCCAACTGAACCCAAGAGGTATCACCACCATTGTTCTATTAGGCTAGCCGGCATGTTGAGAAAACATTTCCTCAGAGATTTTGATAATTGACCAAACTTAGAGATTTCATTTTCTGATAAAAAGTATTTTTCAGGTGAAAAGTCTGATGGGATATAATCAGACGATTTCAATTAGAATTAGGGTTATGGATTATTTTTTCCTTCCTTGCATATTTTATCAAATGGCTAGGAAGGAGTAAATCACCCGTGCAACAGTTAGTGGCAAATTGGTTTGATTCCTTGTTATATTTATAAGGAGTTTCGAAAGGAAAGTCTTTCCAATACCTATTAGACACTCAACTTTCCTGAAACTACTTACTAGAGGCGAAACGTTCCTTCCAAATATAGACACTCCACTTTTGGAAACCTGATTTGTTGTATGGAGGGCAAAACATATGGGAAGCTCCACCATCGACAATCCTAATGCAACTAGATCTTCTCAATTAGATCCATGGCCAAGGGGTAGATTGGCTAAATTATTCTTTTGAAGATATGTCCAACGGTCAGCTTGGACTTGAGGAAATATAGGAGGATGTCTCAAAGCAAAAGGAATTCAATTTCCATTCATAAGTATTGAAGCTTTTGATTCCAAAGTCTTAAGAGTATTCTTAATCTTTTACATTCGTCTCTATGAGAGTGTGTGTGGAGTGATTCACACAAACTTGAGTGTTCTTAGTTTAGTATTTGTAACCTCTGATTGGTTCTTATTAGTGGATTCAAGCTAATAGGCTATAGCGCGGGAGAATAGACAACTTATTGGGAAAAGGAGGAAAATCACTTTGATCTTGTCTTTGGGAGAAATAAGTGGCTCACGAGGAATGGAAAAAAAAAAACATATTCTCTTTGATCTCAAAGTCCTCATATAGCACTTCTTCTAATCCTGGATAGGGGATCGCTTGTAGGAATGACATAATGCTAATCCATGTTCCACACAGACAAGGAAGCATTGTTTTTTTATTTTATTCTAACTTGGTTCTTCGATGGCCTCATAGAATCAAGTGTGCACTTGATCCTATGAAGAAGTTCTTCATAGGGGTGGATTTGGACTAAACATAGGAAAGCTATTCTTGAGTTTTGAGTGCCCATGAAAGAAGGGCAAAGGGAAAAAGCCATGATGATCAGGAAAAGGTAGTCTTGGTCACTACTATGGCCCCAACATTTCGGATAGTTGGTGGATTGGGTCCTCGCATCATATTTTCTTTCAAGAGGAAGAATTATGTGCAAATATGATTGAAGAACTAGGTTCTTCATATATGGGCAATGGCACTTCGACTAGTTTCAGAGGCCGAGGGAATGTGTAATTGCTGTTTGAAAACGGAAAGTCAGAAAGAAGGGGTATCCAGCTTGCAAAAACCGAACCACTATAAATTTTTGTGTGCAATTCTCTATTCTTCACTCTTTTTGTTTATTAGAATTATACATTGGTAAGATCTTACCACTTCATTAGAAGCTATGTTGCTGCTATATCTATTTAATTTCTTTCTTTTCAGCACAATCACGTATTCAGCCCCTCTAAATGACAGTTATAGCCATAACAATAAGTTGATATGAGGACAAAAAATGAAGATGAGGTAACCACTACTAAGCTTACTTTGCTATAAAGATTTGTAGGAAATACAAGAGGAACTTCAATTGTTCAACTAGTTCGCTGAAATTTTCCTCCAAAAATTCATCTCTTTTCCCAATATCCTCCTCCTCCTCCTCCTCCTCCACCTTATTAGATATGTGTCATTGTATTATTTTCAAGATCATCTGGGCTTGTTTCCTGTTTGAGCATGTGCTCAAAATTCTTTTCCGTGTGAGCATATTTTAACACTTGACCTTGAGTACATTGGATTGCTGAAATCATTTGATCTACTTTTTTGCCTCTTAAGCCTATTTTGATGTTATGACAAAAAGGGGATATTCAATTTTGATTAATGAGCACGCTCGGAGGGGAAGCTTATGATTTAAATTGTATCAAGGACTTCGATTTCTCAAGAAAGTTTTTTGACTTTTATTTTCCTCGTTTAAATGTTTAAAGGGACTTTCTTCATTGGGAGATTCTGTTTGATTAATGGTATAGACTTCATAAAAAAAGGGAATATTTTTTACCCTACTATAGTTTTGATGATTATAACACTCACTCAAATACGTTATGATTATTTGAAATTATATCCGCTGTATTTGAGTATTTTTTGAATAATTTTAAAGGGCTAAAAGAGACCGTTTCTGCCTTGAAAAATGGGGCTGAGTACCCAATCGGCCGGATGCCTAGCTAGGTTACCTCCGCATTCCACACTCCCATAGTTTTGAATCTGGATTTGTCTACCCAATCCAACAAGCGTCTAGGCCATTTTTAGCCCGACAGTTGGACTCCCAGAAGTCTCAATGGAAGAATTTCAAGCCATTTGATGTGTTGGTAATGCCTAGTTTGGTCCCTTTTTTATTCCCCTATAAATAGGGTAGCTCATTGTCTTTGGTAATTGTGTACGGTACCGATACTTGCAATATCCCTCTAGTATACACTTTGCAGTCAGATTCATAAGAGATGAAGGAAAGAGTGCACCCTATATTTAAAGGGGTACTGGCTCAATCGTTAATCAACTTTTGTATAAAGCTTCAGATGTAGTAGATTGGGCCTTACTTTCAAATGGTCTCTGAGAGTGGGGTACGCATCGGTTTGGGCCAAATCACAATATATCTTGCCAAAGTTATATTTTTGTGTAAAATATTTTATATTGTGTTGCATATGCTATGCATTTGGGCCAAAAGTTAATACATCCCATCAAGGATATTCTCATTTTCAATAACTTTTTGTTTTTCTAAATCATTAGCCTCATCAAAAAATTCATCAAATGAATCATGCAACTTACCTATTGAGCCATTTTTAAGGCATTAAACATACATCTTCGTATGATCTTTTACTCAATTATGATATTTTCTTCACTGGGATAGGGATGAAATTTAGTATTGGAGAAATATGATATGGGGACGTATTAGAAAGACGTTGACACAAATTGAAGTACGACAAGATGGTCGAAATTCAAATAATTGGAGAGCAATCAAGAGCTCTAGCCTCTTTAACGTTCTTCAAAAGAAGATGCACCATGTTTGTCCACTTTGCTTGAAGTTCTAATCTGTGGGCAACCAATCGATCCATGATGTTTTGCCTCAATGCCCTCCAAATTACTTGGACCAGAGCAAGTCCTTAAAAGGCTCAAGGAGAAAACAGGCAAAAGATTCGCCTTGGGGTGGGAGACCCCGTGCTGTCCTTTGTATTCTCTCTCTCAAGAAGAAAAATATTGAGAGGGAATTTGAGGGCTCGATGGCAGTGAAGGTAAACATTGCATGAAGGGCAACCTTGGCTACTACCAGGTAGGCTAGGCCTAAATAAGCCCACCCACGCCTAGAGTGAACCGAGGTAGGTGAAAGGCTTGCGGCTGCTTCAGCATGCCTTTTGGCAGTGAACTTAAAACCTCAGGCTGAAGTAGTTCCCCCGGTTTTAAGTTTAGTGCCAATCGCTCTCCAACTTACTTGCAAATACTTCTTGCATTGCATGTTTTCCATTAGTCATCATTTGAAACATCTTGATTTTAATATTTTTTTCTCTACTTCATTTGTTTCGGAAACATGAATGATTTAAATAATATTTTCTTAAAACTAATCACTTATATCGTTTATAAAAATAAATGAGCAAAAAATATGTTTTATCATCCATGAAAATATCTAGACATAAATTATTATCAATAATGACAACTTTAAGCTACACAACTAATCCTTTAGCAATTTTTTTTCCAAATCAGTCATTTTTCATAAAATAAATAGAGATTTTATGCATGTTGCTTCTCTACTAGGTCGAGCTCTTCAAGCTATAACTCAGCTTCATTATTCCACATTTTTTTTTCGGTCAGACATTGTTCCACGTTACAAGGTCATAACATGTAAGTTGGGTACTAACAAAATTATATTCGATCTTTCTTTCAAAATGGTATACTTGGTATAGAAAATGTAAGAAATATAAAAACAATAATTCAAAGGTTATAAGTCCATTATTAGCAATCTCTCAAAGAATTTTATTTATCTTTCCTAATAATAATAGATGTCATTAGAGTTTGCGCTAAATCGTCACGCATATTCAATTGATATAAATCGTCAATTCCAGCTTCAGTATTTTGCAGCCCTATCATGCATTCCTCCACACTGATTGGGCCACTTTCCTCTCGATCCGTTCGATTTGGGCCATTTTCCCAAAGCGCAGCATACTCCATAGCTCTTGAGGCAAGACTGAGGACTAGAGCAGGTTCTCATGGCTTCTCTTGAACTATGTTCCTTTGAATTTGTTTGATACCTGAACATGACAAACCTCGGAGAGCGTACGTTACTGACTAACCACATAGATGAAAGCAGGATCGAGTTGAGTCGCTGGTTGTTTGGAATCACAGTCTTTAGGTTGTCTTCTAATTGTTTGCACATTATTTGGAATCCTTGCTTTGTCAAGACTTCTCCCATTACTCTAAGGCTATAAGCTGAAAATAATTCAAATCAGCATGACCAACATTGACTTTTTCATGGCGATCTTGATTTGGAAAATGCAAGCCACATATGATTAGAATTTGCTTGATCATATGGTGTCTATGGAGCAATCCCTCTCCCCTTCTTGTCATTAATGCGTGGTAGGATGTGGACTGTGGCTATCTCTTTTCCTCCTTTGTTGGAATATAGAAAGCTTATCTTAGGAACTTGTCATAAGCAATCCCTTCGGTATGACTCCTCCAGGAAAAAAGGCGGAGCCTTTTCCTCAGCAACAATCTTCCTGCAACATTGTGGTAAGTGCCAATGAACTACACATCTAACAAAGGAACAAAAATACGAGTCTATTCGAACGTTATATGAACTACTTATGTGGGCAAAATATATTTTCTTGTACTATGTTCTGGCAAACAGAACATTAAAGAACCTCGAAGGCAGAGTGATGTTCTTCGTGAGGTGTTAGATTCCCATTATGGGTGATGTTATGACGCCATTGGCTTAAAACGGATGAAATCCATGCCTTTTTTACTGGCTATTGCTGGATCGTTAAAGAAATTATTGCAGTTGTATAGTTGCTAACTACATAAAATATTTGGTTATTCAACATTTCAGAATAATTATTACTTGTGAATGTTACCAACTCTTGCTATACTAGTAGGTATTTTATAACAGTACAATAATTAGCCATACCCACTAATTACCAATTCAATCAAAGTTACGACTTTTATAAATTAATAATTACTAACTACTTGGAGAAATTATTAGTTACTGAAAGGTTTAAGCTTACTTTCAAATGTGGAAAGTAAATATTGACTCTTCAAATTTACCAGATCTCAATGGATTGAAAGTTTATCTTTCCCTAAAGAGAAATTAAAAATCAAACCAAGAAATTACTAGCTATTGTGAAAGGTGCATACTTCCTTTTTTCAGTATAAACATTATCAATTGAATGAAAAGTCATTTTCTCGTATTATTAGACATTTTCCCTTTGAAGATTACTAATTACCAATTGGATGGAAATATATCACTTACTAATATTTTGGAAACTACTTACTCTGTTAAAAAAGTTACCATACTTGTAGAAAGATCACTGCTTTTGAAGATAAAAGAGGGGAGCTAACTTCTATGAGCCTGTGTATGATAATCTTCCAGTGTTGGTTGAATCTTAAAAGAGCCATTTTTGCCGCATCTAACTAATTGTCTTTCATTCCATAGGATATTGTTGCTGACCGCCGCTGATCCTACCATTTTTTTTTCATTAGCAATAATCTTCCTCTGCTTGCGTATATCTTTGTTTATTCTCCTCCTCTTCCTCTTCAGATACCCTTTTTCATTATTGTCGCACCCCATCCCCGCAACTACATTCCGACCGAGAAGAGAGCGATCCAATCTTTCTCTAGCCAGCACTAGCAAAAAGCATGCTCACTCTCTTTTCCGATATAGAGATTTACTCATATTGCACAAAGAAGTTACTACGTGCAATTACTTTGTATATTGACACTTACTTTTTCAATCTTATAAGTCACTAGCGAAACAAGAAGTTTATGATTACAGGGCTGTTAAAAGTTGCTCGATGTCTTGAAAAATTACTGATAAAATGAGATGTTACTTATTACTAATAGAAGCACACATGCTTTTTCAGTATAAGAAGTAGCTACTAAGGATAAGAAAAGTTATTGTAATTACTTCTGGTATTTTGGTACCAACTAAATTAGATGAAAGTTTACTCACCAAGCAGAGAGGCTAGGTGACAATAATAGCAAATAATTGTGCACTTCAAGCTTTCATGATCACGATTATACAACATCATATTTATCATTTCACATGAATCATAATCAATATGAAAAAATCTATTGCTCGATGTGATGTGTCATGTATATCTCTTGAACCAACCATTGAGTCGCTCAGGCATTGATTTGCTTTGGGTTTCACTTGGATGCGGCCCCTAAATCCAGTTGCTTAGCTTCTTCCACAAATTGAACTCAATTTACATTGAATTTTGGATGGACCGGGTCAAATGTCCAACGATGTGACTTGCTTTTCTAATGACCTTGATGCCACCTAGTTGTATATACCTCTCAAACCAACCATTGGGCCCATCAGGCCTAGATTTGATTCAAGTTTTAGTCGGATTTAGGCTTCAAAATCGGGTGGTTGCTTCACTTCTTCGACAAAAATTGAATTCATTAGCGTCGAGTTATGAACCGATGGGTTTAGTGGTCCGACGATGCCGAGCCACTGTTCTTAACAACCTTGATGCTCACACAGCGATCGACAATGTCAAAACTCTTGATGGGGAGCAGTGTCGATACCGCAAAGACAGTAGTAGCCCGAAAAAGGAGTACAGTTGCGTTGTTGTCTGCAAACCTTTTCCCTTTCTTTTTTCCGTGTTCTGTTTCTTTAAACGGAAATGCATTCGGTTCTTCATACGTACACTCTCTGTATTTCTCGTATTTAACATTTACGGAAAATTTGAGTATATACACTTGAGAGATACACTTTTCATGCGCACATTTTTTTCATATTAATTACTAAATTTCGTGCACGTTCTACATACATGAGTGCTTATTTTATTCCTTGCACAACGTCATAATATATTAATAATTTTAAATTGGAGGGCAGAATAATTACTATATTTTTTTCCTCATTATTACCGCTTTATGAATTCCTTTCAAGAAAGCAAACACTAAATGAACACTTTTGGTATTTTTTAGTAAAAGCAAACCACATTTTTTAATAACGATTTAAAAAATTAAGGTATTTGATTTAATAAAAGTCCATGTGCTTAGATTGAAAATCAAGTAAATGATCGATGCCATTATCTAAAAAAAAAAAAGAATATATTAATATTATGAAAAATCATAAATTCCAAATTCTTTTAAAAAATATATGTAGTAAATTTGAATATTATGAAAAAACACAAACTAGTGAATACGTGACAAATAGAGAGTAAAACCTTCAATTTGTACATCCATCAATTGTGAGTGTCATTTAAGTTAGCAAATTGATAGTAATATCTAACAAAAATTAACGAGATCAAATTTGTCATAAATTTAATAGTTTGAGATTTTTTTTTCTGGTGGAAAAAGTAAGAAATAGTCTCAAACACTAGCAAAAAATAATCCATAAAACTGTCTTCCCAGCAGCGACGTTCGAATTCAAAAAAAGTCGCTCACATTTTCCACCATATTCCCCACTTTTTCACGTGACCTTTTTCTCAGTCCCCCATGACCCCAAACTCCCACTCCACTCCAACCAAGCAATGACGCTCACCACCGCCGCCCTCTCCCTCCTCCTCCTCCTCCTCCTCCTCCCGCCGCCCCCCCCCCCCCCCCCCCCCCCCCCCCGCCGCCGCCGCCGCCGACCCGCCCCTCGACTCCTTCCTCCCCTCCAATGCCGTCGCGCTCCTTTCCTTCAAGTCCAGCGCCGACCTCGACAATCGCCTCCTCTCCGCCCTCAAAGAGCGCTTCGACTTCTGCCAGTGGCGGGGGGTGAAGTGCGCCCAGGGCCGCGTCGTCCGCCTCGCCCTCCCGTCCTCCGGCCTCCGCGGCTCCCTCGCCGCCGCCACCCTCTCCCGCCTCGACCAGCTCCGCGTCCTCTCCCTCCGCAACAACTCCCTCTCCGGCCCCCTCCCCGACCTCTCCCCCCTCGCCAACCTCCGCTCCCTCTCCCTCGGCCTCAACTCCTTCTCCGGCCCCTTCCCCTCCTCCCTTCTCTCCCTCCGCCGCCTCCGCGTCCTCGACCTGGGCCACAACGCCTTCGCCGGCCCCATCCCGGCCCAGATCACCGCCCTGGACCGGCTCGACACCCTCCTCCTTGACGGGAACCGGTTCGGCGGGGCGCTGCCACCCCTCAACCAGACCCTGCTCAAAGATTTCAACGTCTCCGGCAACAACCTCACCGGCCCGATCCCCGCCACGCCGACCCTGTCCTGGTTCGACCCGTCAGCGTTCGCTGGGAACCCGGGGCTCTGTGGCGAGGTGATCAACAAGGCGTGCGCCTCGGGCGCCCCGTTCTTCGGGCCCACCTCCTTCGGCGGCAACGGGAGCAGCTCCGTGCCGGCTCCGCTGGCGCAGAGCGCGCAGTCTCAGAACGGCGTCGTCGTGTCGCCGGTGTCTTCGTCGCGGAGGAAGCCCAAGAGAACCGGCGCGATCCTGGGCTTCGTGCTTGGGGTCATACTGCTGGTTTCGGCATTGTTGATCATCTTCATCCTGTGCAAGACCCGGAAACGCCAAACCCGCGCAAGCCCGAAAGGGCCCGCCAAGCCCGACGAGCCCGCTGTGCAAGCGAGAGCCGTGAATGCTGCGGCTCCGAACTTGATGACGGAGCTGCGAGAGAAGTACAACAGCAAGATTCAAGAGGCTCAGCAGAGAGTTCAGAGGAGCGGGTGCTTGGTGTTCTGCGTAGGAGAGTCGCAGCTGTACACGCTGGAGCAGCTCATGAGAGCGTCTGCCGAGTTGCTCGGCAGAGGCACGATCGGGACGACGTACAAGGCCGTGCTCGACAACCAGCTGATCGTGACGGTGAAGCGGCTCGACGCTGGCAAGACGGCGGGCACGAGCGAGGAGGTGTTCGAGGGCCATATGGACTCCGTGGGCTGGTTGAGGCACCCGAATTTGGTGCCCATGAGGGCTTTCTTTCAGGCCAAAGGGGAGAGGCTTGTGGTCTTCGATTATCAACCCAATGGCAGCCTCTATAATCTCATTCATGGTATGTACATTTTACTTATTTTGCGAATACCATTTTTTATCATTGATTCGATTCTTTTAGCATGTATCAGACAGTTTTGTTTTGTTCATTGAGCATCAATAAGTTTGGCGTCGTTTCTTTTGAGGTCTCTCTTTGATGGGTTTGTCGAATGAGAAAATATTTTCTCTTAGGCGTATCTTCTATTCCACATAATCGGCAAAACACTCAATTAATTGATTGACACGTGGCAGATGGATCCCACTTGTCAATTAGTGCCTCCATTCTCTCTCACTGTTACTCTCCTCCCCTCCGTTACTGACCCGTGACTCGCTCTCTCTCTTCCTCTCTACTTTTCTTTTCTTTCCTCTGTGTCCGCCATGGCTCGAGTTTCGAGCTCATAGCCGCTTTGGCTATGGAGCTCGACCTTGAACCTAGGGCTTGGGGTAGCTTTGGCGGCTCGAGTTTCGAGCTCGGCCTCAAGCTCATAGCAATGGCCACTTGAGCTTCGAGCTCGTGGCCATGGTGGCCCGAGCTTTAAACTCCCGTCCATAGCCGCTAGATTAGAGAGGGAGGAATGGAGGAACTTCTTGCTGAAGTCTTAGGACGCACATGATAAAATTTTTACTTCTCTATTTCTCTGTTCCCCAAAATAGATTTGGAACATAAATCTGTTAGGTAACGTAATTTGATTTTTCTATTTCTGGAACATATTTCTATTCCAAAAATAGATTTGAAGAAAAAATCAGAAGCTAAAATTTTTAACTTCTCAATTTCTGAAATAGAAATCGAGAAATTAATTTTTAACCAGAAATCAATTTTTGTTTCAGAAATTTTGTCATGCGCAACCTTGTTGAGCGGGAACGGTGGAGCACAAATTCAGTTCTATCGAGCTTGGCAAAGTCAACAGTAATCGCTGCGAATCCCCTGAGATCGTTGTCTTACTGCAAATGAAGCTCGACCAAGTCTCCACGCTCCTAAACCTCGAGACCTCGCGCCGAATCGCCTCCCCCTAATCGTCACCCCTCCTCAACCTGAAGTGGGCATGAGCCTTGCACTCGAGCTCGAGCCATGGCGGACGAAAGAGGAAGGGAAAAAAGAGACGTATGGAGAGGAAGACAGAGAGAGTGCCACGGTCGGTAACAACGAAGGGGAGGAGAGAGAGAGTGAGAGGGAAGGGCCACATATCGACTAAATAGTTGAGTGTTTTGTTGATGACGTGGAATATGACATGCCCCCAATATTAAGAATATTATGCATTTTTTGTTTCTCTGCTGTAAAGAAGGGGAGGGACATTTCTTGTTGACTTCGCGAGAAATGCTGGATATACGGAGTAGATTATCAAATTCAGTCCAGTAATAAGGTGCGCTCACTATTGTTGTCGCCTTCAAAAACTCAAGCTCGAGCTTTGGTTTGGTAAGATCAGCAACTCAACCATCATCAATAAATTGGAAAATATCTTATGAGTTTTCATCCAACAATGTGCGAAATGCAAGGGGGAAAAGAAGATTTAAAACACCTAGAAAGGTGATTGAAGGTACCTACATTGATAAAGAAAAGCACATTCATTTGGAATGTTTCCATAAGCGGTCGTATACTTGTTCTTCCATAAGCACATTATATGTGCAATAGAAGGAATTTCTTTGCTGTTCCATAAGCACATCATATGTGCAATAGAAGGAATTTCTCAAAGGTATAGTCCGCGTGGCAAGTTTAAAATTTGTACTCTACTCATGATTGATTAAATTCAATTCTAGTGATTATCGGCATTTATCAATTCATCTTATGCTCACTTGGCCATAGCAAGCCTCTGCCTCATCAAATCTGGGGGAGGCTGAGCCTTGCCAGTGGCTAGGCAAGGCTCAACCTCATGACTCGGCCTAGCTAGGCTAGGGTAAGGCCGAGTCTTGTCGATGGCCAGGCAAAGCCGAGCATTGCCGAATTGCCTGGCCATTAGTGAGGCCAAGGCTCATCGTGGCCAGGTGAGCCTCTAACGAGCTTGTTGGAGCTCACCCTAACCTAGCGAGGTCCAGCAATGGCCAGTGACTAGCTGGGACTAGAAGGAAGAAGAAGAATAATAAGAAGAGGGAAGAAGAAAATAAAGAAAAGAAATAAAAAGTTATGCTTATTCTTGAAATTATTCTCTAGAACAATAAGTAACTTTTTTCTACTTTTTTATTCTATTCCAAATCTATTTTCATGAGCAAAAATTTTATCAAACGGTTTTTTATTCTTTTTTTGTTCTAGAGAACAAAAAAATAAAATCAGTTATTTCAGAAATAATTGCCGAACAAGGCCTCATCTTTTGAGCTTCAAATGAAAAATCTGATCGTGTGATGGATTGGAGATCAAATACAATAAGATTTTATCTCTAAAAATTCTTATCAATAAGGGTGGAGCTACCTCTGTAAATGGAGGGCCTGGCGACTTCGTGGGGGGTGGTCGCTTTCTACGGGAGAATTGAGAAAAGAAAAAGGAGTTCGGCCGCATTAAAAAGAAAGAGAGAGAAGAGAAAGGAAGTGTGTTCACTGAAAATGTGAAGAGCTTGGACCCTCTCTCTCTCTCTCTCTCTCTCCCCTGACATATTGATAAAAAAAAGTCAAGAGAGGGAACAACATTTTGCACAAAAAGACAAAAAGGGGTCTACAAGGGGAGTGTTGTGCTACGGTGAGAAGGAGAAAACTCTCGTGCACTAGAAGACAAAATGAGGGACTCCCATATTTTATTATTATATTTTATTGTGGGGGGTAAAAGGGTCATTGTGAAAGGTTTTGTTTCTTTCCCCTCTCTAGCCTATTGTAGCCAGCCGCACGAAGGAGCAATAAAGAAGTGAGGGTTTTCCATCTCAGCTCTCAGGAATAACCGGACGGCAAGGTTCGAGTGGTTTTAGCCGCACAGCGACTTCCTAGAGAGCCGCGCCGTGAAGAAAGGAAATCGAGAAGTCGTGCAAAGAGAGCTCCTATTCGTCGGCGGCAGAACAAGAACACTTACGTCCAATTGAGTAGTTTTATTTATAAACACTTTGTTTGAAAATACGTTAGCAATTATAAATTACAATTCTCTTATTATAATGAATTGTTTTTGTTATCTCCCTAATAAAGGTACTAATATTTGGATCAAGCTAGGTAAATTTTTTTAGGTCATTTATTATTCTTTGTCTATTTCTTTCGCGATTTTGTATTAACTTAAATTACAAGATCATTATCAGCTTCCATGTCAATATTACAACAACTTTCTTACCCAATGGAGACCATAGGCTCCTAGTTTCAAGAAAAAAAAAAGGTACAAATTGTTTTTAATAAATTAGCTATGGTGTTTGTTTATGATTAGACAAATAAGCAAAACTATAGTGTCATTTTCTTAGTTAGAAAAATAACCGGTCATAATCTTTAATGTACCAATATCACTAATTAATTGTCATAATAAAATTTTTGTTTTTTGTTATTTTAGCAAACACAAGAAAAACTCATGTCAACACCAGAAGTGTAAAATGGTGTCACACTATCTGACGATGAAGAATGTCAAAGAGAAGCTGCTATAGATGAGCCAAAAGGAACTCTTAAGGGTACTGCAAACGATAGGCTAAACAAGTGGGACTTGGTGTCCCAAGGAGGAGCTCGTAAAATGGAGATGACGGTAAAGATCTAATACTTGACTTTTGCATGTTCTCGTCGTGGAAAGAGTATGTGTAGATTGACTAACGTTGTCAAGGCAAGGCCTGTGTCAGGAGCAATGTGAAAGCAAAGATTAGGGCTTGTTTTATGTCCAGATGGAAAGTACAGAATGCCATCTTCCCAACTTGACCACAATCGTAACTTGAATCCTGGGAAAGGTCGTGATCAAAATGCTCCAAGAAGTTACATGCTCATGTGAAAAGAAGGTTTGAATTGAAATGACAGAGCTGCTATAAGAATCGACAGGAATTTCTTTTATTGCCTGTTGTTGAGGCAGGAGGCTATGCAAATCTTAAATTTGGTGAGAGAGAACGTCAAAATTTCATTGAAAATGCAAGAAAGCTCAGACTTGGAACTAGAGATGGCGAAGTCATTCATAACTATTTTGTTGGATGCAAAGTAGAAATGATAGTTTTTTCTAGGGATGCGTTTGGATAACAGTTCCAAGACATTCAGCATCACACGGAGTGTCAGCACCAATCCTCCCAAAAATTTATACATAGAATTTTGTAAACATGGAATATCCTTATTCATCTACTTGGGCAATATAGAACAAATTCAAGGTCAATCTACTGTCGAATAAACTATTATATATTAGGAAAAAAAAAGAAAAAGAAAACTAATTTCAAACTCAAGTATGGGACGGGCTCGGAGGGGGTCATTAAATGGAAGGAGGCTCTCTCTAAATCCACCAATGTGATGGGAACGCATTTGTATGATGGTTAATCCCCAATTTCGAACTCATTTATCTTCTCCTATCAAAAATAATTTTAACTGCATGGAAGAGGAAGTGTCGAGACTTGACTAGCTTAACACCAACACCAATTGACCGAGTCGACCTAACCTATGACATCGATTTCTGCCTTGCTTTTGTCAGGTATAAATAAATGGAAGCTATATTAAAGTATGGAAGTTCTATTCTCATTTCTGACTGTGCTTCAAGTGGGAAAGAGAACTTGAAATGAAAAAGCTATGCTCTAAAGTCAAGTCCAACGCAGCCTTTCAGAAATTTTTGCATTCCATCCATAAGATATATTGATCGAATAAAATGATCTGAATTCAACAGCACCAATACGTAAAATTATCCAGCAAATAGTAAAGTTACATAGTAAAGTCTAATATGAATTGAAGAGTAAACATCGAAACTTGGCATTCTTCGCTCTACACAATAAGAGTATATGCTTTGTGCGTGTCCACCATAAATTTCATCGCTACCAAAGCCATTATTGACTAGAAAAGACTGAACTTCATCAGAAATTTTTGGCCCGTTTAAAACTCCTCTTCCAAGATTATGCTGTTCACTTCATGCTAGATAATGGCTATACTTCGTAATTATCCATAACTCTCTCCCTCTTTTGTTTCGATAGGAATGAATATGATTGGATCCATGGCATTGTTGAAGAGAGAAAATTATAGGAGAGATTAGATGTAAACTACAACGAAGATCCTCATAGTTACAGTTAGATAAGACAAAATAGCTATTTCACTAGAGAGATTGGTGTGCGACATTGCTGCTTCAGCTAAAGGGTCAAGAATAGAAGTTTTCAAAGTAGAATATTTTAGTTGCTTAAAATTGTTGTTAGAAACTTGAGAATTAGCACAGACAAGGGAGGACACTTCACAGAGAAAACTATATAAAGTAAATTGTTGGTTAAAGAAAGTGGCCGTGAATGGAGTTTTGTGATAATGTGACTCAACCATAGAATATCCTCTTACATAAGTATAGCCATACTCTGTCACAGAAACAGACACGAAGGCAAGAAAATGGCACATAGAAGGGTAATTGCTTGGATGCACAGCGAAATACCATTCTGAAAATAGGAAGGAATTTGAATTTATTTTTGAGCGTATGAAGGTATACACCATGAATTTGCTAAAGACCAGAGGAATTTTAACCAATTGATGCCTGTGGCATAAAACATATGGAGCTGCTTGCTTGCTTGTTCAAACTTCCACAAAGACGTAACGCCCAAAAGCTCTGCAGAAGAGTAAAATTAACACCAGCCAGCTTAATTTGGTTAAAGGCAGAAACAGAGCTACATCTGAGAACTTTGAAAAGCTAACCTTCACATCAAATTTTATTGCTACTACAATCTTGTGTGATAAGCATTCCAACTAGCATAAAAGGGGGAAACTTAAAGAGATTAATATACACATAAACATGAAAGAGAGAGCAAAGAGCCAGAACTTCAGTCTCTTTGTGTATTGACACTGATACTTCGTATTGTGATGCAATAAGCAATATGGAAAAAAAAATAGGATCCACAGGAGTGAAGCACAAAAAAGCAATACAAATCTAGCAAATTTTAGAGCACAAGATCATAGTGACTCAAACAATACTTACATTGAGGCCAAAAAACAAGATCTACATAACTTCTTTCAATATCCATTTATATTTCAGCATTTGGATAACTCCCAATTGCCTAAAGCTAAATTTGGCTGCAAAATTTCGAATTTGCGGCTTCTAAATAATAGAAATAGCACGTGTATAATTTTGGACATTTGCAAATCAGTCCCTTACAGTTCAATTTCAAAATTTAGAATTAGCACTAGCCAAATCAACAAATATCCCATCCATCCATCTTTTGTCACAAACCTAGATGAAGTTGCTTCATGTGACAGCTAATGTAATTGTCACATATCCATAGAAACACATTAGAAAATGGACAAGAGGGTCATAATGATCTCACCAGGAAACAGCACAACTACTAAAGTTGCTGAAAGCGAAGTACAAAAAATCATTTACCAAATGCGACAGGTTACATTACATATTATATCAAATATTTCAAATTAAATGCAATCCAGAGGTGGACCTTTCTACCATGGATCAGGAATATCTCCAATAACCGAGATTATCTGTAACAACTTGAGGTGCTTCCCAAGGGCAATTCATGTTGGTATAGAACCCTTACATCATTCTGCTCTTGCATGCATATAAGGCGAAACCTACACCTTCTTAGTGTTGCTTTTGATACCTCAAATGAAACACCAAAGAGACTCTACTCAATCTCTAGCATCTCATCCAGCTCATCAAATGAACAGCATGTAATATAGTTAAACCATAAGTGATGAAACTATAATGAAGAGAATGTTCTTGTATCATTATTACTATGAACATGATTCACCAATACCTGAACCTCACACGAAATGCTAGCCCCAATTCCTTCCTCCAATCACAAGGCAACACATAAATCTAATCCAAGGATACTCCCATGCAAATCTTGGGATACCAAGAAAGAGACAGAACATTCTTAAGACTTTAGATAAACCAACATGCTATCTCTCTTCCAGGAAGTATAGTATCCGTGCAGTGAACCATCTCACGAACATCTTGCTATAGCAAATCTATCAAATCAGAATCCCACCAGCTCATGCATACGTGTAATATTAGCCAGGTTAATGCCTTCACGAACCAATCCATGACATGAATATAAGTGAACATACACTGACATGGTGTATTGAATGCACTGAATAGGCAACTTTGGAAATCTGGACAGTTCATTGCAGCCATTTGCTTCTAGGCTGCAAACGTTTTGGTGGGAGCTCTAGGATCTCCTATAGCTGCTTGCAATCATCTAATTTTTTGGGAACCATCAACTCCTCAAACTTGCAAATGCATGCAGGAAGTCTTACAAAGTTATTTCCTAAGAGATGCAAAATATTTACAGAAGAGAAGCAGGTGAGACTCTGAAGGAATTCTGCCTTTGACAGATTGCACCCATAAGGAGACCAGATTTGGAAATCCAAGTCTACCATTAGGGAGATTGGATTTCTCATTGCTCTTTGGAAACAAGCCAAATAATGAACAGCCATCAAGAGAAAGGTGCTCTAGACATTGCATCTTGTAAATGCTAATAGGAGGACTGATAAGACTTTTGCATGAAATCAAAAGCAAAAACTTAATAGAGATTAGGTTTTCAATTAATGCAGGAAGTTATTTTATAGAGGTCTGATTTAAAATAAGTTTTGTTAAGCTCTCCATATCCTTAATATCAGGAAACTCATCAGCTAAGAGCAGCCAATTACATCGACTGTTTATTCAGCTTCAGTTTGCTTGAAAGCCCCTTGAGTTTCAAGCACCTACTTAAGTTCAATGTCTCCAAATTTGGCACCTCTCTTTAATCAACGACTTACAGCAGTTGAAATTCAGGAACTTCAAATTTCTACACAGCAGCAGCAAATTAAAAATAACATGCTTTTATCAAATCAAACAAAGAGAATGCCCGTGTCATAATTACTATGAGCATGTAAGACATACCTTTAAGTTGTCTCCTAATTATTTAATCCAGCTGTTATGCCCATCGAACCAAACAAGTATCTTTGGACCAGAACTAAACTTCAGAGTTGATAAAGGATATTCCATTCAAGCCACCTTAAGTCATTGGGAAGACATATGGGACCTCCACTGACCTGTGCATTCAGAACTAGGAGCACTATGAGTCTCCTCATATGTGTGAAAGCACTGGGATTGATGTCTAGCTCTTCCTGTGTTGGCAAGTCCAGCACTACACCTTTAACAACATTGGTTATCTATCAAGGAAAAGAAAATAATCATCATTACCCAACCCGAATAAGGTAATAGTGTGTAAATTAAAGAAGATCAGATTATCAATGGTTTCATGAGAAACACTCTGTATCCTCCGACAACACTTCAGAAACATCATCGTAGCACCATAATCTACTCTATTTACCAGGGTCGCTGGACACCCTTGTTTCACAATATCCTACATCAGCTGAATCAAGTCATGCTTTTGCATTGTTCTCTGATTCTCAACGGTTGGTAAAGATCTATCTATTAAACTTTGAATCCAAATTAATGTCTTTAAACCACAACTATCAAGAACTCTGGTTACATAATCACTATTCCTCCCCTTAAAGAAGCAAGCAATCTCAAGAAAAATGTCCTTGTTATTGTCCTCCAATGCATCAAAACTTATCTTCAGAACACTGTCTGTATCATTACTAGGAATTTCAGGAAGTTAACCCAACATAGTGTCCCATTCCCTTTAGCTCCTACCACATAAAAATGGACCCGACAACACAATTGCTAAAGGAAGGCCATTAGCATAGCCCAGAATATTATCTATGGTATCTCCTTGCTTATTCTTTTTTTTTCCTTCAATCTTGTAAAAGCATATGAACTAAAACTTTCAAAAGCTTCACCTTGATCAATGCTTTAACTTCATATACCCGATCTATCCCGTGAGAAGTCTATACATGTTTATCTCTTGTCATAATAATGATCATGCTCCCTTTTCCAAACCATTCACATTCTCTGGCTAATACATTCAACTGGTCCCCATGATCCACATCATCAGGCACAAGCAGATTCTTCTTGCAGCAAAGTCCATCGCGCATCAGGTTAAAGCCTCCATCCACACTGAAGACCACTAAATTTTCTTTCCACAGTATCTCGGATAAGAGTGTTTTCTGCAAATGAACCAGGTCACCAGGTTTAATGGAAGTTTCTCTAACATTTGCAAGAAAGCCACACCCACCAAACTGACTAGTGATACTGTTATAGACAGCTTTAGCGATAGTGCTCTTCCCTATACCTCCCGCTCCCCATATTCCTATCATTTGAACCTCATCCAAGCCTGTACTTAACAACGATCTTACATTCTCTACCCAGCAACCTACACCAAAACAAATTAGCAAAGGGAGTGGAAATAAATGGCAATATACGATCCCTTGCACTAAATAAAAACCGACATGAAGAAAACAATCAATCTGTAACATTCCGAAACATGACTCTTAACGCACTAATCGATCCCATCAAGTATCAACAGATTAGTGAAATCAATATTCTTTTATAGGGTCGAACAGGAATACCCTGATTACCCATGGTCATAATAATGCCAATCGCACAAATGGGTGACTGGCCAATGCCTTGCCATAACCCTCTCTCTCTGCCATCGAATCTCCCCCGACTCCACTCCGTAGAACAGGGGCAACACCAGCTGTCCCCTTGAGCTTCTTCCACTCCATCACCTTCCTTCACCGAGCTCATCAAATCACCACCGAGACGAAGCGTGGTCCTCAGACAAGATGAGCACGGCGATCCGCGACTCCTCGACGGCCCTCGTGACCGCCCGGCGGGACCTCGCGCCTCGAGCCCTCATCGCTGCAGGCGTCAATGCCACCGTGAAGAGAGGAAGCCGGTGCGGACATCCTCGCCTCTGAAGCGGAGGAAGACGTCGAACCGCCATCTTGCTTTGGAAGAGGAAGGAGACAACGACGAGGACGACGTTGGAAGATAGAATGTGATGATTTTTCCTCTTCAATTTTTTTCCAGAAACGACGACGAGTTACATTTTGAGTTGAATTGTTCGTTTTATGATTTACGAAAGACGGAAAACTGACTTCGTTATTTTATATTCGCCCAAAATGATAAATTATTCAAATCGCATGGCAAAATCGATCATGGGCCCTCACTAGAATTTCACAGACACGTATCTCTCATAAGCCTATCTCGTCAGCAGTGTTTCTTATATGTAAATGCTAGTTTGAAAATGAATTTAGTTACGGTTGCATTATGTGGAAGGTTATGGCAATTGTGACAAAAGCTATAGTTGATAATACTGAGCCTTCAAACTTCTCATCTCTTTGATAGATTTGCAATTGACTTGGAATCTTGGAGATTTCATATAATCTTTTAGAACGGATACACTCAATTAATATCTAGTGATATTATCTTTTGAATTTTATTTCGTTTTTTTTTTTTTTTTATGTTTCCAGAGGGGAACACAATCCATTATATATATATATATATATATATATATATATATATATATATATATCGGCTAAGAGCAGATAATTTATTCGACAGATGACCTAATGCTGTAGAGAAAAACTGCTCCGGTCAATTGAGTTCAAACCCGATCATTATCATGTAAGTAGTTTTACAATTCTTTAGTGTGATCCTTTCATTTGTATTGCCTAAGAGTTTAGTAAGGTCACTTACCGCTGATGACTTGAGCTACTGCATAGAGGTCTCAGCGTTGATTTAGATGGCGAGTGATTAGGCCTTCCACCAGCTTCTATGTTTGAGCAGCCGCTCATGTACTCATTGTCATTGCTTAAACGTACCTGGATACATGTTTGGCTGCATCTATAGGATCGTGTGGCAACAGTAAAGGAAACCAGGAAACATTCATTTCTTGTACCCTTGCTATATAGCTAGGAAGACAGAACTTAGAAGGCAAGAGAGCCCTCGTAGACTGGTATAGACTCCGCTGCGATTGATCCGTTTGTGTCTCATGCATTATTAAAGTTAATTAGCTCTCTAGTGGCTTGCTATGCAGAAAAGTGACCACCTCTTTTAGTTGCAGTCCTATTTCTTGAGTTTAGGTCACATTTGGGAAAGTTTTTATTTCGGAAAATAATTTTTGAATAAAAATAGTTTTTTTTTTTTTTTGGTTTTAGGGAACAATTTCTAAGTATAAAAATGCGCTTGATAAATGCAAAAAATTTCTACTCCAAGAACAGAAATGCATTTGGTAAACTTGTATAATTTTTTTTGTTTCTTTTAATTTTTCAATATTTTTATGATATTTTTCTTTTTTTTTTCTTCTTTCTTCCTTTTGGCTGGCAACCTCAGCAAGACTGAGCTTTGCCGGTGGCTAGGCGAGCTTGGCCTCACCAGATTTGGGCGAGCTAGAGCTCGCCCAGCCAAGGCGAGGCTAGCTTTGGCCTTGCCGGTGACCTCGCTTGGCCACCAAGGCCACTGGCGAGACTTGGCCTCGCCCAGGTGGCGCGAGGTCGGCCTCGCCTTGGCTGGGCGAGCTCAAGCTTGCTGGGGACCAACGACGCTTTGGCAAGGTTGTCAGCCCTCAATAGTTGGTCGCTGGCCATGGCCGAGACCGACGACCGGCCAAAAGGAAGAAGCATGAAGAAAGAAGAAGGAAAGAAAAAAAGAAGAAAAATGAGAAGAAAAAAGAAGTGTTTTTCGAAATTATTTTCGGGAACAAGAAACGGGTTTTTTCTACTTTTTGTTTTTGTTTCAAGTCTGTTCTCGGAAATAAAAGTGTAAACAAACACATTTTTGTTCTTTTTTTGTTTCCCGGAACAAAAGAATAGAAATTTGTGTTCCCTCTTAGCTGCCGGTGTTTGAGAAGGGACTCGCTAGAACAACAAAAGTCTTGGCTTTGACGTATATTTGGAATCTTGTCTTCATTTTCCTTTCAAATATTCATCGATTGAATTGTTTACGTCAGCATATAAGTTTTTGTTTCATTAATTTTTTTCAAGCTATTAGTTGATCGTCTTCAAGTATAATAAAGGAAGTTACAAGTCCATCGTGAAGAAAGGGATATGGGAAAAATCATCAACCTTTAAGCTCACACATCATCATCTTTGATTATTTGTCTACTCTCTCTCTGGTCATCGCACAAAAATTTAAGAGGCTTGTGAATGATAGCGGTTCGATCTCACTGCCCTCAAGAAGTGCTTCGTGGTCAAAATTTTCACTGGGGATAGCCCTACAGTGGCATAAAAGGAGAAATCGGCCTATTATTTTTTTCCAAATAATCTGTCATTGGAAGGAGCATTGGTACCATCTACAAGGGTCATAAAAGGTGAAGTTGGCCTCCTCTTCAAGTCGCCAAAGACGGGAAATTCAGAGGGGGGGTTTTGTCCAAAGAAAGAGGCAACCGTGTAACGATTTAATAACCTCGAGGAAGGTTTGTCTCAATTTTGTGATCTTTAATGGTTTGCAGCTGGAAATCTGTAATGGAGATGTTGAAAGGGAAAATAATCAAAGTCACTTTTGTGATTCTTTACATGGTAGAGAACTGGGAGTTGTTATTTGATTCTGGAAATATGTTATCCTGCATTTAGTGATCGTGCTCTATTAATATGCTGTACGGATTCCTAGCAAGACGACATGATACCTGAGGACGCTTTCTTTAATCGATGTTTGATGGTTGCATGATTTTCCCCTCGGCTAAACCAAAATCATTCCAAGGCTTCACTCGAAGGACCGGAGTCCCTGACTTCCATGTGTAACGTTGGCGATCTAGAGTTGTCGATACACGCTCTTAATAGTCAGATCTCATTTTGTTTGCTGGCGAAGGTCGCTGGATGCGCCGCTTTACAGCCCAACTCAAACCTTCTCTCTAAGGTCCCGAGCACACATTTTCCATCAGTGGAGTCTTTTTCTTTTTTATTTTTTGTTTGGCTTGTTTCTTTTCTTTTATATTAATATTTATTTATTTTGAATTAATGATGAGTTTGGAAAAGTGCATTAATGTTGTGCTGATGTGGCTTTCCGTATATCAATATTTCCGTCCATATAAACAACATGGACTAAATTGAAAAGAAAAAATGGGCACTATTAGAGTTATTGGTATGTGGATACACAAATTTTTGAAGCCTAGGAATTTTATACGAATAGCCCTATTTTTTGTTTTGTTTTCTCTTTCTGTTTCATTTTGTTATTAAAGTGTGATATTTGGCGTTTAAGATTCCAGAGTGTGATTTTGATTGTCGACGTGTTAGGTTTGTCATCTCATGTTGTTTCTTATGATTTCTATTCGTTCTATGTATCCGATTTGTGCTTGCCTGAGATGGGTTGTACCTATTTTGTCTCCATCCACCCACCGATCAATAACAGTTTGATTATCTAGAAGACATGGTTGAAGGACTTTGATTTGCAGATACCACAAGCTGTTATTAATAGATTGCTACTGCGTTGGTTTACGATTATACTGAAAAACTACTATAGCATCATATTCTTATTTATAAAAATCACCTGTTATAATCTTCAACATATCGACATTTCTAATTAATTGTCGTACAAACATTTTTGTTTTCCATAATTTTAATAAACGATGGCACACTATCTAATGACGAAGAGCGTGAAACAGAGGCTACTAGTGATGAGCCAAAAGGAAATCAAATCGACGAAGAAAATGTGATGGAACTAGAGAAGAATTGCTATTTTAACTCGTATGTTGTTGAGGCAGGAGGGTATGAAAATCTTTGGTGAGAAAGATTGGAAAGAAAAGGAGTCGTGGCCTGGCTTTCTTTGATGGGAGGAACTATCATCACCAACCAGGACAAGGCAATTCAAAATGCAGTTGAGCGTGTGTCCCGCAATTCTAAGCATCGATGGTGGTTATGGCACATCATGGAAAGAGATTGTAGAAAATTAGGTTGATGTACTGACTTTTCAACTTGTCGAGATGACTTTACATACTTTTGCCTATGATCCCAACCGTTGAAGAATCCAAAATAGCTTGGGGATGTATGTTTGAGCAATTGATCTTCATGAAAATGAATGGTGTGGCTACTTATATAATGAGCGACATTGATGGATTTCTATTTATGTGAAAGATGGCTTTTGGACGCGAATGTCTACCAGTGACATTGTTGGGTTCCTATTTATGTGAAAGACGGTTTTTGGACGCGAATGTCTACCATGCAAATAAGTGAAAGTATGAACTCTTTCTTTCATGGGTACGTGACCGCCAATTGGGATAAGGTGGAAATGTAAAACTAGAGGAATATAACTCTTTTAACCCTAGAATCCTCCTCTGAACACAACATGGCATTAATAAGCAATTTCAATATGTTTGCACGAACAAGAAGTTCAGATAATTTTTTGAAAAGGAATACATGTTAGTTATTCAACTCTGACAAAAAATTGAGAGTTCCATTTCCATTGATAACGTTCCTGATGAAATTGAACTTGGTGATGGAAAAAGGTTATGTTGATTACGAAGTTTACTTTAATGACGAGGAATAAGAAATGGAGCGCAAGTGCTACTTTTTTGAATCCTGAATTCAACAATGGGCTTGCTTCTTTCTGGGGAGGAGGGGATGGTTTAAAGCTGGATTCAGTTAGGCAGAATCATAGAAAAATGCTCGACGTAACAGGGGCTTTTTACAGACGAAAGAGAGATGGGACAAGCACCGGCAGCGGGATATAATCTCGTTCACTCAGATGTCAATGGCTTTGGAAGCTCTAAACTCTCATTCTATGACTAAGCCATCATTCAAATTTATGCATGATCTTGTCTATTCTTACCTCAGTGGAATTTTGGACCGAACAAAGCAGTCCAAGGGACTCTTTATCACCCTTGCTCTCTGCCTATCGATCATCAATGACTACATTAACCAGATAGATCGGTGCATGACATCGCTGTTTCAGCTGCAGGAAGTTGTCTTTCCATGTACAAGATTTCAGTTGCTTAAACTGTTTGTTGTAAATTGAGACACTTCGCAGCGAAAACCATGTAAAGTACTGTGTCTAAATAATGTTAAAGAAAGCAGGAGGCTATGGAGCTTTAAGATAACGTGGTACAAAAACAGGCGAGCAACCTGCTATAAGCTCAAAACCTTTCATCACAAAGAAGCCTCCCGTTACGACACGACTACTGCACCTATCCCATGCAATCTCTTTAGTAACAACAGAGGAATCGACTAGATCACAATATAAAAACTAACAACTTTATTGGTTCGAGAAGAAAAACGAACAGATGCTAATGAATACCTACCAATAGGGTGAGATTATAAATAAACTTGCCTCCCGAACAAAAGATGAACGGTTCTCATTCATAACAATCAACAAGACCCAACGACAGCACGCTGGTTTTATTGGCGCATTAAACTGATGGACAGCAGCGATCCTCTCAGAAAATTTTACACGAAATGGTGTCACAATGGAATAAAATTATCCATCTAAATTGACCAGGACATCTCATATAATAGAAAAACACTAAAACTAATTTCAGAAAACTAGAAGTCAAATAATTAACTCTGCGAATTATACAATGGATTCAGTTAACAAAATCAGAAACACCCAATCGACGTTACAGAGGGGTTTTTCTTCAGACGAAAGAGAGAAGGGACAGGCATTGGCGGCAGGAGATAATCTTGTTCCCTCAGTTGAACTGGCTTTGGAAGCACTAAACTCTCGCTCTACGGCTAAGCCATCAGTCAAAGTCATGGATGATTTTACTCATTCTTAACTAGTGGAATTTTGGACTGAAAAAGTAGTCCAAGGGACTCTGTCACCCCTGCCCTCTGCCTCGTGAATCATCAATCACTAGAGAGATTCATGTATAATATCCCCGATTCAGCTAAAGTTTATGGATCTGTGGGAAGTTGTCTTTCTGCTTCAAACTGTTGTTGAAACTTGAGAATTAACATGGACATGATAAGACACTCGAGAATTAAGATGGGATAGCAACCAGACTAGTCCAAAAATGAAAGCTTGCTGTGAAATCAGTAAATGATATGTAAATGACATGTAACTAAGTCTTTTGCACAGAACATGACATTTATCAAGGAGATCATGATCCGCTTGACAAGGAAACATGAAAAAGAAGAAACACTTGCCATGAAGTCGCACTTGAGTTTAAATCAAATGAAGCTGGCATAATAATAAAAAGTTCATACGTCAAACACCCCATAATGATCATAAGAAAGAAGTAGTTCCCTTCTAAAGACATGGCAATAATAATAAAAGGGAAGCAGTTCCCTCAGAAGTCGTGACCAAGCTATCCAACAAAACTAGACCGGCGCTATAAGATTTATCCGCCTAAGGAAGCTGTCTTCGCTTAAAAAACTTGATTCATCAGAATCCTCCTCATAGAGTGAAGCTGGATTCACTGCTATCTTGTCTCCAAGCACAGCCTTCAAATCATCCTCCAGTGGCCCACATCTTATCATATATCCCAACTTTTGTAGGGTTCCACCAAATACTCTAACATCAAGGCTAAATTGTAAATATATCTTGTCAAATTGAGCAAAATCAACTTCTCCCTCCAACAATCCCCACAGCACATTTGGGAGGAGATATTGAATCCACGTGTGATTCGAATCAAATGAACCGAGAGTTCCTGATAGCACATTCCGCATTTCGCCGTTAATGTGTGGCACGATGTCAAAAGATATTTCCTTTTTTCCATCTTCTACACCGAAAACAACACAAAGAGCCAATCCTATGAACTTGTCATACAAATCTTGTGAAGCCATGAAAGATATGGTACCGTCTTCAACAGGCACAAACTCCTTTAGCATCTCTCCTCCAGGGACAACATTTTGGTATTTTCGGTAAACACGATCAAATTGGAGATAACGATACTTCTGTTAAATGAGTAAATAGTTAGAAGAACCCAACTTTGTAATTAAGTTCGAGTAGAAGAGCTTGATTTGAGCATATTCCTTGTAATTCAACCTAAGCTGGTGTTCTATAATAATTAGATGCATTGATCCTTGCTTTCGTTATATTACATATAAGGTGCATAATCACCCTACGTTAATTGTTTATCTAGTATCTTCAGCTTTTGGATTATAAAAACACACAAAGCACTAAACGTAGACTCTCCGTATTTCTCTCTCACCCACAGACACAACCACGCACGGAAGGGGAGGGGAAGGGGGGGAAGGGAGGGAGGGAGGGAGGAGAGAGGGACCTGGATTGGGATGTCAGTCACGTTGGATCCTTCGAGTATTAAATCACTCGAACTGTTTTCCTCTTTACTAATTTTATTACCCAGTAAATCTTCTGTTTCACTTGAACTTTCTTCCACCATCCTCGTCCGATGATCTTCATGTCGAACCTCATACAGTAAAGCTGGATCCAGGGACTGATTATGTTGAAGAAAAATCTCCAAATCATTCTTCTCTAATGGCTTGCATATTAGTCGGAATCCACATGTTTTCACAATTAAACTACCCCATGTTGTAAGGGTTAACGTAAAACAATTCCAGTCATTTGGAACAATAGAGACTTTGCTCCAGAGTAGCCTTGGTTCGAAACACTGAAGGAACACATGATCGGAATCCATTAGGGGAGTAAAGGATGCACCAAAATTACTACTGCCGTTAATGGTTGCGACAATATCCAAATGGGTCTCCTTTTCTCCACATTTTGTTTGGGCTACAACACAGAAAGCTAATCCTAAGAATTTCTCAAACAAGTCCTTTGAAGCCACGAAAGAAATATGACCCTCATTATTAGGGAGCAACCATTCTGGCATTTCTCCTCCACGCATAACAACTTGTTGGAGGTGAGGACACCTGGAGTGCCATAACTTGGCACGCCGGGACACTTAAGTGCCATAACTTTAAAATGGTACACTTAAGTGCCATCATCGGAGCAAAATGGGACACTTAAGTGCCACTCCGGCGAAAATCCGGCCAAATGGCTGACGTGGCAATTTTCCGGCGAGTTTAGTCCAAAACGGCGTCGTTTTGCACGCTGACGTGGCGGAGAAAACGCAAAAACGACGCCGTTTCGTGTCTACGTGTAATTAATAATATAAAAATTAATTAAATTATAAAGTATTCAAAAAATAAAAAAAAAATTTAAAAATTTTAAAAAATTAAGAAAAATTTAAAAATTAAGAAAATTTTAAAATTTTTAAAAAATTAAGAAAAAAAAAGGGGGGTCGAAGGGGCGGCTGAGGGCTGAGCCCTCGTTGCCGCCGCCGCCCCGTCGTCGCCGGGAAGGGCCGGCGACGGAGGGGGGAGGGTCGGCTGGGGTCGCCAGCCCCCGGCCGACCGACGGCGAGGGCTCGCAGCCCTCGCCGGATCGCGGCGAGGGCCGCGACCCTCACCCCAGATCTGGGCGAGGGCTCGCGGGCCCTCGCCGCCGGTCGGCCGGCCTCACCGGCCCCTGGCCAGGGCCCGGCGACCCCGGTCGACCCTCCCCACTCCGTCGCCGGCCCTTCCCGGCGGCGGCGGGGAGGAGGCTGACCGGCGGCGAGGGCCCGTGAGCCCTCGCCGAGATCTGGGGCGAGGGTCGCGGCCCTCGCCGCGATCCGGTGAGGGCTGCGAGCCCTCGCCGTCGGTCGGCCGGGGGCCGGCGACCCCGGCCGACCCTCCCCCCTCCATCGCCGGCCCTTCCCGGCGACGGCGGGGCGGCGGCGGCGGCGAGGGCTCAGCCCTCAGCCGCCCCCTCGCCGCCCCTTCGACCCCCCCTTTTTTTTTAATTTTTTTTTAAATTTTCTTATTTTTTTAAAATTAAATTTTTTTAAATTTTCTTATTTTTTTAAATTTTTTAAATTTCTTAAAATTAAAATTTTTAAATTTTTTAAAATTAAAATTTTTAAATTTTTTTTAAAATTTTTAAAATTTTTAAAATTTTTTAAAATTAAAATTTTTAAATTTTTTTTAAAATTTTTAAAATTTTTAAAATTTTAAAATTTTATTATTTTTTTATTATTTTTTATGCTGATTTGGAGCTCCGGCGAGCCACGTAGGCAAAAAATAATAATAAAAAATTGCCACGTAGGATTTCCGGCAAGGGTCGCCGGAGGTGGCACTTAGGTGTCCCATTCGAAAAAAAAAGTGGCACTTAAGTGTACCGTTTGAAAGTTATGGCACTTAAGTGTCCCGGCGTGCCAAGTTATGGCACTTACGCTGTACTTCTGCCCAACTTGTTGGCAACCTTGGACAGTATAAAAATCCTGTCAAAATGCACACTGTCAGATAGTTTTTCCAAATTGACACCTAAAAAGAGGAGTTTGAATAAGTTAAGTGGACAGTCCTATAGTTTAGCTATAGTTAGAAATAGCATTACAAAGATTTTTTTTGTACTTAATTGGTGGAAACAAGATATGTACTGTTGAAGATTTTGTAACTGGATGAACATATATTGTTGAAGTTTTTCATTGGGTGATCCCTGTAATGACACAGAGAACTAGAGTTCTACAGATAGAGAGAATATCATTTCCGTTGCCTTATAGCCATCTCCACTACACATACATGCAAAATCACTTTTAAATTGTTTGCTTTTGTTAATTAGTCCACCAATTCAGGATTTTTGGCCTTTTACAGTATACAAACACTCGGTGCAGCCAACACGTACACGGTCACATATCAATCAAAGAGAGGGAGAGTCTAACCTCTTGCTTCAACATAACATTATCACGGAGCCATTCATGACATGAAGATAAGTCAACATTGTCAAAGTCACATATGTTTGAGGCCCTTTCACATAGAGTTTCGCAGCCGATTGCCCATCGACATTGAAATTGCCTTGGAATATCGAGGATCTCTTGTATTCTTTTACAATGCAAAACCGGTGAATGGGGCGACTTATATTGTTGCTCACATGCAAGAAGGTTAGTAAAATCGGTTCCTTCCAAAAACAAATAATTTAAGGAGGGAAAACAAGAAGGATTATCCAGGAACTCTATTTCCAATAAAATGCATCCGCTAATGTCTAGAAACGATAACTTAGGAAATCCCATTTTTGTATGGGGATCACTCGAATCCCCCCCCCCCCCCCCAATCTTTGGAAACTTGACTAGGTTTGAGCAACCACGAAGTGTCAACAATTCAAGATTTGGCAACCTGTAAATGCTAGACGGGAGGATTGTTAAATTCTCACAGTAATCTAAATCCATTTCCCCCAAAGAGACAAGATTTTCTATGGATGCAGGAAGTCCCTCAATCAAAGTACTTTGTAAATAAAGTCCTTGCAACCTTTTCATTTTATCCGAAAAATCAGGGAGTCTTTGCAACTTTGAGCAACCATTAAGATTGAGAAGTTGAAGATTCTTGGAATGGAGCACATCAGGGAGATGATGGAGTTTTGAGCAATCACCTAAATTCAAAAGCTGTAACTTGTTGTGATACGAAACTGATTCGTTGACACTCTCCAAGTTTTTGCACTTATAAAGATCCAATATCTCGAGATTTGGAGTACAATTGAGGTCCGGTATACAAACCAATGATTGGCATTCACTGAAGCTAATGAACTTTAGTTTTATGAAGTCCTGCAAGAACAAAGAAATCAACTTGGGTAGACATTCCGGATGAAAAGAAAAAATCTGAGATAAGTATTTAATTCAAAATTTGGCTCTAATAAATAAGTAATTATTTCTATTTGTCTGGTGGCAAATAAATGGTTCTTATAGTTTTCCTAAACAAATTACAAGGGGACGATTCTGTTATCCCATTGTGTAAAATTGGAACACTGTTCCGTGCAGGTAAAAGTTGAAAGACATTGTTAATTGTCAAATTATGTTGCTAACAAAGATTTGATTGAAAAATTGTTTAATAATAATGCTTTGGTAAGTAACCAATACTTTTAAGTTACTACATAGTTTTAAATTACAGACCATTTCATTACGTACCTCACTAATAAGATAATGGTATTGACTTATACAGAAAACTAGTAAGATGCATGTGCATCGCATGGATAAGACTATATTTAATATTATGAATGTTGATATCGACAAGACTTTTTCGCAAGAGTGATAAAACATGTGTAGAAGATTATAACAAAATAACTATACACATCAATGAAATTCTTTGCTAGAGCTTATAAGAAATTAGCAGGTTTATCCTTTGATTAACAGAGAGGGTTAAAATCATGAAAGATCCTAAACTAGTCCCCTATGATATATTTACGTTAGACTAATTTCTGCCTCACAAAATTCTCAAGTTGATACCTCTAGCCCAAACTGACCTTCGTAATGCAAATCTGTCAACAGTGACAGACAACTACAAGACTTATTTGATTTAGAGAATGATAGATTTGATGCGAAAAATCTACGTGTGATGATATTAAATCCAAACAGAAAATAGTGAAAATTATTGGAAAAACTGAGCAAGACTTTGGTTTTTGACACATTATATCAATGAATACCACTGCTAACAACTTCGTGCACCGAAGGACTCGTCCATCACTTGGATGCCCTTAGGCGATTACCTTTACCCACCATACATGGCCAGGAAAAATGAGTAACACGTTGATTTGGGTCTCTCTTAATGGAATCTGACCAAAGCCCAAAAACATGTATCTTCTTGGATAGATTTTATGTGCAAAAGCCCCCATTAAAATGAAAAGCACTAATTGAGGAATTACAATGAATAATTTTCACCATTAGAAACTTTAGTATCTGTAAGTATTGTCTTCCTCATGCATTTTAATTGGACGGACCGGTTGCCCATTTCTTTTGGTTTAGTATGACCCGCCTATGAATAAATCCAACGAGCCAAGATTCTCGGATGGACTTTCGTTTTTAAAAGACACTTTTCTTTCTTAGGTGCAACAACATGTAATAGGCCGTGGGTTGTGGTTAGGATTAACTAACAGATACGAGATGGACCGAAAGTGAGCCTCGGGATCATTGACTGGAAGGCCATGGAATGGCCGAAGTGATTGGGCCAAGAAAGTGGTCATGGTAGACTCATCCCCGGGATCAATAAAATTGGGCGATCAGTTTTTAGTTTTACCCAACATAAAACCCCACAAGGAGTTTGGATGGATGATCCACTAAACATCCAGGGCCTTACGATTATTTCTCAATTATGAATTCAATGATTTATTTGTAAAATGTGAGCCAAATATGAATTTGATCTTTCATTTATTATTGTTTGTTAAATGTAAGTCAAATATGAGATGGGTCGGATTCTTTTCGGACCTCGTCATAAACAATCAAATTTAAGCATATAATAATATGCATATTTTTAAGTAGAATCTATATATACATAAAAAAATATTTTTAAACATTTATTACCAAAATTTGGATTATTCGATTAGAGAATTATGCAATAGAATATAAAGCAATATCAATTATTACTGAAATATGTGACAATTAGAAATGGAGAATAGAGATTTGCTCGTGAATGCCTTCTTGTCCTTTAAATTAAAATTTTCAATTACTCTAACAATTACCAACATTTATTTTTAAAGTTGTTAACTTGTTAAAGTCATTAACTCAAATAGGAAACTACCAACTTTGATTTTGGTGGTTTACCAACTTTTCACAAGTTAAGTTACCATCATTAATTGATTAAAGTTTTTTTATTAACTCTTATAGGAAATTACCGACTTTTATTTGAGTTGCTACCTTTAATAATCTATCAATGTTTATTTGCCAGCTTACCAACTTGTTTAAGTTACAATCTCTTTAAGAAAATTACCAAATGTTAGATGAGTCCACTTGTTGGAGTTAAAGTCGTTCCTATATTTCATAAACATTTATTTGTTGCAATTACCAAAGTATTAAAGTTAGTAACTCTTATACTAAATTTCAAACGGCTTCCAAAATTACCAACTAAACAACTATTTTACCGATTTTATTTGCATAGCTAATTATAATTTCTTAGATGAAACCGCCAACTGATATTTGAGTTATTTAACGACGTATATTTGATTGTTTTGGAAGTTTAAATATTATAACAACGTTTGTGGCAACTTACCAACGAGCAAAGCTACTAATACCCAAGATTATCAACTCTTATTTGTGTTAGTCACCGGTGTATATTTCATAACCATTCACTTTTTTAATAGTTTACTTATTTTTGAGAGCTTACTAACATATTAACGTTGTTATTCTTTTCTTTATTTCTTTAGTCCTCTTTTTTTTTTTTTTTTACTTCTTTTATCTCTTTTCCTTTTTCCTTCTTTCTTGACCAAAGGCCAGCCATGGCCACAACCGGTGTCGGTGAGCTCATCCCTTGCTTGTGGCCGGTCACCCACCATTGTCGTGACTGGCCATTGGCCTAGGAAGAAGGAAAAAGAAAAGGAAAGAAAAGAAAAATAAGAAAAAGAAAAGAAAACTAAAAATAATTAAAAAATCAATTTAAAAAAAAATATTGTTATAAGAACAAACATTTCATTAATCAAGGTCCCGAGCCCGAGCACTAAGGACCCGCTCATAGCCTTTGTGGACAAGAGCTTTAGTACTGGGGGCTCGAGCACTACCTTTATGGTCCCAAGCTTGGGTGCTAAGGAATCGGGCACAAGCATCAAGGATTCAAGCTCAGCCTCGATGAACTTGAGCATGGGCACTGGGGGCTCAGGCTTGGCCATTGGAGACCTAAACCTGAACGTCGGGACCCGAGAATGAATGTTAGAGTTTTCATGTTTGACTGTAGAATTTTGGGTCTTAGCATCCATATTTGGTCATATTTTGGAAAATATTTTTCGGTTTTTGAAAGAGGAAAATCATTTTTCTGAATTTAAGTATAGGTATTCCGTTAACTAATCAATGGACTCATTTGCATAAGCAAACCGAATACAGAAAAATGAGGAAAATGTTTTCTTGAAAAATATTTCCCATGAAATGAGCAAAGCGTATGTTTATCTCATATGAAGCATGGGAAGAGAAATATGAGGATACTACGTAAAGATGGGTTAAGTGTACTGTGGATGCAAAAAATTAATACTTGTAAAGTTGAGCAAAATCACCAATTTAGAAATATTTAATCGAAAGAAATTGTCGATAGAATACGCAATACATAGAAACATATACATGTATATGGACAAAAAAGGATATTTCAAGAAATCAAATAAAAAATTTGTTGCCGCATAAAAAGAATTCAAAATTTTGATATTGAAACATGTTAGAGATCAAATAAACTTACTAACTCACGCATTTCTCTATAGATACAACATTTGCAAAATAAGTAATTGACTACATTTTGGGGTTAGAGAGAGAGAGATCCCACCGAAGCTCCTGTTTAATTTATATTGTACAATAGATTATATGAATGTGAGTATAATTACACGTACATACATACGTATATGACTTACTTTATGGAACAACCATGGAACAACCAACATGTGAAAAGTTACCAGTGTGTTAAACTTACTTAGGCATTTCTCTGTGGATACACCATGCAAGTAATCGTCCGAGGTAGGCTTATTTAACTAAAATATGATGGGCTGTCCTACATGTGAAAAGTTAGTGGAAAAGTTGGGAGAATTCTCGTGTATATAGTGGGGAGGTTTGAGATGCCCTCAGTAATCGATTAATTTGGTCGTGTTGTTATCAATTATCCCGTACATATCGGATGATTACTGGAGTAGCCCAAGAGAGTACTCGCCTGTTGAGCGGAGCGATAAAAACTAAATTGCTAACATGATGTACTTAACGTCAAAATTTGAAAGAGCATGCTTGGTGATATGGAGGATAGGTGTGGAGTAGGGTCGGCGAATGAGTCCCGAGCAAACCAAAAGATATTATAGTTCCAGTAGAAGCAACAACACGCTAAAGCATGCCCCTATCGAATTGATTTTGCATTTTTCGAAATTCGGTGAGACCTTCTTAGGAACTTAATCTTTTGAAAACTCAATTTCTTTTTGAGGATGTATGCACAATTGACCGGACACGGGACACCATGTAAGTAATTGTGCACGTGTTTAATATTCTGCATCTGATTTCTCGTTGATGATTAATGTTTGCATTTGTTCTCGCTAGTCGATTCCACGTTTTGCCCTAAATCTTATTTGAATGAGTTACCAATAATTATCTTATTGTTTCGAAATAATTAAAGGTTACAATGATTTAGCAACATTTATCTGCGGAGCTTACTAAAATGTTATTTTCACTAAATTTTATAAAACTACCCACTCTCGTTTGAATCCTTTTGCTGACATTTATTTCATTTTTGGAATTACCAACCGTTTTTCTGTACTGCATTTTTTTTTTGTTTGAGTTACCAATGTGTTAAATTTACAATTCTTTTCAGAAAATAACCAAAATTTTATTTGAATCACATCCAATGTTTTTTTTCCTAGTGTTTCGAAATTATCAACTGTTTTAATAATCTATGAATTTTTATATGCCAGCTTACCAACTTGTCTAAGTTACTATCTCTTCTAGAAAATTATCAACTGCTAATTGAGTCCCCTTACCAACGTTTATTAGGTTTTTTGCAAAAAATAAATTTGTTTCTATAATTTACCAATATTTGTTTGTTGAAGTTATCAACCAGTTGAACTAACTCCTATACTACATTACCTACTATTTCCTAAATTACCAACTAATCCAATAATTTACCAACAATTATATGCAGAGCTAAATTAAGAACTCTTACATGAAAATACCAATAGATATTTGAGTTAGTTATCAATATTTACTTGATTGCTACAAAGGTATTAACCATTCTGATAATTTACCGACATATGTGGCAACTTACCAACTGAAAAGGTTTGATAACTTATATACAAAATTATCAACTCTTATTGAGTTAATTGACATTGTTGAAAAAGTACCCACTGTTTCAATAGTATACCAAGGTTAATTTGGAAAGCCTACTAGCATGTTAACATCACCACTCTTCTATGAAATTAACAATTCTGTTGAATATTACTAACATCATTACAATTGCCATCATTTGTGGTGATTAAGTTACACTCTTCTATTTGAGTCACTTACTAACTTTTATTTGGTTGTTTCAAAAGTATCAACTATTCACATAACTTACTACGTTTGCTTGAGGAACGTTCCAACTTGTTTAAGTTAAAATCAAATAAACATTGGTAAATGGACTCAAATAAAAATTGGTAAATTTGGTAAGAGTTGGCAACTTCAACTTGTTGATAACATCTGCAAATTAAATGTTAGTAAATTGTTAAATCAAAAAGTGATTTCGAAAACATAATTAGCCAAATCAAATAAGAGTTAGAAAACTAACACTAGATGGTAACCTAACCCGTGAGGAGTTGGTAAATCACTCAAATAAATATAGGTAACTTGGAAGTTCCTTGAGGGTCGACCACCTACTTAAATTAATACCTCTAAATTTGGCACCTCTGAAAGGTCAGGGACACAACGCAGCAACTTATAGTGGCTAAAAATTCAGAAACTTCAAATTCCTAAAACGTTGCAAATTAAAAAGAACAGCTGAACAAGATTTTGATAAATTCAATTTGTATGCACCGAAAATGAAAACCGTCAATTAAAGCATTTATGACGTACCTTTAAGTATCCTCTAAATTTCTTAATCTGGCTGCCACTCACATCAAAGCACACAAGTTTTTTTGGACCAGCACTAAACTCCAAAGTGGCTGAATGACATCTATGCCATTCAAGCCACCTTAAATCATCAGGAAGACATACAGGACCTCTGCTAATTCGTGCATTTGAAAGTATGAGCAATTTCAGTCTCCTCATGTGTGTGAAAGCACCGCGACTGATGTGTAGCTCTCCTTGACTTGGCAACTGCAGCACTATGCCTTTAACAGTATTGGTTCCCTGACAAGGGAAAGAGAATAATCATTAATAACTTACCACAATTAGATAATAGCATGTAGATTAAAGAAGATAAGATTATCGACGGTTTCATGAGAAGCACTTACCATGTCCTTTGACAATACTTTAAAAACATCATCATAGCACCATAATCTACTCCGTTTCTCAGGTTCATCTGGATACTCTTGTTTAACGATATCTTGACCCATCAACTCA
The DNA here is from genome assembly GCA_019915185.1 of Eucalyptus camaldulensis. Taxonomy (NCBI): domain Eukaryota; kingdom Viridiplantae; phylum Streptophyta; class Magnoliopsida; order Myrtales; family Myrtaceae; genus Eucalyptus; species Eucalyptus camaldulensis. Next base: position 23,722,015 of record JAHSVA010000010.1, on the reverse strand, counting down.
ATCAAGTCATGCATTTGTACATCTCCCTCTTCCTCAATTGTCACTAAGGATCGCTCTATTAGAGTCTGCATCCCAATTAAAGTCTTTAAACCACAACCATCAAGAACCCTGGTTACATAATCCCTTTCTCTCCCCTTAAAGAAGCAAGCAATGTCAAGAAAAATGTCCTTCTGATTGTTGTCCAGCGCATCAAAACTTATCTTGAGGACATTGTTTATATCTTTATTAGGACTTTCAGCAAGTGTTTCCAATGTACTCTCCCATTCCCCTCTACTTCTGCCATGTAAAAAGGCACCCAAGACCACAATCGCCAAGGGAAGGCCATTAGCATAGCCCAAAATATTATCTATGAGATCCCTACTTATGTCTTTCGTCTGGTAACCTGGAAAAGCATATAAACTGAGAAGTTCAATGCTTCACCTTGATCTAATGGTTCAACTTTATATACCTGATTGATCTCATGAGAAGTTAGTACATGTTTATCTCTCGTTGTAATGATGATCCTACTCCCTTTTCCAAACCATGCACATTCTCTAGCTAATGCGTTTAACTGATCCCCATGATCTGCATCATCAAGCACAAGTAAAATCTTCCTGCAACGAAGTCTATCTTGTATTAAATTAGCGCCTCCATCCACACTTAAGACCGTTAAATCTCCCTTCCATAATATCTGGGATAACAATTTTTTCTGCAAATGAACTAGGCCGTCAGGTCTACTAGAAGTTTCTCTAACATTTGCAAGGAAGCTGCACCCATCAAACTGATCGGCAATACTGTTATAAACAGCTTTAGCGATAGTGGTCTTCCCTACACCTCCAGTTCCCCATATTCCTATCATCCAAACATCATCCGAACTCGTGCTCAACAACAGTTTTACATTTTCTACCCGGCGACCTACACCGACAGGATACTTTGCAACACTCAAGGGTACTCGTGCTACTATAGTCGAGATCTCTTTGACAATGCGCTCGATGAACATGGTATTATCTCTGCCAATACAAAGCAGCAAAAAGAACGAGAATAAATGGAAATATACAATCCACGAGAATAAATGGAAATATACAATCCATTAAACTAACTAAAACTAACACGAAGTAAACAATTACTCTGCACCATTCCAAAAAATGACTCTTGACGCACTTATCGATGCCATCATGTATCAATAAAATTAGAAATTCCAAATTCTTTTCTAGGGTCGAATAGGAATAATATGATTACCCATGGTCATAATGCCAACCGGACAAATTGGCGGCTTCAATTAGGGCTTGCCTCCATTTCTCCACCCTCTCAGAATCCTTTCCCAGTTTCTCCCCGTGCCTGGCCAATGCCTTGCCATAACTCTCTCTCTGCCATCGAACCTCCCTCGGCTCCACTCTGTAGAACACAGGCAACGCCAGCTGCCCCTTGAGCCTCTTACACTCCATTACCTTCACCAGCTCGTCCAAGCACCACCGAGACGAAGCATAGTTCTCGGAGAAGACGAGCACGGCGATCCGCGACTCCTCGATGGCCTTCGTCAGCGCCGGCGAGATCTGGTCCCCAGGCCTCAAGTCCTCGCTGTCGATGTAGGCGTTGATGCCTCGATGAAGTAGACAACTGTGGAGGTCAGCGAGGAAGCCGCGGCGGACGTCCTCGCCTCTGAAGCTGAGGAAGACATCGAACAGCCATTTCGCTTCGAAAGAAGAAGAAGAAGACGACGACGACGACATTGGAAGATAGAATCTGAGCTTAGTTTGGATTTGTGTCGAGCGATGAGAGATGCTTTTTATCGTGGAGTTGGTCAAGAAATCGATGCGGACTGAGAAACATCGAACGTCGCACCGCGTTAGGAAAAGTGCCTTTTTCATTTTTGTTTTTTCTTTTCATTTTTCGCAAATGGACGAGAAGTTTTTTTTCGTTCATTTTTATTTTAATTTTTTTTGGTAAATGTAAGAATATATAGAAAGCTTTAACCAATGTACACAAAAAAAAATGGTGCCAGAAACAATCACTCATAGTGACAACATTAAAATTGTTTGTTTTTGTCTTACAAAAAACCGAAAAGCAGCTTTATTTTATGGGTGTTCAAAATGAACCGTTTGGATCAGGAACCGCCCGGATTGAGCCAAATTAGCCAGTTGGGTCTGATTCTCATGAATGTCAATCTAATTCCTAATTCTTAAAAGTGAAAATTGGATCAGACTAAACTAACCAAATAAAATTTTAATTCTTCAAAAAAATTTGTCAAATGTGAACTAAGTACTATCTTATTCAGTAGCATCATAAGTTACGACACAATAACTTTTCATTCATCATTATTTCAATCAATATTTTAAGATTTGTCACTTTCTCATTGTGCACGAATATTCTTTAGTGATTTAAAAAAAAAAAAGTGATCGATTTCATTGGATTAGATCGAGAATCGAACATCCCTACTTTATTTTATTTGCCAAAGTTCAATATTATTCAAAGCATATAAAAAAATGAGGTATCAATTTATGTATGCAATAAAAAATTATCATTCTCAACCCAAATTCGATATATTCCATTCCAATATTTTGTCTTCTATGAATGGCAACATACCTTTCACATTATTAGGTAGGAAATTGTTTAGATTTTTTGCTTATTCAACTCATCGTGTCCCCAAAAAGTAAGTCATGAAAATAGATTTTTTAACGCGTACAAGATACAATTCTGTTTTTTCCCCATTAATTGATTTCATATTTTTAAGTAGCCATCTTTTGCTTAAGAATGGAATGAGGGAGTCACGTGCATGTTTACATCATTCAACTCATCGTGTCCCCAGAAAATTCTCTTTTCTATTTTATTTTATTACTTAAAAAAAAAAGGAAATATGCATCGGGCTTAACCTATGCGCTTTGTCTGTTATTTACACATGATCCGTACGAAAGATCCTAGCTTGGTAAAATACAAGCAGTGTTGTTTGAAATCGAGGCTTTACCTTTTCCAATTATTTTAACTATAACCCACTTTTTTTTTAAAAAGGAAATATGCATCGGGCTTAACCTATGCGCTTTGTCTGTTATTTACACATGATCCGTACGAAAGATCCTAGCTTGGTAAAATACAAGCAGTGTTGTTTGAAATCGAGGCTTTACCTTTTCCAATTATTTTAACTATAACCCACTTTGAATGATGTAACAAGCCGTGATCTCAATCGAATATTTTTTTGTCAATTCCTTTGGCGAGCTTTTTGAAAACAAGCCTCAATGCCAATGTCACTTCTTTAGTTGCGAAATAATTAACACAGAAGAAGAAGAAGCCATTAGAATTTGGTAAAAGGAGGCAGGTGCTGGTGTGTTTGCTTGGAAAATGAAGGTGCTGAAGGATGAAGCGAGATCTTAAAAGGTAAGCTACTCCATTGGCCGCCCAATAAAGTACTTGGCTGTGGCTTCCAGGAAATGGCGTTCGCGATCAGTGAGATTTGTTCCCCGTCGGATCTTCTCGGTATTTTCTTTGCACGCAAAGGCATGACTTTCTTTTTTGAGGGTCAACAAAGAATATTATATTAATTTCCAGCTTTGTGGGCAAGGCAGATGAGAGGATGTGGTAGGAAATTGGAGAGAAGAAGGCGGTGCCCGGTGGGCTCAGAAAGCTCGGCTTGGGATCCTATTCTTGAGAACTGATGTATTGTGGCACGGGAAAATGTCGCTAGCGTGATTTGTTGCATACTACTATTTTGGTAGCTAAAATTCACATGATTTTTTGCCATGCCTTCCAATAAATCAATATATAATGGGAATGGAGAAATCCGAATTCAGAGTGCGGACCTACTGGGTAACTCGAGAGGATAGCTTTGACATGTAAATCAATTATAACATCCTACACAAGATGTATTAGTCATGCATGTATGTACATACTTGTGCCGATTTGAGAGAAGGGCTTTGATATGAGCACGTCTTCACCAATAATCAGTTTCACATTTTCTATGCATTAGGCAATCTAATTACAAATTGGATAAGGATTACCTTTTTCCTTTTTTGTAGCTCGGGCATGAGAATAGATCAAGCTTTTTGTTCAATTGAAAGTAATGCAATAGGGTCTAATGTATAAATTCAAAGACATGAGAAATTTTCTAGAAGAACACCTCTAAATGATTAATTGGTACACCAATAGCTTATCTTCTATTACTTTGGAGTGATGGATCTTTGGCTCTACTAGGGCATTATTCATTGGATGCTTTTTTGGAATTCATATGCTTGGTGATGTCATTCCCTATCAAATCAAAGTGCTAGTCATTTTCAAAAGCATTAGATACTTGGTATGCGAATTTGTAAGAAAGACTTTGACTAGGTGTAAAATAACACATCCTATTCAGATTATTTAGTCCAGAAAAGGATTTTTGCGTTTAGACCTTATTGAAGAATGGTATTTCAAAAGTGTGTAAGCATCCACTAACCTGGGATGCATTACATATAGAGTTTAGCTTATTTTTTTATTATCTAAGTTTATAATGCATATAAACGTCAGTAATGTCAATCGAGTGCAATAATCATACCGATCATTATGAGTTTCATGTGATTTGATGATATCTCACCTTTTTTCTTTGTCTTTGTTGCTTAAGTCAAAAGCGCAAGGAAATGTTTGCTCTATCAGTTTCGTGCTAGCTTCCCTCCGCGGCTTTGCTCAAAAAAGAAAAAAAAGATCAAGTTGATTTTGATGGGCAGGTGGCCCCCACCACTTCGTTCCTTCTACATGCTCATATCTTGAGTGATTCCAAGGCTTGACTCCGGTGGCTCATTCCCATTGCATTTCTTATTCTTTTTTTTTCTTTTTTTTGGTTATAAACAGAAACGGCTTGGTTGTTATTATTCGGGAAAATGTTAAACAAGGAGATGGATTAGACTCGTTTTACAAAAAAAGCCTAAACTGAATTTAATCAAATAATTACCTAAAATGACTAAATCAATCTCACATAGAAGCCAAAGCTTGCTGATCGGCCAATTTTTGATAACTGGTAGGTGTATGATTGGTCCAACAGACAAAGCCTAGATATTTTTATCTAAAAAAATTTGGTAAAAATTATAAATCCCAAAAACAAAACACCACCACCACCCCCGCACATCACGCCCGAAGGTTTCTTCCTTCATTTCTTCGCATCTTCTCCTTTGCTTCCGGTCTTCATTTCTTTCCAAAGATGAAGACAAAGCTCATGCAAGGCCCACCTCATCATTAGTGAGACATTCACATGTAACAAAAGGGCCCACCCCCACAAAAAAAAAAACAAAACAAAAAACAAAAGGTTTCTTCCTTGGTTTCTTCACATCTTCCTTTCCTTGCGGTCTTCGTTTCTTTCTAAAGGTGAAGACAAAGCTCAAGCAAGGCCTACCTCTTCGCTCGTCAAGCACTCACATGTAACCTAAATAGCATCAATACAGATACGCGACACGTGACACGACAAGATACGCTGACACGTCATTTCTCAAAAAATAAAAAATTCTGACACGTTAGAACATGTTGTATAATGAATAAATATTTTTATATATACATAATAAATTATTATTTAATGATTAATTTACAAATAAATAAATAATAGAAAAAAGCCTAAAATGAACTTACGAGCCTTCTATCCCGCCTTGGCTACTGCGCCTTTTTGGCAATTCATTCAAACACACGTTCTCAGAATAAGAAAGCAATTCTTTTACATTTTCTTTTGAAAATAATTGACATAATCATATATTAATCTAATGATTAATAAAAAAAATTAAAAATCTACTCTGACCATCTCTCTCTCCCTCTTCCTGGGGTTCCTTGCCTCTCTTTGTTGTTGGCAGGTTCATCTTCCAGACCAATAAACTTGCCCTCATCAAACAACCGCGGAGTTTAACCGTCAAGAAACGCGACGGCGGCCCCAAGTGAAAGCAGGGGATGCCGTTCGTGGAAGCTCGCCATGGCTGCGATGGGTGAGGTCGAGATTCCGACGACGGACTTCCAAATCTGGAGGCTCATGGCCACGACCGGCTCGTCCATGGCCCAAGTAGGTGAGATCGAGATACGGTTGTGATTGGGCTCCATCTTCCCCATCATTGCCATGGCTGCTGCAGATCTAACTATTCAGATTGGATCTGCAGCGGCGGAGGCATTGGGTGGGACTCACCGTTAGGCACGGCAGCCATGTGAGTCCTCCACCTCCCGCTTCTCCGCCTCCCTTGAGAACACCAACCCCCACCTCCCCTACGGCGGCACATGGCGGGAACCCTCAAAATTCCTCGTATGCCTCCGTGCGTGTCGAAATCACGTGTCGAAATTTTGGACTTGCGTGTCGGGAAGAGTTGACCACATGTCACAATGTGTCGAAGGGTGTCGGAACGTGTCAAACATGTGTCGGATACGATATGGAAACTTCTGGAGAGTGCTGGTGCTTCTTACCATGTAACACAACACCCCCACCCCACCCCCACCCCACCCCCACCATCCTCCCTCCCCCCCCCCCCCTGCCCTCAAAAAAAAAAAAAAACAAAGGAAAGTAAAAAAAAAAAAAAAAGAGGTTTATTCCTTCATTTCTTCACATCTTCTACCTTTTTTACCAGTCTTCTTTTCTTTCCAAAGACAAAGACAAAGCTCAAGCAAGACCTACCTCTTCATTAGTCAAACGCTCACACGTGACACAAGGGCCTCGATTCTCCATCTCTTTTTTCAAGTTTGTGATTTACTTTGATCTCCACTCAAATTTGATTTTGTTCAAATTGGTGCAGCAGGTCCTTCATTTTTCCAAGAGAAAGTGATTGCATCTTGTTGAAACAAGTGATCAAAAAGTTAAGGTACTCAAGTGATTAAAAAACAAAGTTGGAAATGGAGTGGGCACCCATTTGGACCAGACCACTATAAAATGATTCTGCATTCTTATGTCGTGACTCCTTTTTATTTATATGCATATAATATATTTAATAAATTCCTTAATTTATATTTGTTCATAAATACTTAATACTATGGAGCATATTCAATATTAGGGCCAAAATATTGCTCGTGTTTTTTTTTTTTTTTAATTTTTAGAACTAAGTATCATAGCATCACATGTTGATAAATTAAGAGAGTTGATGATATATTTTCATCACAATACATAATTAAACAATACCATGATCAACAAGTGTCAGAGGAGGAAATTGATACATTCACGCACCAAATGCAGAGAGGCATATGTATCCTTGTGCACTTTTCCCCACATTTCATATAGCAATAGTTGTCAGACAATTTTATAACCTTTTGTGATTGTAATAGATCGAGCTTTTCATCCAATTGAATGTAATGCAATTGGTTCTAATATATAAATTCAAATAAATGAGAAATTTTCTAGAAGAACACCTTTAAATGATTAATTGGTGCGTTAATAGCTTATTTTCTATTACTTTGGAGAAAAGAATCTTTTCCGAATGTGGGGCCTTTTTAGGGGGATGCTTCTTTTGGGAACCACTTTTTAGAGGTGCTGCTCCTAGTTAAGTCAAAATGCAAGTCATTTCCAAACAATTGGATACTTCATGCGGAAGTTCATAAGAAAGACTTCATCTAAGTATGAAGGATACATATTCAAATTATTTAGTCCAAAAGAGAATTTTCGTGTTTGGACTTTAATGAAGAATACACTTCAAAAGTATAAAGCGTCCACTTACGTTAGACATTCCATGTGATTTGATGATATCTCACTTTTTTTCTTTGTCTTTTTTGCTTAGTCAAAAGTGCAAGGAAACTTTTGCTCATCACTTTCGTGCTAGCTTCCCTCCACACAAACTCTGGTCTGAAAAGAAAAATTATCAAAGTTGATTTTGATGGTAGGTGGCCCCCCACCACCTCGTTCCTTCTACATGCTCAAATCTAAAGCAAATCAAAGGCTTGACTTCATTGGTTCATTTCCATTACATTTTATTTATTTATTTATTTATTAACAGTAAGGCTTGATAGTTATTATTTGAGAACATTCTAAAAAAGAGTATAGAGTAGAGTCATTTCATTAGGGTAGATTTATTTCAAATAAAATTTAAAATAACTAAATCCATATCACATGAGGACCTGAACTCATCAGTCGACCAAATGTTTACCGACTAGCAAGTATGTAATTTTTTCAATGGCCATATGTGTCTTCCCATTATCTTCCTTTGCTTTTGGTCTCTATTTCTTTCGAGAGTAGACAAAGCTCGAACAAGGACCACCTCTTTATTCATCAGACGCTCACATGTAATAGCAGGAAAAAGGCTATTTGATTGATAAAGCTAACAATGCACGGACGCTCCACTTTCCATGCACCACATGCATGGACCCCTCCCTGATTTCAAACAAAAAACAAACAAATGATGTTTACACTGCATTCTTGACTTATGAAGGTTGAGGTTTTTTTTTTTTTTTTTTTTGGTTAATATAATCTATTGACTCTAATTTGTGGTCCCACATAATTCTTGACTTGGGAGCAAAGGTGCAATTACTATTCCTAGCTATCCTATAATTGTTGGTGTGGAGCTATAGCAGTAAATTTCACTTTAGTGAATTTACCACTCCTAGCTACTCTATAATTGTTGACTGGAATCGGGTCATTGGACTGCTGATGAATTTATCATGTTGGTCAATTACGACTTATTACCTACTCTATAATTGTGAACTATTGCTGCGATATTTTCATCCTACCCAAGAGAACTAATAGAACAAAACACGCAAAGCGTGATGCTTTCTTTTGGATAATCTCTACTGTGCATGGAACAAAAGGTCTATGTACCTAAGAAGCAAGTATGCTTGGGGTTAAATGATATTATTGGAATGGAATAACGCTTGTATCATCATGCATAATTTGAGCATTTTCTTGAAATCCAAGTACTTCTGAACATCTAGGATTGAAATTCATAAACGAATAGGGAAGAGTTTATGATCTTTAAAGTTTCGCTTTGAGTCCTATTGCATAATTAAGTGTTGAGGCTATGTAAAATAGCCAAGTAGCTAATGAAGTACACATTGAGTAGGGGAGTACATTTTTCTTATGGTTTGATCGTGGCATCTTATGGCCCTTTGCTTGATAAATATCCAACAAGAAATTGTCTATGGTTCAGGTCCATCTCTTGATCTTAATTGGTAGTTGTTTGGGAAGCATGGATTCAAGATCTGACGATTTGCTGCAAGTGTAGGCTGCTTTATGCAGGATCCCTTTTCTTGCATCCTGTCATTGCTGCTCTGATGGAAGGTGTAGTTTTGCTTGCAGATGGAATGCAATTAGAGAGAAGCATCTTGTTAACTGGCATAAATGTGTTTGGTATAACCCATGTAATCGCAAGCATTATTTTATAACCTGGCTGCTGAACTTGAATGGGTTGGGCCATATTTTTCGCAAATGTAGAAACAACAAATACAGATTTGAGCACACTCCCTATTGGGCCCTTATAATTCCCACCATCTACAAGAACACCGGAATGTGCCCTTTTTGCCAATCATGGCACTTCACCTTTCTCAATTTAAGTGGATGTGCTAATACTAGGATGGCATACCAACTAAGATAATTAGACAAATTAGAACGCAAGATGCTAAATTCAATCTGCAAAACCTCAGTAATAGAACTTTAAGGCAATATGAGAGGACACTCAGTTGCATTATAGCTCAAACTTCACGACACAAAAGATAACTGAAAAAACTAAAAGAACTTGGATACAAACATCGATGGGATTCTACCTAGGAATCTAACTTGCAAATGCAACTAAAATGTCAACTCTGTTCTAGATGCCTCTTACCTTCATAGGATATTCTCTAACATAAGTAATGTTACCCTCTGTGTGACATCCTGAAATTCGATCCCGTTTCGATAAAATGAAATGGGCATTTCGTCGGCGTGCCTATAGCCCTTTTTCTCTAAGTTGATCACTCACGAGTTAACTAACCTATTGGGTAAAGCTGTTAAGGGATGTATCAGCTGTAAAATCCCTAAAAGCTACTTAATTGGTTGGATTGAGCTAAAATCACGTATGATCGATTTTTAATCACGAAATTGAACTCGATTTCGAGAATCGAATTTTAAGCGCATCATAATTCTTATTTTTAGGATCCTATCTCATTGTCCGTCAAATTGTTGACGAGTCCGAAATTTCAATAAAGAAATTATCGGAAGAAAATTTGAAGACCAAAAGAAAATAGAAAGGAAAAGGAAAAGAGAAAAGGAAAATTGAAAAAAAGGTATTATGTATTTTCTTTTTCCTTTTTCTCTCTCTCCCCCTTTTCTTTCTCTCTTCTTTCCTCTCTTTTTCTCTCTTTTCTTTTTCTCTCCTCTCTCCTCTCCCCTCCCCCTCGTGCGATTCCCCCCACCGCCTGCCCTCTCTCTCTCTTTCTCTTTCCTCTTTGACCAGTCAATGCCTATCCTCTCTCTCTCTCTCTCTCTCTCTCTCTCTCTCTCTCTCTCTCTCTCTCTCTCTCTCTCTCTTTCTTCTTCTTCTCCTTCCTCCCTGTGCGTCCGAACGAGCGAACCAGAACCAGAAATTGCAGCTCGCCGTCGCTGCCCCGTGGCTGCCCGTTCCGCCGCCGCACCGCACGCCCGCGCCGCGCCCGTGCGCCCGCCGCTCGCCGCCGTCCCGCCACCCGCGCACGCCCTGCGTCCGTCGCCCGCTGCAGCCCCTCCCCCGCGCGACCCAGCCGCCGTCCCGCCCCGTCCGGCCAGCTTCGACCACCGCCCAGCACCGCCCGACCTCCTCGACGTTCCCCTTGCTCTCCGCCGCCCTGCCCTCGCCATTTTGACTGTTGGATCGGCGCCGGCCAGCCTAGGGCAGAAACCCAACGAGTGGGTTTCCAGCTCACTCGTGGGCCGTTTTGGGCCGTTTCCGTGTCCCGGATCCGTGAGTCGCTTTGGGAAGATTTGTTCCTCGCGTCGCCGCCGTCGGATTGATCCGATTTGTGCGCGATTTGGTGAGTAATCTCACTAATCCAGGATTAGTTGGCTAATTATGCTTAATGTTGGTTTAGTTTTAATTAATTATGTTTAGGTTGTTAGATTAGAATAAATTAGCAATTATTAGTCAATTGTGATGCGATTTAGATAAATTGATTGTGCAATTAGCAAGTAGACGTGGTCTACTAATTATTGGAAGTGCCTCAGGATTTTTCCCGACCCTTAGTGGGCTCCAATTAGGCTTTTCGGGCCTAAGTGGAATTTTTAGTATTTAAATATTAATTTTCGGAATTAAATTAAATAATTATTTATTTTCCGAAAATTCAACTTAGATGTCCCGGAACCGGAAAATTATGCTGATGACCGTGGTGAAGTCCGTTCATTTAATTGGGCTATATTTTGTGCTAAATTGAATTTTTAATAATTATTAATTAATTTTCGAAATTAATTAATTAATTATTTATTTATTTATTTATTTTCGGAAATTAAGATTTTGATGGCCGACGACCGAAATCTCGTGCTGATCGTCATGGCGCAGTCCGTTTATTTATTTGAGCTCCACGTTGTATGGAATTGAATAAATTATGATATTTTAGGGATTTACCCTAAATTGGTTGGAATTGATTGAGATTGAATTGTTGATTGGTAAATGGCCAAGTATGTTATTCAGTATTTATAATGCTTTGTTGAGTTGATTTAATTATTTGATTGAGAAATCGTTGGGCATTGATTATCGGTATTAAAAGTAGATTGGTAATCACTTGAAAGAGGACACGTGGGCTCGGTGAATTGGAATGTCACCTGGAGAATGCACGTGAGTTCAGTGGTTGAATATGTCACCTTGGCGAAAAGGTCACATGAGAGAATGCACGTGGCTCGGAGACTCGGTATGTCATCCTGGAGAATGCACGTGGCTCGGTGATAGAGTTTGGCATCTAAAAGGGCACGTGAGCTCGGTGAATTGATGCATCACTTTGGTGAGATAGCACCTAAGAGAAGGCATGTGGGCCTGAGCATCGTAAAAAGGACACGTGGCTTGGTGATCTGATGCGTCACCTTGGCAAATGAGTGCCTTAGAGAATGCACGTGGGTCCAGTATTTGGAAATAACATCTAAAAGGGCACGTGGCTCGGTGACTTGATGTATCACTTTGGCGAAGAGGTCGCCTTAGAGAATGCACGTGGGCCCAAGGTTCGAGGCACGTGAACTCGGAGACCTGGAATGTCGTCCTGGAGAATGCACGTGGCCTAGCTTTTAAATATCCCACAATGGAGATTGATTCGTATGACATGTAATCGACTGGTTCGATTTGTTTTGAGTAAATGAGTGCCTATTGTGAATTGTACTGACTTGCAGGTGGGATCTGAGGCCAAGGTAAGTCCTCTGCCCTGTGCATGTTTAGGCATCCTTTAGTATAATGGTTTACTAATCGGGCTTAGTGGGTAGAACTCGCTGAGACGTAGTCTCATCCCCGTTTGGGGAAATCATTTCAGGACCCCGCTAAGGAGCTGAGGAGGAGGAGTCCGAGAAGGAGAACTCGGAGGTAAATCTTGAGGAGAATGATTTTTGGAGGAAGGAGACAATTCTGAGAGGGGCCTTGAGTACGGCCCAGTTCGTCTAAGTTTCTGTCTTCTTTTGAGATCTCCATTTTGATGTGAATAAAGATAGAGTATAAAGTTGTGAAGTGCTTTGGTTTGTATTATGTACAAAAGTTTGGTTATAAGTTTCAATATGAAAAATATGGCCCTGCTTTTCTATCCCATCATTTTATTGTCTGGGGATTTTAACTGCTTCCGCATGTGCTTAATAAATGAAAGGGTCGGCGATACATAGTCCTGGGATATCGCATTATAAAATCGACCAAGTGAGACGGATGTGTGCGTGCCCGAGGATCGGGGCGTGACATCCAGTTTAAGTGGTATCAGAGCGAAGTTGAAGATTGGAGTGATAAGAAGCGTTGACCATGGGATAGTTAGTAGGAAAGGCCTTTAAATTCATGATGGTGCATGTCTGTGTTAGCTGAGTGCTAAAATTGTTTGTTGTTTGGATCGCTCTGTTTCTAATTCGATGTTGAATTGGAAACAAGTGTTAGTTGAGTAAAGCTACACCATGAGTGATCAGGAGCCGAGAACTCCTGCAAAGAGGACCAATAGGGCCGTTATTCGGGGTAGAGCTCCGACTCGTGTCGGAACCCGAGGCGGACGTGTTCGAGCACCAGCATAGGCTAGCGCGAGTGGAGTGAATCCACCTGTCGTAGATGTCGGGATAGCAACCCTTAATGATCCCAGGGTGGATGGGATCTTGCGTGTTCTGGAAGCGATGGGTAATAGAATGGATCAGCAAGCCGCTACTGTTGAAGCCGCTGCTCAGGCCGCTGCAACTGCCACCGCCGCCGCCACCACCGGAGTTGCCCCTGCAGTCGCACCTACTGCCACGCCTGCAGTCGCACCTGCCGTTGCTCCAGCCGCCGTGAATGTTGAAAATCCACCGGAGATAGTGGTCGCTGCAAGACCAATCCATAAGTTGGTGGAGCATTTCCTAAAGTTAAATTCGCCGGTTTTTACCAGGTCTGGGGACCCCGAAGCTGCTTCTTCATGGATTCAGAAGCTTGAGAAAGTGTTTGCACTGCTGATGTGCAACGAGGCTGAGAATGTAATGTTAGCAACTTACCAGCTGGAGGGAGTTGCAGACACTTGGTGGATGACAACTCGTGAAATGATCTTTTCGGAAGGCGTTGTTCAAGACTGGAACTCTTTCCGCGAAGCCTTCAATGATAAGTTTTTCTCTGAGACTGCCAGAGAGGTGAAGATGGCTGAATTTCAACGTCTTCGCCAGGGTTCCCTATCTATTGATGAGTATGAGGCGAAGTTTGCTGAACTTTCGCGATATGCCCCCGAGTTAATTGAGAATCCTGTGAACCGAGCGAGGAGGTTCAGAGATGGATTCAAGCAAGATTTGAGAAGTGCTTTAGTCCTTCTGGATCTGAAGACTTATGATAAAGCTCAGAAGATTGAGAAAGATCATAATGATAAAGCTGCCTCATCTGGATCGAGGTTTAGCTCTCACAGAGACAACATCCGCCAAGGAAAGAGGCCGATGTTTGGAAATAGGTTCCAAAGCCCGCCCAGCAAGAAGAGTGGATTTAATAGGTCAGGACCTATTAGGAATGATGCATGTCGCTTGTGTGGAAGAAGACATGGGACAGCACCGTGCCCAGTTAGGACGGGTGCATGTTTTGAATGTGGCCAACAGGGCCACATGGCCAGATTTTGTCCTAAGAAGCAAAGAGGACAACCTTAGTTGCCGCCGCCGCCACCGATGAGACAGATAGGAGGGTATGCCCCTCAGAATGCACTGCAAGGAGGACAGCAAGAGACCTCCAGCTCAGGGCACTGTGTATGCGATTACCCAAGGTCAGGCAGAAGCTGCGCCTGGCATGATTACAGGTACGGTCTTGCTCAACGACCAACCTGCTTATGCTTTGTTTGATTCGGGAGCAACCCATTCCTTCATTGCCGAGCAATATGTTAGGATGCTAGGATTAAATCCTGTATTGTTGGAATCGCCAATTTGCATATCTACACCCTTGAAAGATAAAGTTATTGCTGCTTTGGGATGTTCGGGGTGCAAGTTAGAGATTGGTGAGCGAGTGGGGAAAATTGACTTGTTAGTCCTAGCCATGTATGATTTTGATTTGATAATTGGCATGGATTGGCTCACCAATCAACGAGCTAAAATGGACTGCTATCGCAAGGCGATTCAGTTTGACCCATTAGGGGGTAAGAGCTTCGAGTTTGTCGGGAATCGAGGAGGACCTTCGATTTCCCTAATCTCGTCGCCGGAAACAGCTCGTTTGTTAGACGAGGGTTGCCGAGGGTACTTAGCGACTGTCATGGATACAACAGTTGAAGAGTTGAAAATGGAAGATATTGTAGTGGTACAGGAGTTTCCAGATTTCCAAAAGAATTGCCAGGGTTACTGCCAGAAAGAGAGATTGAATTTGTAATCGAGCTAGCACCAGGGACAGAACCGATCTCAAAGGCACCTTATCGAATGTCGTTATCTGAGTTGAAGGAACTGAAGATGCAGATGCAAGAATTGCTGGATAAAGGATTTATTCGTCCTAGTGCATCACCTTGGGGAGCACCAGTTCTGTTTGTTAAGAAGAAAGATGGTTCGTTGCATTTGTGCATTGACTATCGGCAGCTCAATCAGGTAACGATCAAGAACAAGTATCCATTGCCGAGGATAGATGACTTGTTTGATCAACTGCAAGGAGCGTCAATATTCTCGAAGATCGATTTGAGGACAGGATATTATCAGCTGAGGATTCGGAAAGAGGATATTCCTAAGTCAGCATTTCATACTCGGTATGGTCATTACGAGTTTACAGTGATGCCGTTTGGATTAACGAATGCTCCAGCTGCCTTTATGGATTTGATGAACAGAGTGTTCAAGGAATACTTAGATTAGTTTGTGATCATGTTTATAGATGATATCTTGGTCTATTCGAGAAGTAATGAAGAGCATGAAAATCATCTGAGATTAGTGCTTCAGACGTTAAGAACTCATCAGCTATATGCTAAGTTTAGCAAATGCGAGTTTTTGGCTGACTCGTGTTGTGTTCTTAGGTCATGTGATTTCCGGAGAAGGAATCTCCGTCGACCCGAGCAAGACAGAAGACTGACATCAGTGACAGAGATCAGAAGTTTTCTGGGGTTAGCAGGTTATTACAGACGGTTTGTGGAAGGATTTTCATCGATAGCATCGCCTCTAACAAAGCTCACGAAGAAAAATGAGAAGTTCATATGGTCAGACAAGTGCGAGCGTAGTTTCCAAGAGCTGAAGGAAAAGCTGACTACCGCACTTGTGCTGACGATTCCATCTGGTCCTGGAGGATTCGAGATCTATAGTGATGCGTCATTTAGGGGATTGGGTTGCGTGCTGATGCAACATGGCAGAGTTGTTGCATACCCTTCCCGGCAGTTGAGATCTCATGAATTGAATTATCCGACGCATGACTTAGAACTCGCAGCCATCATATTTGCGTTGAAGATTTGGAGGCACTACTTGTGTGGGGAAAAGTTTCAGATCTTCACGGACCATTAGAGTCTCAAGTATTTATTCTCTCAGAAGGAGTTGAACATGAGACAACGGTGATGGATGGAATTGCTGAAAGACTACGACTGTGACATTCTATATCACCCGGGAAAGGCGAACAAGGTCGCCGATGCATTGAGTCGGAAGTCTTCAGTGGCACGAATCTTGGTTAAGGAATGGAACTTAATTGAGAGAGCTCGAGATTCGGAATTCAAATTTGAGCTAGGCCACCTCTTAAGTTTTATGGCCACCCTCAGAATTGAGCCAGATGTCCAAGTCAGAATCAAGCAACTTCAACCGACAGATCCAGACATACAGAAAATTCTTCAAGAGGATACCGATAAAAGAAAGGCTGATTTTCAAGTTTCTGATGATGGGGTACTTAGGCTTCGTGGACGTTTGGTTGTACCTGACGATGTAGAGCTTAGAGAAGAAATTTTATCTGAAGCACATTGTAGCAGTTACAACGTTCATCCCGGAAATACTAAGATGTATCAGAATTTGCGTCAACACTACTGGTGGTAAGGTATGAAGGCGGACATCGCCAAGCATGTGGCCAAGTGTTTGACTTGTCAGCAAGTAAAAGCCCAGCATTGCAAGCCGGGAGGATTTCTGCAACCTCTCGCAATCCTAGAGTGGAAATGGGAGTATATCACGATGGACTTCTTGACTAGACTACCAAGGAGTCAAAGGGGAAATGATTCGATTTGGGTATTAGTCGACAGGCTGACAAAGTCGGCTCACTTTATTGCAGTTCGAAAGGACCTAAGTCTGGATAGACACACAAACCTGTATGTGCGTCAAGTAGTTCGTATGCATGGAGTGCTAGTTACGATAACATCTGATAGAGACCCGAGATTTACTACTGCTTTTTGGAAGAGCTTACAGAGTGCTTTAGGTACAAAGTTTCAGTACAGTACGACGTATCATCCTCAGACGGATGGCCAGTCTGAAAGGACAATTCAGACTCTTGAAGACATGCTGAGAGCGTGTGTAATAGACTTCAGAGGAAGTTGGGAGGATTAGCTTCATCTGGTGGAATTCGCCTACAACAACAGTTATCAGCAGAGCATCAAGATGGTTCCATTTGAAACGTTGTATGGCAGATCGTGCAGAACTCTAGTGTGTTGGGATGAAGTCGGAGAAAGGAAGATAATAGGCCCAGAGTTGGTTCAGCAATCGGTAGATGCCGTGGCAGTGATCAGAGACAAATTGAAGACCGCGCAAAGCAGGCATAAAAGTTATGCAGATAAGCGTCGAAGGTCTTTAGAATTCCAAGTTGGTGATCACGCTTTTCTGAAAGTGTCACCAATGAGGGGAACTTTGCGCTTTGGTAAGAAAGGCAAGCTGAGTCCGAGGTACGTAGGTCCGTTTGAGATTCTTGAAAGAATCGGAAACCTACCGTATCATCTTGTGTTGCCGCCAAGATTGGCGCAAGTGCATGACGTCTTTCACGTGTCGATATTAAGGAAGTACGAGCCTAACCCGACCCACGTGCTCAATTTCGAGAAATTGGACGTGGATGATCGTGTATCACACGTTGAAAGCCCAGTTCAGATTGTCGATCATAAAGAGCAAGTTCTGCAAACAAAGACCATCCCGTTGGTCAAAGTGGTCTAGCAACACCACGGCATTGAAGGAGCGACTTGGGAGACTGAAGAATCGATGAGATAGTTATACCCCCGCCTTTTTGATCAAAGTGTAATGGTTTAAATTTCGAGGATGAAATTTTTATAAAAGGGGAAGAGTTGTGACATCCTGAAATTCGACCCCGTTTCGATAAAGTGAAATGGGCATTTCGTCGGCGTGCCTATGGCCTTTTTTCTCTGAGCTGATCACTCACGAGTTAACTAACCTATTGGGTAAAGCCGTGAAGGGATGTATCAGCTGTAAAATCCCTAAAAGCTACCTAATTGGTTGGATTGAGCTAAAATTACGTCTGATTGATTTTTAACCACGAAATTGAACTCGATTTCGGGAATCGAATTTTAAGCGCATCATATTCTTATTTTTAGGATCCTGTCTCATTGTCCGTCAAATTATTGATGAGTCCGAAATTTCAATAAAGAAATTATCGAAAGAAAATTTGAAGACCAAAAGAAAATAGAAAGGAAAAGGAAAAGAGCAAAGGAAAATTGAAATAATGGTATTATGTATTTTCTTTTTCCTTTTTCTCTCTCTCCCCCTTTTCTTTCTCTCTTCTTTCCTCTCTTTTTCTTTCTTTTCTTTCTCTCTCCTCTCTCCTCTCCCCTCCCCCTCGTGCGATTCCCCCCACCGCCTGCCCTCTCTCTCTCTTTCTTTTTCCTCTTTGACCAGTCAATGCCTATCCTCTCTCTCTCTCTCTCTCTCTCTCTCTCTTCTTCTTCTCCTTTCTCCCCGTGCGTCCGAACGAGCGAACTAGAACCAGAAATTGTAGCTCGCCGTCACTACCTCGTGGCCGCCCGTTCCGCCGCTGCACCGCACGCCCACGCCGCGCCCGTGCGCCCGCCGCTCGCCGCCGTCCCGCCACCCGTGCACACCCTGCGTCCGTCGCCCGCTGCAGCCCCTCCCCCGCGTGACCCAGCCACCGTCCCGCCCCGTCCGGCCAGCTCCGGCCACCGCCCAGCACCGCCCGACCTCCTCGACGTTCCCCTTGCTCTCCGCCGCCCTCCCCTCGCCATTTTGACAATTGGATCAGCGCCGGTCAAACTAGGGCAGAAACCCAACGAGTGGGTTTCCAGCTCACTCGTGGGCCGTTTTGGGCCGTTTCCATGTCCCGGATCCGTGAGTCGCTTTGGGAAGATTTGTTCCTTGCGTCGCCGTCGTCGGATTGATCCGATTTGTGCGCGATTTGGTGAGTAATCTCACTAATCCAGGATTAGTTGGATAATTATGCTTAATGTTGGTTTAGTTTTAATTAATTATGTTTAGGTTGTTAGATTAGAATAAATTAGCAATTATTAGTCAATTGTGATGCGATTTAGATAAATTGATTGTGCAATTAGCAAGTAGACGTGGTCTACTAATTATTGGAAGTGCCTCGGGATTTTTCCCTACCCTTAGTGGGCTCCAATTAGGCTTTTCGGGCCTAAGTGGAATTTTTAGTATTTAAATATTAATTTTCGGAATTAAATTAAATAATTATTTATTTTCCGAAAATTCAACTGAGATGTCCCGGAACCAGAAAATTATGCTGATGACTGTGGTGAAGTCCGTTTATTTAATTGGGCTATATTTTGTGCTAAATTGAATTTTTAATAATTATTAATTAATTTTCGAAATTATTTATTTATTTATTTATTTTCGGAAATTAAGATTTTGATGGCCGACGACCGAAATCTCGTGCTGATCGTCGTGGCGCAATCCGTTTATTTATTTGAGCTCCACGTTGTATGGAATTGAATAAATTGTGATATTTTAGGGATTTACCCTAAATTGAGTGGAATTGATTGAGATTGAATTGTTGATTGGTAAATGGCCAAGTATGTTATTCAGTATTTATAATGCTTTGTTGAGTTGATTTAATTATTTGATTGAGAAATCGTTGGGCATTGGTTATCGGTATTGAAAGTAGATTGGTAATCACTTGAAAGAGGACACGTGGGCTCGGTGAATTGGAATGTCACCTGGAGAATGCACGTGAGTTCAGTGGTTGAATATGTCACCTTGGCGAAAAGGTCGCCTGAGAGAATGCACGTGGCTCGGAGACTCGGTATGTCATCCTGGAGAATGCACGTGGCTCGGTGAGAGAGTTTGGCATCTAAAAGGGCACGTGGGCTCGGTGAATTGATGCATCACTTTGGTGAGATAGCACCAAAGAGAAGGCACGTGGGCCCGAGCATCGTAAAAAGGACACGTGGCTCGGTGATCTGATGCGTCACCTTGGCAAATGAGTGCCTTAGAGAATGCACGTGGGTCCAGTATTTGGAAATAACATCTAAAAGGGCACGTGGCTCGGTGACTTGATGTATCACTTTGGCGAAGAGGTCGCCTTAGAGAATGCACGTGGGCCCAAGGTTCGAGGTACGTGAACTCGGAGACCTAGAATGTCGTCCTGGAGAATGCACGTGGCCTAGCTTTTAAATATCCAACAGTGAGGATTGATTCGTATGACATGTAATCGACTGGTTCAATTTGTTTTGAGTAAATGAGTGCCTATTGTGAATTGTACTGACTTGCAGGTGGGATTTGAGGCCAAGGTAAGTCCTCTGCCCTGTGCGTGTTTAGGTAGCCTTTAGTATAATGGTTTACTAATTGGGCTTAGTGGGGTAAAACTCGCTGAGACGTAGTCTCATCCCGGTTTGGGGAAATCATTTCAGAACCCCGCTGAGGAGCTGAGAAGGAGGAGTCCGAGAAGGAGAACTCGGAGGTAAATCTTGAGGAGAATGATTTTTGGAGGAAGGAGACAATCCTGAGAGGGGCCTTGAGTACGGCCCAGTTCGTCTAAGTTTCTGTCTTCTTTTGAGATTTCCATTTTGATGTGAATAAAGATAGAGTATAAAGTTGTGAAGTGCTTTGGTTTGTATTATGTACAAAAGTTTGGTTATAAGTTTCAATATGAAAAATATGGCCCTGCTTTTCTATCACATCGTTTTATTGTCTGGGGATTTTAACTGCTTCCGCATTTGCTTAATAAATGAAAGGGTCGGCGATACATAGTCCTGGGATATCGCATTATAAAATCGACCAAATGAGACGGATGTGTGCGTGCCCGAGGATCAGGGCGTGACACTCTGTCACAAAAACAGAAACAAGGCAAGAAAATGGACCTTTTTGCCACGAATCAAGAATATATCTAACAATTGAGATTATCTTCTCTGCTTGCTTGCATATAAGGACAAACCTACACCTTCTTAGTGTTGCTTCTGATACTTCAAACAAAAACCTAGAAGAGACTCCACTCAGTCTCTAGCATCTCATCCAGCTCATCAAATGAACGACGTGTAATCTATTTAAACCACAAGTGATCAAACTGTAAAAAGAGAATGTTCATGTATCATAATTACTATGAACATGATTCACTAATACCCGAACCTCAAACAAAAAATTAGCCTCATTTCCTTCCTCCGATCCAAAAGCAACACACAAAGCCCAAGGTTACTCCCATGCAAATCTCGGGGTACCTAGAAAGAGAAGGAATGCTCTTGATTTTGGATAAACCAACATGCTATCTCTCTTCCAAGAAATATAGTATCCATGTAGTGACCCATCTCACTAACATCTGGCTATTGCAAATCTATTAAATCAGAAATCACATCAGCTCATGCACATGTGTAATGTTAGCTAGGTTGATACCTTCATGAATCAATCCATGACAAGAATCTAAGCGAACATACACTGACATGGAGGATTGAATGCACTGATTAGGCAATTTTGGAAATCTGGACAATGCATTGCATCCATTTGCTTTAAGGGTGCAAATGTTTGGTGGAAGCTCCAAGATCTCCTATAGCTGCTTACAATCATCTAATTTTTAATGGACTATCAACTCCTCAAACTTGCTAATGCATGTAGAAAGACCAACAAAATTATTTCCATAGAGATGCAAAATATTTACAGAAGAGAAGCAGGTAAGACTAAAGGAATTCCTCCTCTGACGGCTTGCACCCACTAAGCTTTAGGGAGACCAAATTTGGAATCAAAGTCTACCATTAGGGAGATTGAAGCTCTCACTGCTCCTTGGAAACAAGCCAAATAGTGAACAACCCTTCAAGAGAAAGGTGCTCTAGACTTTGCATCTCGTAAATGCTACTAGGAAGAATGATAGACTTTTCCACAATCCTCAATAGAGATAAGGTTTCCAATTGAAGCAGGAAGTTATTTAATGGAGGTATGAGATATATGAAGTTTTGTCAAGCTCTCCATATCCTTAATAGTAGGAAATTTATCAAGCTTAGAGCAGCCAGTTACATTTTGAAGATATTTCAGCTTCAGTTTGCTTGGAAACTCCTTGAGGTTCAAGCACCTACTTAAGTTCACTATCTCCAAATTTGGCACCTCTGAGATGTCCAGAAGACTAATCAGAGACTTACAGCAACTGTGAATAAGGAACTTGAAATTCCGAAAATGATGCAAATTAAAAAGAACAGCCGAACAAGGTTTTGATAAAATTTCAATTTGTGAAAGGTACGAAAATGAAAACCGTCAATAAAAGAATTATGATGTACCTTTAAGTTATCTCCTAATTCTTTAATACGGCTATTATGCACATCAAACCAAACAAGTTTCTTTAGATCGGCACTAAACTTTAGAGTTGATAAAGGATACTTAGGCCATTCAAGCCACCTTAAATCTTTTAGAAGACATATGGGACCTCTGCTGAGATGTGCATTCAGGACTAGGAGCAATCTCGGTCTCCTCATATATGTGAAAGCACTGGGATTGAAGTCTAGCTCTTCTTGTGTTGGTAAGTCCAGCACTATGCCTCTAACAACATTGGTTTCCCATCAAGGAAAACAAAATAATCATTATTACCCAACCCAAAGTAGGGAATAGCATGTAAATTAAAGAAGACAAGATTATCAATGATTTCATGAGAAGCTCTCACAATATCCTCCGAAAATACATCAAAATAATCATCATAGCACCATAATCTACCCCATTCCTAGGGTCATTTGGACACTCTTGTTTCATGATATCCCGATCCATCAGCCAAATCAAGTCATGCATTTATACCGTTCTCTGATTCTCAATGTTTTTTTAAAGATCTCTTTATTAAAGTTTGAATCCCAATTAATGTCTTTAAACCGCGACTATCAAGAACTCTGATTACATAATCACTATCCATCCCTTTAAATAATCAAGCAATGTCAAGAAAAATGTCATTCTCATTGTCCTCTTATGTATCAAAACTTATCTTCAGAAAACTATTTATATCTTTATTAGGACTTTCAACAAGTTTACCCAATGTACTCTGCCATTCCCCTCTACTTCTACCACATAAAAAGGGACCCAAGACCCCAACCGCTAAGGGATGGCCATTATTTTAGCCCAAAATATTATGTATGAGATCACAATATATGTCTTCCGTCTAGCTTCTTAGAAAAGCATATGAACTCAGAAGTTCAAAAGCTTCACCTTGATCTAATGATGTAACGTAATATACCCATGAGAAGTTAGTACATGTTTATCTCTTGTTGCAATTATGATCGTGCTCCCTTTTCCAAACCATTCACATTCTCTAGCTAACACATTCAACCGGTCCCCATGATCCATATCAATCAGGCACAAGCAGAATCTTCCTATAGCAATTCTATCTCGTATCGGCTTAACGCCTCCATCTACACTAAAGACCACTAAATCTTCTTTCCACAAAATCTCGGAAAAGAGTGCTTTCTGTAAATGAACTAGGCCATCAGGTTTACCGGAAGTTTCTCTAACATTTGCAAGAAAGATAGACCCACCGAACTGACTAGCAATACTGTTATAGACAGCTTTAGCGATAGTGCTCTTCCCAATACCTCCTGCTCCCCATAATCCTGTCATCCGAACCTCATCCAAGCCTGCTCCCCATATTCCTATCATCCGAACCTCATCCAAGCCCGTACTTAACAATGATCTTACTTTCTCTACTTGGCAACCTGCACCGACGGGATGCTTGGCAACACTCAAGGGTACTCGTCCTACTATAGTCGAGATCTCTCTGACAACGCCCTCGATGAACTTGATGTCATCTCTGCCAAAACAAAGTAGCAAAGGGAGTGGGAATTAATGGCAATGTATGATCCATTGAGCTAAATAAAAACCGACACGAAGGAAACAATGACTCCGTGACATTCCAAAGCAAGATTCTTAACGCACTAATTGATCCCATCAAGTATCAACATATTAGTGAATCCTATATCTTTTATAGGGTTGAACAAGAATACTGTGATTACCCATGGTCATAATAATGCCACCTGGGAAAACCGGCGATTGGCCATGCCTTGTCATAACCCTCTCCGTCTCTCTGCCATCGAATCTCTCTCGGCTCCACCCCGTAGAACAGGGGCAACACCAGCTGTCCCCTTGAACCTCTTCCACTCCATTACCTTCCTTCAGCAGCTCGTCCAAGCACCACCAAGACGAAGCGTGGTCCTCGGAGAAGACGACCACGGCGATCCACGACTCCTCGACGGCCTTCGTCAGCACCTGACGAGATCTTGCACCCCGGGCCTTGAGCCATCACCGTTGATGGAGGCGTCAATGCCACCATGAAGGGAGGAAGCCAGGGCGGACGTCCTCGCCTCTGAAGCGGAGGAAGACGCCGAACAGCCATCCTGCTTCAGAAGAAGAAGGAGAGGACGACGACGACGGCATTGGAAGATAGTGTCAGAATATTTAAATAATAAACCACGCCTTCATCTAACAGCTTAAACTTTTAGAACAATTGGCAGTGGTCCCACAAAATCTCACAGATAGAATGTGATGCTCTTTCCTCTTCAATTTTTTTTCTAGAAACAACCACGAGTTAATTTTCCATTCAATTTTAAGTTAAATTGTTCCGTTTATGATTCACGAAAAACTGAAAACTGAGTTTTTCTGAATATTTGCCCAAAATTATAAATTATTCAAAGCACGTAGCAAAATCAATTGTGGGTCTTCGCTAGAATTTCTACGCATAGTAGAGGATAAGAAAAAGATCGTTTTCGTTGTTCTTGCAGACGGCCATAAAATAAACCGGGGGAAATAACAACTAAGGATTCGGATCAAATCAAAATCGAAAGCTAATTGAATCAAATCGAAATTTCATACATTTTCAACTCAATTCAAATAATGAAAAATAACTTTTCTTTCCGGTTCAATTAATCTATTTGAATCAAAATTTTTAACAAAAACTATTTCTTATTCAATTTAGTTCACGTAAACAAGGTAAAAAGCGGAAAACCGAAAATCAAATCGAACCAAGTTTTCATATCTGATTTGGGTCACAATTGGGTTCGGTTCAGCTATTCACTCTATCTGTTTGGTTCGGATTTCTTGAAATTCATATCAAACGGAACCATTAATCCATGTAATAACAACTTGTAATAACAACTCACAATGCAGCTTGCTCTAGTTAGTGTCCAAAGTAAGCTCCCAAAAGCATCTCAAAAGTCAAAACCACATATATTTGCAGTATATCCTGCACAGAGGTTGCACTGAGTGAGTAGGGCTGAGCAAAGGAAGGGGGAGGTATCGACATGTTTTGACACAAATTGATATATTTTGGTTGGTTAGGCCGATCGTGTGCATTAGAGACTTGGATTGAGTTGAGGACGCCATATGGGTCAGCTGTCCCTTGAATGGATGTTTAGTGTACAATTGGAAACGTCTGATTACCTTTGATGAGCGTGATGGTGCTATACTAATCACAGATTTTGAAGTGCAGTTGTGCCCCATGTATCCTCGCAATCCAGAGGCCTTACTTAATGAGATGAGATCGAATTCTGAACTGCTTGGCTTTGGAGAATTTTGAGATTGGATGGACTTTGGAAGTAGAAGGCTATGGCAATGGTGACAAAAGCTACAACTAATGATACAAAGCCTTCAAACTTGTTCTCATCTCTAAGAATTGGAGCGCAACTTTTTCTTTTTTGGTCGGAAAAAAAAAATTTCTTTGAGTGACGTGTTTATTTTCGGTCCTTTCATAATGTTCTAATTTAAAAATAACCTATGCTAAATTTGGGAATCTCTGTGAATTTTTTTTTCAAGTGTCCCTCCTATTCTGAACATTAGGGTTTATAATTGCCTCGACTGGTTGTCTAATCCCCTTACTCTGGTCACACAAAAATATATGAGACCCCTGAATAATATGGTTCGATCTTACTGCCCTCAAGAAGTGCTTCAGGGTCAAAATTTTCACCACGGATAGCCCTAAGGTGTCAAAAAAGGAGAAGTTGGCCTATTATTTTTTTTTCTCAATAATCCTTCACTAGGAGGAGCATTGGTACCGTCTACAAGGGTCATAAAAGAAGAAGTCGGCCTATTATTTTTCATATAATCATACAAGGGGCATCATTACCATCTGCAATGGTCATGAAAGGAGAATTCGACCTACTCTACGAGTCGCCAAAGACACGGGAAACTGAGAGAGAGAGGGGGTTTTGTCCAAAGAAAGAGTAAGAGGGTGTAATGACTCAAAACCTCAAGGAAGGTTTATTTCAATTTTGTGATCTTTAGGGTGCATTTGGTAACGTTTTTGTTTCGAATAATAATTTTTGAGCATAAATAGTTTTTTTTTTTTGTTCCCGGAAACAATTTCTGAGTATAAGAATGCGCTTGGTAACTGCAAAAAAGTTTTATTCCAAGAATAAAAATGCATTTGTTAAACTTGTATACTTTTGTTGTTTCTTTTAATTTTTCAATATTTTTATTATATTTTTCATATTTTTCTTCTTTATTTTTTATTTTTTTTCCCTTCTTTCTCCTTTGTGGCCTATTGCTGGCCACAGCGGCCGCCGGCGATTGGTTGGGCAAGGCCTAGCGAGCTCGCCGAAGCCTTGCCAGGCCACCCCGAGGCTCTGCCTCGCCAAATCTAAGTGAGGCCGAGCCTTGCACCTCGCCTTGGCCTAGCGAGGTCAAGCCTCGCCGGAGCTCGCCCATATCTGGCAAGGCCGAGCCTCGCGTCAGCCAGCAAGGCTAACCTCACGCCGGCCTCAACCTCGCCTCGGCGGCACGAGGTCGGCCTCGGCCTCGCCTTGCCTAGCCACGGCAAGGATCGCCCTCACCGGGGACTGGCAATGCTTCCATGAGGTCACTAGCCAAAAGGAAGAAGAAAAGAAAAGAGAAGAAGAAAAAAGAAGAGAAAGAAAAAATGTTTCTCAAAATTGTTCCCGGGAATAATAAGCAATTTTTTCTACTTCTTCTTTCTATTCTAAATCTGTTCTCGGGAACAAAAAAAAATAGATTTTTTGTTCCTAGAAACAAAATTTTCACCAAACACATTTCTGTTCTTTTTTTGTTCTTTGGAACAAAAGAACGGAAATTTTTGTTCCGGGTAACGGATACAATTTTAAACAAATAGGGCCTTATTGGTTTGCAGCTGGAAATTTGTAATGGAGATGTTGAAAGGGAGAATAATCGAAGTCACTTTTGTGATTCTTTACATGGTAGGGAATTGAGAGTTGTTATTTGAAAGATAATAAGCCATTTATAGCTGATTATCTAGAATATATGTTGGGTGCATTTGATTTAGCTTTTTTAAGGGGCTTTCGGCCTCCAAAACCTCTTGAGGTAATGTTGAGATATTTAAACCATCTCCAAGTAGCTTTCAAGTGAAAACTTAGCATTGAAAATGTTGAAAGCTCAAGGTAAGTGGGGACTTGCTTTGAGTTTTTAGCATTTTTGAAATGTTGAAGGGCTGATTTAATGAAAATTAGTGAATTATTTATTTTGCCCTCAAAACCTAACTAAAAATCCAAATTTGCCCCCTTTTGAAAGAATTAAATCCCTAGATCTACAAACACTGCCTTCTTCGCTCTGCTCGCTCTCTGCTCGACCCTGCACTTCGTTCGCTCTGCTTTGCTCACCCTTTACAATTTGCTCGCCGTAGATCTACCCCATGCATTATGCGAATCTGTTGCGCCCGCTTTACTCTCTATCTCAATGTCTCTCTCCACCGATGGCTTCTTCTTCGTCTCTCCTTTGCCTGATGGTTCTCATTGCGGTGATTGATGTGGTGATGATTGTTGGACAGGTTGATGACGGAGGCAACCAGAGAGAATTCGATGAGTTCAAGTTGACGGAGCAATGGCTGGCCAGGCACTTTCTGCCGGCGGACTCGCCATTGTTGCTCCTCCAACACGCCGCGGGTAATTCGTAGTTGTCATTTGTTTTGTTAATTCTAGATGTTTGGCTGTTGATTGATGGCTCGTGTCTCGTGCTCTATGTATTTAATGTTCAATTGCTTTTTAATTGGGGTTTTGTTTGCGCAGTCTGTGACTTGTGTTGTATGCATGTTTGATTATTATGCTGGTGTGGCGATCGAATTTGAAATCATGGATGAATTTCAGCTATGGCTTCGTGTTGACAGCCTACGAGTTCATTAGAACACTATTATATCAATGTGTTAAATGCCAAACTAGTGGTGTCAAACCTGATGAATATCAATCTCATTGAAGCCTGAAAAAGTCACATGCACAAAATGGAAATCTTCTGAAGCACCACTTGTGTTGCTCATGACGATTTTTTTTCCTGTCACCAATATGATTCTTGTATATCTTTTTACGGGTTGCAACAAAGAATTGATTATTGTCCTGTTTTGAGTATACACTGAGAGATCACATATGGTCAATTGTCGATTATAGTGGATCTGTCCTAATTGAATGTGAGAAGGGGATGTTAACTGATTGGTTAATTGTCGACTGCAATCCTATCTTAGGACCTTTGAGATTGCTTATTTGTGTGTTAACCTGATTGATGTTTTTCCATTTTTTCCCTTGGAAGAACAAGCCAAATTAATTAGGCCTATCTCATTTTCCTTCAAAAAGTTGTGTGCAAACTGTGACATTTTTTGTAGGTATCTTGGATTTAAGAGAACCATTCTCTTAGATCGTAAAAGGCTTGTGATAACGCAAAATGAAAGCTTATTTTGGTTCATGTCCATTATTTCGGCTGGGTAAGGATTAGATGATGACTTGAGAGACATTTGCAAATTCATTTTAATTTTGCTTCAGCTACATCGATCGTTTCTTGTGGCAAAGTGGTGCCATGAACTTGGATATAAACAGAAAACTGGGGAAGTTTGGTTATGTGCCTACTCAATGAAAATTGACAGATACAAATCCTGTAATTTCTTTTATTCCCTCAAAATTTCATACGAATTGGAATTCACTTGCCAAAGTAAGGTGCACAATTGTTGATGATGTAAATGAGGAGGGTAATGCTCCAAATGATCATGCAACTTCTAATATGACACATTTATATGATCAAATAGCTATGAGTTTATGAAATATTTAAGAATATTTGTAATTTTATGGATAATAAATTTCTTTTTTTGGGCATATTTTAATATGTTTATTGCAATGAAAGTATTTTTTTTTAATTGAGAAATAGACCATTTTGATGTAATTTTTTCCATTTGAATTTTTTTAGCCAAAACAAAGAAAATTTATTTTTTTTAAAAAAAAAATTGTTTACATTATATCGTCAACATTGTTGTCAAAATTTAAATTAAAAAAATTGCGAACATTAATGTTTTCACTTTTAAACAAATAAAAATAAAAAATTTAAATTAATCATTCAAATGGGCTTTTCAAATGTGTTTTCTACCAAACAACAATTGTCTCAAAGTTGCTTCTCAAAGTAGAGTTTACTAAACAGTTTTTACATTTTTTCAAAGCTCTTTAAACAATTGCTTTCTCCAAAGCTACTTGGAAAAGCCGAATCAAATGCAGCCGTCCAATATCACAAGGAGCTTGATCATCACTCTCTCTTCCATCAATTCCAAACATTCGGTGAGATGATAAGGATCCTAAATGTGGACCCACTAATTCATGTTCAACAGTTTGCTCTTATCAGTGAAATTGTGTGGATTTTGATGTAAAATCCGAAAATTAAACTTAATGAC
Source organism: Eucalyptus camaldulensis (assembly GCA_019915185.1). Lineage (NCBI taxonomy): Eukaryota > Viridiplantae > Streptophyta > Magnoliopsida > Myrtales > Myrtaceae > Eucalyptus > Eucalyptus camaldulensis. The sequence continues at coordinate 23,692,562 of JAHSVA010000010.1, read as the reverse complement.
TTTTTTTCCTGCAAATCATGGATTATTTTTCTATTAATAAGTTTGTGAAATTTTATTATAATTTGTGATTCGTATGCGCATGCGAGGGGGAGAGATAGAGATAGATGCGTGTATGACTATGTCGGTGAAGGAGGCGATCCATGCTGGCTTGAAAGAGAAAGACAAGTCAGAGAGAGCTGACCAACACGGGCCACCACAATGTTTTCCATGTAAAGTGCACGTCACATGGCAAGGCTTGTGATTGTATTATGGATGGAGGAGGTTGCAAGAATGTTGTAGCAGTTGTAATGGTCGAGAAGTTGAAGTTGCCGATGAAAGATCATCCCCACCCTGACAGATCACAATAGTTAAGGGAGGAGAATGAAGGAAAGGTCTTCGACTTCATTAATTCAATTTTCTATTGCAAATAAATATCGCAGCAAACTATGGTATACTGTGATTTCATGGATGTGTCCCATATGCTACTTAGACTATCGTGGCAATATTAATATTGAACTATTCATGATGGACACGGATACACTTACTCCTTCGAGAATGATGCTATATAGATTACTGTTGTACCATTAATAATTGATAAGGAAGAAGTTGTTTTAACATCCTTGTCTGGATTAACAAAAGCCTACGAGGAGACATGCGTTGCATGTGCACTAGTGGTAGAGAACGAAGAATCACTTGGATTGCCAAGACAATTAAGCCACTTGAAATTTTTGATCTTGATGAAATTTTAGCTGCCATGCCGCCCATGTGTGATATTCATTACTGCAGTTATCCCCAACAAAGTTGCCTACCCACCCCACGAGTCCTAAGGAGCATGAACAAAGTCAACTGCAAAAACCTTACGGCCAAAGGCCTGGTGGAAGAAAGTGCTAGTCCTTCTGCGGTGCCGGCTAGGAGGGGCCGAAGGGCTGTTCTCGGCTTGGTTGGTCTGGGCCCATTTCTTTTTCTAAATTAATTTGAATTCTTCGAATGAAAAGTTCAAAAAAACTAAACTATTTTTCTCAAATTAAAAAAAAAATAATTTAGAAATTTTTTATAAAAAAAGCACTCATTTAAGTAAACCAAATTGAAAGACAAGTATATCTTCAAGTAATTTGAAAAAGAAAATTACATGTAATGGTGCCCTAATAATAACTACACACAAATTACATCAAAGAGAATGTCTAATGAGTTAGGTATCTTCATGTCTTGTCCTCCACCTTAATTCAGATGATACAATCTCATTGTTGTCCTCTAGTTCATATTGGGTAACATTCCTCTAGAGTCAGTTCTTGCACAAAACAATCGTGTCCAGCCAAAAAAATTTCTAAATTTTCCACCTCCACCTTTTGTCTTCCAAGATCTGTTAGCTAGTTTAAACATGGGCTCATAAATGCTGGTGCTAGAAATCAAAAAACTAGTCTTTTCCCTCTTCCACCATTTCAAAATATGGACATTGTCTTTGCCAACTTTATTAATGTATATGGAGTAATTTATTCCCAAGTATGTCTCCATCTCACTGGTAGACAAAGACGAAAAACTAACAGAAGGTTCGGAGTGTTCTTCTGCTTAGGAATTAGAGACCATAGAAATTTCTGGCCTTCTATGATGAAATCATGCATCGTCATTTTTTTTTTTTTTTATTATAACAAGCATCAATACACTTAACCATATATTACGCGGTCATTTCATGAATATTCTAAAGACCTTTTAAAATGTTTCCTAGAAACAATGTGTTCATAAACCACAATAAACTGGTATTTTCTTTTAATCATTTTAAGCACGCTTTTACATGGGAAGATCATTTTTTTTAGCTCCTTCCTAAAAATGGATCTTAAGAACATGAAGGGACAAAGGCTACTTGCATTAACAATCTATTTTTTTTTCTATTGATGCTGATTAAATAGCTGACAATTTGAACAAGTTTTTGTCGACACCAAAATTTTGGTTAAATATTTATGATCAAATTGCGTAGAAAATTAGAAATCGATTTGGCCCTAACAAGAAAAGATTTTTACGTCACATAGTCATTAATACTATTTGCATCAACGAAATTTTATTTCTTATTTTATTTTCCCTTTATTTTACTACATTTCAGATAAAATTTTAAAAATTTAAAAAATTTAAATTATTATTTTAAAAAATTAGAAAGACGTAAAGGGACTCGGAGGCGGGGCCTGACCCCAGCCCCATTTCTTTCCTCCGCCCGGCCCTTTTCTCTCCCTTCTCTCCTTCTCTTCTTCCTTCCCTCACGAGACGTCTAGCCCTATGAGAGGAGGGGCCCAAGGGTGAGATCCGCCGGGATGAGAGAGTGGGAGATCGAGATCGAGAAAGCGAAGAATGAGGGCGAGAGTGGGGAGTTTCTCCGGTAGCTACCGCGCCCGTACGCCACCCGCCGATCATCGCCGACGTCCTCAAACCAGCTCCAGTAAGCCAGCCCAGTTTTATCTTGTTTTAGGTACGTCGGGCCGGAGCTCGCGGCCGCCCCGCTCATGCGAACTCCGACCCCATCTCTCCTTCTTTTGGCTACTGTGGTGTTGTTGTTTGCTCGGCGAAAGTTTCAGCCTTTGGTTTGAGTCCCGATGAAGCCAAAACCCGATGTTTCAGCAGCGCGCTCGTTCTACGGAATTCCCGAGATAGACCTAGTTCTTGCCTGTTTATTTTGGACGGTGTCGAGTTGTCCGGACACCATCTCGGCCGGTCGAGACGCCTCGGTGACGTTTGGCGCTTGTGGGCGTCGGCCGTTTGGCCGTTTCGACGCCTCCCCGCCGCCCACTCTACTGTTTTCGCGCATGTCCGAGAGGGAGGAGCCCCTCGGCCGGTGGTGTCGCGTCCGGCCGCAAAACGGGGACCCAGGCGGAAGCCGAGCCCTCGGCTTTGGCTGGCCGAGGCGACGCCGGAGTAAGCGTGCGGCCAAGCCGAGACGAGCGGCGTCGCCACGGCCATCCGCGTCGGCGTTGCATGGGAGCAGGGGGAACGTGAGGGGCTACTAGTCGGGTCGGCCTGGGTTGGGTCGGGATCGGTCCCGGGTCGCACGTCTAACTGGCTTGGGCTCATTATATTAGCTTTGGGTCGAGCTCGGTTTGTTGGAGTTGGGCTTAATTCTATAAGATTGAGCCCAGTTCGTTTTTTAAAAGCATCTTAATGGGTGAGGCCTCCCAACCTGAAGACCAGCGGCAGCCCACATTCGGACTGGGCTCAAAGGCCAAGCCCGAGTCCCAATTTCGGAATAAAAAACTACGAAAACATATATTTTAAAAAAAAATCTAAAAAAGAAAAAAATATCAAAAGAATTTCAAAAAAAAATTCTCAAATTAGGAAAATTAAAAAGCAAAAAAAAAAAAAGGTTTTTGAGTATCTTTCTCTTTAAAATGCATGAAACATCCTTAAAAAAAAAAAAAAAATCTAACCTAAGGTGTAATAAGGTTAGGTTTTGAAAGAGTATTAATTGATTAACTAGTATAATCAAGTCCTCAATTCTAAATTTTTTTGGTGCACAGAAGTAGAATGTTTCTCTTAATATTTTATTTGGTTTCTAATCGATTCACCACAAATTAATTAGTAGTAACTCATAAATGAAAATGACTTGCATGTTAAAATTTAGACCATAAATCATGAATTGATGAGCTTAAGAGAGCCCAAATTAAATCTAGACTTAGTAGGTCATTAGCCTTCACAGTTGCGGGAGGGTCCAAGGAGGTCGCAAAAGTTTATTTTACGTGGCATAATCCTTAGTTTTACTTCAAATATTTTGAACCTGTTAACTTTTTTTGATTTTTTTTCATGATTCATGCGTCCAAATATACTTGAACATGAGATAATTGTATGTTCATGTTATAATTGGATCTTTAAGAGTCATATAAGGGACATACGTTGGCCATGCTTTGGAAAAACTGATATCAAGAGGTCAAAAACTTGTTGAATAGAAAAGACTAATTTAAATATAAATTTCAATGCCATAACAAATATGGAGAAAATTCGTAAATAGCATCAGCTAAATAAAAAATTACATTTCAGAGGAATCCATTTATAAATTCCTGTAAATCAACTTTTTTGCAAAGCATCTATCTATGTATCTAATGGTGAAAATTGTCCAATTATCTGATTTGTAATGTCTTGTACTCTCCAATGAAATAGAAAATATCAAACCAATTATCTGCTACACATGGACATCATGGATTGCTTTAATATATAAAAAGTCTTTAGCTCTTGAATTTTTTGGAACACAATTTTTTGGTTTTTAAGATTCAGGAGCATGCTTTTGATTGAATATGTATTAGGTTTTGTCATTTTGTGTTGTATCTTATGCGGTTTGACTAATGTTCTCTATGTCTATAATTTGTGCTTGCCTGAGATGGGTCGTACCTATTTTGTTTCCTCCATCCACCAATCATAATGTTTTGACTAAATCGAAGACGTGGTTAAAGGACTTTGATCTGCATATAGTTCGCCATATGCTTCTATTTTCAGAATGCACAAGTTGTTATAATAGATTAGCTACAGTGTCGGTCTAGGATTGTACGAATAAACTACTATTGCATCATATCTTAATTGGAAAAATCACGGATTAAGATCTTCTGTCTATCTATATTTCTAATTAATTGTCATACTGAATTTTTTGCTTTCTATAATTTTACCGAACACAAGAAGATTTTGTGTCAACATTACAAGTGTAAAACAATGACACACTATTTGATGATGAAGAATGTGAAATAGAAGCCACTGGTGATGAAACAAAATCAAATCAAATCGATGAAGAAATGTGATTAAAACCGAGGGAATGATAGTAATTTTATTCTGTGGAGGATCTATTAGAGAACAATAAAAAGTGCATAAACAAGTGGGATTGGGTATCTCTAGGAGGAGCTAGAAAAATGCGGATGATGATAAGTTAAAATACTTAACTCTTGCATGTTCTCTTCATGGAAAGTCTATGTATCTACAGCTAGTATAAGGATCAACAAACTTTAACTTGTCTGTTGTTGAGGCAAGAGGGAATGAAAATCTTACCTTTGGTGAGAAGGCAAAGAAAGTTAAGACTTGGAACTAAAGATGGCGAAGCCAATCATAATTGTTTGTTAGGATGCAAAATAGAAATGACCTTTTTTCTATGTGATGGAGCTGGATGATAGTCCCAGGCTAAAGAATGTTTCCTTGGCAAGTGCAAGAACTTGGGCATAATATGAAAGTTTTCAGAAATAGTAACCTTTGATACTATATTTTTTACCAATCAATATGAGATGCCTTTTGCCCCTTTCATGGGTGTGAATGAGGATACTAACACATTCGTTTGGTTGTTCAAATCCTCGTCTCTTTTGGATGGGAGGACGAGCACCATTCCCTACTATCACAGACTAGGACAAGGCAATGCAAAATTGAGTTGAGCATCGGTTCCTGATCCTAAGCATCAATGGTGCTTATGGCATATCATGAAAAAAGTTCCTGAAAAATTAGGTCGATATTCTGCATTTCAACTTATCACTCGACATAAAGGGGGCGTCCCACATCAAAATGGAAGGAATAAAAAATAGGTCATATTGATAGAGTAAAGAAGCAAAAGATTAAGGCTCGACAGACTAAGCGCAAGAAAAGCAAGAAAAGCAAAGATGTAGTTTTGAAAATGGTAATTGTAAATTTATTGATATCCTTTTTCTCTATTTCATATCATAAAATGGACTTCTTATTTGGTGGTACTCTCACGTTTTCGGGAGTTAATGGAGCCAAAAAGGAAATAAAAATGGAGTCTCGACGCTTACAGTTTTTGCTTTTTATTATAAAAATTATCTTCATTCTTAAAATGGTTTTTGTATGACTCACTAGTGGGTAACTTAAGTGCACTGTCGGCTCGCATACATGATCTACCAAAAGCTTCTTCTTTTCCAGCAGAAACTATTTAAATGTGGGGAAGGTCCTTTCGTCCATAAATTAATCTTCTATTTGAGAATATTCTATACAACATTTGTGCTTTGTAAATAACGATCAAAGTATGTTCATCTAGGACAACTCGTGCCTATGTGAGGATTGGACTTGATAATCAATGCCGCAACACTCAACATGAGCCAATCATACTTATCTTCGTTCAATTTAAGAAATTCTCATATATGATTGTCATATTTGTTTACATAGATTTCTGATCTTAGACATTTCATAAGATTCTTTGAGGTATCCTTTTTCTATATTTTAATGTTGTGCATTTATGAAGTCGTTTGAATTTAAAAAAAAAATGGTATGTTTATATTCTTAATACTAATTCCATGAATTTTTTTTATTTAACAGGACTAAACCATGGGATAATGTCAACCTTATTATACTATTAATCTTTTGAGGATCACAACACAACCTTTTAAAATTAAAAATTATTGATCAATACATTCGACTAATAAGCATTCATTTCACATAGTGATTTGTGTAATTAGCTATTTTCCACGGGACAAAGGAGTGATGTTGAAGGTAAAGGAATCTCTTATAGGTGAAGAGAGAGAGATTCTTAATTTTTGTTCGTGATCAACAATTGAGACTTGCAAAATCCTAAAGTTTGATTGTACAAGAATGTTCTAGACTGTTTTCTAGAGAAGCCTTTTGTCTGTATGTGATTCTTAGAATCATCACCCATTTCTCTGTAGAGGGAGTGAGCTTCTTGGATTCATGTCCTCTCTGAGTACCATTTACTCAACAAAGCTGCCCACCATCTCTGATGTGTAGGTCATCCATCCGAGCAATTCTAGCATGCGAGAATTTGTCCATCTGTGCACCCACAATTGATGCATTATAAACATGGGATCAGCTGACATTCAACTGAGGCCATCCATCTCAAACTTAGTTTCTCATTTCTAATCTCTCATTACTAAGAAAACAAAGTCATATTCACATCATTCTTTCTAGTAGTATACAGAAAGGAAAAATATTCACAACTCCAACAGCGTTACCTTCTCAAATGGCACATAACAAGAATTTCACATATTTTCAAATACAAACACAAACTCTCCCCCCTTGGTCTGCTGTCTCTCATAATATGTTAGGCTTGATTAGAGTCTCCTGCTAATTACTGTTTTCAAGAGTTGACTTCAACGATCCAATTATGGAACTTCTAAACCTGTGAAGACCACAAGTTGCTACTAGAGCAACATATAAACAAACAACATACTATCTTTGAGGGGGAAAAAAGACAAATAGATATCAATGCAGACCTACCAACAATATAAGATTATGATAGATATCAATGCAGACCTACCAACAAGAGCAGCCAGTTACATCAAGTTTTAAAGATATTTCAGCTTTGGTTTGCTTGGAAGCACCTTGAGGTTCAAGCACCCACTTAAGTTCACTGCCTCCAAATTTGGCACCTTTGAGAAGTCTGGAACACTAAGTAGAGACTTACAGCGGCTGAAACTTAGGAACTTCAAATTTCTAAAATGCTGCAAATCAAAAAGAACAGCTGAACAAGATTTTGATAAATTTCACTTTATGAAAGGCACCTAAAATGGAAACCGACGATAAAAGCATGTATGATGTACTTTTAAGTTATCTCCTGATTCTTTAATCCTGCTGTTATGCACATCAAACCAAACAAGTTTCTTTAGACTAGCACCAAACTTTAGAGTCGATAAAGGATATTCAGGCCATTCAAGCCACCTTAAATCTTTAGGAAGATATACGGGATCTCCGCTAAGCTGTGCATTTAGAAATAGGAGCAATCTCAGTCTCCTCACATGTGTGAAAGCACTCGGATTGATGTCTAGCTCTACTTGTGTTGGCAAGTCCAGCACTTTGCCTCTAACAGCATTGGTTCCCTATCAGGAAAAGAAAATAATTATTACTACACTACCCGAATTAGGTAACGGCGTGTAAATTAAAGAAGACAAAATTATCAATGGTGTCATGAGAAGCTCTCACAATATCCTCCAAAAATACTTCAAAAACATCATTGCAGCACCATAATCTACTCCATTTCCCAAGGTCATCTAAACACTCTTGTTTCACGATATCCTGACCCATCAACTGAATCGAGTCATGCATTTGTACTGTTCTCTGATTATGGATGTTCTTTAAAGATCTCTCTATTAAAGTTTAAATCCCAATTAATGTCTTTAAACCACAACCATCAAGAACTGTGGTTACATAATGACTATCCCTCCTCTTAAAGAAGCAAGTAACGTCAAAAAATATGTCCTCCTCATTGTTTTCCAGCGCACCAAACTTTTTCTTCAAAACATTGTTTATATCTTTATTAGGACTTTCAGCAAGTTTACCTAATGTACTCTCACATTCCCCTCTACTTCTACCACATAAAAGGGACCCAACAACACAATTGCTAAGTGAAGGCCATTAGGCTAGCCCAAAATATTATCTATGAAATCCCTGCTTATGTCTTTTATCTAGTTTCTTGGAAAAGCAAATGGACACAGAAGTTCAAAAGCTTCACCTTGATCCAATGCTTTAATTTCATGTACCTGATCTGCCCCATGAAAATTTAGTACATGGTGATCCCTTGTCGTAACGATGATCCTTCTCCCTTTTCCAAACCATTCACTCTGTATCTAATCATCTAACTGGTCCCCAAGATCCACACATTCGAGCACAAGTAAAATCTTCTTGCAGCAAAGTCTATCTCATATCAAACCAACACCTCCATCCACATTCAAGACTGCTAAGTTTTCTTTCCAAAATATCTCAGATAAGAGTGCTTTTTGCAAATGAACTGGGCCATCAGGTTTACTGGAAGTTTCTCTAACATTTGTAAGAAAGCCGCACCCACCAAACTGACTAGCCATACTGTTATGGACAGCTTTAGCGATGGTGGTCTTCCCTATACCTCTCAGTTCCCCGTATTCCTATCATCCGAACCTCATCCAAGCTTGTACTTAACAACGAGTTTATATTTTCAACCCGGCAACCTATACTGATGGGATACTTGGGCACACTCAGGGGCACCCGTCCTACTATAGTCATGATACTTGTTCTCATTTCCACCAAAACAAAGTAGCAAAGAGAATGGGAATAAATGGCAATATACGATCCATCGGACTAACTAAAACCAACACGAAGTAAACAATCACTCTGTAACATTCCAAAACATGACTCTAACGCACTAATCGATGCCATCATATAACAACCAGATTAGAGAATTACCAATTCTTCCACAGGGTCGAACAGGAATACTCTGATTACCCACCGACATAATAATGCCAACCGGACAAATGGGCGGCTTCAATTAGGGCTTGCCTCCATTTCTTCACCTTCTCAGAATCCACCTTTCCCAATTTCTCCTCGTACCAGACCAATGCCTTGCCATAACTCTGTCTCTCTCCCCCCTCCTCGAATCTCCCTTGGCTCCACTCCGTGGAACGCAGGCAACACCAGCTGTCCCCTTTAGCCTCTTCTACTCCATTACCTTCACCGGCTCGTCCAAGCACCACCCGGACGAAGCGTGGTTCTCAGAGAAGACAAGGAGGGCGATTCGGGACTCCTCAATGGACCTCATGAGCGCGGGCGAGATCTCGTGCCCCGGGCCTCGAGTCGTTGCTGTCGATGGAGGCGTTGATGCCTACTTGAGCCAGAGCCCCGTCAAGGTGAGGGAGGAAGCAGGGGCGGTCGTCCTCGCGTCTGAAGCTGAAAGACGTCGAACGGCCATTTTGCTTCGAAGTTGAAGAAGTATTAGTCCGAATGTTTGATACTGCACACCTTCTTCTTCTTTGAATTTTTTTCGTGGTTTAAGGGTAATATATAAGGGATATCTGTTGGCCATGGATGGAAAAAAAATGCATATTAAGAACTGAAAAGCCTTTTTTAAGAGAAAAAAATTCTCTGATAATGGGAATTTCGATGACATAACGAAATATGGGAGAATATAATGACCAGCGAAACTACCGAAATTTTCTAAAACAAATTAGCAATTATAAGGTTTAAGAAACTTTTTTGAAATTAATATTACTACCACGCTAGTGGTCAAGCTCGAGTTAACATCATACAAATTATCATAACTAAGATGCGACGGTGCATAATTTCATTCACTGTCGGTGTATGAAAGATATTACATATGTAGTAACGTGAAGGGTTGATTAGTTCATGAAGAAGCCCGTATGAATTGATCATTCTTCGGGAAATTCAAACACTTGGTCCATTTATAATCTATCTAATCATGGTCAATCCATGCTCACATAATGAGCGACTTTGTCGAGTTCATATTCGCGTGAAAGTCAGTTTTTGGGCGAAAATGTCTTTCATGTAAAGAAGGAAAAGTATAAACTCTTTCTTTCATGGGTGTGTCAATCGCCATGCCACATTGAAGAAATTTGTCAAGCAAGACGATAATGCCTCAAGGGATAAGGTGGAAAAGAAAATCTTAAGAGGAGCGACTCTTTTAACTCTAAAGCCCCCCTCATAACACATTCCAGCACCGACAAGCAATTTCAAGGTGTTCATGCAATAGCAATTTTGGGAGAATTTCAAGAAGAGTAGAGGGATGAAAATGTGATGTTATCCAACTCTGACCTAAGTGGAAGGTTTCGATTCCTTCTTTGATGTCTGTGATGAAATTGAACTCGGCGATGGACAAAGGCATGTTGATTGCGAAGTGTATTTTAATGACGAGGAATGAGAAATGAAGTGCATGTGCTACTTATCTGAATTTAAGGGAACTATATGTGGGCATTCTATGGTGGCTACTCTTAAGAAACATCTTGAAGTTGTGTCTACTGAGTATCTTTAGGGTATATTTGGTAACATTATACTCTCGGGAGGAATTTTTGCTTAAAATAATTCTTTTCGATAGTTTCTGACATTTGAAAGTGTTTGGTAACTATTTAAAATTTATTTTTTCGAGAAAAAATGCGTTTGATAAAATCTCAAATTCTTTTGTGAATTGAAATTTCTTTTTAATTTTTTAATACTTTTATTATATTTTTCTCTTTTTTTCTTTTTCCTTTTCCATCCGTATTCTTCTTCTCTAGTCGATTGTCGGCCATGGCAATGGTCGACGACTGGCTATGCAAGATCTAGCGAGCTCGCCGGAGACTCACCAAGCCAATGCAAGGCCTAGTGAGATCGAGCCTTGTTGAGGCTCGACTAGCCATAGGCGAGGTTGAGCCTCATTAGTGGTTGGGCGATCTTGTCTGGCTACCAACGAGGCTAGACCTAGCCTAGTCAGTGCGAGACTGACCCTTGCCAAGGCCAAGCCTCACCTTGGCTTGGGAAGGCTTTGGCAAACTAGTGGGACCTAAACCCAGCAGTCGTTGGCCATCACCATGGCCGACAACCGACCATGAGAAAGATGAAGAGAAAATAAAAGAGAAAAATAGAAAATTTGGCTCGATTTTGAAATTATTCCTAGAAATAAAGAAGCAACTTTTTTCAACTTCTTGATTATTTACCAAATCTATTCATTGGAACAAATTTATTTTTGAGGATACGAAAGTTACTAAATGAATTTATGTTCTTATTTTATTTTATTTCATTTTATTTCAGAGAGTAAAAGAATAGATTTAATTATTTTTGCTAGTTAGCAAACAGACCCTTGACAACAGTGGAGGAAGGACCTAAGGCGAAAGCATATAGTCATCAGGAGTTGTTGTGAATATGGTAACCTCAATGATGAAAAGTGGACATGAAAATTAATGCCCAAATACTCATAAAGTGAGCCAACTATAGTTGTCATTGTTTGATATAAGAAATTCTCGTATATGATTCTCGTCTGGTTATATAGAATGTGATCCTTCACGTTTCATGAGAAAGATGAAGAGAAAATAAAAGAGAAAAATAGAAAATTTGGCTCGATTTTGAAATTATTCCTAGAAACAAAGAAGCAACTTTTTTCAACTTCTTGATTATTTACCAAATCTATTCATTGGAAAAAATTTATTTTTGGGGATACGAAAGTTACTAAATGAATTTATGTTCTTATTTTATTTTATTTCATTTTATTTCGGAGAATAAAAGAATAGATTTAATTATTTTTGCTAGTTAGCAAACAGACCCTTGACAACAGTGGAGGAAGGACCTAAGGCGAAAGCATATAGTCACCAGGAGTTGTCGTAAATATGCTAACCTCAATGATGAAAAGTGGACATGAAAATTAATGCCCAAATACTCATAAAGTGAGCCAACTATAGTTGTCATTGTTTGATATAAGAAATTCTCGTATATGATTCTCGTCTGGTTATATAGAATGTGATCCTTCACGTTTCATGAGAAAGATGAAGAGAAAATAAAAGAGAAAAATAGAAAATTTGGCTCGATTTTGAAATTATTCCTAGAAACAAAGAAGTAACTTTTTTCAACTTCTTGATTATTTACCAAATCTATTCATTGGAACAAATTTATTTTTGGGGATACGAAAGTTACTAAATGAATTTATGTTCTTATTTTATTTTATTTCATTTTATTTCGGAGAATAAAAAATAGATGTAATTATTTTTGCTAGTTAGCAAACAGACCCTTGACAACAGTGGAGGAAGGACCTAAGGCGAAAGCATATAGTCATCAGGAGTTGTTGTGAATATGCTAACCTCAATGATGAAAAGTGGACATGAAAATTAATGCCCAAATACTCATAAAGTGAGCCAACTATAGTTGTCATTGTTTGATATAAAAAATTCTCATATATGATCGTCTCGTCCGGTTATATAGAATGTGATCCTTCACGTTTCATAGGATGCCCGTGGAGTCTCTTTTTTCCACATTTTAATCATGTGGATTTATTGAAGTTTTTTGAAATTTTATGTGATGGTATGTTGATATTCTTAATACCAACTCATCAGAGTTTTATATTTAACGAGAATAAGTCATGAGATAATTTTAACTAGGAAATTACAAAAAAAGTTATAAATTTATTGCAATTATGCCAATTTAGTTTTAAACTTTTTTTTTATCAATTCAATTATAAACCTTTTATAGTTGTGCCAATTCAATTCATCCAGCTAATTTTGCCTGTCAATGCTAATGTGAACGCATGCCAATAACGGCCATTCGGTCGATGTCGATGTGGCAATTTTTTAATGATATTTTTATTTTATTTTTCCTTTTTCTTTTTTCTCTTCCTCCTCCCTTGGCTTCTTTTCCCATAGTGGTTGTCAAGGCTCCGCCGACACTCACCAGCCAGTAGGCCAGGGCTAGAAGCCCTCGCCGGTAGCCTTGCCCAAATTTGGATGAGGTCTTAGGGCCACAGGCGAGGCAATTTCGCCCACAAGGCTAGCCTCACCATGGTCTTGCCACATAACGAAGGTGGCCTTGTCGCGACCCAACTTTGTGAACCAAGAAGAGGAGATGTTGGGTTTATGGATACTTGACCATAAGAGCTCCCTCATGGTTCGCATCCACAAAGATGCTATCACCTTGCCTTTTAGTAGAGGTGTCAAAATGGGTCATTTGTTTTTGACAAAAAGTAGTTAAATGGGTTTACTTTGATAAGTGAGTTTTAAGTGAGTCTTAAGTAGGTCTTAAATGGGTTTGGTTTTAACTTTTAAGTGGATCTTAAGTGGGTCTTAAATGGGTTTGGTTTTAACTTTTAAGTGGATCTTAAGAGAGAGACTCTCTCTTCTATTTTTAATTTTACAAAAATATTTTTTTATAAATACCAAAATTATAATTTTTTATTTTCTTTTCTTTTCTTTTTTCTTTCATGTTCTTTTCTTTTATTTCTTCCTCTTTTTTTTCTTTCTTCTTCCTCCGGTCGCCAGCATGGCAATGGCCGGCGACCAGCCAGGCAAGCCTTGAAATCGCTAGATCTGGCAAGATTCAAACTCGCTGGCATCGGGTGAGGCTTGAGCCTCGCCAGATCCGGCGAGTTTCGAGCTCGCCCAACATTGATGAGCCTCGAGCTTGCCAGATCTAGCAAGGCTCGAGCCTCGAGCTCGCTGAATATGGCGAGGCAGAGGCCTTGCCGACGTTCGGCGAGGCTTGAGCCTCACTGATCTGGCAAGACTCAAGCTCGCCGGCATCGGGTAAGGCTCCAGCCTCGCCGATCTGGCGAGCCTCAAGCTCGCCGACGTTGGGCGAGGTCGAGGCTCACCTATGGCCGACCGTCGGCCGTTGTCATGGCCAGCAGCCGGCCGAAGAAGAAGAAGAACCAAAAAGAAAAAAGAAAATTATATTTTAAAAATAAAAATAAAAATAAAAATAAAAATAATTTTTTATTTTTTTAAAATAATTATTTTAAAAATTATAAAAATTGTCCATTAAATTTGTGTTGTATGAAACTATTTTAGTAATACCATTTTTTAAAAAAAATAATATATATAAGAAATAAGTTTGGAAGTTTTTTAGTTATATAATCTTTAAAAAAAAACATAAGAATAAGTTTTCCTAAATTTGGTTAAATATGAAAATATTTTATTAATATGGGTCAGACGGGTATGAGTCGAAAATTTTACATTAGGGCTTACATGGTCATAAATGAATTAATATGTCAATTTGGGTCAACCCATTAATGACCCGACTCAAATCCGACCCGACCCACCCGTTTGACACTTCTACCTTTTAGGACGAACCATTCATGAGTTTGCTTGATCATAGTTGTGAGCAAGCTCATAGCTCACGTGACAGCGGAAAGTGTCACGATTCATACCCACACGGGTGACATACCTCAAAGAAGGAGGTCGGGTGTGAGTATTGAATTTAAGAGTACCTTTACCATAGTAGCCCTTCTACTAGTACTCTATTCCCTAAGGATGATATCACTTCATCAATTGGGAGCTTTCTACAGTGGGTATGCTAAATTATGGTGAGCTTTGATGAGGCCCATACCCTTTGCAATGGGTTGATTTTATTATTTAGTTATTTAAAACAAGCTAAAAAGAACGGGAGTCACCACTAGCCTCGTCTTTGTGGTCGGCTAAAAATCCCAATTGAGTGTTGAAAGTGGTTCCTCGATTCTTATGCAACTAGAGATTCTAGATTTGAGGACTCGGGTTATGCTAATATTTCTATGAGCACCCTTTTAGTACCTAATAGTTTGTCATATTTCCTAAGGTGTCCGAACATTTCTTTTTTTTTTTTTATACTATTCCCAACTTGAATTATAAGATTTTATAAGAAATAGCAAAATTTTCTTAGCAACTTGATAACTTACTATCGAATTGGCTTTCGTAAATTCCTCAAATTATTGGTAACATACTGCAGTAAAATTATGCCCACGTTGTAAGTTACTTAATTCAATAATAATTGACTAATTGCGTTTTTTATTAATAGCAAATTCCTCCTTGTATTGGTAATTAACTAGTATGTAGGCGGACCTATGTAGATAAATTGCTAATTTCACCGGTAAGTTTAATCTTTAAGTGGTAAACTTCTACATAACAAGTAGATAATTACAATCCAATTGAAATTGGAAAATTCCCTTTGGTGATCACTTGCTACCTTGAAAAATGGAAAAATGTCAGTATAATGCCATTGGAAAATTACAATGTTCCCCATTCAGTTTTTGTTTTGAGCGGTAAATCTATTAAAAAGTCGGTAGCTTAATGTTGCATTTCACGTTCCTAAGTTGCTAACTTCTTGGTAAATTACAATGAGCTAACATGACCAATAAGTTACCAGCTATATAATTTTACCAAGGGGATTTAAAATTGACTAGCCATATGAGAAAAACTACCATGCTGGGAACATTGATCCTTTTTTGGCAAACAGAAAATTGGACTCGACCTTCTCCCATTCCAGGGGCCAAAAGCAAAGAGAAGCTCGTGTGCTTCACGAACTTTTCCTAAGATTCTATTATCATTTGTGAGGGTAATTTATATAGTTTGACCGTTGAGGATTTGATTTTATGATCTACATAACCCGACAAACGGTAGCTAGCAGGTGCGATGAAGATAACATGATCTCCGCACTTCAGTTAAAAGGGGTCACTTCTCAGGACTATTATTACAAGAATTAGCTAATGCCACTGAAATCAGTAAACGAGATGCTGCTAAGCATGTTGTGCAGAATATGACATTTACCAATGAGATCATGATTCAATTGACAAGGAAATATGAAAAACAAACACACTTGCTATGAATGTTGCGTGCCAAGTCATCGTCTATCCAGTTTCATATATTTGAATATGAGACGAGAGACTGAACCGAACGCCATCCATTACTGCAACCACTGTCCAGGGGTATAAGGAAACACATGCCACCCCGAATTTGTTTCACTGCCTTACTGATCGCTTTCTTAAGAGCTGCAAGCCAACATATACAACACTCACCTCTTCCCATTTAATTTGTTTCACTGTCACTGCTTCCGGTTCCTTGCAAAATGGGAAACGTGTTTAAGTATCCTAAGTATCCTATTGAGGTGTCTTCCTCTGAATCAGAGTCCTCATAGAATGAAGCTGGATCCACTAATTGATTCTCTTCCAGCACAACCTTTAGATCATCCTCTAATCGCCGGCATCTTACCATATATCCCAACTTTTTCATGGTTCCACCCAATAGCGTAATTGTAAGGCTAAATCTTAAATAATTCTCCCCAAATTGACTGAAATCAACTGCTCCCTGCAACAATCCCCACAATATATTTGGTTTGAGACATTGAATCCACAGATGATCTAAATCATACGAACCAAGAGTTCCTTCTAGCACATTCCGCCTTTGGCCATTAACATGTGGCATGATTTTGAAAGATATTTCCTTGTTTCCATCTTCCACACCGAAAATAACACAGAGAACCAATTCAAGGAACTTGTCAAAAAAGTCCTGTGAAGCCATGAAAGATATAGTACCATCTTCAACAAGGACAAACCCCTTTGGCATCTCTTCTCCAGGCAAAACATTTCGGCAACGAGGATAAATTCGGGAATAGCGAAGCTTCTATAATATGAATAAAGTGTTAGAAGTACCCAAATTTGTAATTAGTTCAAGAAGAAGAGTTTGATTTTGAGCATATTCATAAGGGAGAAATACCAAAAAGTTATAAAATTATTGCAATTTTGATATTTAGTCCTAATTTTTTTTAGCCATTTGAGTCCTAAACTTTTTACATTTATATCAGTCCATTTGATTAGTTTTGGTTGACTAGCGCTAATATGGATGTCAACTATCCTACGTGGTGCAATTATTGTTGATATGGACAATTTGTAATAATATTTTAATAATTTTTAGAATTATTTTTATTTTTTTTCTTTCTATTCCCTTTTTCCCCCTTCCCTCCATCTTCATCCTCTAGCTAGTTGTCAGAACTTAGCAATTGGCCAAAGTTGAGGGCCACTGAGTCGGCCTTGCAGGCTATAAACAAGGGCGAGCCTTGCCCGCCCCTAACGAGATTGGCCAAAACTAGCTGAATGGATTGAATTTGCACAAATGTAAAATGTTTAGGACTCAACTAGAAAAAAAAAGGTTTATGATTGAATTATCACAATTGCAATATGTTTAAAACTATTTTTTGTAATTTTCCCTATTCCTGGTAACGCAACCAAAGCTAGACTTCTATAAAATTAGACACATTGATCCTTGCTTATGTTGGAAATCATTCCCCTGCAAACATTAGCCACCCCTAATATTAGATTGAATCACTCTAAAAGTAGCTCATGCAATACGAGTGTACTATAGACGAAGTGAAAATTTGATGGAAAAGAGAACAACATATATGAGAAATCAATTGTCCTAGTCGGACCCCACTGTCTAATGTTCATTTTTATGTGTTCACTTTAGACATTGCTGTTCTTCAGTAAAAACTGTCCTAATTAAACTCCAACTTACTTGCAACAAACTTAACATTATTAACATAAATAAAAAAAAAAAAACTTGTACTTGGCCTTAAATTAATGGAAAATTGAAAAGGAAAGTCCATTGCATGTCCTCTCCACAGGTTAGCCCCATCCAAACCTCCTGCACCTTTTATGTCCGCTCAAACTTTCTTTTAAAGGAGAATCTCAAATCTGATAGTCTCTATAATTAATTTAAATCAAACTGTCCCAAGCAATATGTATATGGCAGTTGACACGTGTCACATAGCAAGGCAGGTAGCACGACGGTCCTTTATCATAATAGCAACTCTTGTACGTCTTCTCCCTCGAGGTTAGTAGATTATATTATGTGGTGATGTTCAAATCGATTAGGGTCAGCAATTATTCTATATCAAAGTCCATGAAAATCCAACAGGATCTGATTTTCAAAAGGGAGGCTCTTGGGCTTTTCATGCCTTTTTGTTTTGTTTCTTTCTACCTTTTTTCGCCTTTTTTTTATTATTATTATTGTTTGATAACTTTGATTAGATCGATTGATGCTGCTTGTCTTCTTTTATATCAAAGTAAGATTTTGGCTCCGGGGATGAATTAATTCCTTAGAACTTTTATCCGTTATACTACAAAATGATGTTAGACTTTCTAAAATTAACTCACAAAATCTTTATATCAAGTAATCTAAATATTTTTATATAACTATTTAATATAATCCATTTATTTAATCGTTTACTCATAATCTCTCGCTTTCTTTAACACTATGATTATTACTCTACAATATTTTTTTTACAGCTGTTGTTTGAATTTGCAGCATCATGGCTATAATCACGAGACTTTGGCCACAACAATGATTAGAGATATTCTCACCTATGGATATAGACAAATAGAATTGGTTCATATTATACCGCACTTGCAAAAGACTTATCTTAATCTAACTCTACAATAACAAACGCCTAAGAGTGAGAACCTCATGTTGAATTATTGAATTATTGTCATTCTCTAGATTTATCCTGATCCGTATAGATGATCTAGTATTATAAGGGTGTCGGTTGTTATGAACGTCTCCACTAATTCGTTAGATTTTCAAGATTTTTACATTTATTTTTCAACATAGGAATTACAATTAAATCTATGTCATTGTGTAATTTGAGATTTTGTACTTGCAAACTCACTTTATATTAACTTTGTTTGTTTGTTTGTCAAGAATTTTCATCTTTTGCATTACGCAAAAACACAGTGCGCCCAACGTGCATTCTATATCAACACACACACACAGAGATATGCAGAGAGAGAGAGAGAGAGAGAGAGACCTCAATTGAGAAGTCGGCCATGTTCAATCCTTCTACCTCTGTCCACGTATCATTATCTTGTAAATCGTCTATTTCATTTGAACTTTTTTCCGTCGTGTTCATTAGACTATCTTCATGCGAAACCTCATAGAGTAAAGCTGGATCCAATAGCTGATCGTTTTGAAGCCAAACCTCCAAATCATTATCTAGTGGCTTGCATATTAGACGGAATCCACACTTTTTCACCATCACTCTTCGATGTAGAAGTTCACGATCTCTAGATACACTAATGCTAAGGTGGAAATGGCTCAAGTCATTTGGACCAAAATCCTCTATTGGCCACACCTCTTTTGATTCCATATACTCAAGCCACACATGATCCAAATCAAATAAGTTGACAATCCTGATACTTTTCCTGCCTTCGCAATTAACAGATGCTATAAGCTCAAACGGGAAAGATGACATTTCTCCTTGAAATACAACACATAAAACTACTCCTAAGATCTTCTTATACAAGTCCTTTGAAGCCATGAAAGATATATAACCTTCTTTATTGGGGAGCAACCACTTTGGCATCTCTCCTCCAGGTACAAAAACTTTGCATTTTGTTTGGCGATGAAATTTCTGTCATAGATGTAGACTGTGAGATAGTTTTTTCAAAATTGACATCTAAAAAGAGGAGTTTCAACGAGTTAAGCAGGTAATCCTATAATTTAACTATAATTAGCAGTTGCATTACAAAGACTTTTGTACTTAATTGGTGGAGACATGACATGTATTTTTCAAGATTTTGTAATTGGATGAACAAGTTTTATTGAAATTTTTCATTGGGTGATCCTCATAATTTTACAGTGAACTAGAGTTCTATAAGTAGAGAGAATATCCTTTATCTTGCCTTATAGTCACCTCCCCTATATTTACAAGTACAGTAACTTTCCATATGTTTGCTTTTCTTAATTAGCTCACCAATGAGAGAGAGAGAGAGAGAGAGAGAGAGAGAGAGAGAGAGAGAGAGAGAGAGAGTCTAACCTCAAGGTTGAACCAATCAAAGAACCCATTGCGAGCCAGCTGTTGACATGAAGATAACTCAAGCTTCTCAATGTCATACATGTTGGAGGGAAGTTTACTTAGAGATTCACAATTAGTTGCCCATAAAATTCTCAATGTCCTTGGAATTTTGGGGATCTCTTGTAGTTGTTGGCAATTCAAAACCCACAATTTCTCCAAATTATACAATTGTTCAAATGTAGGAAGGTTAGTAAAATTATTTTCCGATAGACTCAAATCTTGTAAGAAGGGGAAACAGGAATTATCCTCTAGGAACTCCACTCCCGATAGATTGCATCCATTAAGGTTTAACGATTGTAAACTAGGAAATCCCATCTTATGGGGATCACTCAATTCCTCCTCCTTCTTTGGAAACTTGATTAGTTTTGAGCAGCCATCAAGAGCCAAGTTTTCAAGATTTTGCAACCAATAAATGCTAGATGGAAGGATTACTAGTTTCTTGCAATCATATAAAGACAAGTACTTCAAAGAGACAAGATTTTCTATGGATGTAGGAAGTTCCTTAATTGAAGTCTCTCCTAACCAAACCTCTTGCAAGCTTTCGTTTTTATTTGGAATATCAGGGAACCTTTGCAAATTAGAGCACCCACTTAAATTTAACCACCGTAACTTGCCGTGATATGCAATTGATTCATGGGCATCTTCTAAGTTTTTGCACCCGAAGAGATTCAATTCCTCAAGATTTGGAGTACAATTGAGATCTGGCATATTAACCAGCCATTGGCATTCGCTGAAGTTAATAAACTTCAACTTTTTGAAATCCTACAAGAACAATGGATCCAATTTAGATAGACAATCCTGGGGAAAAAACAGTGACATAAAAATTCAATTCAAAATCGGGCTCTGTTTTTATAAAAAATCACTTGATCATAATTCAAGCCACATGTGATCAAAATTCCTTGGTCTTATGGTGTATATAGAGCTCTGTCTCTCCCTTTTTTAAATATGAGTTTTAGTAAGTAATCCTTGTAAATTTGCCAAAAGAGAAATAAAAAAAAAAACGACACTCATTATTTCACCACATAGTAGAGTGGGGTGGCCACTTCCACTGTCTATACGTGCAGAAACAATACTCGTAATTCAGAGAGAGAGAGAGAGAGAGAGAGAGCAACCAGCACGTGAGCCACAACCAGCACGTGAGCCAAGGTCAGTCCTTTGCCAACTAATTTATCACATCAATTTAAGCTAAGATAAGTGGCACTTGATTGATCTAGAATCTTATGTAGAGATTCGTAACCACCTACCTATAGATCCCACAGAAGCAGCAGAAGATCGGGAATCTCTTCTAGTTATAAATTATTAGGAAGTGATGGTTGATTGATCGTTTTATTAAAAAAAAAAAAAAAGGCATATTTTGTATGCCTAGATGATCATAAATATAACCAATAATAATAATAATAATAATAATAATAATAATAAATAATAGAGTCCAAGCCATCTTAATTCATTTTTTTAGCTACATATCCGTTGGTGTATTGTAAGAGCTCACTATATCATCATCAATACAACCACAATAATTATTAATTAGACCTTGCATTTGGGGGTGTGTGTATACATATACATACACACACACACACACACACACACACACACACACACACATATATATATATATATATATATATGTGCATGCCCTTATAATGGAGTGAATCTCATGTGCGATTTATTAAACCCCTGCGATGCACATCTATTGAATATATGATGAGTCTTTTTCACGCCTATTTCATTAATGTTTTAGCAACTTTATTCTGAAGATGCCCTTTTAAATGGGTTGTCATTCCGTAGTGATTTGGATACTCTCAAGGAACTCTCTAAAATTATAGCACATCGCTTTTAAAGACGAAAAGAATATTAATGGAAACAGAGTTTAAGGAATAAGATTTGAAAAGTTATATTTGAAATTGTATTTGAACGTGTAATTCTCAAAAGATAAAGGTGGTGAGTTTTTTCCTAGGACAAGTAAAGAATGTCAATTAAACTCTATAAATTGAGACAAACCTAATCAACACTTGTGCACGCGCATTATGAGTTGAAATGTTACTATTAGTAGGAAGGGGATCACGGA
This sequence comes from Eucalyptus camaldulensis, assembly GCA_019915185.1. Classification (NCBI taxonomy): domain Eukaryota; kingdom Viridiplantae; phylum Streptophyta; class Magnoliopsida; order Myrtales; family Myrtaceae; genus Eucalyptus; species Eucalyptus camaldulensis. The sequence goes on along the minus strand of JAHSVA010000010.1, from coordinate 23,670,511 downwards.
AAGGTTGTTACGTGGTAACAAATTTGAAAATGATTGTCTTGGAGTCTTGATGGTTTACATGTTATTTAGTTTTATATTAGTGAATTGGGCGCCTTGATGGTTTTCCAAAAATATCCCCCTGTCAAGTTTATGAGTTACTTTTGGCATTCATTATGGTGAAAAATGGGGACTCAACCTTAGTTTAGTTCTGCTAGCCATCCTCAAATTGATGGACAAGCTGAAGCTTTTTAACTGAATTTTAGGCGTTTTATTAATGAGTTTCCCAGGAAAACATGTTAAACAATGCGATTTGTTATTGGTTTAAGCTAAGTTAGCATATAATAATTCGGTGAGTGACACTACTGAAAAATGCACAAAGTTGTTAACAGAAAGCATCTTTTTATGTCCTTTGGCTCTTACACCATTACCCACAAAAAAGGGAAAAAAACTGCAAGGTTCAATTGAAGCATTTAGCGCATACTCACTTCAATGATCAAGCAAATAAGTAAGAAAAATCTTTTCATTTCTATTACGCAATTTTGAAAAGAGTCTTGTTAGATTGTTTCTGCTGTATAGAATAAAATCTTAAATAACACTTTAAGAATCTATCACTTCAAAAACATAAAACTTAGATCCTCATTTCACGTATTTTAAAAATTCAAGCAGACTCATTGTTCAGTCTCCAAATTATATCACCAATAAGCTTTTGTCCAATTTTCGGTGCTCAATAGTTACCCATGCTTTAACTTCAGCGTTCTTATGATGTCCAGTACTTGCAATATTTTGAAAATGAGATTGGAATATTTTCTTGTATATTTTTGTTCGAAGGAACATCAATATTCACCCAGGAAAATGTTTAATACTCCCCTAAACGGGAATGTTCCACTTGTATCGGTTCAATTAATTGAACGACATCCGGTATTCAATGCTTTAATCTATTATAAACAATTTGGTAGACGGAGATATTTCTTAAGCACATTAACAAGCATCGTTAGGGTTACTAATTGTTGCATTCGAAATTTTCAACGATCAATATATATTCATATTCATATGCATATAAAAGACAAGAAACTAAGTACTATTCATTTAAATGCGCACCTTAAATTGTTCCCTCACTACTTGGATGTTGCTTCTTGGCAAATCAAGTCCAACTAACTTCTTTTGACCAGAGGAAAATTGTGGACTCCAAGGACATTCGGGCCATTCAAACCATCTTAGTTCATTAGGAAGACAGATGGGACCTTGGAGAGAGATATGCACATTAATCATGATGAGCACCCTCAACCTTCTCATGTTAGTGAAAGCATCAGGATCTATGTCTATCTCTTCTGGCTCTGGTAAATCCAATACTATGGCTTTAACTGCATCTGTTCCCTGTATTTATAGATTTTGTATTTCAATTAATATACAAAGTAAGAGAATAAGAGAGTAAAATTAGTGACATCAGGAAATCTTACCATATCTCCCGACAGAACATCACGAACATCGTCACAAAGCCACAACCTACTGCGTCTTCGAGGATCATCATGGCATTCTTGTTTAACAATATTCATGCCCATCAACTGAATCAAGTCATGCATCTGTAATTTCCCATACTCTTCGGTAATTAAGGACTTCTCAACAAGAACTTGTACTCCAATAGTTGTGTCAAAGTCGCAAGAGTCAAGAACTTTCCTAATATCGTCTGTATATCGCCCCTTGAAGAAACAGGCAATATCAAGAAAGATCTCCTTTTGATAGTCCTCTAGTGCATCGTAACTTAACTTGAGAACATCATTGATTGTTTTGTCTGGAATTTTGGCAAGTTTATTTAATGCACTTCTCCACTCATGTTCTCTTCTACCACAAAGGAAAGAGCCCAATACCTCAAGTGCTAATGGAAGTCCATTAGCATACTCCAAAGCACTATCCACTAGATCTCGTCGTATTGCTATTTTGTTGCTTCTCAGAAAAGCATGCTTGTTGAAAAGTTCAAAAGCTTCACAATGCTCTAGAATTTTAACTTCATAGATTTGATCTTTATCTATCCCATGTGAAGTTAGCAAATGGTTATCTCTAGTAGTGATGATGATCCTGCTTCCTTTACCAAACCACTCACAATCTCCAGCTAAAGCATTTAATTGTTTTATGTCATTGACATCGTCGAGAACAAGAAGAACTTTTTTGTGGCAAAGTCTATATTGTATTAAATTTATACCTCCATCAACATTAAACACTGTGAATGTTTTTCCCCATAATATCTTAGACAACAATTTTTCTTGCAAGGGAACTAAATCCTTAGAATCTTTTGAAGCTTCTCGAACATTTGCTAAAAAACAAGAACCCTCAAATTTTCTAAAAATAGCATTGTAAAGGGCTTTCGCATAAGTTGTCTTTCCCATGCCCCCTGGCCCCCATAATCCTATCATGAGAACATCATCAGACTCAAGATTTAACATTGATACCATCTTTTCCACTCGAGGATTTATCCCAACTGGATACTTAGCAACATGTAGGGGTGTGCGGTCTAACTGCCTAGAGATCTCCTTCACAATACTCTGTATAAGCTTCGCTTCATCTCTGACAAAAAACCAGAAAAGAACTTAACACATTGATTCAGCGGTTCAAAGATTGACAAAAAACCAGAAAAAGAACTTAACACATCGATGCAGCAGTTCAAAGAAATAATCACGTTTCTTAGGGGCAACAAAAAAAGCGAACATGTGATTCAGCATATAAATGCAGGGTTACTTGGGACAAACCAGTGCATCAATCAATTATGACTTACCCATCATTCAAGTGCCATCCGGATAAGCTACCGGCATCAAAGAGAGCCTCTTTCCATCTTCTCACTTTCTCTGATTCCTTCCCGAACTTAGACTCATGCTTAACCATAGCTCTCCCATAACTCTCTCTCCCCCCTCTCACTTCTCTAGGTTCCACTTTGTAAAACACCGGCAACACGATCAGGTCTTTTTGTATCTTGCACTCCATGATTTTTGCCACCTCTTCCAAACACCATGGTGAGGAAGCATAGTCCTTAGAGAAAATAATGATTGCAACTTGCGATTCCTCAATTGCCTTCATAAGCGCTGGCGATATTTGCTCTCCTTTCCTTAGTTCCTCACTATCAAGGTAAGTGAATAAACCATTTTGATCTAAAGCCATGTAGAGATGACTAAGGAAGTTATTACGAACATCAGTGCCTCTGAAACTCAAGAAAATATCGTAATTCCTCTTAGGTTTCGAAGAAGAAGAAGAAGCACTAGCCATTAGAATTTGGTTAAACGAGGCAGGTGCTGGTGGGTTTGCTTGGAATGTTGGAAAATGAAAGTTGCTGAAGGATGAACTGAGATCTTCGAAGGTAAGCTACTTCATTGGCTCTCCAACAATATATTTGGCTGTGGCTCCCAGGAAATCGCATTTGCAGCCGATGAGATTTTGTTCTCCATGGAATCTGCTCGATATATTTTTTATACCCAGAGGCATGACTTTCTTTTCTGGAGAGTATTAAACAGCTTTGTGGGTAAGGCAGATGAGAGGGATGTGGGAGAAAATTGGAGAGAAGGAGGCGGTGCCCGGTGGGGTCAACAAGCTCGGCTCGGGATTCTATGCAGGGGAACCGAGGTACATCGGCATCGGGAACAAATAGCGTGATTCTGTTGTATACTACTATTTTGGTAGCAAAAATTCGCATGATTTATTGCCATGCCTTCCATGATTCGCTTACTTGAGATAAATCAGTGTGCAATGGGAATGAAGAAATCCAAATTTAGACTGTCAGCCTATTGGGTAACTCGAGGGGATAGTTTTGACATGTAAATCAATTGTAATTATTCCACACAAGATGTATAAGCAAGTATGTAGATACTTGTGCTGATTTGAGGAAAATGTTTCAATATGAGTATTTCTTTAGCAATAATTACTGCATCCCATTTTCTATGCATTAAATATTCTACGTACAAATTTAATAAGGATTACCTTTTCCTTTCATAGCCCGGTTGTAAAAATAGATCAAGCTTTTCGCTCGGTTGAAAGTAATGCAGTTAACTCTAATATGTAAAATCAAAGAAATGAGACATTTTCTAGAGGGACACCTTTAAATGATTAATTATTATGCCAATAGCTTATTTTCTATTTCTTTGAGCGAAGGATCTCCCCCTCAAAGTAGGACTCTTTTCATTGGATGTTTTTTTCAAATTCATTTGCTTAGTGATGACATTCCTATCATATCAAGGTGCAAGTCATTTTCAAAGAATTGGAAACTCCAGACAAGATTTCATAAGAAAGAATCCATCTAGGTGTGAAAAGAATACGTTACATTCATATCATTTAGTCTAAAAGAGGATTTTCACATTTGAATTTTAATGAAGAATGGCATTTCAAAAGTGTAAAGCATCTACTAACGTTAGATGTGGTAGCCATTACATCTAGAGTTTATCTTATTTTGTTACTTTATAAATCGACATATGAACATCACCAATGTTAATTGAGCGTCCTAATTACATTAATTATCATGAATTTCGTGTGATTTGATGATATCTCCTCTTCTTCTTCTTTTCCTGTCTTTTTGCATAGTGAGAGGCCCAAGGAATATTAACTCATCACTTTCGACTGTCGTGCTAGCTTCACTTTACGCTATTTAGATCAGGAAAGAACAATGATCAAGCGGATTTTGATGGGCAGGTGGCCCCACCACCTTATTCCTTTCGCTTGCTCATATCTAGAGCGAATCCCAGACTCGAGTCCAGTGGGTCATTTCAACTATATTTTAAGTTTGTTTTTGTCTTTTTCCTTGCGCGCGCGTGCTTTTGTTTCAGACGTCAGTCAAATCATTTTGTTTTTGTCATAGTAACCAAAAAATGAAATCCTTACTCGCGTTCAAGAAGTTGATCACTCAAATATATATTAATCTCGCCGCTAGAGAGCCAAGATACCGTGGCGCCGAGAAAAACAACCAGATGTCGCTGGCGAGCATCATGACGAGGTCGATCTTGATCAGGGCGTGAAGGAAACTGATTAAGAATCCAACACCTGATTGCACCTCATTGGCTTCACATGATTCTTGATTACCTTTCTGCACACTTTTGTTCAATTTGGTCTTGACATCTCCGAAGTGCAAAAATTGCTTTTCTTCAATCATTGATTTATTTTCTTTAATGTAAAATCATGTGCTTACGAAATAAATCCATCATATGTTATTCACATTGACATTAAAAACCTCTCAAGTTGCTTCGAAGATCTACCTTAAAGTAATAATTATGTATTAACCTATTTTTACTTGAATCGGTCACACATGATGATCTCAATTCATACCGGATGAAATTGAACATTGTAATTGTGGCATCCCTAGGTTAACTTACTCAAAATATTTTTCACTTTGACCTGTCCCATACTGCGTCTCACGGTTTTGTCCTTTTGGCATACGGGCAAGCAATTTTTTTAGGAGAGAGGTTGTCCATACTAGTAATGCTCTAGTATGGGCTCGCTTAACTTTAGAGTTCCAAAACAAAATTTTTAATGTGCCTTCGTGAGTTAATTATAGTTTTCATATATATTAAAATCTCTCTCTCTCTCTCTCTCTCTCTCTCTCTCTCTCTCTCTCTCTATTCAATACACAATTCTACTCATGCCTACTCCCTTCGCTATCCTAGAAGCCTGTTAGGATCTGCTTCTTGTCCAAGTCCCTTGACATCGGCGACCATTCCTTTCTCTCATCGGACCAGGGCATTCCAAAGCCACTAGCTTCCACTTGGTTTGACTCCCAACCACACACCTACTGGAGTGGTCTTGCTCTAATATATTATGACGTCACTTGATTAACTCATTGGAGGTATTGTCCACTTTGACCTGTCTCATGCCGAGTCTCACGGTTTTGTCCTTTAGCGAACATGCAAGTACATTCCCAGGATGTCACCCATCCTAGTAGTGCCCTAGCTCGGGCTTGCTTAATTTTGAAGTTTCGAAGCAAAACTTATTGTTATGTTAAGAAAAGGCTCCATGAGTTAATTCTAGTTTTCGTATATATATATATTTTAAAATTATTTTCCCCCTATTCGATGCACAGTCCAATTTAGTTTCATTTTATCTAGACCCTCTGGTTTCAGTAATCACACCTTGCCCTTGTCAAACCGAGTCATTACAGTAATACATGCTTAGACTGTATGACATTATACTTCACTTGCATTAACTCTGTTCATATCATATAATATTTTATGCTTAGTCAATATCCAAAGTGAATATTTCATCATTTTCAAGGGAAAAAAAGAAGAAGGAACAAGTGAAAACAGAGGAAGGCAATTCACTGAAGAGTTCAAACGTAAAAACAAGTTCGTGTTTACTACACCCTGAGTTAATGATAGTTGTTTATAGCTCTTTCTTTTTCAATGTGCTCGGAGACGTAGTTCTTTGCTCTTATTGTCAGCTCGTGAGTGTAGACCTTCACCTGAGTAACATATTTCTAGTATTGTGACTTGGCTCTCAATTCTATTTTTAAGGCTTTTTCATAGCACAAGGTTTTATTCGAGAAACTCAGTTTGTCGGTGGTGGTACGTTGGAAAGTTTGAATTGCTATTTGTCCTTAGTCGCGACATTTTTTTTTTTCTGGAACAGAACTTATTCGATAAAATACAACATCGCATGTGGTTCGTACCATATTTTTCTCATGCCTCATGTGATTGTGGTTCTTGTGATTACTTCAACAGTTATTACCTGTTGAGTCACAGTATTTGGCGGATCGTCACGATGATCCTATATAGTGATGTGAATATTTATGATTTCATGTGTGCTCTAACTTTGATTGCATCGATCCAAGTGCATTCACATGTCAGATTTGAAAATTTTCTTCTCTCTTTTATTCCACATGTGATCTAACTTTGGCTCATTTGTCTCAATGAATTTGCACGCAAGATTTGACGATTTTCTTCTCTCTTTTATTTTTTTACTATTTTTTGAGAAAATGAAATATTAGAGGGGCTAATTACGTATGCTTTATCTGTACTTATGCATGATATGTATGGAAGATTCAAATCACGGGCTTGATAATTTGAAGTAATGTCATTTGATGTCAATGCTTTCACGTTTTCAGAGATGTAAAAATCCCGTAATTCTTTTTACTTGTGATTTCGACTAAAGCGACTATGAAAGACTAATACACGTTGCATTCACATGAATGAATTTTTCACAACTATCCCAAAAAATAATAGAACTAGGTCTATGTTGGCCCTAATTCAATTTTGATGACAATAAAGCTTACTCAAATATGTTTCTTATTATTTAAAATTATATTTGTTGTACTCGAGTATTTTTTATAAGATTTCGGAAGGGTAAAAAAGACCGCTCAACTCTAAAACACGGGATATTATAAGATCTTTTATTAATATTATTGTGTGTGTCAAGGGCCTGAAATAGTTAATTATTTGCCCCTGCAATTTTTCTTTACTAGAGATCACATTTACCGTGTTAGTTTGATGTACGATTGATACAAATATTTGTTTAGCATTGATTTATTGTTAACTGAATTATGATCAAATTTAACAAATCGATAATTTTGGACTCAAAAAATATAATTGTTGTCATCATGTTTATATTGAGATTTCCTCCAGCTGGTAGACAGATAGTGTTCCCACTGCATTCTTGACTTATGAAGATAAAGGGTTTTCTTCTCCCCCACTGTATTTTTGACTTAGGAAGAAAGATGCAATTACTACTTTTATATAATACTCTATAATTGTCAGTGGGGCCTACCAACTTTTCTAGAGGGCAGAATGGATTAAGACCAGGCGATCCTGGCTCCTATTTTTTTGTGATGACAGTGCAAGTTTTCACTAAATTTCTGCAGTAGAGAACGGAGACTTACGCACAAGAAAATCGAGTTTACGCACTTCTATTTGGCGATTTACTCACACACTTTGCAAATAATCATATGATCCTCTTGAATGGAGATAAGGAGTCATTTCTTGTCTCCGGTCGGAAACTCCACCTCAAAGGATGGAGATGTTCGGAGCTAAAATCAGGGCTAAACTGTTAAGTGACTTCCTGAAACTAAGCTTCAAAGCTGCTTCAAACAATTGGAAAGCAATTGAAATTGCTCCTCGATTTTACACTCGAGCAAAAAAGTGCATGAATGTGGCTTTAGATGGAGTAACAAAACTCCACAAATCTAAGCACTAGAAAATGTTAATTGTACTGGAATTGCAATTAGGGTCAACTGAAAGAGTTGAAATTGAAATTACAACAAAATGAAATTACAAGGAAATAAAAGTACAAGAAAAAGTAAAGATGACTCTAGAGATAAAGAGTGCATTGGTCGATCTGTCACTTCAGTCTCTTTAATGTTCTTCAAAAGAAGTGGCACCATGTCTGTCCACTTTGCTTGAAATCCTCTTATTTTGTGGGCAACCACTTGAGTAAATGGACTAGCTTAACACAAGTATATTTGATCATTTTGATAATCTTTTCTACATGGTGTTCACGATATAGGAAATGTAAGAAACTATAACAAACTTATAAAGTCATGAATGTGTTAATACAAGTCTATTTTAACTATCTTTCGCAATAACTATATCTATGTTGCAGCTAATAGATAGGTCAAGCCTCTCCAATTAAAATTGATCTATTAAACTCAACATAACCGATCAAAACAAATATAAAAAGTAAGAGGGCCACATTGACCAAAAGTTCAAGTGCTTCATTACATTTTGAAGTTTTAATGTCAAGTCAATAACAAATGTTCATCTCATAACACTGACTTTATTTTCTTTGCCCAATCAATTGCCTTTATTAGCTACAATGTCTAATTAATCCAAGTGATAGACATCATCGAGGATGGCATTAGTCAATGAGATTGTAATTCAATTAAGGAAAAAAAATGAAAAGCAAAATGTGCTATGCATTATCCGAATGAGGACTATACGAACATAACTTATTGCGGAAGAAGCCTTCTATGATTGAGATATCCCAAGGAAAAATTGAAATGTCAATCTTATGCAGTCATTGAGGAAGATTACATCTAACTTGGGTTTAGTACATATCTCTACAAAGTCATGAAGAAAATAGCAGAAAAAAATGCATCGTAAGTTTTTATATTTAAAATTTATCTATATCACAAGCATATATATTTTTTCATCACGATCTTTTACGGTAGGCTACCGCAAAAAAAGTTGGAGCAAATTGAATTGAAAGCACATGCATGATAAGTGATCGTCATCATGCCTTTGCTGAGGACGGCTGCTTTTTAATTTGAAAAAAAAAAAAAGGGGAAAGATTCGCGAGAGAGAGAGAGAGAGAAACCTACTTTCTAATTTGCCCCTTCACGTGATTCCCATTTGTTTGTCATTATCGCATCCCTTTTTATAATCCGTGAAACGCGGACTTAGTGGGAGGTTCACTTTGATCTTTCCTCATCATGACCCGTCCGCTTCTTTGCGACTTTTAAGGTTTTCTTTTTTGACTTTTACTCTGCTCTGGATCTTTCTTTACCCGATTCCACGGATTAGCTCTTGGTAGAAAAACCGTTGCCCGGAGGTCCTTTCCCTTTCCATCTACTCATGTTCTCGTAGCATACTCTTTTGCTTTTTCGATGTACCAAAGAACATTAATATACGCTATCAATCATTTTCATTCAGGCTTACCTAAAATCAAATGACAGCATATATAAATTCACAGAATCAATATGTAGAATACTTTTCCTTACAAATTTAATTAGAGTACAAATGCTCATATGCTAATCTTTTGTCTTGGCTACAAGCCGCCATGAGATCTAATTCATTTATTGTGTGGTGTTTGTGCACCAAGTTGGATTATGATGTAATAAAAGGGTTCGTCCTCAATTGATACCCAAAAAAGTAAAGGTAAATCAAGCATGAAAGTCATGGCCTTTTGTTCCTGTATCCAGTATTGTGTAAACGGAATTGCGGTTGTAGGGACAAAACAAAAGGAGACTCTTGTCAAAAAGCAACAAGTTATCGTACATTTTTTTAAAAGAGATCCAAGTAGGCCATAAAGCTAAATGAAAAGCAAAACGGCTTACATGAAGATACATTAAAACTAAAGTTGGACATCATCGTTTCCAAAATAAGTCCAAGTCATTATAGGGCCTCTAAAATGTTCGTAAGCCAATTTGAAATGGGAAAAAGGGAAAGATTTTGAAGGAACTCAACTCCAGCTAAATTGCATCCCTTGAATCTAGCAAGGAAAATTCGGAAGTCCCATATTCACGTACAAATCAGTTGAGTCCTCCCCATACTTTGGAATAAATTTTAGCAGCCTTCAAGTCTCAGCCTACTCAGTTTCTCCAACCTAGAAATGCTAGATGAAAGGCTTGCCAGCTTCTTGCACTTATTTAAAAAGATGAGGTTTTCTATAAATGCAGTCCCTTCAAATTGAAGTTCTTGCATTCCCTCCAACAAACAATAAGTTGTGCACAAAGACAACAAAACCAACTTCAATAAACATTCTGAAGTGCTAATGTTCAATGTGTTGAGTCTACTGCCTACAATTGATCATACCATTCTTTGTTGACCATGTGAGGCACCCATCAACGTTGCCCAAAATCACGCTTGATCATCACCCTCTCTTCCATCTATTTCCACGTGAAATCCAAAATTAAACTTATTGAATTTTTTCTTGCAAATCACGGATTGTTTTTCTATTAATGTGTTTGTGAAATTTTAGTACGATTTGTGATTTGTGTGTGTCAGAGGGAGGGAGGGAGGAGAGAGAGAGAGAGAGAGAGAGAGAGAGAGAGAGAGAGAGAGATGAATGACTCTGTATATTGGTGAAGGAAGCGATCTATCCTGAAAGAGAAAGACAAGGTGGAGAGAGGTGACGAATAGAAGGCACCACAATGTTTTCCAAACAAGTGCACGTCACATGACATGGTTTGCAATGCTATTATTGACGGAAGAGGCTGTAGGAATGTTGTAGTAGTTGTGGTCAGGAATCTGAAGTTGCCAATGAAAGATCATCCCTACCTTGGCAGGTCACAATAGTTGAGGGAGAGAAATGAAGTAAACGTCTTCAACCTTGTTTAATTCAATAATTATTACAAATAAAGATCACAACAAAGTGTGGCATGATGTGATTTTAATGGATGTATGTCATATGTTACTTAGACAATTATGGCAATATCGTTGAAACTATTCATGATATTGGCGATTGGAGCCACATATTTTAGGGGCTTTTTTTGTCTTTTCTATTAATTTTGCTTTTAGATTAAAAGCTACACATTTATATTAACGATAGTTAGACGCTAGCTATTAAGACGTTGAAAAAGAAAATAGCAAGGAAAAAAAAAGAGAAGAAAAAAGTGAGTTTTTTTTTTTTTTGTGAGAGTCCTCAATTTTTTTGTGCCCTAATCTTAAGAAAATATCATCATTAAATTTCAACTTTTTTACGTAGAAAGAATAAGTGTACTCGTATCAATCATGTGCTAGGAAATTCGCATTTCAATTCTAGCCAAAAAAAAAAAATGCTCACAAACAATCCACCCAAGTAAAATTAATAACGAACAAAATCAAAAGAACATGCCATAAAATCCTACAAGGAGACACGTTGCATGAGCGCTAGTGGTACATGAAGATGTCGCGACCTAACTTCTCGTGGGAGAGACAATTAGGTTTGGAGGTATTGTCAACTTCAAGCCGACGGCCTTCAATTAATTCAGGTTCTTCCAAGCCCATCTCTCACATGACATTGGGCGTTCAAGTATTTAATCAATTAAGCCAATGTAAATTTTAACTAAGGAGTCGCCACTAGTTTTTTCAATAAGGTATAAACCAAGTAAGATACAGGATGATATCTTACTATTTATGCAATTAGAAATTTTAGACTCGTTCATTTGATTACACTAGCCTTAAGAGTTAAGACTAACACACTTTCGATACCTAGCTTGATCTTGCTAACTAATGTTATAGCTGTTTATCCAAAAGATATCTAAAGTTCGTCCTAACCATTCTAGAGCAGAGAAACATCCAACATATTGAAAGTGTAACCAAATATAATCAAATAGAAAACACGTGAGCATCATAATATTGTCTCTAAAAATAAAAATACAATTCAAAACAAAGAACCCTATTGTAAAGTCCTAGAGGATTATGCAATTTTAGATTTTTAATTTTAAGGATTTTCCAATTTTTCTGAAATTTTCTGATTTTCTAGAAATTTATGAATTTTTTTATGAATTTTTTGAATTTTTTATTAATCAATATAATTTTTTATTTTTTTATGTTTATTAATAATATTTTTTAATATTAATTTAAAAGAAATTCGGACCAGGTCAAGAGACCTGACCCAACTAAACCGACCCGAGCCTTATCGGATCGGGTTGGACTGAAAATGTTAACCCTAAAAGCCCACTCGCAATTACATAAATCATCCCAAGAGCACCTCTCTTGTTCTTAATTTTTTGGCCCGAACACTTAAAAGAACCTAGCCCACAACAAACCAGCCCAAAACCCTCCTCTTCGTATGGACGACCGGCCCACAACTAAAAAGCCCGAAGCCCATTTTACTTTCTATTTCCCCTATTGTTGGCTTTTTCCCTTTTTTCTCTCTTTTCTTTGTTTCTTGTATTTCTTTTCTCTCTTTTGTCCTTTCTGTTTTTTTTTTTTTTTTGGTCTTTTTCTTCATCATCTTCAACCTCCTGCACTTCCTCGCCGAAGCTTCCTCCTGCAACCTATCTTCATTCGACCGCCTCCTTCCCAAATCACCAACTTCAAGATAATAGCAAGTTTCACATGTTTTGTTGCCGACATACATACCGCCGCCGAGCCATCTCCTCCCGCTGATCATCCCATTCCGACTGACGACCACCAACTTCGGCTCGCTATTTCGGCGACCACCGAACACCAAAAATGAACATCACCCGGAACTCAAATTTTTAATATCAGCAAACTCAGCAAATAAACAAGCACGAGCATGTTAAAATAGAGAGAAACACTGACTCGATTAGCCTTGAACCATGGACGGGGGGATTGCCGGCAAGGGGCTCTAGTGAAGGGGCGCATGCTAGGCCAACACAGAAAAATACGAAGAAATCAAGTAGGGTTCGACGAACACAGAAACAAATGAGATTGGTTTCGAGTTTAAACATGAAAATTTTTCCGGTCTTCTTTCAAGCATTTTAACAAACGTATGGTGTGCAGTTTAGAAAACAAGCTCCATATTTACATTCGTGGTGAAACGAGTCTGAAATCTCGACACACAAAAACATGAACCCACATCATAGATTATAACTCAGTCCTATTACTATATCAAAGTCCTATGATCTCCAAAAAGAAATAAATTCAGATCTTGTGCTCAGCGAAACGGGGCCGAAAATGAGGTGTTCGAGAGCGAACTCCCACCAGGTTCAGGGTAGAGTTTTGGCGTCGTATGGTTGCGGGCAAAGCCTCGACGGATGACAAGACGAGAAGGAAGACCACCGCTCAACCGTGGACATAGGCGATGGTCGGCGGTCGACCATTTTTCTCATTTCAGCCAAGCCCCCTAATAATCACCCCTCACAACAGCACGCTCCTCTCTCGCTTTTAAGCTTCGGTGCGCATGCCTCCTGCCGTGCCAGCTGCCGCCGCCGGCCTGGCCCCGACCAACTCCCGATCGACGGTCTGCCCTCTGTCCTGTTCCCTCTGCCCCCACATACCATCCTTCCTTTTCCTCCCTCCTCATGGATGCTGGTTCGTGCAGACGAAGGGGAAGAAGTGATCTTGGGCTGGGCTTCTTTTTAGGCTTTTATGGACTAAAAGGAAAAGATGAAGATGGGCTCAAAACAAAAGAAATGAAGATGGGAGGGGGAAACGAGCTTAGAGGGCCGAAGGTTGCTAAGTGGGCCGGACACGCCGGGCCACACTACTTCATCATTCCTTTTTTTTTTCATAAATTTTATATTTTGCAAAATAAATGGACATCCAAAACATCAACAAAATTTCGGGTGTCAACAGAAGAAAAGGAAGAAGCACTTGAATTTCTAAGGCAATTGAGCCACTCCTGGAAGAATTTAGAATTTTTGTCCCTGATGAAATTCCGGCTGCCTTGCTGCCCATGCGTGATACTCAACACCGAAGTTATGCCCAATAAAGTTGCCTAACCCACGAAGAACCCCAGCGTCAAGTGAAAATCCTTATGGCGAAAGGCCTGGTGGAAGAAAGTGCTAGTCCTTGTGCTGTGCCAGCTAGGAGGGGCCGAAGGGCCGTTCCGGGCTCGGTTGGTCCTGGCCCATTTCTTCTCTAAATTAATTTTAATTATTTTCATGATTTTTTTTTCAAAAAATAAACTAGTTGGTTCAGTTTTTAAAAATAAAAAAATTAAAATTTAATAAAAAAAACCGCTCATTAGTTAAACCTAATTGAAATACAAGTGTATATTCGAGTAATTTGAAAAAGAAAATTACACATAACGATGCCCTAATAACAACTACACACAAATTATACCCAAGAGAATGTCTAATAAATTCGGTATTTTTGGTGTCTTGTTCTTCATTATAATTCGGATGATACAATATTGTTGTTGTCCTCTTGTTCATATAGGGTACGTTCCTTTTAGAGTCAATTCTTGCACAAACCAATCATGTCTAGCAAAAACCATTTTTAAATTTTCTGCCTACACATTTTGTCTTCCATGATCTGTTGGCTAGCATTAGACATGGGCTCATAAATGCTGGTGGAGATAGTAAGTCACAAGCCATGGTGGAAAGAATTGAAAAACCGATGGCTTCCCTCTTCCATAATTTCAGAATATCGATGTTATCTTTGCCAACTTTATCAATATATTTGGAGTAATCTGTTCTCAAGTACTCTCCACTTCATTAGTAGACAAAGATGAAGACCAATAAATGGTTCCGGGGCATCTTCTTCTTCTTATGAATTAGAGACCATATAAATTTCGGACCTTACTTGATGAAAACGTGCTTCTTCATTTGTATATATTTTTTATAACATGCATCAATATACTTAACCACATGTTACTCAATCATTTCATGAATATTCTACAAAACTTTTCAAAATGTTTCCAGACACAAAGTGTTTATAAAACCACAATAAACTGTATTTTCTTTTAATCATTTTAAGCACGCTTTTACATGGGAAGATCATGTTTTTTTTTTTTTGGAATTTTTTCATGATTCACGTGTCAAATATACATGAACATGAGATAATTTTGTGTTCATGTGATAATTGGATCTTTAAGAATCATATAAGGGATATGGCCATGCATGGAAAAAATTGATATCAAGAGGTCAAAAACTTTTTGCATAGAAAAGAATACGTTGAGAATCTAAATTTCAATGCCATAACAAATAGGGAAGAAATCCTTAGATAGCGACGGCCAAAAAAAATTACAATACAGAGAAATTCATATATAAAGTCCTTTAAATTGACATTTATTGCAGAGCATCTATCTATCTAATGGTGAAAATCATCCAATTATCTGATTTGTGAAGTCTTTTGACTCTCAAACTAAATAGAAAAACGAAACCAATTATCTGGCACCCATGGACGAAATGGATTGCTTGTATATATAAAGTCTTTAACTGTTGACTTTTTTGCCCCACGATTATTTGATTTTTAAGATTTAGGAGAAACACGTGTTAGGTTTTGTCATTTTTGCGTTGGGTTTTATACGTTTTAACTATTGTTGCTCTATGTTTATAATTTGTGCTTGCCTGAGATGAGTCCTACCTATTTTTTCTCCTCCGTCCACCAATCGTAATATTTTTATTAAATAGAAAACATGGTTAAAGGACTTTGATCTGCATATAGTTCGTGCGCCATATGCTCCTATTTTCAGGAAAACAATGCACAAGTTGTCATTAATAAATTAGCTATTGTATCAGTTTACGATTATATAAATAAGCTACCATTGCGTCATATCTTATTTGAAAAATTCTCAACTTATGATCTTTTGTGTACCTATGTTCTAATTGATTGTCATACTAAATTTTTTACTTTCTATAGTTTCAGCAAACGCAAGAAAAATGCGCATCAATCCCACAAGTGCAGGACATTGACACACTATCTGATGATGAAGAATGTGAGACAGAAGCTATTGGTGATGAAGCAAATTGAAATCAAATTAAAGAAGAAAATGTGACAGAAAACGGAGGGAAGGAATGGTATTTGATTCTGGAGAGGATCCCTTAAGAGTAAATAAAAGATATGCTAAACAAGAGGGATTGGGTGTCTCAAGAAGGAGCTAGAAAATTGGAGATGATGGTAAGGTAGAATACTCAACTCTTGCATATTCTCTTCATCGAAAGAGTGTATGTAGATAGAGCAATACAAGGATCAACAAGGACTTTAACTTGTCTGTTGTCGAGGCAGGAGGGAATGAAAAACTTTCCTTAGGTGAGAAAGATTTCAAAAATTTTATTGAAAAGGCAAGAAAGTTGAAGACTTGGAACTGGAGAGGCGAAACCAATCATAACTGTTTTGTTAGGATGCAAAGAGAAATGACCGTTTTTTTTTTCTATGTGATGGAATTGGAAGATAGTTCCAGGTTAAAGAATGTTTCCTAGGCAGATGCAGGAAGTCTAGTATTATATGAAAGTTTTGATGAAGCGGTAACCTTTGATACTACGTGTTTGAACAATCAATATGAGATGCCTTTCGTGTGATGGCCCAAGTGCGGGGACGCGTCTCCTGTCCCACATCGCTTAGGGAGGAGTCCTGTGGCTAGTTTATAAGGCTTGGATCTCTCTAATCTGTGTGATGTATTTCACGTACGCTTCCGTTACGCTAAAAACAAACCCATTAGGGAGGACGAGCAGGTGGGCCGTGCCCCCAAAGCAAACAATATTTAGGTTGGGGCAAGGTGGCCGTGGGTCGAGGCCTCTACCTCAGACGACGCATTTTACATATGCTTCTGCTGCACTGAAAACAAACCTATGAGGGGCCCACTGTGGGGCCGCCAAAGTAGACAATATCAGCGGTTTGGGGAAAGGAATGGACACTCTTTGTCTAAAGCGGACAATATTACCGCGTTTTAAAGCACTGAGGACTCAGTGTCTAAAACGGACAATATTACACAATGGGGCCCGGGTCGTTACATTTCGCACCTCATGGTCAATTCACACTTCTTGGTTGTCAATTGGTGTCGAACGGGGATTCTAACACAAGATTAAAATGTGGAAAAAGAAGAGCTCGTTTGATATTTCATACAATGGTATATTGATATTCTTAATACAATTCTTAATTTTTTTTTTCATAAGTTAACCTTATAGTACCATTAATCTTTTGAGGATCACAACATAACTTCTTAAATTAGAAACTATTGATCAATACATTCACCTGATGGACATTCATCACACATGGTGATTTGTGTATTTAGCTATTTTCCACGGCACAGAGATGTGATGTTGAAGGGAGAAGAATCTCTTATAGTTGGGAGAGAGATTCTTAAATTTTGTTTGTGATCAACAGTTGAGACCTGCAAAATCCTAACCTTTTATTTTATAAGAATGTTGTAGACTATTTTATAGAGAAGCCTTTTATATGTATATGTTATTTAGTATCATCACCCATTTCCTCAGAACGAGTGAGCTTCTTGGATTCACGTTCTCTTTTAGTACCATTTACTTAACAAAGCTACCCACCATCTCTAATGTGTAGGCCATCTCTCCAAGCAATTCTAGCATGCAAGAATTTTTCCATCTGTGCACCCACAATTGATGCATTATAAACGTGGGATCAGCTGACATTCAATTGAGGCCATCCATCTCAAACTTAGTTTCTCATTTTTAATTTCTCGTTCATAAGAAAACAAATTCATGTCTACATCATTCTTTCTAGCAGTACACAGAAAGGAAAAGTAATCATAGCTCCAACAGCATTACCTTCTCAAATGGCACATAAAAAGAATTTCACGTATTTTCAAATATAAACACAAACTCTCCCCCCTTATCTGCTGTCTCTCTTGTGATATGTTAGGCTCGATTAGAGTCTTCTGCTAAGTACTGTTTTCCAGAGTCGACTTCAACAATCCAACCATGGAACTTCTACACCTGTGAAAAACACAAGTTGTTACTAGAACAACATAAAAACGAACAACATAATATATTTTAATTAAAAAAAAAAACAAATAGATATCAATGGGCACCTACCAACAAGATGAGATTATAATAGACTCTGCCTCCCAAGCACCATAAGAACAATTCTCATCGAGGACTAGTCTAGAAGACATGACTACGTTACGCCGGTTTAATTCCAGCATTACACCGAGGGACAGCTGCATTCCTTCCAAAAGTTTTTACAATAGATTGAATGTCACTTTGCTTTGGAACAAGCTGCTACGTATTTAAAAAAAAAAAAATTAAGAGCACTAATTTCACAAAACTAGTAGTCAAAACATTTAAATCCTTGAATTAAAAACGATGGGTTTGGTTTTTCTCGGGTGGTTTAAAGCTGGATTCAGGGAGGCAAAATCACAAACATCAGGTGGACGTCACTCAGTGGGGTTTCTTCAGACGAAAGTGAGAAGGGACACGCACTGGCGGTAGGAGATGATCTTGTTCACGTAGTTGTCAATGGCTTTCGAAGCCCTAAACGCTCAGTCCACGGCTAAGCCATTATTTACCTTCACAGATAATGATCTTCCATTCTTCGCTCGTGGAATTTGGCACTGAACAAAGCAGTCCAAGGGGACTCTATCACCCTCGCTCTCTGCCTCACCAATCATAATTTCCACTCCGGCACCGCATTATCCCTTTGTAATTGTGCCACGGCCTTTGCTCGAGTACCTCGGCAGCAAAGGAGAGTCGCGATGCACCAGAGATCAATCGAGTTTCTTTAAAGCCATCGCTTTCATGATCTTCAACCATTCTGATATGCTTTTCTTTTTATATTCCTCGCTTGCGTATACTGGGCGTTGTATCAAATGCCCACGTAATCTGCCACGTCAACCATCACCTCATTTTGTCAAAAAAGAAGAAGAAAAAACTGTCACCTCATTAGCATATCACAAGATATCATATTTTAGTAACTCTAGCATCGTTAAAATAAAATTGGGTTGTTTAAGATCTCAATTGGCTATAAAAAAAAAAGTTAAAAGAACTAATGGTACATATATTTAATATGTGGCCGATGCTTTGGTGTGACGTCCATACATTTAATATGTGACCAAAGGTGATTTGGCATGTGAGTAGCCTGATTTCGTTGGAATCCAATCAAGTGTGGCGTGAATATCTCCTGCACAGTAGTTTGTCTGAAGTTGAGAAGCATATGTGAAACGATTGGAGCCATTTCCAAGTTCGCCTCAGAGCATCAAAAGTAAACTTAAAGAAGTGTTGATTTCACCCAAAATGCCAGCAACAGGAGGATGTTCTAAGGTCGTGCTCCAACATTGTCACCCGATAGAAAATAATTGGATTCTCAAGGAGAGAGACTCAAACGAAAACAATAGACACCGAGGAAGAAGATATTCCAAGAGAAGCAGATGTAGAGGAAAGCTGAACAATTTAACAAAGAAGAAAGATGGTCTTAACTATGCCAAGACCATGGGTTCCACTTGCACCAACTGTTATTTGCGTGTTGGCTTGCGAAACATGCCTGTTTGGATTGGTGACGACTTGTTGAGGAAGTGATTCTAGGGGAAGCAAATTGGATGATTTTGATTCCAATGCCTTTTACTTTTCCCTTTATTAATCTCTACTAGAAAATTTTGAATGTATGCTCCTTCGATTTAAATTAAAATCACTATGAAATACAGATTTCACATCATGCTTACTAGTATTGACATTGGTTGAGGAACTATTTTTCCCTCTTTCTTTATGAATTGTGATGCAAATTGCATTAATCCAAAGTGCTTGTTGAATGGCCGTGGTTTTCCAAGTTGTTCTATAGAATTTATCAAATAGACCTCAGTCACCGCTCTTAATCCAATTTATTGCCAATACTTCATACTTCAGAATTATGAAATAGTAAGTTTTGCTCAATCAAATCTAATTTATATCTTTTGACGGTGCATACCTAGGTTCAGCATCCCCAACACCATCGTCAAGCATAGATATGACACATGTGAGATCGAAATGAAGCTCCTCCAATTTCCTTTGAGTTGGACTTGTACACCAATGAAACCTAAGGGAAGTGAAGTCCTGAAATCATACATGCAAAAATCCCCAAATCTAGATTGGATAGAGATAGAAACCTTCTTGAAATGGGAGAGAGGAGCTTCCAAATATAGACTAAATCAGAAAAGGAAAGCTTCTGTAAAATGAGAGGAAAGCAAGAAAAATATAATAGAGAACAAAATCAGCCAAAGAGAAAGGAAAAAAGGGAGGGGACGCTAGCTTAAACCCTCCCCTCCATGGAGGTTGAAGAAGAAAGCTGCGTGAAGATAAGATGAAGAGGAGAAACCCTAGAGAGGAAAGAGGAAAAGCAACAATTTTTATTCGTGACATTTAAGAGTAATATCATACAACAATCTCCAGTGTAATGAAATTATATTCTGTCTGATGGAACTGACATTTTGAGCCTTTTTATCCTAGCTGTCATTCGATCCTTTGCATCATCTTCTCTATCTCTTTAACAATCCTAGGGATGCAACCATGCATGTTCCTGTCAAAACAAAAAAGCGAGAAAAATATGAATATTATGAAATATAGCCATCAACTAGCATGTAGTGAACATCATAATCCAGTAAGAGGAGCACATTCACGGGCCAAGAGAGTTTTTGATTAGGTTGAGTTTTTTCTAGTTAATATTGGCTTATGTAACAATAAAATTGATCGAATTTCTAATATATATATATTGGCCGCTTCAAATTGGAGAATGAGAAAAGCATATGCTCCTATTAAGCAGATCGACGAAATCCAAGTTTTGATCTATGCCCTTCAATTCATATTGAGGACTTGACTGTATAACTTTGCAATTGCTGGATAATGGACATATTGATGCTGATGAATACGGATCATTTGATTTGATCGACATATTTAATGCATGGAATGCGGAAAACTTCTTATGGGATGCATTGGACTCGACTCAACTTTCAAATTTCAAGTTCTCTTTCCCACTCTAAGCATATGTCAGCAATCATAATAGAATGATACGTCAAGGCCCTTCACTTATACCCAACAAAAACAAGGCATAAATCGATTCATAGGGTTGGTTGGCTCGGTCTATTGCTGGGACCCTTCATCATGCATTTAGCTACCCAAGTCTCAACACTTCCTCTACCCAACAGTAGAAATTATTTCTGAAAGGAGAAGGTGAATGTGTTCGAAATCTTACCCATCATGCAGATGTATTCCATTCACATTGGCAGCTTTAGAGAGAGCCTCCTTCCATTTTTTAACCTTGCGCTTCCCAAACTCGCTCTCATGGTCGGTCAATGCTTTCTCATAACTCTGTTTCTTTCCACTTACTTCCCGTGGATTCTGTCCCCTTACTTCCCCCGGTGCCACCTTATAAAATATCGGCAGCAGCTGTTTTGTTCTGTTCTTCTCCCCTTGGATCTGCACCAACTCCTTCAGACACCACCAAGATTCAGCGTAGTTTTCTGAGAAAACGACAACGTACATGCGAGATTGTTCAATGGCTTCCTTCAGTTTCGATGGGAAATCCTGGCCCATCAGTAAGTTCTCGCTATCCATGAAAGTCTTTATGCCCTTTTGCACCAAGGCCTCGTTCAGACCCTTAACAAAGTACTCACGGACATCCTTACCTCTGAAGCTCAGAAACACATCGTACATTTTCAGTTCAGAGATCTTTTTGACGATGTCTTCAATTATCTTGGCCTCCGACATTCTAACATGATAGATGACAGAGACATGGATAATATAAGGTGCCCAAGCTGTCAAATTAAATGAAGCGAGCAACAACAATTCGGTCTAAGAATAATAGATCATGAAGATTTCCATGCAAAAGGACACGAGCACAAATTTTAGGATACAATTTCACATTGCCGCTCCATATAGGCCGTGATGGTGCCAATGCGGAAATAAATGCAGAGTTGTCACGAGACACTATATTAAACTAAGACATGTTAAGGAGGACATTTGTTAAGCATGCCTAAGAAGAAATGAAGTGCTCCCAAAAAGAAGAAAAGAACGAACGAAGGAAAGATAATGCAAAATCGATATGTAATTATTATTGCCTTCGACTAAGGCCCGGCAAACAACCAACCTAATGTAGCCAATTATCCAAGAGAAAAAGTAACAGCGAATTCACAGAAACTAGTTCACCCTTCACAGTGAATATTATTTCAGCTTTGATTATAATTATATATGTAGGAGAATAGAATATAGATGTAAATTAGAATAGACCAGGTGTTTATGTATTATGTACGGTCTTTGATATTGACTACACTTAACCTATTTGAAATTTGCGCAATTTCTCTTTTAACAAGTATCTCAATTCGCACGTTCAGAATTTTGTGTTTTGTGGATATATATACCTAATCTGAATTTAATTTGTTACTTTACCGTGAAACTCAACCTAAGTTTCCTCCGCCCCTTTCTCTTCTCTCCGCCGCCATTGCCACTGCCCCCCCCCCCCCCCCCCTCCCACCACCATGGCGTTCCTATTACCATTGCCAGCCCTAGCTGTTGTTGCGCCTCTCTTTCTTTGTCACGAAAGACAGCGGGACGTCTCAGCCATAGCCAGCCTCAGGCGACCATTGCTCGAGGGTAATGACCCCAGATCTGGGGTCGCGAGCCTCGATTCGTCCCCCAAAGCCAATGGACGCAGAGAGATGGAGGGGGCCTGAGGTGACGCGGTTGGGGTGGCGTGTTGAATCAACGGAGGCTTGGAGAGGAGGTTCTCTGTTTCTTGTGTAGCATAAGTGTGCTCCGTGCTATGTGAGAGTCGGATGAGAGTGTGTTCGCCTAAGAGAGAGAGAGAGAGAGAGAGAGAGATAGCGGCAAAATTACTACTTACTCATCATCCAAGTACCACCCGGACAAGCTACCCGCCTCCTGGAGAGCGTCCTTCCATCTCATCAATTTCCTCACATCCTTGCCGAGCTTCTTTTGAAAATATTCGATACCAGTTCGGTAACTCCCTTTCAATCCACTCACTCTACCTAATTCCACTCTATAAAACACCGGAAAGACCTTGAGGTCTCTTTGCTTCTTACACTCCATGATTTTCACCACCTCTTCCAAACACAACCTTGAATAGGCGTTGTCCTCAGAGAAAATGATGATTGCAAGGTCTGATTCCTCGATCATCTTCGGAACTGTGATCATTAGATTCCTTTCATCTTTCTCCCTTCGTTGAACGTCAAAGTAGCATATTCGAGCATGGACTAGAGCTGCGTATAGATGTGTGACAAAGTTGTTGCCAACGTTCTCTTCTCTGAAACTCACAAAGACTTTGAAACTCGCTCCGGAGTTAGAAGAAGAAGACGCCATTAGAATCAAAAACAGAAGCTGACAATGAACAATAATGAGTTGCCAAAGATTTGGTACTTTGTTTGGGTGGTTTATTCCCATTTGATCTTCTCCATATATTCTAACAAGTTGCCTAAGATTTGGTACTTTTTTTGGGTAGTTTATTCCCCATTGGATCTTCTTTGTATATTTTCTAACATCCACTCGTATGACTTTCTTTAAGAAAGAGAATTATGAGGTGTTTTAACAATATTAGTGTGCGCATAGATCTAACCTATTTGCGCATGAATCTTTCCTACATTAATTAGATGTCTTGATCAACATTATTTTACATCCAATTTATTGCTAATTGAATTGTTAATGAATTTGACCTACCAAATTGAGATAGATTATTATTATCATCATAATTTCATATGGTCATGATTGGAGGCCAGTGTTTTTTTATTAATCAAATGATTGGCTACAAGGAAAGAAAACCTTTTGAAGGTGTCCAAATCCGGTATTTGGTAAAATATCGAACCAATGATCTAATCCAAATGTCTATAATAATTTCATGTTCCTCTAATAAACCTGTTGACACCTGAATTTTTACTGACAAAATCAAACATACGTTAAACAAAATTATTAGCAATAAAAAGCTAATAAAACTCATCAGCTTATTCGTGCGGGCTAGGGACTGACCCGTGAAATTTAAACTGCAATTCATTTGAAAAGTTTCCTTCGGCCCATGGGGAGTAAAGAAAAGTAAAATCGGAATAAGGTAGATATCGTCTTGCTAATTTATAGTCCAAACGTCAATAATAATGCCCTGCTCCTTGGAGAAGCTAAAAGCCAAATTGACTCAATCAAACATAAAGTCGTCCATTCGTCTTCACTTCTTTCCAAATCGACATTAAATTCTAATAAAAAGAGAAGACTATGATTTGTTCACACGCGTTCACAGATACGACGAAGTCTTCTGCTCTCATCTCCCCCCCATCCCCCACCCCCCAAATAACCAAAAAAAAGGAAGGGCGTGGACATTGAATTCTAATAAAAAGAAAAGATCTTTTGTCGGTCTTTTTCTTTTTTTGCTTATTTGGAAAATAAAGTATTTAATCTCATATAAAAAAAAGTAAGCTACTCCATTGGCTCCCAATAATATATTTCCTTGTGTCTTCCGGGAAACGTCATTCGCAACCAATGAGATTTTTTTCCTTTCGTTTCTTTCCTTTTTTGGCAACTTATATAATAAATAACAATTCACAACTACTTAAAAGAAACATCAATTTCTAACCCTCGTGCACTTTTACTTTAAAAGTTAATCAATATATTTTTCATTTTTTCAAGTGGCTAAAAAAATCACTGGGATTCGCCCCAGTGGCTACCCTTCCAACATGGAAAGGGGAGGTGAGGGGTTCAAATCCCCACATTCAAGGAGAGATGAGGTGGGGATGCGTAAGTTTCAGGAGTGAGTTTCGACTCCCACGCCTTGCAAAAGGCAGGGCAAAAGTCTGAGAGTGAGTGTAGAGTAGGAATAGAGTAGGACTGACCAAAAAAAAAAAAGTGGCTAAAAAGTTAATTTCTATAAGGCAGTTGGAACAATTGAATTCTTGTTTCACAGAAAATCCATAACCAGTGTAGGGAATGGAATTACCATTTGTCATGCAACCTTCGGGTTGCAATACAACCTAGCATGGAAAATATTATAAATAGCATCTAAGAAAATTATATAGGATTAATTAAGGAAATGAAATTGTATTAATGGGCACAACAAATGAGCGCGGGATGAGGGAATTATAGAGGAGGAGGCGGCGGGTCCCGCCGGCTCAACAAACTCGGATTGCTGTCGGAGAGCAAATGTACCGCAGCTCCAAGAACAATGAGAATATGCACATAATAAATTATTCCATGACTACTCTTGGATTATATTTTCATGATGCTTTTTTTTTTTTATCAACTTTTGATAATAATTTTAATCATATGAGAAATTGCTAATCCATTACATTGGCTGGTACTAAAGTTTCTAGTTTTTCCTTTAAATATTTGCGTTTCAGTCGTTAGCATGAAAAGTGAGACTGATTGGGGGCGGCGTTTCTCTGTCATCGCCTGCTGACATTGCAATTAAATCTTGGCGGATATATATTGACGTGAAAATTTAAAAAATTATTAATTTTCTCTTTTCCTCCTCCATCTTCAACCTATGCTCCGCCTGAGCTTGGCTATCTCCACCGCCCAAGCCACCGCCCTTAAGCCACCGCCCCACCGTGGCCATCACGGTTTGCGGCAAAGCTGTTGAGCTTGTCGCCAGCAGCCATGGACGAGTCAAGACTCGAGCTCAAAGCCGTTGAGCAGCAAACCAGATCAAAGCTGTTGGGCTATGGTATCGTCACGTCCAGGCAGATCTCTGCGTCCACCCTCTGTCTTCCAGGCGGCTAAGCCTTGGCTACGAGCGCTCGTCCACAGATATGAAGAGACAGAGCAGCGGTCGGCCATGGGTGGCCTCTCGTTCATAGAACTGAACGCACACCCTCTCTGTTGTCTTGGCATCTCAGCGGCAGATTAGGAGACGCAGACTAGTGGGCTTCGCGTCCATGGCCGTGAGCGACGACGATCTCCGCACCCACCATCTCCGTCGTCCCGACGGCAGATTGGAGATGCAGAGCAATGAGCTCGGGGCCGAGACTCCATATCCGAAGCCATGGCCATGAGCGACAACCGACGTCCGCGTCCACCCTCTCCGCTGTCCTAGCGCTTGAGTTGCAGATTTGGAGACGCAAAGCAATGGGCTTGCGGCCAAGACTCCAGATCCGGAGCCATGGCCAACGGTTCCAATCCATGGAATCTCTGTTGAGTGGTGGAAGGAGAGACATTAGCTTCACCCATGGCTTCTCTCATGACCAAATCTAGCCCTCGATGCCGGATTTGGAATTGAGGTAGCGAGCGGAGGAGACGGCCAAACTGGATTGATGCGGCGCCGGCAATTCCGACTCCGCCGTGGCGATGGCTGAAGGACGGGCGGACGTTCGGCTCGTGCAGATGGAAGGGGAAGGAAGAGAGTCTAGGTGGATTAGGGAATTTTTAATTTATTTCTCTGATGCCATGTGTCAATTTGTAATTGGTTAATAATAAGTGCAGGCCACGTCAGCCATTGACGTCGCGCTTGCAAACCACTTCTCCATTTCTCTGGTCGTGTGGTCGTGCTGGTGGGATGTGGGAATGCCCAATATAATAGAGAAGCCGGTGGGGATTTCTATGGTGCAATGTTATACCGTGCCTCAGGTTTTCGAACTGGCAAATGCCGATTGACATTTTTCTTCTTTAGGGTTTTATAACGGATACGACACCCATTCTAGACATGATGAAAACATATCGTAAATCGTCAAATTTGCGAACAATTAAGACCACATGCATGCTCGTGAAAAGAAAAGAAATGCCCACGGAAGAAAGAGAGAATATATTAATTGTGTGCAAAAGATATAAATGTTTAAAAAAGGCAATTGGAAAGAAATTTGAATGGTTGTGAGATGGAGAGATGTATCTTCAATTTTGAAAAGTATGATATTCTAAAATTAATTGACAATAAAATTAAATGAATTGATTTTCACAACAAAAAATTGTTAGTTCACAGCTCTTTCATATTTTGATTTGACTAACTTACCTTATTTAGATTATTTTTCACAACTTTTTCATTTTTTGATTAAACCAAACCAAATAGAACTCGAAAAAAGAGTACAATTCTAGTTATCAGATCACCCTATTTTGTTTTTATATATTTTTGGTGGTTTTTCCTCTTCTCCAGTGGCCACTATAGTACCATAAAGCCACATCTCCAAATCGAACTCCTCACCTATACCAATTTCGTCACACGATATGGAGCAAAATCAAGCTCCTCAAATGATCAATCTCAATTGGAACTTATGCAAAGATCAATAGACCAATCTCCTCCTTTGGATCACGAATTCAAGCAAATGTAACAATGATGAAACAACAACAAGAACAACAAAAGAAGAAAAACGAGAAATTGACGGTAGTGGAATGTAGATATCAAGCAAAATAATTTTGTTTGAGTTGCTCTTTAGCCAGACTGGACTATCGTCCTCCTCATGGATTTGAGAGTTTGCTTTGACGCTTTTGTGCTTAAGTCATGAGGATCGATGAGGGGCGTTGGGGGGAAGAGAGAGAGAGAGAGAGAGAGAGAGAGAGAGAGAGAGAGAGAGAGGAGTCATAGGAGTAGACGCATAGAGCACACAAAGACAATGATAAGGAGCAAAAGTAAGAGCACTTCACAATCTTGGAGAATATAGATACAGGAGTGAGAGAGCTTCACGATCTTGGAGGGATTTGGGAGCCAGAAAGTCTTCGGTAGAGAAGATGGATTTGGGAACAAGAGACCAAATGATGGATCTGGGAGCATCCGGAAGAGTATAGGATATTTTATGGTACCCGATTTTCATCATAATACCCGAACATAAAGAACAACCCTTAGAAATAAGTGGTTTGGTTCGAGTCGATTTGGTATGGACTTTTTTGACAACCCAATGTATATCTTTCTTAAACTTATCACCTATATCTGATGCATATGACATATATCCAAGTAATTCTAGCATGCAAGAATATTTCCATCTATGCCACCACAACTGATGCATTATAAACTTGGGGTCAGCTAGCATTGAGTCGAGGCCATCCAATTCAAGCTTCGTTTCTCATTTCTACTTTCTAATTCATAAGAAAACAAAGTCATCTCGACATCATATTTTCTAGGAATGATAGCACAGTAGTAGAAAATCAAAACTACGACTAGATAACCTTCTCAAATGGAACATAACCAGAACTTCACCAATTTCCATATACCAACAGAAACTTGCCCCCATGCTCTGTTGTCTCTCTTGCGATTTTTTCGGCTCAATTAGAGTCTTCCAGAGAGTAGTATTTTTGAGAGTTAACTTCAACTTTAGATCCATAGTTGGTACTTTTTAAACATGTGATGAACGTAAGTCCCTACCATATCAATATAAAAACGAACAACTTAACAGGTTTGGGAAGAAAAAAAATACATGCTAGTGGGTATGCACCAACAGGATGAGATTATTTTCTGCTGCCCAAGCACAATAAGAACCATTCTCATCGAGGACAAGTCTACAAGACACGATCACATTATGCCGGTTTTATCCCAGCATTACACCGAGGGATAGCAACAATCCTCCAAAAAAACTTTTACACGGAATTGTATGTGAAATATCCTGATCCATCTAAATTGACCCAAGCATTGATATAATAGTAGTCAAAACATTTAAACCTGTAGTTTTTTAATTTTTTTTTTTTGGTGGGAGGAGTGGGTGTTTGAAGCTGGATTCATTTAGGCAAAATCACAAACGCCTGGCCAACAGCAAGCAATGGGGTTTCTTAAGACGAAATAGAGAAGGGACAAGCACTGGCAGTGCGAGATAATCTTGTTCACGCAGCTGTCACTGGCTATGGAAGCTCTATACTCTCGCTCTACACCCAAGCCATCATTCGAAATTCATGGATGATCTTGTTCCATTCTTACCTCGTGGAATTTTGGACAAAACAGAGCAGTCCAAAGAGACTATCACCCTCGCTCTCCGCCTCATCAATCATAATTTCCTTCGTGGCACTCCATTAACTCCTTGTAATTGTGCCGCAGCCTTTGATCAAGCGTGAACTCATGACGTGCAAATAAATTCTTCGAGGAAGACAAGAGGGCAGAGTACCACAGTTGTAAAGGAGTTAAAATAAAATTAGGTTGTTTTAAGATCTCAATTGACTATAAAAAGTTCAAAAACTAACGGTACATTATAAAACCAAAATACCTTTTTATCTAACTTCTCCTTCTGTTTTAAGCTGGGAAAACATAATATACAATCTCATTTCGTAAAACTATAAGATGGATAATCTTTACATATCATCTGTTCACTCCACTCATAAAATAACTATTGAATCGATTTTCCAAGAATACGTCATTATCAGAGTCACGGAAGGTATCAGTCAAACACACCCTATGACATGAAGCAAGCTTTCTCTCTCATATTTTTGTGTTGATCAAGCCAAAAGATACTAATATTCATATTGAGAATTTTCGGATTTATGAGCTAAGGATTAAATCTATGCACTGAAATCCTGTAAAGAAAATTCCAAGTTGCTATCACCAAATTTAGGTCTAGTACACTACTCTTCTTAATATCAAAGGGGGAAGTAGAAACTACGGATTTCGAATTGGAATTTAGCAAGCGGACATGTAAAAAGTTCTTCTAGAGCCAGCTCAATTTGGTAAACATGGATTCGGTAGATTTTTTTTGGCTTAGGAATCATTACTCTTATTGAATACCATAAAGCAAGTACATATTTATGTACCACAAACCCGCTTGAAAAATCATTATTCATTATGTAAGATGTTGAGCATGAGATACTTGAACAGATGACAATATGCATGCGCATAAAAAATGGACCGACATTTGTGTACAATGCAAACAAAATGCCACATGTGACAAAGTGTAATGCTATGGGAGCCACCTCTTGAACCTCGTTAGGATAAACTGTCGCATGGTGGGAGCCACCTCTTGAACCGATGGCATCTAACTGTACAATCCTATTATAGTGCAATCATTTGTGCACATCAGCATGTTTATCTATATGATAATGTTGTAGCAAATTTGCTCAATGTAAGTTGACCAGACTGTCAAGCAATTGGGAAAACAAATTACAAGCTTACTTTCTGATTCGAGCTTGGCTCTAAAGTGATTAAACTGCTCACAAACAATTTTTCCAAAGATGGCTTTGATTGTGTGCGTGTATGCATGCTAGCTCCTACAAGCAATGGATAAAATGGTTTGATGGAAATCGATCTAAATGACAGGAATAGCAAATTGCTCAGAAATTAAAGTGGAAATACTGTGAATTATTTAAAGGTGCAATGCAGGGGGTAAAGGAAATTAAAGCAAAGAACGCTAAACTCAAAGGAATGAGCCAAACAAAATTAATTGAAAACAAGATTAGGAGACATTAACATTGCTGGAATTGAAATTAATCACAGTTTGTACAAATGATGCTTGAATGGAGACATTGACATTGACGTTACAACAATACTCAAAAGGGAAATCAGCAGTAATTTTGGTAGGGTTTGAGCATTATTTCAACATATCTTTTTCCTCTGCATATCTTCTATTCATAAGTCTTAAATTCCCTTTGATTATTACTTGGTCGATGGCCATTTCTTAACATAACTTCTTTTATATATCCATAATTTCTCAACTTAACTAAACTTCTGATACATGAGCATTTCTCGTATTGTTTCCACTTATTTTGAATTAAATTAGGTTGAAGACTCTCTTCCTTAAACTTTGGTATAGCTTGGCTGTGATTATTCACCACCAACGTATAGTGACTTACTGTTATACCATACGACAATTCAGTTGCACAACCAAAGGAGACAAAGTAAACCAAAGCACCAAGAGAAAAAAAAAAAAAAAGAGAGAACTCTCTGCCATCAAAGGATGAAGCATCAAAATTCACAATATATGATTAGCATGTCGAACAAGAACATCCATATCACTCTATGCAATCTCAGATTGATTGATGATGAAGACAAATTCATCATTATCATCTCTGAGGCAAAATGTCAAACAGGTGGTGAACATGAATGGTGAGGTGTTCTACAAATAGGAATTCCTATCATTCGGTGAGCAATATAACATGAGCAATTTGAGATAACAATTTGAAGCTCTCGAAAAAAGGCAAACACGAAACAATCGTATGATCGAGTCTCGATGAATCGACCGCATCCTACTCCGATCCGAATGGTTACCTGCTAATAAATGAAGACACTAAAAGACTTGGAGAATCTCATGAAGACGAAGCTAAGGCAACGAATCGATTCAGCGACGAAATTGCTCGATAAAGATATTCAGCCGCAACTGGCTTCACTGGTTCCTCAGCTCTCCCGCACACACCAAGCGAGGGAGAAAGAGCACGAGAGAATTTTTGATCAGTGGTGAAGAGCGTCCGTTCTCGGCTCTGTCGTGGCTGCGGTTGCAGTGATCGGCGAGGGAGATTTGACAGCAGCTATCACCGATCGGAGATGATGTAGACAATCCGATTGATGGTGATGGAGCTAAAAGGAAGGGGTAACAACTCCGATTAGGAATAGGGGTGAGCAGTTCCCGATTCCAGTTCGGTTCCGTCTGGAACCTGAAACCTACCCTCGAGTACAAATTCCTTAATTTTTGGAATCTGGAACCTACCCGTCAGAACTGAGAACGTGAAACCTACCCTGTCATAGATTCCAAGGTCAGTTTCAGGTTCCAACAGGCTTTTTTTTATTTATTTCATTTTCGTAGTGGGCGCGAATATCCGAAAGACAAAATAATTCAATAGTTGGCCCTCCATTTTCAATACCTGCCAATACATAGCAATGTAAATCATTTACGTTTGAATAGACAACTAAATTCATAGTTTTCTAGAGAAAACATTGTCTAATGTATAATTTGGTGATTCCTTATGGTTAATGTGTTTCATAATAATAACTATGGGCATGTTGTATGAGCATAGGTTGGGCATTTCGCTCTTGATTTGAGTGGGCAAGAAGTGGGTGCCATGTCGAGCAGAAACTTTAAAGGTGTTGGCAGTTGCTAGAGCATAAAAAACAATAGCCAAACAGAAGTGAAAAAATAAAGAAAGAAATGAAATAACAGAGAACCGGTCGTCGGAGAAGAAGCTCAATGAGCTCGTCTCCGAGAACTGGTTGTTGGAGAAGAAGCTCAACGCAAGCGGCATCTTGCCCTTGTTCATAACTTCAAGCTCGTGTTGTTGAGCTCGACCCACTTCACCCAAGTCCTCCACTACGCCTTACGATCCGTGAGGCACTTCACGAA
This sequence comes from Eucalyptus camaldulensis, assembly GCA_019915185.1. Classification (NCBI taxonomy): domain Eukaryota; kingdom Viridiplantae; phylum Streptophyta; class Magnoliopsida; order Myrtales; family Myrtaceae; genus Eucalyptus; species Eucalyptus camaldulensis. The sequence goes on along the minus strand of JAHSVA010000010.1, from coordinate 23,638,363 downwards.
AGCCATGGCTCACAAGATGGAGGCGGCGAACTGGAACCTCGACGAGGCCATCCGATTCATCAAGCCGCGAGCGAGTTTCGCGAAGCCCGGCCACCGGCACTTCGCCATCAAATCGTTCGTGGCCAAATCGATCTTCGAGGGCTTCAACTTCTCCGACTTCGCGCTCACGAATGAGTCGTTGTCCATCGAGGAGCGCACTCCCCAAGCCTCCTTCAACCAGTTCAAGAAGCTCAAGTCTGTTAGCCCATCGAGCTTCATCGCGCGGAACCCGGGCTTACCGTTGGCCAGGTTCGCCAAGGCCGAGTACCTTCAACTTGTGCACGCGAAGCATAAGATTCTCATGCTACCTTCAGGAGGCCTTACAAAAGAAACAACATGACAATCAACTATTCAACCCAATGGAACCAATAAACCCCAACAGAACCGAGTAACAGTCCATCTTCTGCAACCTTCATTTTTTCTAAATTTTGAAATGAAGGTTGAGCAACTGTCAATGTTGCTCATCTTAGTTATGCAAAGGAGCAATCTGTCACTCGAGCAAAAATGTAGAGGAAAACCTACTGTCTCGTCTTCGATCATCCGATAGGCCCTCGCTGGAGTCTCCAAGGGTGTCCCGCTTCACCCCTGACTGGATAGGCAGAAGGAGAGAGAGAGAGTGGGGGTGCGACTGAGCTGGAGGTTGAGGTGGAGGTGGAGGTGGAGGCAAAGGCGAAGGGGTGTGGAGTTAAGGCTGATTGGACGGCCAAGCGAGCGGCGGCAAGAGGTAGTGACGGTGGCTTCGAGACGACGATGGTGATTCACGGTGGCGAGGGGTGGCGCGGATAGCACGACAGCTCATCAGGCTCAACGGCGAGACGACTTGTCGGACGAGCGGTGGGTGGTGGTGGTTCGGTGGCGGGAAATCTTGTGGGGGGAAGCTAGGGTTTTTATTTTATTTTATTTTGAATTATGACCAAAATCGGGAACACCGATTCCTAAAAAAGGGAAATGGGAACCGGAACCGGTCTATTTAGAACCGGGAACCGGAACCGATCTCTTTAAAATTGGGAACCGAACCGGACCCTCCAATGCGGTTCTCCGGTTCCTAGTTCTACCCGGAAACCGTGCTCACCCCTAATTAGGAGTACGTTTGGTGTTTTCGAGAACAATTTCTGATCATAAATGATTCTTTTTTATTCTATTCTCAAAACAATTTCTTACAAAAAAAACGCGTTTGATAATTGTACAAAATTTTTGATCTTGGAATAGAAAAAAAATAGAAGTAGATTTCATGACTACATAAAATTTCTATTCCAATTCTAAAATTTTATCAAATCATAGAAATTCTATTAATTAATTATATTTATACTAAGTAATAAACATATTAACTAATCAAATTTTTATTAAATAGCAAATAGTAAACTATGGAATAAACAAAAAATATAAATAATAAATAATAAATTAAAATACACAATCAAATATGTATTCTCTATATAGCAAAATTTCCATTCATACTTCAAATCATTTTTTAAATTTTTAAATAATTTTATTAATTTTTTCCATTTTTTTCATATTTTTCCTTTTTTCCTCCCCTTCTTCTTCATCTTCATCTTCCTCCTCCTCCTTCTTCTTCTTCAAGGTGGCTGACGACCTCACCAGAGTGTCATCGGCCCTCGGCGAGGCCGTGCTTCGTTGGTCGAGCCTTGCCGGCAGCTAAGTGAGGCTTGGCCGAGCCTTGGCTGGGCGAGTGACCCCGCCCAGATCTGACGAGGTTGAGCTCACCTAGCCACGGCTGGGCCGAGCCTCGCCAACAGTTGGACGAGCCTCCAGCAAGCTCGCCGGCGACTAGCGGCTGTGGATGACAAACAATGGCATTCAGTGAGGGGCGGTGACGGTGACATATGGCAATGGCGATGGCGACAACACTAGAAGAACAAGAGAGGGAAAAAGAATAAAAGAAGAAAGAGAAGGAAAAAAGAAAAATTGGGTAGATTTGATTCTAGAATTGTTCTCGGGATTAAAGAATCAACTTTTTTTTTTATTCTTTATTCTACTCCAAATCCGTTCCCAGAACCAAAAATTTTACCAAACACAATTTTATTTCAAAACTACTCTCAGAAACAAAAAATCAGAATCGGGAAGTGTTTGGATGGTTACCAAACAGCCCCTAGATAGCCAGAGGAATGGAATGGGCTGGACCGAGTCTTCAAAATGCTACCAAATCGGATTGAGGCCTTTTTTTATGGTGGTTAATTTTTATTCATCCATCATTTCTTTTATTGCCCACTTATTTATTTATTTTTATTCGTATCACAAAAATTGCGTGGTCGATATGTCGGCGAAACTCCAAATGTCAACAATGAGTGACATTTTAAAGTAGCTAATTCCATAAATTTGTAATGAGAGTTTAGCGATGATATTCTACAAGCGATCGTCTTTTTAGCTAAATAAACACTACATAAGCGAATTATAAGGTTGGCAATTTTGTGAAATTAATTGATAGATGAGCGAGTACATGGAGTTTTAAAAAAAATATTTCATTTGAGAGTTAGTTATATATGAGCTTCATACAATTTTTTCAGTTAGCTAAATAGGTTATATTTTGTCGCGGTAATGAATCACGCTTGTCGGTACATCCTCCATCACATTCCTCATGTTGTGTATTTTGCTAATTATTTCTTTCCATGATTTGATAAGTTAAATATTACGAAATAAGATAGTCTTGACTATTATGTAACAATTTTATTAAAATCAATCATGTGACATCACATATAACTATTATAGTATATTTGATTATATAAATCTTTCGCTTGTTCGAGATCACAATATCTAAGCAAGCATGTAAAAGCATTTCAAATTACTTTTAAAACTTCATAGAAATTTCTTAAAATTTGTAGCATTTTAATATTAACCGCTACAAAATTTAGGTTCCAAAGCTAAAGTACAATGAAACAAGACCAGAAGTATAGCAAAATGCTACTGTCATATTTTCTACAAGAAAATAATATATTTACTTTATTAAACAATCTTAGACTTTCAAATATCAATTTCTTGTGTATACGCAACACTATTTGTTAGTATGTAAAGATTTTAACCCCTTTCAGAGGTAAGACAATAAATACTAGAAAATTATTTTGAATCATATTTAGAAGATAAGATGTTAATCAGTAACTTGCGAATCATCTTTATTATCTCAAGTTATGAGTTCGTTCTTCTATAGTTATGTACAGGCATAGTGTATTCTCCATATATGCATGGGGATTCTATATAATATATATATATATATATATATATATATATATTTTGGCAAAAGCTTGAGATGGAAATGCTCATTGGATTTGCTCAATTATTAATACAAATAACAATTTCTTTTTGGAATGGATCTTTAATTAAATGATTTTTTTAACAAAAGTAATGAAGAACTAAGGCAAGAAACTGGCCCAAATATAGAAAGGGAGGGATTTTGCCCTCCCCACCCCCCGCGGGGGCGCGGCCATCGGGCCACAAACGGAAAAAATAGAAGTTAAAAAACAAAAAGAAGACACACTCAAAAACCAAAAAGAAGAAGACACACTCGCAATCCTTATACACACAGATACTATCAATCACTCGCACACATTCACACATTTTACCCTAATACAGATTACTTGGAAAATGACTTGGAATCTTTTCGCAAAAGCTCTGGCTTTACCTCCCGCAGCGCCCCACGCCATGCTGAAGGCACATTAGCCAGGCATGATGCACCTCTTCTATTGAATATGTGTGCCGCATGATTCGAATAGCCGCCGCCTAGCCTCTTCCTCGTCTTCACGTAACTCTCTCTCTCCGTGCATCCCTGGAAGGATATCCTACGTGGCTCCCAAGGTAAAATGTAGTCTCATCATCCTCATAGAGTGAAGCTGGGTCCATAAATCGATTCTTCTCGAGCTCAACCAGAAAATCATCCTCTAGTTGATAGCATTGCATCACATATCCCAACTTTTTCACTGTTGCACCCGCTACTCTAATCTTAAGGCTAAATCGTAGAAAACTCTCATTAGATTGACCAAAGTCGACTGCCCCCTCTAAAAATCCCCACAACAAATTTGGAAACAAAAGTTGAAACCACACATGATCCGTATCAAATGAACCAAGAGTTCCTGATAGCACATTCCGCCTTCGGTCGTTAACATGCGGTATGATGTCAAAAGATACTTCCCTTTTTCCATCTTCTACACCAAAGACAACACACAGGTACAATGCTTTGAACTTGTTAAACAAGTCTTGTGAAGCCATGAAAGACATAGTACTGTCTTCAACAAGGACAAACACCTCTGGCATCTCTGTTCCAGGGCAAACAATCCGGTATATAGACCAACTAGACCAACCATTAATTCCGGAATAGCGATACTTCTGTTATATGAGTAAATTGTTAGAAGTATCCAAGTTTGTAATTAGTTCAAGAAGAAGAGTTTGATTTGAGCATATTCCTAGTAAATCCCTGAAGCTAGAGTTTTACAATAATTAGACATTGATCCTTACTTATGTTGGCAATGACTCCCTTGCAAGTGCTAGCTGCCCCTAATATTAGATTGAATCACCCTAAATGTAGCTCATACGATACAAGTGTACTATATAGGAAGTGAAAATTTGATGGAAAATAGAACAACATATCCAAGAAATTAAGAGCATGAATTATAACCATTTTGGTCATAAATTAATTTTTAGAAGAGAAATAAAATTTTCTATTTATATTATTGGATGAGTTTTTAAGCAAAAATATAAGTTTGATAACAACATAAAATTTCTTCCTTTGAAGCAGCGACTACTAGTGGCCAGGGAGCAAAGATGGTGGTTGGCAACCAGTGGCAATAGATGGTTGGCGACAACTGACGGTAGCATATGGGTGGTTGGCTAATAGCAAGAACAAATGATAAGAAGAGCTTTTATTTCTCATTTTTGTTAAAAAAATTAAAAAAAAAAGTTACTTCTTAATTATATTCCAAATATATTTATGAAGTAAAAATCTATTCCTGAAATAAAAAAATGAAATAGTTATATCAAATGGATTTTTATTCCAGAAACAAGTCTGGAATATAAAAATAGTTCTGAAATAAAAATAAAATAGTTATCATATGCGCTCTAATTATCCTTATTAGACCCCCTTGTCTAATGTTCATTGTAATGAGTTCACTTTAGACATCACCGATTCTTCAGTACAAACTGTCCTAATTAAACTCCAACTTACTTGCAACAAACTTAACATTATTAAAATAAATAAAAGAAAAAACTTCTACTTGCACTTAAACTAATGAAAAATCGAAAAGGAAAAACCAATGCATGCCCACTCCACAGACCAGCCTCATCCCAACCACTTTCACCTTTTATGTCTACCCTAACTTCATATAAAAGGAGAATCTCAAATCCGATACTCTCTATAAATTAAATTAAATTAAATCACAATGTCCAAGTAATCCGCTTGGGCTTTTTATGCCATTTCGTTTTGTCGCTTTCAAACTCTCTCTCAAAATGGTAATCAAGGGATGTATTATTTGCTTCGAACTTTTACCCGTTATACTATAAAATGATGTTAGACTAATCAAAATTAACTCACAAAAATTGCATATTCAGTAATTTATGATATTTTTATATAATGATATAATATAACCCATTTATTTAATGGTCTGCTCATAATCTATCGCTTTCTTTAACCCAATTACCATTACTCTACAATATTATCATACAGCTATTGTTTGAATTTGCCCTTTCATGACTACAATCACGAGACTTTTGCCACAACAAGGATTGAAGATATTCTCTTCCCAGGGATATAGACAAATAGAATTGGTTCATATTGTATCTCACTTGCAAAAACAATCATCTTAATCTAATGCAACAAAGAGTGAAAAAGGTCTCATGTGAATTATTGAATTATTATCATCGTGTAGTTTTTATTTGGGTCCGTAGAGTTGATCTAGTACTATTAATGGTGTGGGTTGTTATGATCAATTGTAACGTCAAGAACTATGTGTCCATTGTTCATTAGATTTTCTAAGATTTCAACATTATTTTTCAAGACAGAAATTACGAACATCAGGTCTCTGTCATCGCACCAATTTGAGATTTCGTTAAGCTTTATATAAATGTGCAAAATCACTTTATATTTAGTTTGTTTGTCTGCCTAGATGTTTCAGCTTTTGCATTACGTGCGCCGAACATACACCTTACACTCCGTCTCCACACATGCAGATGCACAAGCATAGAGAGAGAGAGAGAGAGAGAGAGAGAGAACCTCAATTGAGAAGTCGACCATGTTCAATTCTTCTTTCTTTGTGAACGGTTCACTATCTTGTAAATTTTCTGTTTCACTTGAACTTTCTTTCTCTGTGCTCGCGGGGTTATCTTCATGCAAAACCTCGTAAAGTAAAGCTGGATCTAGCGATTGATCATCTTCAAGCAAAACCTCAGCATCATTCTCTAGTGGCTTGCATATTAGTCGGAATCCACACTTTTTCACAATTAATTCATCAGTCATACGTATAGTCCCAGAATAACAATAACCCAATGTTCTAATGCTAAAGTGGAAATGACTCGAGTCATTTGGACTGAAAGGGTCTACTGTCCACACCTTCTTTGATTCCATATACTCGAGCCACACATGATCCGAATTGAATGACCTCACAAACCTCATGTGTTTTGTGACTTTGCCATCAACAACTCCCATAACCTCAAATGTCCAGTTTTTTTTAGTTCCTTCTACTCGAAATACAACACAGAATGCTACTCCTAGGATCTTTTTATACATATCCTTTGAAGCCACAAAAGATATATAACCATCTTCATTGGGGAGCAACCACTTTGGCATCTCTCCTCCAGGTAGAATAACTTGGCGATTTATTTGGCGATGAAATTTCTGTCATAGATGTAGACTGTTAGATAGTTTTTCGAAATTGGCACCTAAAAGCAGGAGCTTCAATGAGTTAATTGGTAGTCCTAGACTTTTAGACGTAGTAAGCAATAGCAATACAAATATTTTATTGTATTTAATTGGTGGAAATAGGATAGGTATTGTTGAAGATTTTGTCATTGGATGAACATGTATTGTTGAAGTGTTTCATTGGGTGATCCTTGTAATTCAACAGCGAATTAGAGCTCTATAAATAAAGAGAATATCCTTTGGATTGTCTTATAGCAACCTCCATCACAAATACATGCACAATCACTTTCTACACGTTTGCTTTTTTTTTTTTAATTAGTCCACCATTCCGAGATTTTTAGCCTTTTGCAATGCACAAACACTCAATGCAGCCAACATGTAGATGACTCCATATTAATAGAGAGAGAGAGAGAGAGAGAGAGTAACCTCAAGCTTGAACAAATCATTCACTTGAAGAGATTTGCAATTGTATGCCTCTAGTCTTCTCAACTTCCTTGGAATCTCAGGAACCTCTCGTAGTTGTTGGCAATTCGAAGCATTCAAAACTTTCAAGTCATATCGTTTCTCGCACGTAGGAAGGTTAGTAAAATTGTTTCCCTCCAAATTTAAATATTGTAAGCAGGGAAAACTGGAAAGGTTTTCCAAGAATCATTCTTTTGATAGAAGGCAACACGCAAGATTCAACTCCAACAACTTGGGAAATCCCGTCTCTGTATGGGGTTCACTCAAATCCACCTCTTCTTTTGGAAACTCGATTAGTTTTAAGCAGCCATGAAGTTGTAAGACTTCAAGATTTTGCAACCTGTAAATGCTAGACGGAAGGATTGCCAGTTCCTTGCAATCAAATAAATACATCTTTTTGAGAGAGAGAAGATTTTCAATGGATGTAGGAAGTTCTTCAATTGAAGTCCCATTTAGATAAATTTCCCGCAAGCTGTTGTTCTTATTCGGAGTATCAATGAATCGTTGCAAGTTAGAGCACCCTTCTAAATTCAACAACCATAACTTACGGAGATATGCAACTGAATTGTGAGCATGCTCCAAGTTTTGGCAATTATCAAGATATAATTCCTCAAGATTTGGAGTAAAAGAGAAGTCCGGCATACAAACCAGTGAATGGCATCCACCCAAGTTAATGAACTTCAAATTTTCAAAGTCCTGCAAGAACAAGAAAACCAACTTATATAGACATTCCGGATGATCAAAGAAAAAAAGTGAGATACATATTCATTTCAAAATTTGGCTCTGATCATAATTCAAGCCACCAGTGATTAGAATTCACTTGATCATGTGGTGCATAAAGAGCACACCCTCTCACTTTATAAAGATGAGTTTTGTAAGTAATCCTTGTAAATTCGCCAATGCTTGTAATTTCACCACGCACTTGAATGGCGTGGCTACTTCTGCTAGAAACAATACTTGTAATTCAAAGAGATAAGGAGTGCGTTTGTGTAGCCTCAATTGGAAGCACACGAACCATGGTCAATCCTTTGTCAACTAATTCATCACACGCACATAAGCTAAACATCTAGAATCTTATGTAGAGATTCGAACAACCTGCGTATATATCCACTTATCATAAAGCGATGGTTGGTTGATCGTTTTTAAATAAATGGCATATTTTGTATGCCTAGATGGTCATAAATATAACCAAAAAAAAAGTTCTTTATCATCTCTTCTAGTCCAAGTTGTCTTGCTAAGTATTTTTTTCTTTTTAGCTACATATAAGTTGGTGTGGCGTAAGCTCTCAAAGTCTGTATCATCATAAATACAATCACTATAATTACACCTTGCATTTTTGTATGTGTATATATATAGTCCATGATTCGATAGACTTTGCCATCTTGATCTCATGGATCTCATGTGCAATTTATTAAATCCCTATGGTGCACATCCATTGAATATATGATGAGTCTCTTAGCATCTTCTTTCAATTAATTTTGAACTACTTTCTTCTTGAGACCCTTTATCAACAAGTTGTAATCCCATAATGATTTAAGTATTCTTGATATAGTAAATTCTCAATGACCTCTCTAAAATTATAGCACTATTGTTCTGAAGGACGAAAAGAATATTAAACGAAATTGAGATTGAGGAATAAGATTTGAAATGTTATATTTGAAATTATATTTGAAGACATATCTCTCTAAAGATAAATGTGGTGAGTTTTTCATAGGACAAATGAAGACCGTCAATTAAACTTTTTAAATGCAGACAAACCTAATCACTCGCCTATGTGCTTTATGAATGGAAATATTGCAATTAATAGGAAGAGGATTGTAGGATGGTTTTTAAATGGTAAAAAATTTGTAAATGATTGTGATGGACCCTTGATGGTTTACGTGTTATGTAGTGTTATGTTGGTGAAACGGGCGCCCAGGTGGTATTCCAAAGACAACCTTCTGATGGTGTTGTCAAGTCTATGAGTCACTTTTGGTGTTCATTATGGTGGATAATGGGGACTCAACCATAGTTTAGTCCTATTAGCCATCACAAATCGATTGACAAGCTGAGGCCGTCAATAGAATTTTGGGCAATATAATAAGGAGTTTTATTGGAAAACATCTTAAACAATGGGATTTGTTATTGGTTCAGATGAATTTGCAGATAATACTTTGGTGAGTCCAAGTATCGAAAAATGCCAATTTGAAGTTTTGTATCTAGAAGACAATAAATCTCTATTCCTTTTGCAAAAAAATGTGATATTTTTGGAAAATATTTTCCAAGATGTCATCGTCTAGAAAAATGATAATATATATATATATTTTTTTATATTTGATTGAAATCTAAAATTGAATTGGATATATATATATTTTCCATTTATCCTTCTTCATCAACCAATGGCTGGTCACGGCTAAAACCACGAGTAGCTGGTGAGCTTGTCCCTTGCCTATGGCTAGTCGACAACTATCGTCATGACTGGCCATGGGCTGAGGAAGAAGGAAAGAGAAAAAGAAAGAAAAGAAAAATTAAAAATAATTAAAAATTCAAACTTTCAAAAATATTTTTAGAAGAACAAACATTTCATTAATCAAGGTCCTAAGCCCAAGCATTGAGGACCCATGCATGACATTTGTGGACCAAAACTTGAGTATTGGGGATCTGAGCACTGCCTTTATAGACCCAAGCTTAGGTACAAGGGAATCGGGCACAAGCATCACGGATTCAAGCTCTACCTCAATGAACTTGGATATGGGTGTTGGGGGCCCAAGCGCGGCCGCTGGAGACCTTAACCTAAATGCCATGACTCGGGAATGAACGTTAGAGTTTTTGTACCTAAGCATAGAGTTTTGAGTCCAACCACCAATACATAGGAGTGAGCATAGTCCGGGTTGGGTCGGTCCACCCCCTAACTTTAAGACCAATCTGCACAGCGTTGGTCCTCAATTTTTGGGATCGATGACCGACCTTATTGAGCTTGGGACCGAGGACCAAACCCATCCAATGGGTTTGGTCTGATTCCAAGGTCAACCCATGACTAATTGATAATTTGTTATTTCATTTTTTATACTCTTTGAAAAAACGATTGAAGACTGAACTGACCCAATGGGTTCGGTCCGGTTTCAAAGTCAATTTAGGACTAACTAATAATTTTTTATTTCATTTTTTGTACTCCTTGAAAGGGCAACTGATGACCGTACCGACCTAATGAGTTCGATGATGAGCAAGGTCAACTAAGAAAAGCAAGCGGTGAGGGTCAAGTGGGGTGAGCGTCAGACATAATGAGTATTGAATGTTGAGCGAGGAGCAACAAGCCAAATGAGCATCCAGAGGCGAGCAGCACAAGTGACCCAAAGTGACCGAGGCGAGTGTCAACTGGTGAGCGGATAAGTTTTTTTTTTCGATTTTACCAAAATGAAGACTAAGAGAATAAATAAGACATAAAAGAGTGACTACTAAAGGAGGATGCCATAAGGTGCCTTTTTGGACACCATGAAGATTCCTCACAAAAATATTTTCCTCCTTCGTAAATTATTACTATTGACACCGTAAAAAACATTAAAAACCTAAGTTATTAAAGAACAACGTAAAATTATTTGAACTCCTCACTAGAGAGATGTTTAATAGTATTGACGCCGTTTATTTTAAGATTTTATCTATATAAAAAAAATTATAAATAATATTATATATCTTTAGTTAGGATTGATCCGAGTTCGACCGACTCGAAACTCTCAGGACTAAGGACGAACCTGCATAATGCTAGTCCAGGAATTCTATGACTAAGGATCGACCTAATCTCCCTAGGAAACGGACCGAGACCGGCACGGTTGGGCCGATCCAAGGTCAGTCCAAGGTTGACCTTGGATCGATGCTCACCCCTACCAATACATGGTCATATATTTGGAAAATGTTTTTCAGTTTTTCAAAGAAGGAAATCATTTTCCTAAATTTAAATATAGGTTTTCTATTTACTAGGAAAATATTTTTCATAGACTCATTTTTCTAAGTAAACCAAACACAGGAAAATGAGAAAAATGTTTTTCAAGAAAATATTTCCCTTGAAACGAACAGTGTGTTAGTTTATCTCATATGAAGCATGGGAAGAGAAAAATATAAGAGACTTTTTATGCATATAGTACTACGTACAAACGGGTTGAGTGTACTGTGGATGCACAAATTTATTTATTTTTCGTAAAGATGGATCCACAGAATTGATAGTTGTAAAATTGAGGAAAATCACCAATTTAGACATATTTAATGGAAAGAAATTGTTGATAAAATACACAATACATAGAAACATATAAATGTATATGGACAAAAAAAGATATTTCAAGATAATAATTTGGAGATTTCTCGTACATATAATTGGGAGGCTTGAGACACTTTTAGGATCCGTTCGTTTTGCAGAAAATGGGCCATTTCTAGAAAATATTTTCCCATAAGTCATTTTTCAAGAAAATGACAATATTTTCTGGTGTTCGACTAAAACTTGAAAATGTTTCAAAAAATATTTTTCAGTGTTCAGTAAGGAAAATATTTTCTAAGACTTCACCACTTAAACATGTATCACTTACCGACCTATAAATCCATCAAATATAAACTTACCTTTAAATCCGGGCAAACTTGTCTCATGTCTTTGTTCCCTCATTGTCACCAAACGCTCATCTACTCTAAAAAATGTTTGTATGGATTTTAAAAGAAGCAAAGCATGTACAGCTCTAATATAAATCTTTCAGTTTAAGTGGCCTTGTCTCCCCTTATGTCTTAAGAAAAAAGAAGCAAAGCATGTAGAGCCATATGCTTGAGCAATGTACAACTATAAGGTTGAGTAAATAAAGAAAATGATAAGCAAGAGTTAGAGCGTGAGCTTGAGATCGACAAACTTGAGGTTCGCCTGGCAACGGCCGACGACTAGCCAAGAAAAAAGAAGATGGAAAACAAAGAAAACAAAAAGAAAAAAAAAAGAAAAAGGAAATTAAAATAATTCGAATTAAAAAAGAAAAAGAAAATTAAAAAATAATTCGAATAAAAAAAGAAAACAAGAAGAAGAAAAGGGAGGAGGATGTGAGGATTTGTAGAGATGTGAGATAAGAGAGACCAAGAGAGGAAAATATTTTTTACTTTTCAAAAGTGGAAAACATTTTCCCCTAATTTATAAGACTTTTTCCTTTCATGGAAAACATTTTTCCTAAGGAATTCATTTTCCATGAAACGGACATCAGAAAATCCGGAAAACATTTCCCAGAAATTATTTTTCGTGAAACGAACAAAGCCTTAGTAATCAATTAATTTGGTCGAGTGGTGGTATCAATTGTCCCAAACAGACCAAATAATTTATGGAGTGGTCCCAAGAGAATACTCATGTGTTGAATGGAACATAAAAACTAAATTGCTAACATGATGTATTTAACATCAATATTTGAGAAAGCATGCTTGGTGAACTGGAGGTTAGGTGCGGAGTAAGACCGGTGAATGAGCCCCGAGCAACCAAAAGGTAAGATATTATAGTTCTATTAGAAGCAACAACACGCACAAGCATACCTCTATCAAATTCATTTTGCATTTTTGGAAATTCGATGAGACCTTCTTAGGAACTTAATCTTTTAAAAACTTAATTTCTCTTCGAGGATGTATGCACAATTGACCGGACACGGGACATTATGTAAGTAATTGTGAACGTGTTTAATATTCTGCATTTTATTTCTACTTGCTGATTAATGTTTGAATTTGTTCTCCTAATCGATTCCACGTTTGATAAAACGAGATCTTATATAAGTGAGTTACGAATATTCATTTTATTATTTCGAAATTATTAAATTTTATAATGATTTAGCAACATTTATCTGCGGAGCTTTCTAAAATGTTATTTTTACTATTTTTTATAAAACTACCAACCCTCGTTTAAATCCTTTTCCCGACGTTTATTCCATTTTTGGAATTACCAATCGTTTTTTCTGTACTGCATTTTTTTGTTTGAGTTACCAATGTGTTAAATTTACAACTCTTTTTAGAAAATAACCAATTTTGATTTGAATCACCACTAATTTTTTTTTCTAGTGTTTTGAAATTATCGACTGTTTTAATAATCTACGAATGCTTATATGCCAGCTTACCAACAAGTTTAAGTTACTATCTCTTCTAGAAAATTATCAACCGCTAATTGAGTCCACTTTACCAACGTTTATTAGGTTGTTTGCAAAAATTAAATTTGTTTCTATAATTTATCAATATTAATTTGTTGAAGTTATCGACCAGTTGAACTAACTCCTATACTAAATTACCTACTATTTCCTAAATTACCAACTATTCCAATAATTTACCAACAATTATATGCAGAACTAATTTAAGAGCTCTTACATTAAAATACCAATAGATATTTGAGTTAGTTATCAATATTTATTTGATTGCTTCAAAGGTATTAACCATTCTGATAATTTACCAACATTTGTGGCAACTTACCAAAAAGGTCTAATAACTCATATCCAAAATTATCAACTCTTATTTGAGTTAATTAACATTGTTTAAGAAGTACCCACTGTTTCAATAGTTTACCATGGTTAATTTGGTTAATTTGGAAAGCCTACTAGCATGTTAACATTACCACTCTTCTATGAAATTAACAATTCTGCTGAATATTATTATATTACTAACATCATTACAATTACCATCATTTATGGTGATTAAGTTACACACTCCTATTTGAGTCACCAACTAACTTCTATTTGATTGTTTCAAAAGTATAAACTATTCACATAATATACCACTTTCGCTTGGGGATTCGCTTGGGGAACGTTCCAACTTTTTTAAGTTACAATCAAATAAACAATGGTGAATGGACTCAAATAAAAATCGGTGAATTTTGTAAGAGTTGGTAACTTCAACATGTTGATAACATTTGCAAATTAAATGTTAGTAAATTATAATTCAGAAGGAGATTTCAAAAACGTCATTAACCGAATCAAATAAGACTTAGAAAAACTAACATTAGATGGTAACCTAGCCTGTGAAGAGTTGGTAAATCACTCAAATTTATATAAGTAACATGGAAGCTCCTTGAGGCTCAGCCACCTACTTAAGTTCAATATCTCTAAATTTGGCACCTCTGAAAAGTCAGGCACACAAATCAGCAACTTACAGTGGCTAAAATTCAGAAACTTCAAATTCCTAAAACACCGCGAATTAAAAAGAAGAGCTGAACAAGATTTGATAAATTCAATTTGTATGCACCGAAAAGAAAACCATTGACTAAAGCATTTATGACATACCTTTAAGTTCCCTCCAAATTTCTCAATTTGGCTGCCACGAACATCAAAGCAAACAAGTTTCTTTCGACCAGCACTAAACTCCAGAGTGGATAAATGACATCCATGCCATTCAAGCCACCTTAAATTATTAGGAAGACGTACGAGACCTCCACTGATTCGTGCATTCGAAAGTATTAGCAATTTTAGTTTCCTCATGCGCGTGAAAGCACTGGGATTGATGTGTAGCACTTCTTCTCTCGGCAACCGCAACACTATGCCTTTAACAGCTTGGATTCTCTGTCAAGGAAAAGAAAATAATCAATCATTTATAACCAACTGCAATTAGGTAATAGCATTTAAATTAAAGAAGATGAGATTATCTATAGTTTCATGAGAATCTCTCACCGTATCCTCCGACAGTACTTCAAAAACATCATCATAGCACCATAATCTACTCCGTTTCCCAGGATCATCTAGAGACTCATGAGACTCATGTTTAACAATATCCTGGCCCATTTGCTGAATCAAGTCATGCATTTCAACCATCCCATACTCAATTGTTACTAAGGATCTGTCTATTAGAATCTGAATCCCAGTTAATGTCTTCAAACCACAACCATCAAGAACTCTAGTTACATAATCTCTACCCCACCCCTTAAAGAAGCAAGTAATGTCAAGAAAAATGTCCTTCTCATTCTCCTCCAACGCATCAAAACTTATCTTGAGAACACTGTATATATCTTTAGTAGGACTTTCAGCAAGTTTTTCCAACGTACTCTCCCATAGTGCTCTGCTTCTATCAAATAAAAAGGCACCCAAGACCACAATCGCTAAGGGAAGACCTTTAGCATAGTCCAAAATATTATCTATGAGATCCCTGCTTATGTCTTTCATCTGGTTTCCTTGAAAAGCATGTGAACTGAGAAGTTTAAAAGCTTCACTTTGATCTAATAGATCAACTTCATATACCCGATCTTTTGCACGAGAAGTTAGTACATGTTTATCTCTTGTCGTAATGATTATCTTGCTCCCTTTTCCAAACCATCCACATTCTCTAGCTAATGCATTTAACTGGTCCCCATGATCCACATCATCAAGCACAAGTAGAATCTTCCTGCAGCAAAGTCTATTTGGTATTAGATTAGCGCCTTGATCTACATTTGAGACTGCTACATCTTCTTTCCATAATATCTCGGACATCATTTTTTTCTACAAATGAACTAGGCCATCAGGTCTACCGGAATTTTCTCTAACATTTGCAAGAAAGCTGCACCCATCAAACTGATCAGCAATACTGTTATAGACAGCTTTAGCGATAGTGGTCTTCCCTACACCTCCAGCTCCCCATATTCCTATCATCCGAACATCACCTGAGCCCATACTCAACAACGACGTTACATTTTCTACCCGGGAACCTACACCGACGGGATATTTGGCAACACTGAAGGGTGCTCGTTCTACTATATGCGAGATCTCTTTGACGATCTTCTTGATGAACTCGGTCTCATCTCTGCCAAAACAAAGCAGCAAAAAGAACACGAATAAACAGAAACATACAATCGATTGAACTAACCAAAACTAACAGAAGGAAAGAATCAGTCAACAGTACAAAACATTACTCTAGTCTAACGCACAATCGATGCCATCATGTATCAATAAAAATAGAGAATTCCAAATTCTTTTACAGGGTCGAAGAGTATTACTGTGATTTTTCATCGGTATAATGCCAACCGGCCAAATTGGCGGCTTCAATTAGGGCTTCCCTCCATTTATCCACCCTCTCAGGATCCTGTCCCAATTTCTCGTGCCTGGCCAATTCATCGCCGTAACGCCCTCTCAACCCTCGAATCTCTCCGGGCTCCACTTTGTAGAACACGGGCAGCACCGGCTCTTCCTTGAGCCTCCTACACTCCATTACCTTCACCAGCTCGTTCAAGCACCAGCTAGACGAAGCGTAGTTCTCGGAGAAGACGAGCACGGCGATCCGCGACTCCTCGATGGCCTTCATGAGGGCGGGCGAGATCTTGTCCCCGCGCCTCAAGTCCTCGCTGTCGATGTAGGCGTTAATGCCGCGATGAAGCAGACACTTGTGGAGGTCATCGACGAAGCCGTGGCGGACGTCTTCGCCTCTGAAGTTAATGAAAACGTCGAACCGCCATTTTACTTCGGAAGAGGAAGAAGAAGAAGAAGACGACAACATTGGAAGATAGAATCTGAGCTTAGTTTGAATTCGTGTCGAGCAGTGAGTGATGCTTTTATCGTGGAGTTGGTCAAGAAGTCGATGTGGACTGAGAAACATCGAAGGTCGCACCGTGTCAGGAAAAGCGTCTTTTGAATTCGTGTCGAGCAATGAGTGATGCTTTTATCGTGGGAGTTGGTCAAGAAGTCGATGTGGACTGAGAAACATCGAACGTCGCACCGTGTCAGGAAAAGCGTCTTTTTCATTTTTCACAAATGGACGAAAAGTTTTCTTTCGTTCATTTTTATTTTAAAATTGTTTGTTTTTTGTTTTTGTGAGGATAAAATTGTTTGTTCTGTGTCTTACAAAAAACCGGAAACCGATCGTTACCAAAAAAAAAAAAAAATTAACCAAAAAAAAAAATCGGAAACCGAAAAGTTTTCTTTCATTCACCCTCTCCGTTCTTCGCCTTTCTTCGGATTGTTGATTGAGGGTCAGCAGTCTGTTTTGCGGTAGTTTGTAGTGTCGTGGGTTGTTTAGCTTGTTCTTTTTTGCCTTTGTATCTTTTGATTCGGTTCTCTCTCACTCTCCCTATTTTCCTGCAACTAGAGTGTGCGTTTTGGCTCCGAATTCTTGTATATTTGTCCAAGCTTAATATGTTCTTACCATTTACCAAAAAAAAAACAAAAACCAGAAAGCAACTTTATTTTATGGGTGTTCAATATCAATCGTCCGAATTGAGAACAACCCGGACCAAACTGAATCAATCGATTGGATATGATTCTCAAGAGTGTCCGTCTTGTTCCTAATTCTTAAAAGTGAAAACCGGGTCAGACTTGACCTACTATATATAGTTTTTATTTCTTCAAAAAAATTTGTCAAGTATGAACTAAATACTATCTTGTCCAGTAACAACATAAGTTACGGCACAATGACTTTTCATTTATCACCACTTCCGTCAATATCTTAAGATTTATCACTCTCATTGTACACGAACACTCTTTAGTGATTTTTAAATAATTTTATTGGATCGGATCAAGAATCCATCGTCCCTAGTTTTTTCTATTTGCCAAAGTTCAGTATTATTCAAAGCATATAAAAAAATTAGCTATGAATTTATGTATGCAATAAAAAAAATTATCATTCTCAACCCAAATCCGATATATTCTATTCCGATATTTCTTCTTCTATGAATGGCAACATATCTTTCGCATTATTAGGTAGCAAATTGTTTAGATTTTTTGCTTATTCAACTCATTGTGTCCCCAAAAAATAATTCATAAAATAGATTTTTTAACGCCTACCAGATATAATTTTGTTTTTCCCCATTAATTGATTTTCATATTTTTAAGTAGCAATCTTTTGTTTAAGAATGGAATGAGGGAGTCGTGTGCATGTTTACATTATCCAACTCATCGTGTCCCCAGAAAATTCTCTTTTCTATTTTATTTTATTACTTTTCTGAACAAATGAAGTATGCACCGGGGTTAACCTATGTGCTTTGTTTGTTATTTACCCAAGATACGTATGGAAGATCCCAGCTTGGTAAAATACAAGTAGTCTTGTTTGAAAACAAGGCTTCACCTTTTCCATTTATTTTGACTACAACCCACTTTGAACGCGGTAACAAGCCGTGATCTCAATCGAATATTTTTTGTTAATTCCTTTGGGTAGCTTTCTGAAAACAAGCCTCAATGCCAATGTCACTTCTTTGGTCGCGAAATAATTAACACAATCTATTTCTTTTGCAAGACTTGAATAAAATTTGGGCACTTTCAACTAAGTAATGAACGCACACCAGGCCAGTTTACCTCCAAACATCCAGCTCCCGCAGTTTTAGATTTGGATTTGTCCGCCCAATTTAGCTAACCATTTAAAGTGCTATTAACGGCTAGTTGACTTTGTTCTTTTCCCTATAAATATAATAACTCATTGCCTTGGTAATTATCCAAAATCCCTCTTGCATACACTTTGCAATCAAATTCTTCAGAGATCAATGTGAGAACATTTCTTTGTAAAAGAGTGTGTCTTGTTCATAAATGAATATCGGCTCCATTGTGAATCAATCTATGTACGAGGCTTCAAGTATAGTTGATTAGACAAAACTCTCAAACATTCTCTGGAAATGGAGTTGTGACCCATTTGGACCAAACCGCTATAAAACGGTTCAGCATTCCTCTCTTGCTATTCCTTTTTATTTATATGCATATAATATGCGTAATAAATTGCTTAACTTATATTTGTGTGTAAATACTTGATACTATGGAGCATATTCTATATTTGGGCAAAAAATTGCTTGTGTTTACTTGAATTTTTTCAGCTAAATATCATGGCATCACATGTCGATGAATTAAAAGAGTTGGTGATGCATTTTCATCACAATACACAATTAAACAATAGTATGGTCACCAAGTGTGAGGAGGAATCCAATACATTCGCGCACCAAATACAGAAAGGCACATGCATCCTTTTAAACTTTTTCCCACATTTCATAAAGCAGTAGTCATCAAGCAATCTTATTAGCTTTTGTAATGGCTAAGGAATACCCATTCCTTTCATAGCTTGAGCATGAAAAATAGATCAAGCTTTATGTTCAGTTGAAAATAATGCAATTGGTTTTAGAGTATAAATTGAAAGAAACGAGAAATTTCCAAGAAAAACACCTTTAAATGATTAATTGGTACATTAATACATATTTTCAAGTACTTTGGAGCAAATGATCTTTCGCTCGGGTAGGGCCTTTTTCATTGAATGCTTTTTTGTAATTCACTTGCTTAGTTGTGTTATTCCTAATCAAATTGAAGTGCAAGTTATATTCAAAAGAATTGGATGCTTCATGCAGAATTTAATAAGAAAGACTTCATCTAGGTGTTAAAGGATACATTTCACTCAAATCATTTTCAAAAGAGGATTTCCACGTTTGTACTTTAACAAAGATTAGCACTTCAAAAGTTTAAAGCTTCCACTAACGTTCAATGTCTCATGTGTTTTGATGATATCTCTCCATTTTATTTCTGTCATTTTTGCTTAGTCAAAAGTGCAAGGGAGTTTTTACTCACCCCATGCTGGCTTCACTCCATGCAACTTCGCTTCCGGGAAAGAAAAATTGTGTAAGTTGATTTTGATGGGCAGGTGGCCCCACCATCTTGCTCCTTCTTCATGCTCGTATCTAGAGCGAATCCAAGGCTTGAGTCAGTGGTTCATCTCGGTTACATTTTCTGTTCTTTTTTTTTTTTTTTTTGCTATTAATAGAAATTGCATGATAGTTATTATTTGGAAAAATTCTAAATAAGGGCATGAAATAGGACTTTTTTATATATAAAAAATGGATCTAAATTGACATTATTTTAACTAATGACCTAAAGCGGCTAAATTAATCTCACATAAAATTCACGGATCAGCTAAATGTTTGAAGTGCTATTAACAGCTAGTTGACTTTGTTTATTTCCCCTATATATAGAATAACTCATTGCCTTGGGGAATTATACAAAATCCCTCTTGCATACACCTTGCAATCAAATGTAAGCATTTCTTTGTGAAAGAGTGCGTCGTGTTTATAAATGAATGTTGGCTCTATCGCAAACTAATCTTTGTACGAGGCTTCAAGTATAGTTGATTAGGCATAACTCTCAGACAATCTCTAGAAATGGAATTGGGACCCATTTGGACCAAAACACTATAAATTAATTAGGCATTCCTCTCTCGCTACTCCTTTTTATTTGTATGCATGTAACATGTTTAATAAATTGGTTAACTTGTATCTATGTGTAAATACTTGATACTATGAAGCATATTCTATATTTGGGGCAAAAAATTGCTTGTGTTTTCTTGAATTTCTAAAGCTAAATATGATGGCATCACATATTCATAAATTAAAAGAGTTGGTGATACATTTTCACCACAATACATAGTTAAATAATAGTATGATCAACAAGTGTCAGAGGAGGAATTTGATACATTCACTCATTAAATGCAGAGAGGCACGTGTATCCTTTTGCCCTTTTTCCTTGCATTTCATAAAGCAACAATCGTATGACAATTTTAAAACATTTAGTAATGGAAATAGATCAAGCTTTTCATTCAGCTGAAAATGAAGCAATAGGTTGTAATGTATAAATTCAAAGAAATGAGAAATTTCTAGAAGAACACCTTTAAATGATTAATTGGTGCATCAATAGCTTATCTTCTATTACTTTGGAGTGAAGGATGTTTTGCTCAGGTGAACCCTTTTTCAACGGATGCTTATTTTGGAATTCACTTGCTTAGTTGTGTTATTCCCAATAAAATCAAAGTGCAAGTCATTTTCAAAAGAATTGGATACTTCATGCGTAAGTTCATAACAAAGACCCTGTCTAGGCGTGGAAGAATACATTTCATTCAGATTCTTTAGTCCAAAAGAGGATTTCCGTGTTTGGACTTTAAGGAAGAATGGCACCTCAAAAGTGGAAAGCTTTCGCCAACGTTGAATATTCTATGTGTTTTGATGATATCTCTCCCTTTTTTTTTTTTTTTTTGTCTTTTTTGCTTAATCAAAAGCGCAAGGGAGTATTTGCTCATCGCTTCCGTGCTAGCTTCACTCCACTCAACTTCGTTTGGGAAAGAAAAATGATCAAATTGATTTTGATGGGCAAGTGGCCCCACCACCTCGTTCCTTCTACATGCTCATATGTAAAGCGAATCCAAGGCTTGAATCCAATGGTTCATTTCCATTACATATTTTTTCTTTTTTTCTTTTTGCTATTAACAGAAATGGCTTGATGGTTATTATTTGGAAAAATTCTAAATAGGACACGGAATAGGGCTATTTTAAAAATTAAAAAAAGGGGGCCTAAAAATGACATTATTTTTAATAATGACCTAAAGTGGCTAAATCAATCTCAGGCCCAAACTCACTGATTAGCTAAACTTTTGTTGGCCATCAAGCAAGTGATTTTTCCACTGACCAGAATATGGGTACTTTTGTCCAAGAAAAATTTGAGTAAAAATTTACAAGCGCTAAAAAAAATCCAAACACTAAAAATTACAAGCCCTTAAAAATTCCAAACACTTCTTCCTTCGTTTCTTCACATGTTCTTCCTCTTTTTTCGGTCTTCGTTTCTTTTGAGAGAAGAAAACAAAGCTCGGGCAAGACCCGCCTCTCGTTTGTCAAATGCTCACATATGACACAAGGGTCTTGATCTTTCATCATATTTTCCCAAGTTTGCGATTTACTTCGATCTCCACTTATGCTTAACTGAGGTCACTTTTATTCAAAGTGGTGCAATTGATCCTTCATTCATCCAAGAGAAAGCAATTACATTTTGTTGAAGCAATATGTCTGACAAGGAGTGGACATGTAGTGGAATATCACACCAATAGGAGCAACGACAATAGTAGGAGATATTTTTTGTTTTTAAAGTATTGTTTATGCTCATTTTGCTAGATTTGTTGATGCATTATGTCTCCTTTCATTCAAATTAATGCATATCAGTTGTATCCACTGCATATTTTTAAATTGGATTGGCCGTCGTCATGGTCATACATGTTGTAGTGGTCCCTATTTGCAAATTTGTTGATGCTTTAATTTGTTTTTTTTTGGAGCGTATGTTTTGCCATTAATGACCAAAACTCGTGAGCATGGCATAGAATTTAAGAGTTGGTTTTTTTTTTTAAAAAAAAATTAAATTGTAGGACATTGACCACGCAAAGGATAAGATCCATCACCTTAGCAGCAATATTGGTTTTTGATGATGTTCTTGCACAGGTGGCCTCATAAACATAATGATTGAGCTTATTGACCACACCAACGATAAGGTCCCTCACCATAGCAAGCGCACTTTTGTGTCCACACAGGAATCTGAATGCAGATTACCAAACAACTAGCACATAATGCATTTTAAGTCCATAATGCTCACTTTTTGTATAACATCCAATAAATATATGAATCAAATGAAGAGGAAGAGGATGTATAGTCACTTGTGTGACTAGTTTTCTTTCATAGATTGAGCATGAAAAAATATCGAGCTTTTTGCTTAGTTGAATGTAAAGCGATTGTTTCTAACGTATAAATTCAAATAAATGAGAAATTTTTCTAGAAGAACACCTTTAAATGATTAATCAGTATGTCAATAGCTTAATTTCTTTTACTTCAGAGTGAAGGATATTTCCCTCAAATAGGGTCTATTTCATTGGATTTCTTTTGGAGTTCATTTGCTTAGTGATGTTATTCCCACTCAAATCAAAGTGCAAGTCATTTTCAAAAACACTTGATACTTCAGACGAGAGTTCGTAAGAAAGAGTTTGTCTAGGTACGAAAGAACACGTTGCATTCAGATTATTTAGTCCAAAACCATTTGGACTTTAATGAAAAATGACACTTTGACAGCCTAATGTGTCCATTAACATTGGCTTGATGTGATAAGCATTGCGTCTAGAGTTTAGCTTGTTTTGTTATTATCTAAATTGATGTGGCAAATGAACATCATTAATATTAATCGAACGCACTAACTTCACCAACTATGAATTCCATGTGATTAGACGAAATCTCTACTTTTTTTCCCTTCGTCTTTTTCGCTTAGTCAAAAGCGCAAGAAATACCTCATCACTTCCACGCAACTTCACTCCATGCCTCCACGCAACTTCACTCTGGGAAGAAAAATGATGAAGTTGATTTTGATGGGCAGATGGCCCCTACTTCCTTGTTCCTTCTACATGCTCATATCTAGAGTGAATCCAAGGCTCTAGTCCACTAGCTCATTTCCATTGCATCTCCGTTACAAAAATACCCTTATTCTGACTGTCATA
The DNA here is from genome assembly GCA_019915185.1 of Eucalyptus camaldulensis. Classification (NCBI taxonomy): domain Eukaryota; kingdom Viridiplantae; phylum Streptophyta; class Magnoliopsida; order Myrtales; family Myrtaceae; genus Eucalyptus; species Eucalyptus camaldulensis. The sequence goes on along the minus strand of JAHSVA010000010.1, from coordinate 23,614,821 downwards.
AATATCACATGCTCGTCAACCGGCAAATATTTGACCAGCCAATGAGCTCAAGTCTTTATTTGAAATTAATTTAATCACTTCAGACCCTTACTAAAATAATTTCCACTCTAGACCATCTTTAAAAAAAAAAAAAAAAACCTCACTTTAGGTCTTTATTTGGAGATTTTGTCAATTATCTTTTAAAGATGCTCCGTGATTTCAATTAAGACGACTTTAAAAGCTGCAATAAGTAGTGATCTCTATCGAAGACCTTTGGGGAGCTTTCTCAAAACGAGCCCCAATGCTAGTGTCGCTTCTTCGGCACAAAAAAATCAACTCGTCCTATTTCATTTTCAGGACTTAATTAAATTTGCCATATAATTAAAGAAATATTCTGCGCAAGAGTCAAGTGGCACCTGCCCCTGAGTGTTAAACCAAACCATTTGGGACGGTGATGGTCCTTGCACTTCAAATCATTTTCACAGCTATCCTCAAGAGTTATGAACTAGATCTATGTTAACCCTAATTTTATTTTGATTATTATGAAACTCACTCAAATATTTTATTTGTTATTTGGACTTATGTTTGCTGTATTCAGGTATATTTTGCAGAATTTTGGAAAGTGTAGAAATGACTGGCCCTACCGAAAAACACAAGGCCGGGTACCTGGCCAAAGTAATGTCCAGACATGCTGCCAGCTAGATATCCAACGGTTAACATCCGGATAGCTCCCGTAGTTTTGAATTTGGGTTTGTCCATCCCATCCAGCGGGTGTCCGAGTCATTTTTAGCCGAACATTTAGAAGTCTTAATGGTCGAATTTTTAGCTGGTTGAAGTGTTAGTAACGTCTATTTTGAGTTTTTTTTTTTTTTTTCTGTAAATAGGATAACTCATTGTATTGGGTAATTATGTACACTACCGGTACTCGTAGAATCCTCTTGTATCCACTTTCAATAAAAAAAAAAAATTGAGAGATAAGTCATGTGACCGTTTCTTTGTAAAAGAATGCACCATATTTGTTAGAGAATGTTGGCTCCATCATAAACCAACCTCTATACGGATATAGTGGATTGGACATACTCTTGAACAGTCTCGGGGAAACTAGAAATCAGGTAGAGCATTCATCTATCTTACTCCTTTTATTATATAGTGATTACTTGTTTAATAAATTCCTTAACTTATATTTGTGCATAAATACTTGATACTGTAGTGTATATTCTACATTTGGGCCAAAAAGGAGTATGGCCGCGGGTTCTCAATCAATTCTTCCTTAGCATTTCTTGTGTTTATTTGAATTTTTTGAGCTAAATATCATGGCATCTTATGTTGTTAGTAGTTTTCTAGCTGAAGGTCAATCTATTGTTGAGCACCTTTAATTTCTGAACAAACTATAATTATTTGAAGGCTCATATGAGAATTTTTGTTCAATCAATAAGACTATGAATTGTGGTGGCGATGCATTACTAATGGGCTTACGTGCCCAATAGAACCAAGGTGATAATATCATGCATTAAAATGAAAAAGGAAAATGATACGAATGGTCATTGAACTTTGGTCTACTATGTAATTATGTCCCTAAATTTTTGTCTAATGTGGTCCTCAAACTTTGGTACAATGTGCAATGAGGAATTTGAATTTTTAATCTGTTCAATATGGTTCGCAAACTTTGGGCTTATGTTTAATATGGTTCTTAAATTAAAATTCTAAACATTTTTATGTAGTATAGGGGCTATATTGAACATTATTAATAGTTTAAGGATCATATCGAACAAGTAAAATGTCTAGGGACAACATTACACATCAGGCCAAAGTTTAGAGACCACATTGTACAAATTAAAAATTTAGGGACAACGTTGCATATTGAACCAAAGTTCAGACATATTGGACCATAGTTCAAAGCTCATTTGTGCATGAAAATGAATGGAGTGCTAATGATATTAAACTAGTTCAATTAAATGCTAGGGCAATGAACATGTGGTGTTGTGCTTTGGATGCTAATTCATCGAATCGTGTTTTAGTGCTAAAGAGATATGAGAAAAACTTGAAGTTGCTTTTGAAGGAACTAATTGTTGGTAAATATGGCTTCGAAATGGGTTGAACAATGAAATCGGATCGAGTAAAACAACTCAGACTTTGAGGTGTGATATGACTTTCTTTAAGGATTTATTTGCCCCACAACGTTGCTAATGGTCACCGGCAAAAATCCTCCAGGATACAACAAAGTCTCGGATGAGAATACTAGATAGCAATTCTAGTATTTCTCCAGGATCTCTCTAGGAAAACAATCGAAAAATTGGCTGCAGTTTTTCAGAAAGAAGACTCGAAAAAATGACCACACTACTTCTTCCGAAAATTGACAAGTATATATATATATATATATATATATATATATATATATATATGAAACAGTCTTGCAACTATTCGTGAAAAACTGCCAAATAATGAACAAACACGACCTTTAGAAAATTGTTCAGATAAACGAATGCAACTCTTTGAAAGAAGTCGAAAAACGAACAATTGCAATCCTTCAGGAAAGTTAAAACCGAATAGGTAATTTTCCAAAGGTTGTCTTGAAAAGACACAAACAAAATTTGGAATAATTTTTTTAATAATAATTTTTTTAAATAGAATTTCGAATTTTCATTTATATTTCATTTCTGGAATTCTCAAATTAAAAGGCAACCTTTGAACTAAAAATAAAAAATAAAAAATAAATAGCAAGGGATCAATGCTAATTAAACCGCGGGGCGCGCAGGCGTGCAAAGTGCTAAGTGCGCCAAATAATCGCGCACCCGCAAGCGGGTATGGTGGGGTCTAGCCCCACCCAATCATTCCTTTAACTACAAAAAGGAAAACCCACATTTTTAAACTGACCCACTTGCTCCCACCTTTTCTATGTGGGACAAAGTAAAAAGCACTCATTTTGTTTTAACAAACAAAATTCCAACAATCCCCCACTTTGTTTGTAAAACAAAGATTTCAGAATAAAATTTTAAAAACCATACAGCCAAAGTTTCAGTAAGATTAATATACATACATAAAGGTCTCTTTCGAGTTAAACCTTTACTTAGTGCAAGTATATCAAAGCTCTATCAAAGTGACAAGTAGCTCGGCTTTAAACTTGTACTTTTATGTAATAGAACCGGACATACCACACATACACTAACCTCTTGTTTCAGCGAGAATTTCTATATTATTCCGCACTATTATGGCCTTGTACTTGATCCTGTTTCATGAGCTCTCCAGAAAGCAACCCTAACTTTCGTAAGAAGCGACACCACTTCTAAGCTCGTATAGGTGAAATATCTACCATGTGTTTCTGTTATTATCAACACACTACAAACTTGTATCATACTTCATTAAGAATTCAATTCAGCCTTCAAAACATAATAGACAATACTGACTTCTCATATCAGGGCTATGTCAGTATCAAACAATCACATTCAATAACTTGTTCTTACCCATTAAACCTTGTAACTAGTGATGTTCTAGAAAAAGGTCGGGTTACCATTATTGGTGATTTCGATTAAAGGGTTTCAGCCCCATTTCTTGTGAGGTCATTATTACCATATGTCTTGGTAAAGCCTTCGTCAAAGGATCGGCAAGATTTTTACTTGACCTCACACAGACAATTGTTATGGTACCATCTTTAATCAATTGTCTCACATATTCATGTCTTAGACTAATGTGTCTAGACTTACCATTATAGGTGCTACTATAGGCTCTTGCCAAAGTGGCCTGACTATCACAGTGGATAGAAATAGGAGGCATAGGACTAGGCCATAATTTGATATCTAACAACAAATTTCTAATCCATTCAGCCTCTTTCCCAGCTGCCGTCAAAGCAATAAATTCAGATTCCATTGTTGAGTGAGTTATACATGTCTGTTTCTTGCTCACCCAAGATACAGCACCTCCAGCTAGTGTGAAGATCCATCCAGAAGTGGAGCGCTCATCTCCCACACTTGTAATCCAACTAGCATCGGTGTATCCTTCTAATACAGTCTGATAATTATTGTAGAACAATCCTAAATTTTTAGTTCTCTTAAGATAACCAAAAATTCTAGTAATTGCTCTCCAATGTTCAGTACTTGGATTACTAGTATACCTACTCAACTTGCATACAGAATAAACAATATCGGGTCTAGTACAATGCATCGCATACATTAAAGACCCTATAGCACTTGCATATTCTAGTTGTGCCACCCCTCTACTAGTATTATAATTTAATTTAATACTAGAATCAAATGGAGTACTTATTTCTTTAAAACCAAGATGTTAAAATTTATTTAATATTTTTTCAACATAATTACATTGGCTTAAAGAATAACCCTCACTATTTTTATTAACTTTAATACCTAAGATAGTATCTACTTCACCCAAATCCTTCATTTTAAACATGGAAGTTAGATACTTCTTAGTTTCATTAACTCCAGTCATATTCGTTCCAAAGATAAGCATATCATCAACATACAAGCACACTAAGACACCATAGTCTTTAGTGAATTTAGTGTATATACACTTATCGGCACTATTATTGATGAAACCATTTGACAATATGACCGAATTAAACTTTTCATGCCACTGCTTAGGAGCTTGCTTAAGTCCATAAAGAGACTTAATCAATTTACATACTTTTCTTTCATTTCCAGGAAGAACAAAACCCTCCGGTTGTTCCATGTAAATCTCCTCATTTAAGTCTCCATTTAAGAAAGCAGTTTTAACATCCATTTGATGAACAAAAAGATCATAAAATGGAAGCTAGAGCAAAAAGAACTTGAATAGAAGTTATACGTGCAACAGGAGCATATGTATCAAAATAATCTATTCCTTCTTTTTGTCTATATCCCTTAACTACAAGCCTAGCTTTAAAAGCTTGAATGGAACCATCAGAATGATATTTTCTTCTAAAAACCCATTTGCACCCAATAGGTTTTGATCATTTTGGTAAATCTACTAATACCCAAGTATTATTGGACACAATTGAATCCATTTCATCATTCATAGCTTCTTTCCAAAAGGAAGCATCTCTAGAAGACATAGCATCATCAAAGCTTTTAGGATCATCTTCTAAATTTAATACTCAAGGGTATTTATTTACCACATTATTATCTCCATCTCCTTCAACAAGAAAAACATGAGTAATAAAATCAGGACCTAAGTCTTTTATTTTCCTAGCTCTAGTACTTCTCCTTGGTTCAATCATGTCTTTAGAATCATTCGTTTCTTTCTCTTGAGAATCACTTTGAGTTTCCATAAGTCTTGAATTATTTTCAATAATTTCAGAACTTGTAAAACATTTATTCTCAAAGAATTCAACGTCTCTCGATTCTACTATGACATTGGACTCTAAATCAAGAAGCCTATAAGCTTTACTATTTTCAGCATACCCAACGAAAACACTTTTGATAGCTCTAGGACCAAGCTTTGTTCTCTTAGGATCCGGAGCTCGGTAGTATGCTAAACACCCCCACACTTTAAGATATGACAAATTTGGCTTTCTACCTTTCCATATTTTATAAGGGGTTATGTCATTTTTCTTGGAAGGTAATCTATTATGAATATAACATGCAGTAAGTAATGCTTCTCCCCAAAGATTAATTGGTAGCTTTGAATTTGAAAGCATGCAATTAACCATTTCTCCAAGAGATCGATTTTTTCTTTCAGCTAAACCATTTTGTTGTGGAGTATATGGTGCTGAAGCTTGATGAATAATACCATGTTCTTCACAAAATGAAGAGAATTCATTTAGGAAATATTCTCCACCTCTATCTGATCGTAGAATCTTAATTTTCCTTTCTAATTGATTCTCTACTTCAGCCTTATATTTCTTAAACATGGTAAATGCTTCATCTTTCGATCTCATGAGATAAACATATAAGAACCTACTAAAATCATCCACAAAGGTAATAAAATACCTTTTACCTCCACGTGTTAGCATACCATTAAATTCACATATATCACTATGAACTAAATCCAATAAATTCGAATTTCTTTTAACACTAGGAAATGGCTTCTTAGTAAGTTTTGACTTAGCACATATTTCACATTTGTCAAATTCGCCACTAAAATTTATCAAGTCTAATTTTCTCATATTCTTCAAATAACGAATATTTATATGTGCTAACCTACTATGCCATAAAATTGAAGACTCGACAATATAAGCAGAACTAGAAATATTATTATTGATACTCAGTTGATACATGCTATCATTGGCATAACCCTTCCCAACAAACAGCCCATTTTTCAACAGGATAACCTTGTCGGATTCAAACAAAACCCGAAACCCCCTCTTACAAAGTAAATCAATAGAAACTAGGTTCTTCCTAATTTCGGGTATAAATAACACATTAAGAAGAGTTATCTTCTTTCCAGAAGTGAAGTCTATGTCCACCGTGCCTTTTCCAGCAACCTTTGCAAGAGCATTATTCGCCATCAGGACCTCTTGAACATTTGAGTCAACAATCTCTTCAAATTGCTTGAACATGTACTTGTCCTTGCACACATGGACTGTTGCTCCAGAATCTATCCACCAACCGGATTGGACAGTGGTAGAATTAATTTTAGAAACCATAGCCATCGCATTATTGATTTCAGAAATTTCCATGTTCGAAAACATGTTTGAAATCATGGCTACATAATTTTCTTCAACCAGATTTGCATCTGCTTTCACCACTAGAATGTTCTTGTCCTTTGAAATGCTCTTGCGGTGAATGCAATCCTTGGTGTAGTGTCCCTGTTTGCCACAAACAAAACAGCAACCCTTTTGCTTCTTTTGTGTTCTCTTGAATTTATGCCCCCCGCTTTTTACTTTGAAGTTCTGGCCGAGTTTCCGTTTTTTCTCCACAGCATTCACCTTGGAATTGTACAAAATAGAATTATCACGTAAACGTGACTCTTCCTCAATTCGAAGATGTTTCTGTATTTGCTCCAAGGTAAAGTCCTCCGACTTGTGAATCGGCCTTTTTCCATAGTCTTTCCAACTTGGAGGCAATTTCGCAATAATTGCTCCAACTTGAAAAGCTTCTGGAATATCAATCTTGAGGGCACGAATCTTATTCACAATCACTTGCAATTCATGGACTTGTTCCAGCAAGGGTTTAGTATCAATAAACTTGAAATCAAAATACTTTGCGATTAGATATTTGTTGGTACCTTGCTCCTCCGCTTTGTACTTGAATTCCAGTGCATTCCAAATTTCTCTGGCCGACTTCATTTCAGTGAATAAGTCGTACAGACGATCAGAGAGTGTGCTCAGAATGTGTCCTCAACAAAGTAATTCATCCTCCGCACGTTTCTTCTTTTCCTTATTAACCCTCTCACTGGCTTCCGCACTTGGCTGTCCTCCATCAAAAGTAGGCTTAGGATCTTCTATAGGCGCCAAGTTAGGATCCAGTATGTAGGAGATCTTCAGAGCAGTGAGTAAGAACATCAAGTTGTCCCTCCAGCGAGCAAAGTTGTTCCCATCGAACCGGTCTAGTTTGACCATATCTTGATTCATAACCTTGATTGTCTCCGACTCCATTGTAGCAAAAATAAATCCTTAAAATTGTTGGTAAATATGGCTTTGAAATGGGTTGAACAATGAAATCGGATCGAGTAAAACAACTCAGACTTTGAGGTGTGATATCACTTTCTTTAAGGATTTATTTGCCCCACAACGTTGCTAATGGTCACCGGCAAAAATCCTCCAGGATACAACAAAGTCTCGGATGAGAATACTAGATAGCAATTCTAGTATTTCTCCAGGGTCTCTCTAGGAAAACAATCGAAAAATTGGCTGCAGTTTTTCAGAAAGAAGACTCGAAAAAATGACCACACTACTTCTTCCGAAAATTGACAAGTATATATATATGAAATAGTCTTGCAACTATTCGTGAAAAACTGCCAAATAATGAACAAACACGACCTTTAGAAAATTGTTCGGATAAACGAATGCAACTCTTCGGAAGAAGTCGAAAAACGAACAATTGCAATCCTTCAGGAAAGTTAAAACCGAATAGGTAATTTTTTAAAGGTGTCTTGAAAAGACACAAACAAAATTTGGAATAATTTTTTTAATAATAATTTTTTTTAAATAGAATTTCGAATTTTCATTTATATTTCATTTCCGGAATTCTCAAATTAAAAGGCAACCTTTGAACTAAAAATAAAAAATAAAAAATAAATAGCAAGGGATTAATGCTAATTAAACCGTGCACCAAATAATCGCGCACCCGCACGCGGGTATGGTGGGGTCTAGCCCCACCCAATCATTCCTTTAACTACAAAAAGGAAAACCCACATTTTTAAACTGACCCACTTGCTCCCACCTTTTCTATGTGGGACAAAGTAAAAAGCACTCATTTTGTTTTAACAAACAAAATTCCAACACTAATCAAGTTAAAAGTTTAAAATTAGTATGCTTACTCATTTGGATGAGCTTTCTACTGTGAATGAGAGGGAGCCGATCATTTGATATGTTTACTCGTTTCACCAACATAATTATAGTATAGAAATCTCTTGGCAAGGTTTATCCTCAAGAAGAGCTAAACCGAAAGATTTGAAAAGCTTAGCCGGAAGTCTGAGAGCCTAGAGGGTCAGCCATTAGAGAAGTTCATGACCTCTCCATGGCTTCTTTTGCTTAGCTTCTCGGAGAGGTTATCACACATAAAATCAAGTTAAAGGCTTGATTTGAGGAAGATTTAAAGAGGAAGAAGTCATTTGCTCTTGGATCCACTAACTCGGATGCGAAGCCAAAACAATGTAGTGACGAGGACATGACTATGATCACGTCGAAGTTCAAGCATTTTCTCAAGAACGATAACTTCAAAAATGATGAAAGGCGCACAGAAGGATTTCTTAATTGGAGAAACAACGTCAAATGTCACGAGTGCAACAAGTCAGGCCATCCCCGGTACAAATGTCCAAGAAATGTCACCTCCAAGGACAAGAGGGACAAGAAGGGGCGATTTGACAAGACGGATAGAAGGGATAAGAATGTACAGAGAAATTAGAAAATGTTCTGAAGTGGAAAAAGAAGGCATTGGCATCTACAAGAAGCGAAAGCGCGGTCGATGATGCCTCTAGTGACCAAGATGTTGCCAATCTATGTCTTGTGGCTCTAAGCGATTGAGAAAATGAGGTAAATGATCCTACATTTGTTTTTACTTTTGAAGAGCTTCAAGGGGCCTTGGATGATCCTGCAGTAGATTTTGAGAAGTTAGTAAGAAAATTCTCTGTTGAAGCAATCAAATGATTCCCATATTGATAGATAGAAACAATAGATTGAAGGGCAAATTTGAATCTTTTAACAAAAAGAGTGATGGTCTTGAAAAAGAAAACATGGCTTTGAAGCATGGCAAAAATGAGACTAAAAAAATGTCAAGAAGTTGCAAAAGGAATTGGAGTATTTGAAAAAGAAAACGGATGAATTGAATGCCAAATTTACAAAACTTTATACTGAGGGTACTAAGAGTTTGAAAACAATGTTTGAAAGACAAAAATTTCCTCATTGTAGAATGTTCTTAGACACCAGCCTTTTCAAAATAGGAGAAGTGTTCATGCCGTTTTTGTGAGAGCTTCTCACGTATGGCTCGCCGGTAACTTTTGTGGTAAATATGGACATTGTACGCAATTAGTACTTGGGAAACGGTGTTGTTAGAAGAGTAGAAAGGGTATGGGGTACCTAAAGTTACATTGCCTACTAACTCTCAACGACCCAATGCGGGTTGCATACCAAGAAAAAATCCTTAAATGTGCTCTTATAGATATGACTGTGTCTTGGTACCAACTCTAATATGCACAAATTGTACCTTGATAGTGGTTGCTCAAGAAAAATGACCGAAGATGCAAGTTTGTTTAAATCTTTGAAGAAATGGATGGAGGAGGTGTGAATCATGTTGTCAACTCAAGAGGAAGAGTCATCATCGGTATTGGTTATGTTGATAAAGAAGAAACTCTTATTAAAATGTTTTACTTGTTGAATGTTTGATACATAAGTTGCGCAGTATTGGTCAATTATGTGATAAAGGCTTCCGAGTAACTATTTAATCATCTACTAGCTCTATTACTGATACTCCTAACGGCATTCTCAGGTTATTGCAAGAAGGCATGAAAATGTGTATGTGATTTAGCCAGAGTGCTTAAACTCAAATGATCGAAAATCAGCACATATTAGTATGGATAATATCTCAAAGCTTCCTAAGTTTAGTTTAGTTCGTGGCTTACCTTTTTCAAAAGATCAAGTCTGTGATGCTTGTGTTAAAGCAAAATAAACAAAAGTATCATTTGAATCTAAGGAGCGTGTTAGCACCTTTAAACTTTCGGAATTGCTTCATATGGATAGGTTTGGTCCGTCAAAATCTTCGAGACTTGGTGATAAAAAGTATGGAATGGCCCTAACTCGTAATTTTTATAACTTTTAATGTTGGGATTCCTAGAGTTCTAACCGACCGCCAATTTGGTGGAGAATCTACACTAGAAAGTTTGGACATCAAGAAGAGATTAGAAGTTTGGATAAGGAAGAATGTCCGGGATGGCCAACCGGAACGCAAGAGGTATCGCCACCATTGTCTTATTAGGCTAGCTGAGGACGAAAAATGAAGATGAGGCTTCCACTACCGAGCTTACTTCGCTTTTGGTGGGAAGATACACGCGGTCTGCAATGAGACGCAACAAGGATTTGCAAGAAATACAAGAGGAACTTCGATTGTTCAACCCGTTTGCTGAAATTTTCCTCCAAAATTCATCTCTTTTCCCAATATCATCCTCCTCCGCCACCACCTTATTAGACACGTCTCATCGTATTTTTTCAAGATCATTTGGGCTTGTTTCCTGTTTGAAGATGTGCTCAAAATTCTTTTCCGTGTGAGCTCATTTTAACACTTGACCTTGAGTACATTGGATTGTTGAAATCATTTGATCTACTCATTCGCCACTTAAGCCTATTTTGATGTTATGACAAAAAGGGGATATTTAATTTGATTAATGAGCATGCTCAGAGGAGGAGCTTATGATTTAAATTGCATCAAGGACTTAAATTTCTCAAGAAAGCCTTTTTACTTTTATTTTCCTCGTTAAAATGTTAGGGGGACTTTCTTCATTGGGAGATTCTGTTTGATTAAGACTTTAGACATCATAAAAAAAGAGAATACTTTTACCCTAATATAGTTTTGATGATTACGTCACTCACTCAAATATGTTATGATTATTTGAAATTATATCCATTGTATTTGAGTATTTTTTGAATAATTTTAAACGGCTAAAAGAGACCGTCCTTGCTTTGAAAAATGGGGCTGAGTACCTAATCGGCCAGATGCCTAGCCAGGTTACCCCCACACTCTGTACTCCTAGGCTACATTTGGTCGTCCAGATTTCTAATCGGGATAGGACTAAAGAGGATAGGATATGAAATTCTGGAATTTTTTTATATCTTGTCCATTGTTTGATAAATTCCAATATTAAAGTTGGATATGTTCACATCATATTATGTGCATTGTTTTTTTTTTATATAAACGGCATATCATTATAAATGAACCTAAATGTTCATAAATGAAGATAGTGAAAATTTCTCGTAACACTATTCCTTAATTTATTTTTATTTTATTTTTCCTCATTTTATATTATTTTCTGTATTATTTCCTTTTTCCCCTTTCATCATTCTTTAATAAAATTTTATCAAATAGTAAACTATACTAACATACCTAAATATAAAAATACCTAAAATATATAATAAATATAAATATTTAATTTATAGATTGAATGTTTATTATAAGATAGAATTAAAGTTGAATATATAAATTAAGATAGGATTAATTAAAAATAAATTTGTATTTTGTTTTTTTAATTTCTTAAATTAGAATTCAAATATTATTTATATTGAAATATAATTTCAATTTTATTAATTTAATAAGTTTGTTATTCGATAAAAATAACTTTTCTATTATAGACATTATAAATCTTATCCACATTTATCCCATCTCTCCCATGGGATAATTTTATCATGTCTATATCTCATTTATATCCGACTTTATCCTGTCCTAAGCAAGTACCAAATGTAGGATAGAATAAATTATATCATGTCTCAAATTTTATCCTAAGAGCTAAACGCAGCCCTATAGTTTTGAATCTGGATTTGTCTACCCAATCCAACAAGTGTCTAGGCCATTTTTAGCCTGATAGTTGGACTCCCAGAAGTTTCGATGGAAGAATTTCTGGCCATTTGATGTGTTAGTAATAACCACTTTGGTTCCTTTTTTATTCCCCTAAAAATGGGTAGTTCATTGTCTTCGGTAATTGTGTACGCTACCAATACTTGCAATATCCCTCTATACACTTTGCAGCCAAATTCGTAAGAGATGAATGTTGTGTTTCTTTAGAAAAGAGTGAAAAGAGTGAAAAGAGTGCGCCCCATATACAAAGGAGTATTGACTCCATGGTTAATCAACTTTTGTATAAAGCTTAAGTGTAGTAGATTGGGCCTAGCTTTCAAATGGTTTTGGAGAGTGGCGTACGCATTGGTTTGGGCCAAATCACAATATATCTTACCAAACTTATATTTGTGTGTAAAATACTTTATATTGTGTTGCATATTCCACGCATTTTGGCCAAAAGTTAATATATCCCATCAATGATATTCTCATTTTCAACAACTTTTTGTTTTTCTAAATCATTAGTCTGGTCAAAAAAATTCATCAAATGAATCACGCGACTTATCTATTGAGCCATTTTTAAGGCATTGAGCATACATTTTCTGATCTTTCACATACTCGATTATGATATTCTCATCACTGGGATAGGGGTGAAAAATAATATTATAGAAATATGATATGGGGCAAAAAGACGCTGACCCAAATTGAAGTGCGCCAAGATGGTCGAAATTCAAATAATTGGAGAGCGACCAAGAGCTTCAGCCTCTTTAATGTTCTACAAAAGAAGATGCAGCATGTCTGTCCACTTTGTTTGAAGTTCTCCTAATCTGTGGGCAACAAGTATTGACGCCAACGTTGGCCCGTAAACCCTTTCTCGATCCACGGTGTTTTGACTCGATTCCCTCCACATTATTTAAACTGCTCGCCAACTTACTTGCAAATAACTTCTTGCATTGCATGTTTTCCACTGAAACCATTTTGATTTTAATATTTTGTTTTTCAACTCCATTTGTTTCGAAAAAAATGAATGATTTAAATAATATTTTCTTAAAAATAATCACTTATATTGTTTATAAAAATAAATGAATGAAAAATATTTTTTATCCTTTAAGAAAATATCTAGACATAGATTTTATTGATAGTGACAATTTTAAGCGACACAATTGATCATTTTTAGTAAAAGATTTTCCAAATTAGTCATTTTCCGCGAAACAAACAAAACTTTCATGCATGTTGCTTCTCTACTAGGTTGAACTTTCTCTGCAAGCTATAACTCAGCTTCATTATTCCACATTACAAGGTCATAACATGTAAGATGGGTACCAGCACAATTATATTCGATCTTTCTTTCAAAATAGTATACTTGATATAGGAAATGTAAGAAATATAAAAGCAATAATTCTAGGGTTATGAATCCATTATTAGCAATCCCTCAAAGAGTTTAGTTATCTTTATTAATAATTATAGATGTCACTAGAGTTTGTGCTAAATCGTCACGCACATTCAATTGATATAAATCGTCAACTCCAGCTTCAGTATTTTGTAGCCCTCTTATGCTTTCCTCTGCACTGGTTGGGCCACTTTCCTCTTGATCCGTTCGATTTGGGCCATTTTCCCAAAGTGCAACATCCTCCATAGCTCTTGATACAAGACTGTATTTCAAGGACTAAGGCTGGTTCTCGTGGCTTCTGTTGAACTCTCTTCCGTTGAATTTGATTGATACCTGAACATAACAAACCTCGAAGAGTGTATGTTACTGACCAACCACATAGAGGAAAACAGGATCGAGTTGAGTCGCTGGTTACTTGGAATCACAGCCTTTAGGTTGTCCTCTAATTGCTCGCACATTATTTGGAATCCCTATTTTGTCAAGACCTCTCCCATTACTCTAAGGCTATAAGCTGAAAATGATTCAAATCATCTTCAAAATCGACTTTTCATGGCGATCTTGATTTGGAATATGCAAGCCACATATGATTAGAGTTCATTTGATCATATGGTGTCTATGGAGCAATGCCTCTCCCCTTCTTTCCATTAATGTGTGGTAGGATCTCATCGTGGCAACCTCTTTTCCTCCTCCTGGTTGGAATACAGAAAGCCTATCCTAGGAACTTGTCATTCAAGCAATGTGAAGTCATAAGCAACCCCTTTGGTATCTCTCCTTCAGGAAAAAGTACAGAGCTTTTTCCTTAGCAACAATCTTCCTGCAACGTTGTAATAAGTGCCAACGAAACTACACATCTAACATAGGAACAAAAATATGATTGAACGTTAAGTGAACTACTTATGTGCACAAAACATATTTTCTTGTATTATATTTTGGCAAAAAATAAATAAAAAAAATAAAAAACATTAAAGAACAACCTCGTAGCCAAAGTCATGTCCTTCTTGAGCTGTTAGATTCCCATTATGGGTGATGCTATGATGTCGTTAGCTTAAAACGGATGAAATTCATGCCCTTTTTACTGGCTATTGCTGGATCATTGAAGAAATTATTACAGTTGTATAGTTGCTAACTACAAAAATATATTTAATTATCCAACATTTTAGAATAATTACTACTTGTGAATCTTACTATACTAGTAGGTATTTTATAATATTACAATAATTAGCCATACCCACTAATTACTAATTCAATCAAAGTTACGACTTTTGTAAATTAATAATTACTAACGACTTTAGAGAAATTATTAGTTACCGAAAGGTTTAAGCTTACTTTTGAACGTGGAAAGTAGATATTGATACTTCAAATTTACTAGATCTCAATGGATTGAAAGTTTATCTTTCCCTGACGAGAAATTAAAAATCAAACCAAGAAATTACTAGCTATTGTGAAAGGTACATGCTTGCTTTTTCTATATAAACTTTATCAATTGAACGAAAAGTCACTTTTTCGTATTATTATACATTTTCCGGTCGAAGATTACTAATCACCAATTAGATGGAAATATACCACTTACTAATATTTTGGAAACTACTTATTTGGCTAAAAAAGTTACCATACTTGTAGAAAAATCGCTGCTTTCGAAGATAAAAGAGGAGAGCTAACCTTTATGGGCCTGTGTATATGATAATCTTCCCGTGTTGTTTGAATCTTAAAAGGGCCATTTTTGCCGCATCTAACTAATCTTCTTCATTCCAAGTAGCCAAAAAGGATATTGTCGCTGACCACCGCTGATCCTACCATTTTTTTCGTTAGCAATAATCTTCCTCTGCTAGCGTATATGTTTGTTTATTCTCCTCCTCTTCATCTTCAGATACCCTTTTTCATTATTGTCGCACCTATCTCCCCGACTAGAATCGAGAGAGCGATCCAATCTTTCTCTGGCCAGCACTAGCAAAAAGCATGCTCACTTACTTTTCCGATATAGAGATTTACTCTTATTGCGGAAAGAAGTTAGTAAGTGTAATTACTTCGTATATTGACACTATTGGGAATAACTGATCCCCGAAAAACTGGATTCGACACTTAATCGAACCCCTAAATCAATGCAGAAGACGAAGCCCGGGAAAACACGTATCACCGATCGTAAAGCACACTACGGATTCAAGCGTACCTTGTTAGCCACAGATTAGACACCAATGCTGAAGAAGAGGAAGAAATTCTGATCCAATTCGCCTTGAAAAGGGAAACCGGCGTCGCCTTAAGCATACTGTTCTTTCTTAGGGAGAGAGAGAACGTTGAAAAGAAAGAGAGACGTACGTGAGTTTGTTCCTTACAGTGTCATCTCTCTCTCTCCTCCCTTTTATACCTTCCCCCTCCACGGGCTCTTTTCCCGTGGGCCGGGCCTTTTGGGCCCAGCATGGGCGGACAGGCCAACTTAGGCCCATCACTAATTAAAGAATCCATCAGACACTTACTGTTTCAATATTATAAGTTACTAGTGGAATGAGGAGTTTATCTTTACTGGGTTGTTAAAAGTTGCTCGATGTCCTGAAAAATTACAGATAAAATGAGATGTTACTTATTACTAATAGAAGTGCACATGCTTTTTCAATATAAGAAGTAACTAATAAGGATAAGAAAAGTCGCTATAATTACTTTTGGTATTCTAGTACCAACTAAATTAGATTAAAGCTTATTCACCAAGTAGAGAAGTTAGGTGATAATAATAGCAAATAATTGTGCACTTCAAGCTTTCATGATCATAAGAAGCATTTTCGACCAAAAAAAAGATTTCATGATCATGATTATACAACCTCATATTTATCATTTCACATGAATCATAATTCGATGTGAAAAAATCTATTATTCAATGTAATTGTGTCATGCATGCCTCTTGAACCAACAATGAATTGGGCCCTCAAATCTGATTGTTGCTTCGCTTCTTTCACAAATGGAACTCAATTTGTGTTGAATTTTGGATAGATCGGATCAAATGTCCAATGATGTCACTTGCTTTTTTAATGACATCAATATCATCAAATCACATATACCACTCAAATCGACCATTGGGCCAATCGGGCCTAGATTTGATTATAGTTTCAGTCAGATTCGGGCTCTAAAATCGGGTGGTTGCTTCATTTCTTCGACAAAAATTGAATTCATTAGCATCGAGTTATGAACCAACCGGGTCAATTGTTCGAGAATGCCGAGCCACTGTTCTTAACGACCTCGATGCTCACATAGCGATCAATAACATCAAAACTCTTGCTGGGGAGCAGTGTCAATACTGCAAAGACAGTAGTAGCCCGAAAAAGGAGTGCAATTGCGCTGTTGTCTGCAGACCTTTTCCCTTTCTTTTTTCCATCTCTCTTTTCCTTAAACGGAATCGCATTCGGTTCTTTATAAGTACACTGTATGTATTTCTCGTATGTAACATTTACGGAAAAGTTTTTTTTTTTTTTTTTGAGCTATGTCATGGGTTGGTAGATATATAGATACAAAAAGATACATATATATATATATATATATATATATATATATGTACACAGGTACGTTTGCGCGAACGCCGTCGTTACGGGGTGGTGAAATCATCGACGGCACCAGAGATGGGGGGCGACCACCGCTGACCGTGGGTCAACCGGGACCCTCCTCTCCGGGGGGAAAGCCTCCTCCTTACACTACGGAAAAGTTGAGTATGTACACTTATGAGATACACTTTTCATGTGCACATTTTTTTCATATTAATTACTAAATCTCATGCACATTCTACTTATGTGAGCGATTATTTTATTCCTTGCACAAGGCCATAATATGTTAATAATTTTAAATTGGAGGACGGAACAATTAGATATTTTTTTTCTCATTATTACTGCTATATGAATTATTTTCCAGAAAGCAAACACCAAAAGAACACTTTTGGTATATTTTTAGTAAAAGCAAACCATATTTTTTAATAACGTTTTTAAAAAATTAAATTACTTGATTTAATAAAAGTCCATGCGCTCATATTGAAAATCGAGTAAACATATGTCATTATCTAAAAAGAAAAAATGGGTTGATATCATGAAAAATCCTAAATTTCAATTTCCACCAAAAAATGTTTGTGATAAATTTGCTCTATATAAGTTTATATTAAATTAATATTAATATTATAAAAAATTATAAATTAATAAATATATGACAAACGGAGAATAAAATCTCAATTGATTCACCCATCGATTGATATGTGATATCCAACTTAACAATTTGACAATAATATTTAGTAAAAATTGATTGGGCGAAATTTGTCATAAGTTTAATAATTGGAGATTTTTTTTTCTTGTGGCATTAAAAAAAAAAAGTCTTAAAACACCTGCAAAAAGTACTCCATAATACTGTCATTCCCAGCAGCGACGTTCGAATTCAAAAAAAGGCACTCACATTTTCCACCATATTCCCCACTTTCACGTGACCTTTTTCTCAGTCCCCCATGACCCGGAACTCCCACTCCACTCCAACCAAGCAATGACGCTCAGCACCGCCGCCCTTTCCCTCCTCCTCCTCCTTCTCCTCCTCCCGCCGCCCCCCGCCGCCGCCGCCGCCAACGACCCGCCCCTCGACTCCCTCCTCCCGTCCGACGCCGTCGCCCTCCTCTCCTTCAAGTCCCGCGCCGACCTCGACAACCGCCTCCTCTTCGCCCTCAACGAGCGCTTCGACTTCTGCCAGTGGCTAGGCGTGAAGTGCGCCCAGGGCCGCGTGGTCCGCTCGCCCTCCCCTCCTCCGGCCTCCGCGGCTCCCTCGCCGCCGCCACCCTCTCCCGCCTCGACCAACTCCGCGTCCTCTCCCTCCGCAACAACTCCCTCTCCGGCCACCTCCCCGATCTCTCCCCCCTCGCCAACCTCCGCTCCCTCTCCCTCGGCCTCAACTCCTTCTCCGGCCCCTTCCCCTCCTCCCTCCTCTCCCTCCGCCGCCTCCGCGTCCTCGACCTCGGCCTCAACGCCTTCGCCGGCCTGATCCCGGCCCAGATCACCGCCCTGGACCGGCTCGACACCCTCCACCTCGACGGGAACCGGTTCGGCGGGGCGCTGCCGCCCCTCAACCAGGCCCTGCTCAAAGCTTTCAACTTCTCCGGGAACAACCTCACCGGCCCGATCCCCGCCACGCCGACCCTGTCCCGGTTCTACCCGTCGGCGTTCGCCGGGAACCCGGGCTCTGCGGCGAGGTGATCAACAAGGCGTGCGCGTCGGGCGCCCCGTTCTTCGGGCCCACCTCCTCCGGTGGCAACAGGAGCAGCTCCGTGCCGACTCCGCTGGCGCAGAGCGCGCAGTCTCAGAACGGCGTCGTCGTGTCGTCCGCGTCTTCATCGCCGAGGAAGCCCAAGAGAACCGGCGTGATCCTGGGTTTCGTGCTCGGGGTCATACTGCTGGTTTCGGCATTGCCGATCGTCTTCATCCTGTGCAAGGCCCGGAAACGCCAGACCCACGCGAGACCGAAAGGGCCCGCGGAGCCCGACGAGCCCGTTGTGCAAGCTAGGGCCGTGAATTCGGCGGCTCCGAACTTGATGACGGAGCTGCGAGAGAAGTACAACAGCAAGATTCAAGAGGCTCAGCAGAGAGTTCAAAGGAGCGGGTGCTTGGTGTTCTGCGCAGGAGAGTCGCAACTGTACACGTTGGAGCAGCTCATGAGAGTGTCCGCCGAGTTGCTCGGCAGAGGCACGATCGGGATGACGTAAAAGGCCGTGCTCAACAACCAGCTGATCGTGACCGTGAAGCGGCTCGATGCCGGTAAGACGGCGGGCACGAGCGAGGAGGTGTTCGAAGCGCACATGGACTCCGTGGGCTGGTCGAGGCACCCGAATTTGGTGCCCATGAGGGCTTTCTTTCAGGCCAAAGGGGAGAGGCTTGTGGTCTTCGATTATCAACCCAATGGCAGCCTCTATAGTCTCATTCATGGTATGTACATTTTACTTATTTTGCGAATACCATTTTTGATCATTGATTCGATTCTTTTAGCATGTACGAGACAGTTTTGTTTTGTTCATTGAGCATCAATAAGTTTGGCTTCATTTCTTTTGAGGTCTCTCTTTGATGGGTTTGTCGAATGAGAAGATCTTTTCTCTTAGGCGTATCTCCTATTCCACGTCATTGGCAAAACACTCAATTAATTGATTGACACGTGGCAGATGAATCCCACTTGTCAATTAGTGCCTCCATTCTCTCTCACTGTTACTCTCCTCCCCTCCGTTACTGACCGTGACTCGCTCTCTCTCTTCCTCTCTACTTTTCTTTTCTTTCCTCTGTGTCCGCCGTGGCTCGAGTTTCGAGCTCATAGCCGCTTTGGCCATGGAGCTCAACCTTGAACCTAGGGCTTGGGGTAGCTTTGGCGGCTTGAGTTTCGAGCTCGGCCTCAAGCTCATAGCAATGGCCACTTGAGCTTCGAGCTCGGGGCCATGGTGGCCCGAGCTTTAAACTCCCGTCCATAGCCGCTAGATTAGAGAGAGAGGAATGGAGGAACTTCTTGCTGAAGTGTTAGGGCGAGCATGATAAAATTTCTACTTCTCTATTTCTCTGTTCCCCGAAATAGATTTAGAACAGAAATCTGTTTGGTAATGTAATTTGATTTTTCTATTTCTGGAATAGATTTCTATTCCAAAAATAGATTTGAAAAAGAAATCAGAAGATAAAATTTTTAACTTCTCAATTTTTGAAATAGAAATCGAGAAATCAATTTCTGTTCCAGGAATTTTGTCATACGCACCCTTGTTGAGCAGGGACGGTGGAGCACAAATTCAGGTGCTATTGAGCTTGGCAAAGTCAACGCTAAACGCACAAGGTGACCAACCACGGCGTGATGTCTCCTGCAAAATTGCTGCAAATCCCCTGAGATCGCCGTCTTACTACAAATGAAGCTTGACCAAGTCTCCACGCTCCTAAACCTCGAGACCTTGCGCCGAATCGCCTCCCCCTTGTTAAGAACAGCAAGAACAGAAGCTCTATTGATGCTATTACTGATATTAGTAAGAACAGGGGAAGTAAGATATACAAGAGCAATGAAGTGAAAACATATGAAGAAGAGGAAGTAGAGAATATAAATGCTGCTGAGAAGAATGAAAAGAAAATGGGCTACTGTTAGTATCAAAGAAAGGAAAAGAAGACAAAGTGAGCTAGAGTGATAATCTGTTAAGTGAGCTAGAAGCTCTGTTTCGAATACTCTGTATAATGTTGCAAGTCTTGGCAAGTCTCGGTAGTTAGTCTGGTATACTTCAGTACTAGAAGTTAGTTAGTTTCCTTTGCTTCAGTTAGTTAGTTTTCATTTTTTCAACTGATTCAATATCTGTAAAACAGTTTCCAGAGATAGCCATTATATATAAAAAGGCTAACTCTGGTGATTGAAAACGATATAGAGAAATATAGAAAGAAGTTCTTCATCTCAAGATCTCTCTACCATTCTGTCATCCCAAGATTTCTTACTTCTTCTTTGCACAAAAACTTCTTCACCCCTAATCGTCACCCCTCCTCGACTTGAAGTGGGCATGAGCCTTGCACTCAAGCTCGTGCCATGGCAGACGGAAGAGGAAGGGAAAAAAGAGACGTATGGAGGAAGATAGAGAGAGTGCCACGGTTGGTAACAACGAAGGGGAGGAGAGAGAGTGAGAGGGAAGGGCCACATATCGACTAAACAGTTGAGTGTTTTGTTGATGATGTGGAATATGACATGCCCCCAATATTAAGAATATTATGCATTTTTTGTTTCTCTGCTGTAAAGAAGGGGAGGGACATTTCTTGCTGACTTCTTGAGAAATGCTGGATATATAGAGTAGATTATCAAATTCAATCCAGTAATAAGGTGCGCTCACTATTGTTGTCGCCTTCAAAAACTCAAGCTTGAGCTTTATTTTGGTAAGATCAACAACTCAACCACCATCAATAAATTGGAAAATATCTTATGAGTTTTCATCCAACAATGTGCGAAATGCAAGGGGGAAAAGAAGATTTAAAACACCTAGAAAGGTGATTGAAGGTCCTACATTGATAAAGAAAAGCACATTCATTTGGAATGTTTCCATAAGCGGTCGTATACTTGTTGTTCCATAAGCACATTATATGTGCAATAGAAGGAATTTCTTTGCTATTCCATAAGCACATCATATGTGCAATAGAAGGAATTTCTCAAAGGTATAGTTCGCGTGGGCAAGTTTAAAATTTGCACTCAACTCATGATCGATGAAATTCAATTCTAGTGATTAGCGGCATTTATCAATTCATCGGATGCTCACCTAGCCATAGCAAGCCTCGGCCTCATCAAATCTGGGGGAGGCTGAGCCTTGCTAGTGGTAAGGCAAGGCTCAACCTCATGACTCGGCCTAGCTAGGCTAGAGCAAGGCCAAGTCTTGTCGATGGCTAGGCGAAGCCGAGCATCATCGGATCGCCTGGCCACCGGTGAGGCCAAGGCTCGTCGTGGCCAGGTGAGCCTCTAACGAGCTTGTCGGAGCTCACCCTAACCCGGCGAGGTCAAGTAATGGCCAGTGACTAGCTGGGACTAGAAGGAAGAAGAAGAATAAGAAGAAGAGGGAAGAAGAAAATAAAGAAAAGAAATAAAAAGTTAGGCTTGATTCTTGAAATTATTCTCAAGAACAATAATTAACTTTTTTCTACTTTTTGATTCTATTTTAAATCTATTTTCAGGAGCAAAAATTTTATCAAACGGTTTTTTTTATTCTTTTTTTGTTTTGGGGAACAAAAAAAATAAAACAAGTTATTTCAGAAATAATTGCCGAACAAGGCCTCATCTTTTGAGCTTCAAATGAAAAATCTGATCGTGTGATGGATTGGAGATCAAATAAAATAAGATTTTATCTCTAAAAATTCTTATCAATAAGGGTGGAGCTACCTCTACAAATAGAGGACCTGGGGACTTCGTGGGGGGGTGATCGCTTTCTACGGGAGAATTGAGAAAAGAAAAGGAGTTCGGCCGCATTAAAAGAGAGGAGAAAGGAAGTGTGTTCACAGAAAAAGTGAAGAGCTTGGACTCTCTCTCTCTCTCTCCCCCTGACATATTGATAAAAAAAAAAAAAAAGTCAAGAGAGGGAACAACACTTTGCACAAAAAGACAAAAAGGGGTCTAAAAGGGGAGCGTTGTGCTACGGTGAGAACGAGAGGGAGAAAACTCTGGTGCACTAGAAGACAAAATGAGGGACTCCCATATTTTATTATTATATTTTTATTGCGGGGGTAAAAGGGTCATTGTGAAAGGTTTTGTTTCTTTCCCCTCTCTAGCCTATTTTAGCCAGCCGCACGAAGGAGCAATAAAGCAGAAGTGTCAAGAATAACCGCACGGCAAGGTTCGAGTGGTTTTAGCCGCACAGTGACTTCCTAGAGAGCCGCGCCGTGAAGAAAGGAAATCGAGAAGCCGTGCAAAGAGAGCTCCTATTCGTCGGCGGCAGAACAAAGAACACTTTACGTGCAATTGAGTAGTTTTATTTATAAACACTTCGTATGAAAATACGTTAGCATTTATAAATTATTTTTTTACTCTCCCTAATAAAGGTACTAATATTTGGATCAAGCTAGGTAAATTTTTTTAGGTCATTTATTATTCTTTGTCTATTTCTTTCATGATTTTGTATTAACTTAAACTACAAGATCCTTATCGACTTCCGTGTCAATACTACAACTTTCTTACCCAATTGAGACCGTAGCCTCCTAGTTTCAAGAAAAAAAGGTACAAATTGTTTTTAATAGATTAGCTATGGTGTTTGTTTATGGTTAGACAAATAAGCAAACTATTGTGTCATTTTCTTAGTTAGAAAAATAACCGGTCATAATCTTTATTGTACCAATATCACTAGTTAATTGTCATAATAAAATTTTTGTTTTTTGTTATCTTAGCAAACACAAGAAGAACTCATGTCAACACCAGAAGTGTAAAATGGTGTCACGCTATCTGACGATGAAGAATGTCAAAGAGAAGCTGCCATAGATGAGCCAAAAGGAAATCAAATTGACGAAGATATTGTAATAAAACCGAGGCAAGGAATGGTACTCGATTCCGTAGAGGAACTCTTAAGGGTATTGCAAAAGATAGGCTAAACAAGTGGGACTTGGTGTCCCAAGGAGGAGCTCGCAAAATGGAGATGACGGTAAGATCTAATACTTGACTTTTGCATGTTCTCGTCGTGGAAAGAGTATGTGTAGATTGGCTAATGTTGTTAAGCCAAGGCCTGTGTCAGGAGCAATGTGAAAGCAAAGATTAGTGCTTGTTTTATGTCTAGATGGAAAGTACATAATGCCATCTTCCCAACTTGACCACAACCGTAACTTGAATCCTGGGAAAGGTCGTGATCAAAATGCTCCAAGAAGTTACATGCTCATGTGAGAAGAAGGTTTGAATTGAAATGACAGAGCTGCTATAAGAATCAACAGGAATTTCTTTTATCGCCTGTTGTTGAGGCAGGAGGCTATGCAAATCTTAAATTTGGTGAGAGAGAACGTCAAAATTTCATTGAAAATGCAAGAAAGCTCAGACTTGAAACTAGAGATGGCGAAGTCATAACTATTTTGTTGGATGCAAAGTAGAAATGATAGTTTTTTCTAGGGATGGGTTTGGATGATAGTTCCAAGACATTCAGCATCACACGGAGTGTCAGCACAAATCCTCCCAAAAATTTATACACAGAATTGTGTAAACATGGAATATCCTTATACATCTACTTGGGCAATATAGAACAAATTCAAGGTCAATCTAGTGTCGAATAAACTACTATATATTAGGAAAAAAAAGAAAAAAAAAAAGAAAACTAATTTCAAACTCAAGTATGGTACAGGCTCAGAGGGGGTCATTAAATGGAAGGAGGCTCTCTCTAAATCCACCAATGTGATGGGAACGCATTTGTATGATGGTTAATCCCCAATTTCGAACTCATTTATCTTTTGCTATCAAAAATAATTTCATCTGCCTAGGAGAGGAAGTGTCGAGACTTGACTAGCTTAACACCAACACCAATCGACCAAGTTGACCTAACCTATGACATCGATTTCTGCCTTGCTTTTGTCAAGTATAAATAAATGGAAGCTATATTAAAGTATGGAAGTTCTATTCTCATTTCTGACTGTGCTTCAAGTGGGAAAGAGAACTTGAAATGAAAAAGCTATGCTCTAAAGTCAAGTCCAACGTAGCCTTTCAGAAATTTTTGCATTCCATCCATAAGATATATTGATCGAATAAAATGATCTGAATTCAACGGCACCAATATGTAAAATTATCCAGCAAATAGTAAAGTTACATGGTAAAGTCTAATATGAATTGAAGAGTAAACATCGAAACTTGGCATTCTTCGCTCTACACAAGAAGAGTATATGCTTTGTGCGTGTCCACCTTAAATTTCATCGCTACCAAAGCCATTATTGACTAGAAAAGACTAAACTTGATCAGAAATTTTTGGCCCGTTTAAAACTCCTCTTCCTAGATTATGCTGTTCACTTCATGCTAGGTAATGGCTATACTTCGTAATTATCCATAGCTCTCTCCCTCTTTTGTTTCGATAGAAATGAATATGATTGGATCCATGGCATTGTTGAAGAGAGAAAATTATAGGAGAGATTAGATGTAAACTACAATGAAGATCCTCATAGTTACAGTTAGATAAGACAGAATAGCTATTTCACTAGAGAGATTGGTGTGCGACATTGCTGCTTCAGCTAAAGGGTCAAGAATAGAAGTTTTCAATGTAGAGTATTTTAGTTGCTTAAAATTGTTGTTAGAAACTTGAGAATTAGCACAGACAAGTGAGGACACTCCACAGCGAAAACTATATAAAGTAAATTGTTGGTTAAAGAAAGTGGCAGTGAATGGAGTTTTGTGATAATGTGACTCAACCATAGAATATCCTCTTACATAAGTATAGCCATACTCTGTCACAGAAACAGACACGAAGGCAAGAAAATGGCACATAGAAGGGTAATTGATTGGATGCACAGCGAAATACCATTCCGAAAATAGGAAGGAATTTGAATTTATTTTTGAGCATATGAAGGTATACACCATGAATTTGCTAAAAACCAGAGAAATTTTAACCAATTGATGCCTGTGGCATTAAACATATGGAGCTGCTTGCTTGCTTGTTCAAACTTCCACAAAGACGTAACTCCCAAAAGCTCTGCAGAAGAGTAAAATTAACACCAGCCAGCTTAATTTGGTTAAAGGCAGAAACAGAGCTACATCTGAGAACTTTGAAAAGCTAACCTTCACATCAAATTGTATTGCTACTACAATCTTGTGTGATAAGCATTCCAACTAGCATAGAAGGGGGAAACTTAAAGACATAAACATGAAAGAGAAAGCAAAGAGCCAGAACTTCAGTCTCTTTGTGTATTGACACTGATACTTCGTATTGTGATGCAATAAGCAATATGGAAAATAAAATAAAAAAAGGATCCACAGGAGTGAAGCGCAAAAAAGCAATACAAATCTAGCAGATTTTAGAGCACAAGATCATAGTGACTCAAACAATACTTACATTGAGGCCAAAAAACAAGATCTACATAACTTCTTTCAATATCCATTTATATTTCAGCATTTGGATAACTCCCAATTGCCTAAAGCTAAATTTGGCTGCAAAATTTCGAATTTGCGGCTTCTAAATAATAGAAATGGCACTAGCACTAGCCAATCTAAATTTCGAATTTGCGGCTTCTGCAAATTAGTCCCTTACAGTTCAATTTCACAATTTAGAATTAGCACTAGCCAAATTTACAAATATCCCATCTATCCATCTTTTGTCACAAACCTAGATGAAATTGCTTCATGTGACAGCCAATGTAATCGTCACATATCCATAGAAACACATCAGAAAATGGACAAGAGGGTCATAATGATCTCACCAGGAAACAGCACAACTACTAAAGTTGCCGAAAGCGAAGTACAAAAAATCATTTACCAAATGTGACAGGTTACATTACGCATTATATCAAATATTTCAAATTAAATGCAATCCAAAGGTGGACCTTTCTACCATGAATCAGGAATATCTCCAATAACCGAGATTATCTGTAACAACTTGAGGTGCTTCCCAAGGGCAATTCATGTTGGTATAGAACCCTTACATCATTCTCCACTTGCATGCATATAAGGCGAAACCTACACCTTCTTAGTGTTGCTTTTGATACCTCGAATGAAACCTCAAAGAGACTCTACTCAATCTCTAGCATCTCATCCAGCTCATCAAATGAACAGCATGTAATATAGTTAAACCATAAGTGATGAAACTGTAATGAAGAGAATGTTCTTGTATCATTATTACTATGAACATGATTCACCAACACCTAAACCTCACACGAAATGCTAGCCCCAATACCTTCCTCCAATCCCAAGGCAACAATAAAGCTAATCCAAGGATACTCCCATGCAAATCTCAGGATAACAAGAAAGAGACAGAACATTCTTAAGACTTTGGATAAACCAACATGCTATCTCTCTTCAGGAAGTATAGTATCCGTGCAGTGAACCATCTCACGAACATCCTGCTATAGCAAATCTATTAAATCAGAATCCCACCAGCTCATGTATACGTGTAATATTAGCCAGGTTATTATTTTCACGAACCAATCCATGACATGAGTATAAGTGAACATACACTGACATGGAGTATTGAATGCACTAAATAGGCAACTTTGGAAATCTGGACAATTCATTGCAGCCATTTGCTTCTAGGCTGCAAATGTTTTGGTGGGAGCTCTAGGATCTCCTGTAGCTGCTTGCAATCATCTAATTTTTTGAGAACCATCAACTCCTCAAACTTGCAAATGCATGTAGAAAGTCTGTTCAAAGTTATTTCCTAAGAGATGCAAAATATTTACGGAAGAGAAGCAGGTGAGACTCTGAAGGAATTCTGCCTTTGACAGATTGCACCCATAAGGAGACTAGATTTGGAAATCCAAGTCTACCATTAGGGAGATTGGATTTCTCACTGCTCTTTGGAAACAAGCCAAATAATGAACAACCATCAAGAGAAAGGTGCTCTAGACATTGCATCTCCTAAATGCTACTAGGAGGACCGATAAGACTTTTGCACGAAATCAAAAGCAAAAACTTAATAGAGATTAGGTTTTCAATTAATGCAGGAAGTTCTTTTATAGAGGTCTGAGATAAATAAAGTTTTGTTAAGCCCTCCATATCCTTAATATCAGGAAACTTATCAGCTAAGAGCAGCCAATTACATCAACTTTTTATTCAGCTTCAGTTTGCTTGAAAGCTCCTTGAGTTTCAAGCACCTACTTAAGTTCAATGTCTCCAAATTTGGCACCTTTGAGAAGTTCCGAACTTTAATCAACGACTTACAGCAGCTGAAATTCAGGGACTTCAAATTTTCTATACAGCAGCAGCAAATTAAAAATAACATGCTTTTGTCAAATTAAACAAAGAGACTGCTTGTGTCATAATTACTATGAGCATGTAAGACATACCTTTAAGTTGCCTCCTAATTATTTAATCCAGTTGTTATGCACATTGAACCAAACAAGTATCTTTGGACCAGCACTAAACTTCAGAGTTGATAAAGGATATTCCATTCAAGCCACCTTAAGTCGTTGGGAAGACATATGGGACCTCCACTGACCTGTGCATTCAGAACTAGGAGCAATATGAGTCTCCTCATATGTGTGAAAGCACTGGGATTGATTTCTAGCTCTTCCTTTGTTGGCAAGTCGAGCATTATGCCTTTAACAACAGTGGTTATCTATCAAGGAAAAGAAAATAATCATCATTACCCAACCCGAATTAGGTAATAGTGTGTAAATTAAAGAAGATAAGATTATCAATGGTTTCATGAGAAACACTCTCTGTATCCTCCGACAACACTTCAGAAACATCATTGTAGCACCATAATCTACTCTATTTGCCAGGGTCATCTGGACACCCTTGTTTCAAAATATCCTACATCAGCCGAATCAAGTCATGCTTTTGCGTTGTTCTTTGATTCTCAACGGTTTGGTAAAGATCTATCTATTAAACTTTGAATCCAAATTGATGTCTTTAAACCACAACTATCAAGAACTCTGGTTATATAATCACTATTCCTCCCCTTAAAGAAGCAAGCAATCTCAAGAAAAATGTCCTTGTTATTGTCCTCCAAGGCATCAAACCTTATCTTCAGAACACTGTCTGTATCTTTATTAGGAATTTCAGCAAGTTAACCCAACATAGTGTCCCATTCCCTTTTGCTCGTACGACATAAAAATGGACCCAACACCAAAATTGCTAAAGGAAGGCCATTAGCATAGCCCAAAATATTATCTATGATATCTCCTTGCTTATTCTTTTTTCTTTTATCTTGGAAGAGCATATTAACCAAAACTTCCAAAAGCTTCACCTTGATCAATGCTTTAACTTCACATACCTGATCTATCCCGTGAGCAGTCGGTACATGTTTATCTCTTGTCACAATAATGATCGTGCTCCCTTTTCCAAACCATTCACATTCTCTACCTAACACATTCAAATTGTCCCCATGATCCACATCATCAAGCGCAAGCAGAATCTTCCTACAGCAAAGTCCATCTCATGTCAGGTTAAAGCCCCCATCCACACTGAAGACCACTAAATTTTCTTTCCACGGTATCTCTGTATCTCGGATAAGAGTGCTTTCTGCAAATGAACCAGGTCATCAGGTTTACTGGAAGTTTCTCTAACATTTGGAAGAAGGCCACACCCACCAAACTGACTAGTAATACTGTTATAGACAACTTTAGCGATAGCGCTCTTCCCTACACCTCCCGCTCCCCATATTCCAATCATCCAAACCTCATCCAAGCTTGTAATTAACAACGATCTTACATTCTCTACCCAGCAACCTACACCAAACCAAAGTAGCAAAGGGAGTGGGAATAAATGGCAATATACGATCCATTGAACTAAATAAAAAATGGCACGAAGAAAACAGTCACTCTATAACATTCCGAAACATGACTCTTAATGCACTAATCGATCTCATCAAGTATCAACAGATTAGTGAATTCAATATTCTTTTATAGGGTCGAACAGGAATACCGTGATTACCCATGGTCATAAAGATGCCAATCGGACAAATCAGTGACTGGCCAATGCCTTGCCATAACCCCCTCTCTCTCTGCTATCAAATCTCCCCCGGCTCCACTCCGTAGAACAGGAGCAACACCAGCTGTCCCCTTAAGCCTCTTCCACTCCATCACCTTCCTTCACCGAGCTCACCCAATCACCACCGAGACGAAGCGTGGTCCTCAGACAAGATGAACACGGCGATCCGCGACTCCTCGACAGCCTTCGTGACCGCCCGGCAGGACCTCGCGCCTCGAGCCATCGCCGTTGATGCAGGCGTCGATGCCACCGTGAAGGGAGGAAGCCGGTGCGGACATCCTCGCCTCTGAAGCGGAGGAAGACGTCGAACCGCCATCTTGCTTTGGAAGAGGAAGGAGACGACGACGATGACGACGTTGGACGATAGGGGCCTGCATGTTTTCGTTTCTGAGAAGTGTTTATAAACACTTTTTCTGTTTTTTTGTTCCAGGGAACAAAAAAAGAACAGAAACGCGTTTGGTTGCATTTCTGTTCTTTTTTTGTTTTTTTGTTCCTGAAACAAAAAAAGAGTAGAAACGAGAAACAACAAAAAGTTGTTTCTCGTTTCAGAAACAATTCTCAAGAAACAATTTTTGGTTTTTGTTTCTCCTTCTCTCTCTCCTCTTCTCTTCCTCTTTTCTTCTTCTTTCTCTTTGGCCGGTCACCGGCCGAGGCCATGGCCGGCCGTCGAGGGCCGGCGACGCCGTCGGCGACCTCGCCGGAGCGTCGCCGGCCCCTGGTGAGGCGAGGCGTCGCCGGCGCGGTCGAGCTCGAGCCTCGCCGGCGCGGGCGAGCTCGAGCCTCGCCGGATCTGGGCGAGCCCGAGCTCGCCCAGCCAAGGCGAGGCTCGGCCTCGCCCGCGCCGGCGACGCCGAGCCTCGCCTTGGCTGGGCGAGCTCGGGCTCGCCCAGATCCGGCGAGGCTCGAGCTCACCCGCGCCGGCGAGGCCGAGCGTCGCCGGATCTGGGCGAGCTCGAGCTCGCCCAGCCATGGCGAGGCGCGGCCTCGCCGGATCTGGGCGAGCCCGAGCTCGCCCAGCCAAGGCGAGGCTGGGCGTCGCCGGCGCGGGCGAGGCCGAGCCTCGCCTTGGCTGGGCGAGCTCGAGCTCGCCCAGATCCGGCGAGCCCGAGCC
Organism: Eucalyptus camaldulensis; assembly: GCA_019915185.1. Classification (NCBI taxonomy): domain Eukaryota; kingdom Viridiplantae; phylum Streptophyta; class Magnoliopsida; order Myrtales; family Myrtaceae; genus Eucalyptus; species Eucalyptus camaldulensis. Next base: position 23,584,127 of record JAHSVA010000010.1, on the reverse strand, counting down.
TCGCCGGGGGCCGGCGACGCTCGGCCTCGCCGGATCTGGGCGAGCCCGAGCTCGCCCAGCCAAGGCGAGGCCGAGCCTCGCCCAACGACGGCGAGGCTCGGCCTCGCCAGGGGCCGGCGAGCCTCGCCGTGGCTGGGCGAGGCTGCCGGCCCCGTCGGCCGGTCGCCGGAGGCCGGCGACCGGCCGAAAGAAAAAAAGTAAAAAATAAAGGGAAAAATGAAAAATGAAAATAAAAATATAAAAAAATTAAAAGAAACAAAAAAAGAACAAAAATGTACCAAACGTGTTTCTGTTTATTTTTTATTCCCGGAACAAATTTACCAAACGCATATTTTTGTTCAAGAAGTGTTCCCCGGAACAGAAACACTTTTTTTTATTTCTGTTCCCTGGAACAAAAAAAGAACAGAAACGTTACCAAACGCAGCCTAGAATGTGATGCTTTTTCCTCTTCAATTTTTTCGACGACGAGTTACATTTTGAGTCGAATTGTTCGTTTTTTTATTTACGAAAGACGGAAAACTGACTTCGTTTTTTATATTTGCCCAAAATTATAAATTATTCAAATCGCATAGCAAAATCGATCATGGGCCTTCACTAGAATTTCACAGATACGTATCTCTCGTAGGCCTATCTCGTCAGCATTGTTTCTTATATGTAAATGCTAGTTTGAAAATGAATTTTATTACCGATGCATTATGTGGAAGCTATAGTTGATAATACAGAGCCTTCAAACTTCTCATCTCTTTGACAGATCTGCAATTGACTTGGAATCTTGCAGATTTCATATAATCTTTTAGAACGGATACACTAAATTAATATCTAGTGATATTATCTTTTGAATTTTATTTTGTTTTTTTTTAATGTTTCCAAAGAGAATACAATCCATCATACATATATATATCGGCTAAGAGCAGATTATTTATTCGACAGATGACCTAGTGCTGTAGAGAAAAACTGCTCCGGTCAATTGAGTTCAAACCCGATCATTATCAAGTAAGTAATTTTACAATTCTTTAGTGTGATCCTTTCATTTGTATTGCCTAAGAGTTTAGTAAGGTCACTTACCGCTGATGACTCGAGCTAATGCATAGAGGTCTCAGCGTTGATTTAGATGGCGAGTGATTAGGCCTTCCATCAGCTTCTATGTTTGAGCAGCTGCTCATGTCCTCATTGTCATTGCTTAAACGTACCTGTGTACATGTTTGGTTGCATCTATAGGATCGTGTGGCAACAGTAAAGGAAAGCAGGAAACATTCATTTCTTGTACCCTTGCTATATAGCTAGGGAGACAGAACTTAGAAGGCAAGAGAGCCCTCGTAGACTGGTAGAGACTCCGCTGTGATTGATCCGTTTGTGTCTCTCATGCATTATTAAAGTTAATTAGTTCTCTAGTAGCTTGCTATGCAGAAAAGTGACCGCCTCTTTTAGTTGCAGTCCTATTTCTTGAGTTTAGCTGCCAGTGTTTGAGAAGGGACCCGCCAGAACAACAAAAGTCTTGGCTTTGACGAATATTTGGAATCTTCTTGTCATTTTCCTTTCGAATATTCATCGATTGAATTGTTTACATCAGCATATAAGTTTTTGTTTCATTAATTTTTTTCAAGCTATTAGTTGATCGTCTTCAAGCATAATAATAAAGGAAGTTATAAGTCAATCGTGAAGAAAGGGATATGGGAAAAATCATCAACTTTTAAGCTCACACATCATCATCTTCGATTATTTGTCTACTCCTCTCTCTGTGGTCATCGCACAAAAATTTAAGAGACTTGTGAATGATAGTGGTTCGATCTCACTGCCCTCAAGAAGTGCTTCGTGGTCGAAATTTTCACCCGGGGTAGCCCTACAGTGGCATAAAAGGAGAAATCAGCCTATTATTTTTTTTCCAATAATCTGTCATTGGAAGGAGCATTGGTACCATCTACAAGTAGGGGTGAGCGTGGTTCCCGGGTAGAACCGAGAACCGGGGAACCGAACCGCAGGTTCCTTACCGGTTCCCGGTTCTAAGAAGACCGGTTCCGGTTCCCGGTTCCATTTTTCTAGGAACCGGGGTTCTCGGTTCCGGTTCCCGGTTCCCATAGGAACCGGAACCGGCGGAACCGGAACCGGTTAAATTTACAATTAAAAAAAAAAAACTCTAAAGTACCCCACGATTTCCCCCCTTTTCCTTTCTTTCTCTCTCTGTCTTTTCTCCCCTTTTTCCTTTCCTCACGTCACTTCCTGCTCCCCCACTCCCACCAACTTTTTTCTTTTCTTCTCTCTCTCTCTCTTTCTCTCCCCCTCTCTCGGACGGAACCCCCCCTCCTCCTCCTCCTCCTTCTTCTTCTTCTTCTTCTTCTTCCTGCGTCACCCACCAACACCGCCGCCCCACGCCCTACTCAGTACTCACCACCACCTCTTGGCCACCGAACCACCACCACCCACCGTCGTCCGACGAGCCGTCTTGCCGTTGAGCCCGACAAGCTGTCGCGCCGTCTGCGCCGCCGCTCGCCTCCGAGAGCCACCTCCCTTGACACCGCCGCTGGACGCCGTCACCCCTCGCTTGCCTCGCCGCTCAGTCGCTTGCCGTCGACGCTGCTGTTAGACGTTGCTCGTCCCCGTGGTGGAGGCTGCTTGCTCGCGCAGCCGCCCCAACGCCGCTCGCCGCTCGCCCAACCGCCCTAACGCTGCTCGCTTGCCACTCGCCCAGTCGCCTCGAAGCCGCTCGCCGCTCGCCCAGTCGCCCCGACGCCACTCGCCGCTCGCCCAGCCACCTAATGAGCCTTAACTCCACACCCCTCCGCCTCCGCCTCCACCTCCACCTCCACCTCCACCTCAGTCGCACCCCCACTCTCTCTCTCCTTCCGCCTGTCTGGTCGGGGGCAACGCGGGACGCCCTTGGAGACTCCGGCGGGGGCCTACCGGCTGATCGACGACGAGACGGTAGGGTTGGATTTATCTCAGTTTATTTGGATTTTTAGCTTGCAAAATGTTTTTGTAGGATGTATGATAGTTGAATTTAACTTAAGTCATTTAACTCGGCCATGTTATGTTCATTTTAGTGACAAGTGGACCATATTTTTCTCATCGAGCCTTCCGTATGTAAACCTGGGATTTGTTAAAATAGCATGCTACTGAAGTGAGAGAAGCTGAGTCCAAGTTGTTCTTGTCTATTATGTTTATGCAATTTCAAGGGAATATGGCATTAATGTAACTTTAGTCTTTTACCTTTTGATTCTATTGTAAGCTTCTATTTCATTTCACAGATCCCAACAAATGGAGCTAGTTTGATTGAGTATATATGCCATCCTTTCTGGTCCTAGAAGTACTGTCCGTCGCATGAGCATGACAACACAGCTCGATGTTGTAGTTGCGAGCATTTGGACGAAGTTTATGCCTCGAGTGCATGGAATCTGCTATCATGGACACTAGTGACTGTCAACCACTTTATCATGCGATCAGAGACTACTATGAAGGAATGAACATGAAATTGGATCAGCAAATTCCAATGCTTTTGGTTGAATGAGGTTTGGGTTTTCTTTCAAAGTTGGCGCGCCATTCCTGATGCTAGTTTTTCTGCAGGGCCACCATCACATGCCTGAGACAAGAGGTTTATGTCTTTCCGAGGAGCAAACTGTGTCCAATGTATGATATTAGACATCTACTGATTTTGCTTTCAGGAAATCCAGAGTAAATCCTTGAGCAAGATTCACCTGTTCAATTTTACACTCGTTTCATTGCTTTTGTATTTAGGTTCACCCAGACTTGGAGGCCACAGGCTTGTTGGAATGAAAACTCAACCCCAGAAATTGACAAGGAAATGCGAAGTTACAGCCATTCTTGTTCTTTATGGTCTACCAAGGTAAGTGTGATTGAAAAGCTCTTGTTTCGCAAAGTAATGAATATATTTATTAAGTACACAACAGCTCTTCATATACATGTTTTAAAAATTTGTAGGTTAGAAATACTTCTTGAGGATGAGTTGACAAACAACTGCATATTTGACAGGTCTTCCTAAGTAGACAATCTGAACTTTTCCAATGCATAGTTGTTAGCAAGTCCCATTGAGCTGTGACAGAGAGACTTTCCCAACATAGAGCTTCAGAAAAATGGTCTAATGCTAATGAAACTTCTTGTATAGTTCAATGGATGCTTATACTTCATTTCGGAGTGATGGCATTATGGGTCTTGTTATGGAGAAGTACGTCTTGGATGTGAAATTGTTGTGATAAGTTGGCGTAGCTATTTCTCGAGATAAGTATTGTGAAAGTTTTGCTTAACTAAAGATGAACAAAAAAAAAAAAAAAAAGAACCTGTAAGAACCTGGAACCAACCCTGGAACCAGTAATAGGGTAGGTTCCAGGTTCCAAGTTCCAACGGGTAGGTTCCAGGTTCCAAAAAATTAGGAACCTGTACCCGAGGGTAGGTTCCAGGTTCCAGGCGGAACCTGTAAGGAACCTGGAACCGCTCACCCCTATCTACAAGGGTCATAAAAGGTGAAGTTGGCCTACTCTTCAAGTCGCCAAAGACGGGAAATTCAGAGAGGGGGTTTTGTCCAAAGAAAGAGTAAACGGTGTAATGATTTAATAACCTCGAGGAAGGTTTGTCTCAATTTTGTGATCTTTAATGGTTTGCAGCTGGAAATCTGTGATGGAGATGTTGAAAGGGAGAATAATCAAAGTCACTTTTGTGATTCTTTACATGGTAGAGAACTGAGAGTTGTTATTTGATTCTGGAAATATGTTATCCTGCATTTAGTGATCGTGCTCTATTAATATGCTGTACGGATTCCTAGCAAGACGACATGATACCTGAGGACCCTTTCTTTAATCGATGTTTGATGGTTGCATGATTTTCCCCTCGGCTAAACCAAAATCATTCCAAGGCTTCACTCGAAGGACCGGAGTCCCCGACTTCCAAGTGTAACGTTGGCGATCTAGACTCGTCGATACACGCTCTTAATAGTCAGATCTCGCTTTGTTTGCTGGCGAATGTCGCTGGATGCGCCGCTTTACAGCCCAACTCAAACCTTCTCTCTAAGGTCCCGAGCCCACATTTTCCATCAGTGGAGTCTTTTTCTTTTTTCTTGTTTGTTTGGCTTGTTTCTTTTCTTTTATAGTAATATTCATTTATTTTGAATTAATGATGAGTTTGGAAAAGTGCATTAATGTTGTGCTGATGTGGCTTTCCGTATATCAATATTTCTGTCCATATAAACCACATGGACTGGTTCGCTCCAGTGGCCACTCTTCCAACTTGGAATAGGGAGGTGGGGGGTTCAAATCCCCATCTTCTAAGGGGGGATTGAGGTATGGAAGATTTCATTTCGGGAGTGGGTTTCGATTCCACGCCCTGTAAGGAAGCAGAGCAAAAGTCTGAGAATGAGTGTTAAAGTAGGATTATAGTAGGACCGACAAAAAAAAAAAAACATTGACTAAATTGAAAAGAAAAAATGGGTAATATTAGAGTTATTGGTATGTGGATACACAAATTTTTGAAGCCTAGGAATTTTATACGAATAGCCCTATTTTTTGTTTTCTTTTCTCTTTATGTTTCATTTTGTTATTAAATTGTGATATTTGGCGTTTAAGATTCCAGAGTGTGATTTTGATTGTCGACGTGTTAGGTTTGTCATCTTTTGTTGTTTCTCATGATTTCTATTCGTTCTATGTATCTGATTTGTGCTTGCCTGAGATGGGTTGTACCTATTTTGTCTCCATCCACCCACCAATCAATAACAGTTTGATTATCTAGAAGACATGGTTGAAGGACTTTGATTTGCAGATAGCACAAGCTGTTATTAATAGATTGCTACCGCGTTGGTGTACGATTATACCAAAAAAACTACTATAGCATCATATTCTTATTTAGAAAAATCAGCTGTTATAATCTTCAACATATCGACATTTCTAATTAATTGTCGTACAAACATTTTTGTTTTCCATAATTTTAATAAAATATGGCACACTATCTAATGATGAAGAACGTGAAACAGAGGCTACTAGTGATGAGCCAAAAGGAAATCAAATTGACGAAGAAAATGTGATAGAACTAGAGAAGAATTGGTATTTTAACTCGTTTGTTGAGGCAGGAGAGTATGAAAATCTTTGGTGAGAAAGATTGGAAAGAAAAGAAGTCAAGGCCTGGCTTTCTTTGATGGGAGGAACTATCATCACCAACCAGGACAAGGCAATTCAAAATGCAGTTGAGTGTGTGTCCCGCAATTCTAAGCATCGACGATGGTGGTTATGGCACATCATGAAAAGAGATCGTAGAAAATTAGGTTGATATAGTGACTTTTCAACTTGTCGAGATGACTTTACATACCATTGCCTATGATCCCAACCGTTGAAGAATCCAAAATAGCTTGGGGATGTATGTTTGAGCAATTGATCTTCGTGAAAATGAATGATGTGGCTACTTATATAATGAGCGACATTGTTGGGTTCCAATTTATGTGAAAGACGGTTTTTGGACGCGAATGTCTACCATGCAAATAAGTGAAAGTATGAACTCTTTCTTTGATGGGTATGTGACCGCCAATTGGGATAAGGTGGAAATGTAAAACTTAGAGGAATATAACTCTTTTAACCCTAGAACCCTCCTCTGAACACAACATGGCATTAATAAGCAATTTCAATATGTTTGCACGAACAAGAAGTTCAGATAATTTGTTGAAAAGGAATACATGTTAGTTATTCAACTCTCACAAAAAATTGAGGGTTCCATTTCCATTGATAACGTTCCTGATGAAATTGAACTTGGTGATGGAAAAAGGTTATGTTGATTACGAAGTGTACTTCAATGACGAGGAATAAGAAATGGAGCACAAGTGCTACTTTTTTTAATCCTGAATTCAACAATGGGCTTGCTTCTTTTTGGGGAGGAGGGGATGGTTTAAAGCTGGATTCAGTTAGGCAGAATCATTACAGACGAAAGAGAGATGGGACAAGCGCCGGCTGCGGGATATAATCTCGTTCACTCAGATGTCAATGGCTTTGGAAGCTCTAAACTCTCATTCTATGACTCAGCCATCATTCAAATTTATGCATGATCTTGTTCATTCTTACCTCTGTGGAATTTTGGACCGAACAAAGCAGTCCAAGGGACTCTTTATCACCCTCGCTCTCTGCCTATCAATCATCAATGACTACATTGACTAGATAGATCGGTGCACGACATCGCTGTTTCAGCTGTAGGAAGTTGTCTTTCCATGTACAAGATTTTAGTTGCTTAAAACTGTTTATTGTAAATTGAGACACTTCGCAGCGAAAACCATGTAAAGTACTGTGTCTAAATAATGTTAAAGAAAGCAGGAGGCTATAGAGCTTTAAGATAACGTGGTACAAAAACAGGCGAGCAACCTGCTATAAGCATAAAACCTTTCATCACAAAGAAGCCTCCCATTACGACACAAGACTACTGCACCTATCCCATGCAATCTCTTTAGTAACAACAGAGGAATCGACTAGATCACAATATAAAAACTAACAACTTTATTGGTTCGAGAAGAAAAACGAACAGATGCTAATGAATACCTACCAATAGGGTGAGATTATAAATAAACTTGCCTCCCAAACAAAACGGTTCTCATCCATAATATCCCCGATTCAGCTAGAGTTTATGGATCTGTGGGAAGTTGTCTTTCTGCTTCAAACTGTTGTTGAAACTTGAGAATTAACATGGACATGATAAGACACTCGAGAATTAAAATGGGATAGCAACCAGACTAGTCCAAAAATGAAAGCTTGCTGTGAAATCAGGAAATGATATGTAAATGACATGTAACTAAGTCTTTTGCACAGAACATGACATTTATCAAGGAGATCATGATCCGCTTGACAAGGAAACATGAAAAAGAAGAAACACTTGCAATGAAGTCGCCCTTGAGTTTAAATCAAATGAAGCTGGCATAATAATAAAAAGTTCATACGTCAAACACCCCATAATGATCATAAGAAAGAAGTAGTTCCCTTCTAAAGACATGGCAATAATAATAAAAAGGAAGCAGTTCCCTCAGAAGTCGTGACCAAGCTATCCAAAAAAACTAGCCATCTCAGTAAGATTTATCCGCCTAAAGATATTCCCTTAATTTTAATAAATTTGATTTATCAGAACCCTCCTCATAGAGTGAAGCTGGATTCACTGATTTCTTGTCTTCAAGCACAGCCTTCAAATCATCCTCCAGTTGCCCACATCTTATTATATATCCCAACTTTTGTAGGGTTCCACCAAATACTCTAACATCAAGGCTAAATGGTAAATATATCTCGTCAAATTGAGCAAAATCAACTTCTCCCTCCAACAATCCCCATAGCACATTTGGGCGGAGATATTGAATCCACATGTGATTCGAATCAAATGAACCGAGAGTTCCTGATAGCACATTCTGCCTTTTGCCGTTAATGTGTGGCACGATGTCAAAAGATATTTCCTTTTTTCCATCTTCTACACTGAAAACAACACATAGAACCAGTCCTCGGAACTTGTCATACAAGTCTTGTGAAGCCAAGAAAGATATAGTACCGTCTTCAACAAGCGCAAACTCCTCCGGCATCTCTCCTCTAGGGACAACATTTCGGTAATCCTTGGGAATTTGGGAATAGCGATAGTTCTGTTAAATGAGTAAATAGTTAGAATAACCCAGTTATAATTAAGTTTGAGTAGAAGAGCTTGATTTGAGCATATTCCTTGTAACTCAACCTAAGCTAGTGTTCTCTAATTAGATGCATTGATCCTTGCTTACGTTATCTTACATATAGGGTGCATAATCACCCTAGATTAATTTGTTTATCTAGCATTTTCAATTTTTGCATTATAAAAACACACGAAGCACTAAACATAGATTCTGTGTTTCTCTCTCACCCACACACAGACGCAACCGCGCATAGAGAGAGCAGCCCTCCGCCGGGTGGGGTGGGGGAAGGGGGGAGGAGGAAGGGTTGGCAAGAGAGAGAGGGGAGGAGAGAGACCTGGATTGGGAAGTCAGTCACGTTGGATCCTTCGAGTATTAAATCACTTGAACTATTTTCCTCTCTACTTGTTTTATTATCTAGTAAATCTTCTATTTCACTTGAACTTTCTTCCACCGTGCTCGCCGGATTATCTTCATGTCGAATCTCGTACAGTAAAGCTGGATCCAGGGACTGATTATGTTGAAGAAAAATCTCCAGATTATTCTCTAATGGCTTGCATATTAATCGGAATCCACATTTTTTCACAATTACATTACCGGATGCTCTAATGGTTAACATGAAACAATTCCAGCCATTTAGACCAAAAGTGACTTGGTCCCATATTAGCCTTGGTTCGTAACACTTAAGCCACACATGATCGAAATCATGTGGGAAACCCTGTCCCACACCCCAAGCCCATCGACCATTGATGGCTGGGTAAGCGTACAATTTGCCATCCTCTTTTCCACATTTTGCTCGGGCTATGACACAAAAAGCTAATCCTAAGAATTTTTCAAACAAGTCCTTTGAAGCCATGAAAGAAATATGACCATCATTATTAGGGAGCAACCATTCTGGCATCTCTTCTCCAGGCATAAGAAGTTCTTGGTGACCATAATCTTGATGAAACATCTGTCATAATGCACACTGTTAGATAGTTTGTTTTTCGAAATTGACACCTAAAAATAGGAGTTTCAATGAGTTAAGTGGGTAGTCTTATAGTTTAGCCATAGTTAGCAAAAGCATTACAAAGATTTTTTGTACTTAATTGGTGGGCTCGGGAGATGTATTGTTTAAGATTTTGTAACTAGATGAACATATATTGTTGAAGTTTTTCATTGGGCATTCCTTGTAATGACACAGGGAGCTAGAATTTTATACATAGAGAGAATATCATTTGCATTGCCTTATAGCCAACTCCACTACATATACACGCTGAATCACTTTCAAAATGTTTGCTTTTGTTAATTAGCCCAGATTTTCGGCCTTTCACAATATGCAAAACACAATGCAGCCAACATGTACGCGGTCTCATAACAATCAAAGAGAGAGGGAGAGTCTAACCTTATAATTCAAAAAACCAGAATACTGGAACTTTCCATGGAGCCGTCCATGCCATGAATCAAAGTCAATATGGTCAAAGTCACGTAGGCATGAGGGCTTTTCACTCAGAGATTCGCAGCCAAGTGCCCATTGACGTTGAAATTGCCCTGGAATATCGAGGATCTCTTGTATTCTTTGACAATACGAAACAGGTAAATGGGGCAACTTATATTGTTGCTTGCATGTAGGAAGGTTATTAAAATTGTTTCTGTCCAAAGACAAATAATTTAATGAGGGAAAACAGGAAGGATTCTCCAGGAATTCTACTTCCGATAAATTGCATTTGTTAAGGTGTAGCAACCGCAACTTAGGAAATGCCATTTTCATATGGGGATCACTCAAATCCTCCTCCCTCTTTGGAAACTTGACTAGTTTTGAGCAGCCACGAAGCCTCAGGAATTCAAGATTTGGCAACCTGTAAATGCTAGACGGAAGGATTGCCAATTTCTTGCAATCACATAAATCCATTTCCCCCAAAGAGATAAGATTTTCTATGGATGCAGGAAGTCCCTCAATTGAAGTCCCTTGTAAATTAAGTCCTTGCAAGCCTTTCATTTTATCCGAAAAATCAGGGAGTCTTTGCAAATTTGAGCAATTATTAAGATTGAGAAGTTGAAGATTCTTGGCTTGGAGCATATCAGGGAGATGATGGAGTTTTGAGCACTCACCTAAATTCAAAAACTGTAACTTGTTGTGATATGAAACTGATTCGTGGGCACGCTCCAAATTTTTACAATCATAGAGATCTAGTATCTCGAGATTTGGAGTACAATCAAGGTCCGGCATACAAACCAGCGATTGGCATCCACTGAAGTTAATGAACTTCAGTTTTATGAAGTCCTGCAAGAACAAAGAAACCAACTTGGTTAGACATTCTGGATGGAAAAAAAAAACCTGAGATAAGTATTTAGTACAAAATTTGGCTCTAATGAACAAGTAATTATTTCCATTTGTCCGGAGGCAAATAAATAGTTCTTGTAGTTTTCCTAAACAAATTACATAGGGACGATTCCATAGTCCCATTGTGTAAAATTGGAACACCGTTCGGTGGTGGTAAAAGTTGACAAACATTGTCAATTGTCAAATTCCATTGCCAACAAAATTTTGATTGAAAACTTAATTAACAGTAATGCTTTGGTAAGTAACCAATACTTTCAGGTTACTACATAGTTTTAAATTACAAACTATTTCATTACGTAGCTTAACAATAAGTTAATGGTACTGACTTTTATAGAAAACTAGTGTGATGCCTGTGCATTGCTTGGATACGACTATATTTATGATTCTGAATGTTGATATCGACGCGACTCTTTCGTAAGAGAGATAAAACATGTGTAGAAAATTATAACAAAATAAATATATACATCAATGAAATTCTTTCTACAGCTCAAATGGAATTAGCAGGTTTATCCTTGGATTAATAGAGAGGGTCAATATCATTAAAGACCCAAAACTGGTCCCTCATGACACATTTACAACTAATTTCCACCTCACAAAGATCTCAAACTGGTACCCCTAGCCCAAATTGACCCTCCATTATTACAATGCATGTATGTCAACACATGTGGTCGATGGTTGCAAAATGGATTTGATGTAGATAATGACAAATTCGACACAAAAAATTTACTTGTGATGATATTAAATCCAAACATGAAATAGTAAACATTCTTAAAAAACTGAGTAAGACTTTGGTTTTTGACATATAATATCAATGAGTGCTACTCCTAATTCTTCTTCCCGCAAAGGACTCGTCCATCACTTGGATGCACTTGGGCGATAGCCTTTGCCCACCGTGCATGGCCTGAAAAAATGAGTAACACGTTGGTTTGGGTCTCCCTTAATGGAATCTAACCAAAACCCAAAAACATGTATCTTCTTCAATAGATTTTATGCGCAAAAGCCCCCATTACAATGAAAAGCACTAATTGAGGAATTACAATGAATAATTTTCACCATTAGAAACTTTAGTATCTGTAAGTATTGTCTTTCTCATGCGTTCTAACTGGATGGACCGGTTGCCCATTTCTTTTGGTTTAGTATGACCCACCTATGAATAAATCCGACGAGCCAAGATTCTCCGATGGATTTTCGTTTTTAAAGGGCACTTTTCTTTCTTAGGTCCAACAACATGTAATAGGCCGTGGGCTGTAGTTGGGATTAACTAACAGATACGAGATGGACCAAAAGTGGGCATCGAGATCATTGGCTAGAAGGCCATGGAATGGCCGAAGTGATTGGGCCAAGAAAGTGGTCATGGTAGACTCATCCCCGGGATCAATAAAATTGGGCAATCAATTTTTACCCAACATAAACCCCACAAGGAGTTTGGATGGATGATCCACTAAACATCTGGGGCCTTGCGATTATTTCTCAATTATGAATTCAATGATTTATTTGTAAAATATGAGCCAAATATGAATTTGATCTTTTTCATTTATTAATGTTTGTTAAATGTAAGTCAAATATGAGATGGGTCAGATTCTTTTCAGACCTCATCATAAACAATCAAATTCAAGCCTATAATAATATACATATTTTTAAGTAGAATCTATATATACATAAAAAATTATTTTTAAACAATTATTACCAAAATTTGCATTATTCGATTAGAGAATTATGGAATAGAATATAAAGTAATATCAATTATTACCGAAATATGTGTAACAATTAGACATGCAGAATAGAGATTTGCTCGTGAATGCCTTCTTGTACTTTAAATTAAAATTTTCAATTACTCTAACAATTACCAACATTTATTTTTAACGTTGCTAACTTGTTAAAGTTACTAACTCAAATAGGAAACTACCAACTTTGATTTTGGTGGTTTACCAACTTTTCACGAGTTAAATTACCATCATTAATTGGTTAAAGTTTTTTTATTAACTCTTATAGGAAATTACCGACTTTTATTTGAGTTGCTACCTTTAATAATCTATCAACGTTTATTTGCCAGCTTACCAACTTGTTTAAGTTACAATCTCTTTTAGAAAATTACCAAATGTTAGATGAGTCCACTTACCAACATTTATTAGATTTTTTTGGGAGTTAAAGTCGTTCCTATATTTCATGGACATTTATTTGTTGCAATTACCAAAGTATTAAAGTTAGTAACTCTTATAATAAATTTCCAACGGCTTCCAAAATTACCAACTAAACCAGTAATTTACCAATATTTATTTGCATAGCTAATTATAATCTCTTATATGAAATTGCCAACTGATATTTGAGTTATTTAACGACGTATATTTGATTATTTTGGAAGTTTCAATAATATAACGTCTGTGGCAACTTACCAACTAGCAAAGGTACTGATACCCGAGATTATCAACTCTTATTTTCGTTAGTTACCAGTGTCTATTTCATAACCATCCACTAGTTTAATAGTTTACTTATTTTTGAGAGCTTACTAACATATTAACGTTGTTATTCTTACAGAATTACAAATTCTTTTGAAATTGGCTAACACCATTACACTAATCTACTATCATTTATTTGCAAAATTTAAGTTAGACACTCTTATTTGAGTCACTTACCAACTTTTATTTGATAGTTTCAAAGTATCAACTATTCTGTTAATATGCCCACATTTGTTTGGGGAGCTTTTCTAGCACGTTTAAGTTACAATCAATTAAAAATTAGTAAATGGACTCAAAAAACATTGGCATTTTTTTTTTGTTTGGTAAGAGTTAGTAATTTTAACATGATGAAAAAATCAACAAATAAATATTGGTAATTTAAAAAAAAAAGTGATTTCTAAACAATTAGATAAACGTTAGCAACTTAATCAAATAAGAGTTGATAACTAAAACAAAATGGTAACTTAACTTATGAAGAGTCGGTATATCACTCAAATTAATATTGTTAACTTGCTATAAGAGTTAGTAACTTTAATATGATGCTAATTTTAGCAGTTGAATATTGGTAAGTTCTTGAACCAATTGGTAATATTTATAAAGTCAAATAATAGTTGATATATAGACTCAATTACGAGTTGGCAATTTTCTTTAAAATTAGTAACTTTAATACGTTGGAAGCTACGCAAGTAATATTGATTATTTACAAAAAATATTTGGTAATTGAAAATAATCAAATAATTGTCGGTACTTTCACAAAACTTTTGGTAACTTCTAGCACGTTTATAAACTAAATATTTCTTGATTCTGCCATAAAACTATCAGCAACTTACTAATTACCTGCCAAATAAGTTGCTGATCAAAATTTAGTTATCGATGATTTTGAAATTTACCTATGCTCTTAAGAAATTATTAGCACCAAACATTGTTGAGTTTTTTACGCACGAAACTCTAGAAATCCATGGTACATAGTGATGCAACTACTTCTTAAGAATTGGGAGTAAGTAATCAAAACTGAATGATGACTTTTCTCTAGGGGTTCTTTTTTGTACTTAATTATTAATAAAGCATTTTTATTTTTTGTAATTTTTGAACACGAGATGGATAACAACCTCTTGGGTTTAGCATGAAATCAAAGCCTTAGTCAAGCTCAGTCACATTGATAAAATTGTTAAGTCTCTATGAATTAGTTAAATCTTATTTTGACATTCTAATATTTTATCTTGTACACCACTTGAAACTTAACAAGTAAATTAGATTTGTCTATTACCATTCATAGAGTAATGAGTATGTGGCTTCTCAATTCTCTCATGGGAGGGGCCTTAAAAGACTATTACATATATCGAAAGCCTACAAATCAAATAAAAAGTCTTCTCGTATAGCCTAAGCACATTCTACGTTCAAACATTAAATTGCATACGAACAAGTATTTGTTTCAATTTTCAGCTCAAAGTCATGATTGTTTGAGCTCACTGTTGTTTTTTTTTAAGTATATGTACGGAAAACTTCTACTTTTCATTCCTGAACTTTCACAACTTTTTTAATCAAGTACTTATACTTTTAGTTTTTCTAGTCAATTCCTTTTACTTACATAAATTTTCTGATCAAAACTTTCCCGTACCAAATCTAGCCAAACCTAGCTGATGTGGCCATTAGACTGATTCCACAATATAACGTAGATTAAACATCGCACATGCGTTAGCAGTCATAACGTTAGCTTCAACAAAAGCTAGTCAAACAGGTTATGACTTTGACACCGAAAAAAAAAAAAAAAAAACAAAGCAGGTTGTGACAACTACCACCATTCACTATTTACAAAGGGTGACCATCGACATCCCCCGAGGACAACGTCAGTTGGATTTTGACCAAATTTGATGCTAATGAAACTTGATTAAACAATATGTAAATAAAATGACTCAATTAGAAAAATTAAAGCCACATGGACGTGATTAGGAAAGTAGTTAAAGTACAAGAATAAAAAAAATGAAATCTTTGCTATATATGTATTTCAAGTGTGATCAAGTTGTTGTTGTTGTTGTTGTTTTTTTTTTTTTTTTTTTTGACTGAGGATCGGCTGAAGCATGCCCTTGTCAACTTACGTTGATTCGGGGTCTCACGAGCTCCACGATGGAGGCTCAAGAACGACTATACCTTGGGGGAAGTTGGCCCAGTAATCCACCGCTAGGGCCCCCCACTTAAATTGCTAGCAACATAGGGATTCGAACTCTCGATCGTATAGAAGCAGGGGAGAACAAATACCAACGCGACTACCCATGAATGGGTGATCAAGTTGTTAGTTATAAGGTAGACTATTTACAAATGGAAGATTTTAGCCGCATTGGTTCTATGTATTAAATTGCTAGCCTACATTTGATGCTTTGATATGAATAAAGAATATAGTAAATGTAGATGTTTTCCTAGGAAAATAACAAATATCATTTGATTTAACACATACAGTAAATGTAGATGTTTTCCTGCGATAGCAATTTTTTTTGCAAATGAACCAAATCAACGAGACTTTTGGAATTTTCACTAACACGGTCCAAGAAACTAGAACCTTGAAACTCTCTAAAAATAGCGTTATAAATGGCTTTAGCAAGGGTTGTCTTGCCTACGCCTCCTTGTCCCCATAATCCTACCATAAGAATGTCATCCTTGGACTGTAGATTTAGGATTGTTTGAAGCTCTTGTACTCGCGAATCTATCCCAACTAGATACTTGGCTACTTTTAATGGCGTTCGATCTAGTTGAGTTAAGATTTTCTGTACAATATCTTGTATAAGCCCCGCTTCATATCTGACAAGGGTAAATTCATAGAAAGTGCTTTTAGAGTAATCCAAAAAAAGGAATAAGTATTCAAAGAGAATCGCCGAATAAAAAGCTAGTCCGCAATATATATGGAGATGATTGTCCAAATATGTACAATTAGCATCTCGCCTGAGTCTAAGCAAAACTAAAACAATATTCTTCATGTTATTTTAAATGTTGTATGTTAATCTGTTTTGCATTTATCAATAATTCAAGTTAATTATTGGATATATTAAATCATTGATAGGCATTGTTTTCATCTCTTTACAAAGTTCGTTGAAATTGTCTTGTCTTTCTTAAATTTTCCAAATGCCAACCCATTTATCTAGTAAAAATTCTTTGCGAAGCAATATCTGTGATACAAATGGCTGACGTGAAGTCTAAATTAGCATTTCCAGTAAGGTAAATCCTAATTAAAATCAAGTACTTTATCCTTTGAGACAATTGAAGGGTCACTTCTGAAAGTGGAAAAATAAAGAGCCGTCTTTGGCTGTTTGGACAAACACGGCCTACTGTTGGTTCCAGTAGAAATCTGTCATATTATTACCTTTTTGCTCTTTACTGCTTCAAGTATATTAAAAAAATGCCATTAGGCCTGTATTTTCTTTAAAGAAAAAAATCTTAGCTTTTCATTCTTTCCAAGAAAATTAAATAAACATTTTTAATAAACAAAACAGTTTGATAGAATACCAGATTTATCTTCTCCTATGTATAATGGCTTACACAATGTAAACGACTATGTAGATACAAGGGAGAAATGCTCTTGCAAGAGAGGTATTTTGATTGGTCAATGAAAGGCACGATGTAATGAAAACAGAGACTAATTAAAAGAAGCCTGAGGCACGAGATTCAAATCAAGTCCTCCAAGTCCAAAAAATGTAGCAAGGAAAGTAACGCCATTCATTTTAGGTCCAGTAAAAAGAGCAGCTAACCTTAATGGTAATGATACTAGTAAGTTAGCCCAACATCTTCAGTAATCTTTAGGGTTGGCTGAAGAATCTCCGATACTATTGATGATGGAATATTTATTGAGCTTTTAACAGAGAAATGGACTTTATATAAGCCCGATTATCCACTTAGAACAAACCATAGTTTGTTTAATGAATAATCCATTAAGGCCTGTTGTTAGTTCTTGGCGCTCTTCTTAATCTTGATACTGGAAAACATGTGTTTGAAAGGATAGATAAATGGGTCACAGCCATTGGTATGATGACAAATGCAGGAGGATATAGTCCAACACTATGTATGAAGTATGTGAAGCCAATCTTGTCGGTAACGCTCAGAAGTTTAGGAAATTCTTATTATCTCAAACAGATTTAAGGTATAAACTAGACAAGAGCTTATTGTAAAGAGACTATAAGCCATCGTAAAAGATGTCTTGCATAAAGAATTCTGTGGTTTATTGCTTTCTATAGAAATAGTAGAGAGAGTAGGCTTTAAATGCTCTAATGAAATCATAGACTTTTGATATGTGCTAATTTGACGCTGTGAATTTCAACAATCTCAAAGGCTTTCTTTGACAGACTTCCGGAGCCATGGCCAGAGGTCACAAAGAAGGCTTACGACTTGCTCTTTTGAGAAAAAAGAGGGAGTAGAAGGTCCGGGTGGGTGAATCCAAGCAGGAGAGTGAGTACTGACCCCTAAACGAAGGAAGCAACTAAATAGTTTCCTTATTTAAACAAGAGTTGTTGCTCTCACATTGAATATGTGCTGGATAGAAATGACTGTAACATCCATCGAGAAGCCAAAAGTGCAAGACACCTTCCTAAGGGATCGAAAAGAAGAAAGTTAATTTGATATGAACAAAGTGTACCAGGGGATAACTAAGGCCTTATAAATCTGAAAAGTCATCCAGACTTACAAAGAATTGAGACCTTTAAAAGGAAACACAGAGGTTCTAACCTCGTTGTCCTCAGGGTAAACCCTGTTAAGTAGTTGTAACTTTTGTTCGATTTTGTGGATTGAAAGCCCACAAGCCTCATGATTGTCAATAAATGTATCAACAGAAAGATAATATTTGCGTAGTATTTATCGAAGATGTTTCTCTTCATGACGAACCTGCTTATAAACCTATTGATGAGCAGGAACTAGAAAATTTAGACTTTGAGGTTTAATGTCTCTATGAAGTTTTCTCAGAATGTGAGACTGACAGAAGAACATTCAACATAGTGTAGTGAACAATTATCAGCGACAAACACATGTGATGATATAGTGCCCTTAAAGTCAACATCGTAGGTATTAGAAGAAACTTTCCGATAAGATTATCTGTCGGGATCAACATTGGAGCAGAAATAGCTCGAAGTAGATGTTAGTGCTGTTTATTGATTATTAAAGATTTAACTTTAAATAGGCGATAGATTTCCCACAATCGACGTCAATGGCATAGGTGTCGTGTAGGGAACTTCATGTTGGAGAAATCTTCTTGAAGTGTTTTGAAGCTGACAAAACGTTTCCATCAGTCTAGTCTGAAGACTTGCAGACTCTACTATTTAAAGTCTGAAGACCTCATGACTGCCAGACTCAAGACTCAAAGTCTATCCTCATTGACAGTTCCTAATCCGTTGAAGAAGGTCTATTCAGAATTGGATGTTTCATTAAGGATGTGACCTTATCGACTGGAGAAGATCTCTTGGTTGGATATGACATAACAGAATCCTTTATTTGATCATGATTGATTCGAAGATTAATGATCCGATGATTGGCAAAATATTCTTGGAAGGTTCTAGTTATGGAAACCGAGATCCTGATTGTATGGACGAATATGATTGATGGGCTATCGACATGTTCCTTTAATAGCTCGAATGATCTTCCTAATTGATTCCATCCAACGGGTAGATTGGAGGAATTCCTTTGGTAAGTGCCAACGGGTATGATGGCATAAAGAAGTATATAAAGAAGACGTTCCAGTTGTTCGAGTGTGTGCGCGATAGAAGAATTTCAAAGTCTGAAGCTCCTTGTTCTTAGTCAATTCATTTGTTGAGCGAGATCTTGTACGCAAAAGAGAGTCTATATTCGTGAGAAACCTTGAGGAAGTGTGGTAGAGTATCTACACTGTGGAATCAAGGGAGAACTTTGCTGTAACATCTATTTTGTTCATAGTGAAATCCAGCCGGTGGGCTGTCAGTGCGGAAGAATGGACGTAGGCTTGGAATAAGCCGAACCACTATAAACCTTGTGTTTAATTTTCTCTTCCCTATTCTCTGTTTTACTTTGATTGTAATTCGTTTTGTTAACCTAAGGAGAATTTCATTTCCATTGTCTGCTTAATATTGTTCGCATATCACAAAAAATTATTATTCACCTATTCACCCCTCCTCTAGGTGCTTATACTAGCTATCTCACTTCAAACCTTAGATGCACCTATGCTAAATCTCCAAAAAATTAGAGAGACAAGAGAAAGAACAAGAGGCACATGTCATTCATACATATATAGGGTTAATCAAAATAGGATAAGTCCCGCTATTTCATCTTCCTGTCGCCAATTTTGTGATTGGAACTGCATTGGATCAAAGATGTACGGGTTTTAGAGATTAATTGATATCAAGAATACTAGCCAAGCTAGCAAATGGGCTAGTCTGCTTCCAAGCCCATCCAAATTATTTGATGGCTCTAAATGATATTTGTTTGGGGAATTCATGAACATTGAGGATTGATCATTTTAACATGGATAGGATGAACCCGCGGGTCAAATGTTTGGTGTATCACACTAGGATGATTTATAGATTCATTAATACCACAAATCCTAGAGGAAGGAAATTAGATAGCGAATTTGTTTGAAGAGGTTCACACGATTACAAACAATTTTGTAGGTAAAAAATTAATCTCTTAGAATTACAGGGAAAAGTGTTAAAAAAAAGTCTTAAACCTTTTACATTTATGCCAATTTAATTCTAGAACTTGTTTTGGTGCAAATTTATTCATGAACCCTTTTATTAGGTGCCAATTAAGTCATTTCCTGCTAATTGTGGTTTGATTTTGCTAATTGAGTGCTGGCTAGCTGACATGGCACGATCGACGCTAACGTGGATAATTTTTTAATAATATTTTTTTTTCTTTTTTTCTTTTTTTTTTCTTTTTTTTCCTTCTCATCCTCCTTCCTCCAGTCAGTCGCCAAACCTTGGCGACTGTCCAAAGGTGATAGCCAATGAGGGCTACAAGGGTGACCTCGCACTGGGTAGTGAGGCTCGCCCATGGCCGGTGAGGCTTGACCCTCGCCAGCGTAGCGTGAGCCCGCTTTCACTGCCTGGGTGGCCTCAAGCTGGCCTTGCCTATGGCCGATGAGGCTCAACCCTCGCTAGCCCAATGCAAGGCCACCCTCGTGGCTCAAGTGACCTCAAGCTGCCCTCCCACTAGATCCAGCGAGGCTTGACCCTTGCCGCCCAAGCCGTGAGGGCGGCCTCACACCAGGCTAGCAAGGCTTGCCCTCGCCAGCGAGGCTTGACCCTCACCAGTCGTTGCCTCAGCAATCGGCTAGAGGAAGGAGGAGGAGAAGGAAAATAAAAGAAGAAAAAATATTAATATATTAAAATATTATTAAAAATTATCCACATTAGCGCCGATCGTGCCATGTCAACTAGCCGGCATCCAGTCAGCAAAATCCAGCTATAATTAGCTAGAAATGACTGAATTGGCTCTTAGTGAAAATGTTTATGACTAAATTGGCACTTAAAAAAGGTTTATGAGTAAATTGGCACAAATAAAAAAAGGTTTAGGATTTTTTTAACACTTTTCCCTAGAATTACAAGGTGTAGGAGTTCAACTATGGTGGAACCTACTGGAGCATCTAGAGAGATTAGTGCATCTTAGGTCGAATAGAGGGGAGCAAAAATAACCTAATGTTTGGAACACCATCTACACCCTCTTCGCTAGGAAATTAAGGACTTTTGAACCTCTTCTATAACACAGGATACAGTACAACAAGTCAATCAGGATGTGGTTGCATCTCAAAGATCTGTAAACTTAAGAACTTTAGAAGAAGGATCATAGGATGCAAACAAATTAATATGCCTGTATATGAAGAAGAGGATACATAGTCAAGAGAGAACAATGTTGTAATGGTAATGCACTCCGAAGGAGAAAAGATCCGCATCCCAAGACATACATAAAGTTTAGGAATATAGCAGGGCAATGATCCATAGCCATGGACAAAATTTGGGATAAGATCGAACCCTCCCAAATGGCACATCAGGGAAGCTGGGTTAAGCACTTATGTGGTTGTGATGTTTAAATTTCCCGGGTGTTATCCATATTCATTAGAGACACTGGAGCTTGTACTAATTGTGCAAGACCTAATGCATCACCAGATGAATGGTGGAGACCATTAACAAAGCCTATTGCATTGAGAATGGCAGGTGCGAATCAATGTTTATTTTTAGACGGATCTTTCCTTTCCCAACACTAGATGAGGATGTCATTCTTGGTAATGCATTCTTAATGGGACAAAACGAAAATTGGTCTTTTGAGCAAGACAGCACCACGATTACTATAGCAGGTGTGACTCTTCAAAACCCTTGGTTAAGGCACAAATTTGAGGTTTATCCTGTGAAACAATCAGAATTTTGTGGAGACTGTCCATGTGACCAAGCATTTAGAGTGTGAGCTCAGCGTGGCAAATAACGGGAGCATAAGCTATTTGGATGCAAAAAATCTTCATTTCCAATGATACCTCCTAGTATCTCTCCAGAAGAAGGAAAAATTCGGAGTATCCAACTGCCGGAGCGAAATGGGAATAAGTTCATGCTAAAACTGAAAAGTAACTTTCGTGACGATCCACAATGAGTCTTTTTTTCTTTTTTTGTGTGTAAAAGGGAAAAGTATCAAAATAGTCATAAACCTTTTGTATTGGTACCAATTCAGTCATAAACTTTTTAATTGGACCAATTTAGTCATAAACCTTTTCACATTAGTACCAATTTAGTCCATCCGGCTAATTTAAGCCGAAAATTGCTGGCGTGGCCGTCGGCGGTCTTATATGGCGCCACATGGACAAATTTCATAATTTTTTATATATTTTTTCAGATTTTTTAAATTATTTTTTCTTTTTTTCCTTTTTTTCTCTTTTTTTCTTACCCTTGGCCGGCAAAGTCGAAAACCGGCTGACCATCACCGGCCACAAGCTGGTCAGGGCGAGGGGCCCCGCGCCTTCGCCGGCCACAAGCGAGGGCGACGGCCCCCGTCCAAATCTAGGCGAGGGCACAGCAACTCTCGCTCGTGGTGGCCGAGGGTGCGGCGGCCCTCGCCTAGATCCAAGTGAGGGCCAAGGCAGCCTCCCCTGCCCAGGCGAGGCTTGTGATGCTATCGCCACACTTAATCCGGTGCGAGATCGCCAACTGCCTCACACCATTATCCCTCCAAAAGCTACCTGCGCTCGAGACGCCAACCACCTCCTTCAACCTCCGAGGGCCACGAAGGCTCGGGTGACCATGTCACAATCGGAGGCAACGGAGCTCCAGATGCGACAGACGCAGCTCGCTTGGATTTGGGCAAGGGCCGCCGCACCCTCGCCCGCCACGAGCAAGGGCTGTCGCGCCCTCACCTATGGCTGACGAGGCCGCAGAGGCCCTCGTTGGCCAATGGGCGAGGGTTTCGGCCCTCACCTGAATCTGGGCGAGGGCCGTTGCCCTCGCTTGTGGCCAGCGAGGGCACGGCAGCCCTCGCCAGTGGCTAGCGAGAGCACGGGGCCCCTCGCCTTGACTAGTTTGTGGCTAGTGATGGTCGGCCGGCCAGCAACCTTGCCGGCCAAGGGTAAAGGAAAAAGAGAAAAAAAGGAAAAATAAAAATAAAAATAAAAATCTGAAAAAAAATTATAAAAAATTATAAAATTTGTCCCGTGGCACCACATAAGACCGCCGGCAGCCACGTCAGCAATTTTTGGCTTAAATTAGCCGGATGGACTTAATTGGTACCAATATAAAAATGTTTAGGACTAAATTGGTTAAATTAAAAAGTTTAGGACTGAATTGATACCGATACAAAAGGTTTAGAACTATTTCGGTACTTTTCCCGTGTGTAAAATGTAAGTCAAACTGTGGAGTCCTAATGGTGTAAAAGCCAGACTAGAGCTAAAAGATCCAATTACCATCATTTGAGCAAAAACTGTGAGATGGTAGAGGTATTTGAAACACAAATTCCTGATCTGTTCTCGAAAGGTTTTATTAGAGATGGTTTTAGTCTGCATTCTAGCCCAACCTTCATGGTCATTAACCATGCAGAGCAGGTATGAGGAATAGCGTGAATTGTTACAGACTATCTTCAGCTTAGCAAACCAACAAAGATAATGACTATAAGGTAGCCGCAGTAGGAGATCTAAAATAGACAGAATACCCTTGGCAATTTTCAGCGGGAAATGGATGATGCCTTCAAGTATCTACACAAGTTTTGTGCTGTGTATATACACGATGTAGAGGTCTTTAGCAAAAGCGAAGAGATGCAAATGAATCACTTATAACCACTGACAAATATCTTTAAGAAAGAAGCCACGATCCTATGTAAAAGAAGGTAAAATGGATAAAGGAAAAAATTAATTGCTTGAGTATGGGGCTAGTATTGCAAACCTAAATTTGCGAGATATAATAAACTTTCCTGACAAAGTAGAAGGTAAGGTAAAAAGTCCAGAGGTACAATTGATCTGCTAACTAGGCCAGACAATTTTAAAATATCTTAGTAGGCTACCCAAGAAAGCTCCAAGTAACACATCTCGATTTTGGGATGATGAAGACACTCGAGCAGTAGGTTAAAGAAAAGGTAAAGCATTTGCCACCATATTATCACCTTCTGATGCATCAAATGAATACTAGGGGAAGTACAAAAATCTAAATGAAGAAAATCAGTAAGACTTCTGTCAATATTGGTCTGCCACCTTTAAATGGTCTAAACTTGATTATTTGACACATAAAAAGGATGTACTTGCCGTTAAAAGTTGTATAAATTTTTTTTTCACATATTCCTTACCCCAAAAAGGTTTGTAATGAGAACCAACTCTGAATATGTCGAAAGATTCTTGTATCTGAATCTGAAAGAAGCTCAGCAAACTAGGCTTCTCATTATACAAGAATGGTATAGTTATTACAACTTTGAGATAGAATATATTCCTCCAGATAAAAAATCTCAGCTGCTTCTCTCTCTCTCTCTCGAAAATTGTCTTGTGCAGATAAATCCTACAGCAGAAAGAAAAAAATTTTGGGTATGCAAGCAAGAGGGGCATCCAAGGAAGAAGTGCTCAAAGAGACAGAAGGAGAATGAGAGCAAAAGCTATGGTTCTATTAGAACGAAAGCAAATATTAGTTGGCCGTGCAAAAGACAGTTACTTTTTCTCATTTTAGAATCATAGAGGAATGGAAAAAGCCTTAATATCATCCGTTCAATGAATGTGGGGAATGAATACTGTGAGAGACTTGCCAAGAGAATGAACTGGTTGGTTGAAAAGACAGTCGAAGTTCACAAGCCTCTTTTGATTAAGTCCCAAAAGAATTAAAGGAGATATCCTTGAAGATTAAAATCAGGTAGAAGATGATATGTTTGGCAAACAAACGCACACACCAAGTATAATCTGATTCAGAAATGGTTATGTGTTTTTTAGGTGAACTATCTGGTATATATGGCTTCAATAAAGTTAGGGGAGCAAGATCTTGACAATGAAGCTCTTGGAAAGTTTGTACAGGATGGCTATAAAATAATCATGAGGAAAATATTGTTGAGAATTATAATCCTATTCCTGAAGATTTTGATATTGAATCTGGTGATAAAAACCTCGAAAATAAAAATTTGAATATGTATAGTTTGATATCTACTTGTTGATCCATCAATCACGGCCTTCACGGGAAGGGTACTAAAATCTATGCAGAGTTGCTAGTTAGACTTGAGAAGGAGATTTCCAGCAACTTCAATGGTTCATAAAAGATCCTGCTTCACACATAAAGATTCTAGAAGTTGAGTTAAAATTTTACAAAAAAATCGGAGAAGAGTTCCTTGAATAATGGAAAGTTAAGGTGCGTATTCTCTAAAGCTCTACTACCTGGAGATTTGACGTTAATAAAGAAATATAATAGGCTCAAAAAGACACTTTTCTTTAGAGGAACTCTCTGCTCTAAATCCTTATCTCCATTGGGAAGGACAAGGATGACTAAGCTAGAAACACAAGCGTAGCAGAAACTGGACTCCCGCTTGTAGAAGCAGGGTTTGCAGACTCGATCAACATTGACAGAGGCTATCTACACCTTGTTAGTAAAGTTAAACCGTTGGTACTACATGCTTGAAGCTGCTTAGGATATGGTCCTAGATTTTCTAAAGTGATTGTTACCAGCACGATGAATGGAACTGGCTGATGAAAGGAAATGGATCATGTCTAACAGATCTGGGAAATTCAACAACTTGCAGAACCCAACAAAACCAAGAGAAACGTAAAAATGCAGTGAGACATATAATTTTTATCACTAAAGCCACTGAAATCGAATTCTTTAAAGCCGTCCTAGAGCATGCAATAGGCAAGGTGATGGAAGAATTTTCATCATCGTTCTCAAGGGTCATATGAGCTCTAAATAAAAAGAAGTCCGAGAGAGAATGAGAGAAAGTAATCGATCTGCCCCCTAAGTTTCTGGCTTAGAGGACAGAGCTTATATTTCAGGGCTGATGTTTTTGAAGTCTGGACGATCTCCCAAACCCAAGATCGGCGACTTGAAGAGAAAAGGGAACGAAATAATCACGCCCAGTTTAGAAGAAAAGACCCAGGGCCAGCCTTCGGATGAGTGATTACTACGTCAGCACTCAGCAGTACAAGACGTCAAAAACTAATTGCCTCAGAAGAAGAGAAAATTCATGGATTAGAAAGGATAATCCCCATGGGTTAGACGGGTTATAATGTCTTATAAGTACAGGCGTAGGCAGCTCACTTTTGTTCTTGTCCGATTGTAAATGTTGAAGGGAGCTGGCAACATCCCACAGGCGCCAGCTTTTGTATGTATATAGCTGATCCCTCTTCAGTTGAAAGTGGAGGCGAAATCAGTAGAGAAAGCTTTCTCTACAATTCTTACTCTAGTGATTTTAGTCTGGGTCTGCGTCCGTGAGAGACCGATAGCTCAAAACCTCAACAAGAAGCAGAGGCATGCCAGCTATACAAGAGACCCCCCAACTAACAGTAACGGGGGTGGAACATGGGAGCCCAAACTTCCCGCCCGAATTGGAAAGCCGAAGTCCACGAAGATATACTTCTATTTTTTTTTTAAGTTAATATTTTTCTTAAGAGGATATAGTCTGTTATCTAGAACTACAGAATCCTTAAAATTGGTCTAAACATGAGGGTGCCACTCGCATGAGTCTCTCATGAGTGATAGCCTAATCCAGATTGCCAAGTGTAAGCTAATACCATATGAAGTTAGATCACATTATGAAATGATCAGTATTTCCAATTAGGAGTAGCTTATCTATGGTTTAGACGTATTATTTATGTAGTTATATATGGACTAATACCATGGTTTATAATGACAATAACTTGCATTATCTGTCATTGATTTAATGACTTATAATTCTCATACTTTAAACCAAATAGATATTTGTTTGATCATGAATTGCATTTGATAATATATGTTAGTTAAAATGTTTATTTCAAGATATTTTATTTTTGTGTTATTTTTTCGAATTTCAAATTATTAGAATTTAAACTTTCAAGTTCAGTCGATAACTTTACTATCATAATTTTTTGTAAACAAACATATATTTCTTTAAAATGTATTTCAAGATAAAGGACAAATCTCTAAAATGAAAATTGACCGAATACGGGCACAACTATGCCATGTGACAATGACAGAGCAATATTACCTCACACGTTGGTGAGCATAGAAGGAAATTTTCTTTTAAATCCAGCTTGAACTATATTCAGTAGACATAGGATATAGATTAATACACGTGGTTTTAATGTATTATGACAGTTTTTGATATCGAAGAAACTTATTATATTTGAATATTGTGCACCTTTTCTTCTAACCAATATCTCAATCTGTGAATTCAAAGTTTCAAGTTTTTTTAATTTTCTTTTATAGTTTCTAGAATTTTTTTTTGTTAGATTTTAATTGAAAAATAAGAAAATGCCTAGGCTCAAAGCTCAAACCCAAATTTCCCCCACCCCTCTCTCTCCACTCCCCTCCGCATTTGCCACTGCCCCGTGGCCGCCCTCATCTGTTCCCCCCGCTGCCATGTCCCTGCCACCGTGATGTTCCCATCACCATCGCTGTTCTAGCGCAGTTGGGGAGCCCTCTTTCCGTGTTCTTGTCCCTCTGTCACGGAAGACAGGAGAGTCTCAGGCGACCACTGCCCGAGGCTAGCGACCGTTGATCCGGGCTTGAAGCCCCGGATCCGGGGTCGCGAGCCTAGATTCGTAGCCTTAAAGCCCCTAGACAAAGAGAAACAGAGACGGGCTGAGGTGATGCGGCTGGGGTGGCGTTGGGACGTGAGCGTGTCGAGAATCCGCAGAGGGTCGGACAGGACGAACGGCTCGCCCATGGTACTCTGTTTCGTGTTCTGTGCAAGTGTTTTCTGTGCTGTGTCTAATGCGAGAGAGAGAGACGAGGCAAATTAGAGAGATAGCCAGGATAGATTACGCTGAACTTTCGAGGATCCCAAACCTTAAAGAAGATCAAATATCAAAAAAATTACACTATTTTAAGCAGTAGAAGTGTTTTCACGTACCCATCCATAAAATGCCATCCAGATAAGTTCCCAGCGTCAAGAAGAGCTTTCTTCCATCGCTTTACTTTCTCTGAATCCTCCCCAAACTTGACCTCATGTTTGGCCATAGCTTCTGCATAGCGCTGTCTCTGCCATCTCACTTCTCCAGGTTCCACTTTGTAAAACACCAGAAAGACCTTGAGGTCTCTGTGCTCCTTGTGCTCCATGATTTTTGCCACCTCCTCCAAACACCACGGTGATGAGGCATAGTCCTTGGAGAAAACAACGATTGCAATTTGCGATTCCTCGATTGCCTCCATGAGTGCGGGTGATATTTGCTCTCCCTTCTTTAGATCTTCACTGTCCATGTAAGTGTTTATTCCACTTTGAACAAGAGCTGTGTAGAGATGACTGAGGAAATAGTTGCGGACGTCCGTCCCTCTAAAACTCAGAAAGACATCATAGCTCCTCCTACGCTTGGAAGAAGAAGAAGAAGCCATTAGAATCAGGAAACAGAAATGGTTAACAATAAGCAATGCGTTGCCTAAGATTTGGTGCTCTCTGAGTGGCGGTCTATTCACCATTTGATCTTCTCTATATATGTCGATTCTCGGGTGCACGACTTCCTTTCGATGTGGGTCAACAAAGAATATTTTAACAAAAGTGCTCAAGGATGAGCCGACACTTTAGCATAGGAGTGCTCTTCACGCACATGAAGTGTTGACAATATGCACATTAAACTTTTCTTCGTGGAAAATCACATTTGTCACATTAGTTAGATGTGTCTTCGCCACATGCCTTTGGTTAATGTTCGATTTGTTGCTAAATTAATTGTTAATAAATTTTACTATTCAACATAGGATAAATTTCTATAACCATAATAACAAACTATCCTAATTAAAGGCCAATTTTTTGATCGATTTGTATTCACAACAATCTGAAATTCATATCTAGTGGTTATGGTGAAATCAGATGCTCTAACATATTTATCTGATCGATTTACTGCATTTAGTCTACAAATTTCATTTTTAATTTATTCTTAATTATATTTTGATTTGTTAGATAAATTTTAGAATTACTCTATTTAGTATTTAATTGGTTTATTAATCATCGATCTCCATGGGACGATACTTTTTCTCATCATTATATTACTTGTTCGATACGTGCACTTGCATTTATAATTTCACGAACAAGTTTTTGGCGCCGTTGCCGGGGATCGTTTGTTTAATACTAATTAATATTGATACCAAATAATTCTAAGTTTAATCTAGCTTTCATTTTGTTTTATTTTTCAGGGTGTACATCGATTTATGACACATAGCCAATAAGGGGAACTTGTTGAACTTGATCCAGAAATCAAGTGTACATTCAAAAGGCGACTGAGAGAACAGAGAAATCACGCTAAGAAGATGGCAGACGGTGATAATGAAAATCCACGTAGACTTTTAAGAGATTATGCTGTACCAACAGTTCAAGGCGCCACATCAAGTATCAGAAGACCTGCAATTCAAGCAAACAACTTTGAGATCAAGCCATCACTCATTCAGATGCTTCAACAATCAGTGCAATTCAGTGGGCTACCAAGCGATGATCCAAACGCTCACATCAATGCTTTTCTTGAAATATGTGACACCATTAAATATAATGGAGTTACAGATGATGCTATTAGATTGAGATTATTTCCATTCTCTCTTAGAGACAAAGCTAAGAGTTGGTTTTCTTCTCTTCCTGCAGGATCAATTACTACATGGAATGATATGGCTCAGAAATTTCTTGGTAAGTTCTTTCCACTTGCAAAGTTTGCAAAGATGCGTAACGATATTAATAATTTTATGTATATAGATAATGAATCATTATATGAAGCATGGGAAAGATTCAAAGAATTTCTTAGGAGATGCCCACATCACGGACTACCCGTATGGATGCAGGTACAAACTTTTTATAATGGTTCTAGTACAAATCTTCATTTTATGATTGATGCAACTGCAGGGGGACTTTAAATAATAAAACACAAGAAGAAGCCTACAATCTATTAGAGGAGATGACGTCCAATAGTTATTAGTGGCCTACTGAGAGATTACCAATGCGAAAAGTTAGTGGAGTTCATGAAGTGGATGCAATTGCTGCACAATTTGAAACACTCAACAAAAAGCTTGATAATATGAGTGTTTCAGCCATGAAAATTCACAATTTGACATGTGATTTTTGTGGTAGAGGACATGTTAGCATAGAGTGTCAGGTAGGTAATACTTTCAAACAATCTAGTGAAAATTCTAACTTTGTTGGGAATTTTAACAGTTCACAGAATAATCCCTACTCCAACACATACAATCCGGGATGGCGCAATCATCAAAAATTTTCATGGAATAATCATAATGTGACGAGACCACTTGGATTCAAACAATCAGAAGACACAAAGTCAAATTTGGAAGATATAGTCACCAAACTTGCTAATACGACTCATGACTTCATCAAAAGCACGGATGTGAGATTTCAAAACCAAGAGACTTCAATCAGAAATTTAGAGATGCAAGTGGGTTAGTTAGCAAGCATAATGTCAGGGAGACAATTGGGTTCTTTACCGAGTAATACAGAGAAAAATGCAATTGAAAACATAAAAGCTATTATCCCCTGAGAAGTGGTAAACAAGTGGGAGAAGAAGAGATTTTCAAAGACAAGGAAGAGGTAGTCAATAAACAATCGAAGGAGATAAGCAAGAGTAAACTTTTTCCAGATAATCCCAAGCCATATGTGCCGCCAATTCCATTCCCTCAGCGACTCCAACAGCAAAAAATAGATAAGCAATTTTCTAAATTTCTTGATGTATTTAAAAAATTGCATATTAACATCCCTTTTGCAGATGCTTTAGCGCAAATGCCTAGTTATGCAAAAAATTTGAAGGAGATTTTGGCAAACAAAAGGAAACTGGAGAATTATGAAATTGTGAAGTTAAATGAGGAGTGTTCCGCCATCCTACAAAACAAATTGCCTCCGAAATTAAAAGATCTATGGAGTTTTACTATTCCTTGCACTATTAGGGATTATTATTTTGAAAAAGCATTATGTGATTTAGGTTCAACTATTAATTTGATGTCATATTCAGTTTTCAAGAAATTAGGATTGGGCAAGGTAAAGCAACCACAGTATCACTTCAACTGACAGATCAATCAATTAAATATCTAAGAGGTATTGTGGAAGATATTTTGGTAAAAGTTGACAAATTTATCTTTCCTGCAGATTTCATAGTTCTTGACATGGAGGAAGATTTTGAGGTACCACTTATCTTAGGTCAACCTTTTCTAGCAATAGGAAGAGCTCTTATTGATGTACAACAAGGAAAGTTGATCCTTAGAGTTCAAGATGATCTTGTTTCATTTAATGTTTTTAAAGCAATGAAATATCCATCTGATAATAATTCTTGTTTTAGAGTTGAGATAGTTGACAAGTTGGTGAATAAGGTTTTTCAGGAAAATATTTTTGAAGATCCACTTGAAGCATGTCTGATTCAACTAAGGGACAAAGATATTCAGAATGAGGAGATAAAGGAGTACACAAATTTCATGGAGGCAATTCCACCATATTCAAGGCAAAAGGCAATTAAATTTGAGGAGTTGGGACAACGAATTACAAAGCCTAAACCATCAATTGAAGAGCCTCCAATCCTTGAACTCAAACCCTTACATTCTCATTTGAAATATGCTTATTTATATAGAGTTTCTTCTTTACCGATAATTATATCTTCCTCTTTGACAGATTTGATAGAGGAGAAATTGCTCAGAGTATTAAGAGAGCATAAGGGTACAATTGGATGGAAAATAGCTAATATCAAGGGAATTAGTCCTTCAATTTGCATGCACAAAATTTTGATGGATGAGCAATATAAACCCACTATCCAACCTCAGAGGCGTTTGAACCCGAAGATGCAAGAAGTAGTGAAAGCTGAGGTAATTAAGCTACTTGATGCAGGTATCATCTATCCTATCTCTGATAGTTCTTTGGTAAGTACTGTACAAGTTGTGCCAAAGAAAAGTGGTATGACTGTTCAGAAAAACGACAACAATAAATTGATTCCAACTAGAACAGTTACTGGGTGGCGTGTGTGTATGGATTACAAAAAATTGAATGATGCCACTAGAAAATATCACTTTCCTTTACCATTTATTGATCAGATATTCAAAAGACTTGCAGGGCATGAGTTTTATTGCTTTTTGGATGGAAATTCAGGGTATAATTAGATTCCTATTGTACCGAAAGATCAAGAGAAAACAACTTTCACTTGTCCCTATGGTACTTTTGCTTTTAGGAGAATGCCCTTTGGTCTTTGTAATGCACCAACTACTTTGCAAAGATGCATGATGACTATTTTCTCTGATATGGTTGAAAAATATATTGAAATTTTCATGGATGATTTTTCCGTTTTTGGCCTATCATTTGATTCTTGTTTAAATAATTTGGCTTTGGTCTTATAAAGATGTGAGGAGACTAACCTTGTTTTGAATTGGGAGAAGTGTCACTTTATGGTGCAGGAAGGAATAGTGCACGCGCATAAAACTTCTCGAAACGGAATGGAAGTCGATCGAGCCAAAGTGGAGGTCATTGCAAAATTACCTCCCCCAACATCTGTGAAATTTATCGGAGGATTTTTAGGGCATGCAGGATTTTACAGGCAATTTATAAAAGATTTTTCAAAAATTGCTAAACCTCTTTCTAATCTTTTGGAAAAAGATGCTCCTTTTTAATTTTTCCGTTGAATGCATGCAGGCTTTTAACACTTTAAAGGAGAAGTAAATATCAGAACCAATTATAGCGGCACCAAATTGGGATTTACCTTTTGAGCTGATGTGTGATGCTAGCAATTCTGTAGTAGGAGCTGTTTTGGGACAAAGGAAGAATAAAATTTTTCAAACCATATACTATGCCTGTCGAACCTTGTCAGGTGCACAATTGAATTATTCAACAACATAAAAGGAACTTCTGGCGGTAGTATTTGCTTTTGATAAATTTCATCTCATTTAATTGGCTCAAAAGTTATAGTTTATTTTGACCACTCTGCTCTTAAGTATCTGCTTGAAAAGAAAGAATCAAAACCCAAGTTGATCAGGTGGATTCTATTACTGCAAGAATTTGATTTGGAAATCAAAGATAAGAAGGGGACTGAAAATCTAATTGCAAATCACTTATCAAGAATTCCAAATTCAAAGGAAGAGGTAAGACCAATTTTGGAAGAGTTCCCTGATGAGAAATTTTTTTGCATCCAGTCAATTCCTTGATATGTTGACTTTGTAAATTATTTGGTAAGTAATGTTCTTCCTCCTGAATTATCATATCAACAGAAGAAAAAACTCTTTTCTGATGTTACAAATTATTTTTGGGAAGAACCTTTCTTGTTTAAAGTATGTGCAGACCAAGTCATAAGGAGATGTGTTCCAGACGAAGAGAATGCAAACATTCTACATCATTGTCATGATGGAGAGACAGGTGGCCATTTTGATGCCACCAAAACTGCAGTTAAGATTTTACAATCTGGATTTTATTGGCCCACACTTTTTAAAGATGCATACTCCTATGTAGCTTCATGTGATAGGTGTTAAAGAACTGGAAATATTTCAAGAAAAAATGAGACGCCTTTAAATAACATTATTGTGTGTGAATTATTTGATGTTTGGGGTATTGATTTCATTGGACCCTTTACACATTCTTATGAAAATTTATACATTTTAGTGGCTGTAGAGTATGTGTCTAAATCGGTAGAAACTGTAGCATTGCCAACAAATAATGCTAAAGTTGTGGTCAAATTCTTGAAAAAAAATATTTTTACCCAGTTCGACACTCCTAAGGCAATCATAAGTAATAGGGGGACACATTTTTACAACAAACAGTTTGAAGCACTTTTGAGTAAGTACAAAGTCACACATAAGGTTGCAACCCCTTATTATCCTCAGATTAGTGGTCAAGTAGAGATTTCAAATGGGGAAATCAAAAGAATTTTAGAAAAAACAGTGAATGCCTCTAGGAAAGATTGGTCAATAAAACTTGATGATGCACTTTGGGCCTCTAGGACAGCATTCAAAACTCCAATTGGAATGTCTCCATTTAGGCTATTATTTAGAAAGGCTTGTTACTTACCAGTGGAATTAGGGCATAAAGCATATTGGGCATTGAAATTTCTAAATTTTGATATACAGTCTGCAAGTGAAGAAAGATTATTGCAACTGAATGAATTTGAGGAATTTCGCAATGAGGCCTATGAAAATTCTAAATTGTACAAGGAGTGTACAAAGAGATGGCATGACAAACACATATTCAGAAGAGAGTTTGTGGTCAAAAAATCTTACTTTATAACTCTCGTCTTAAACTTTTTCTAGGAAAATTGCAATCTAGATGGTCTGGTCCTTTTACAGTTACACATGTATTCCCATATGGAACAGTTGAAGTTGCGCATGACACTGAGGGCACATTCAAAGTGAACAGTCAACGTTTGAAGCCCTGCTTTGAAGGTGGTTACAACAAGCAGAAGACCACCATTGAACTTCATCCTTCAGAATAGCGACATCTGAGATAATTTGACTGAAAATTATAAAGTAAGCACTTCTTGGGAGGCAACCCAAGAGGGGGAGGGGGAGGGGGAGGGGGAGGGGGAGGGGGGGGGGGGGGAGCCAAGCTTTTTTTTTTGGATTTCTTTTTATCATGATTGCTTTCTTGGTTGTGAATTTTTACGATTCTTAGGAAATTTAAATTTTATTTAAACTTGCAATTGATATATGAGTTAATCTTAATTCTGATTATGTTGATCCACTTACTGAGCACTAAAAGTCCTTAATTTTTTAATTATGTGTAAATCTAAAGAACATTCATGTGAAGTATGTGATTTTCTTAGATTTAACCAAAATCTTAGAATTTGTTTAATTTTCTCTTGAGGCGAAATCCTAAACTAAATCTAACTGAGAAAATGATATAGGCAGTTTTTGGATCGATTGAGCCTTTCAAGCCAACCCTATTTATTTATCCCTAGTCACTCCCTTGAGCCTTAATTATTACCCAATTTTTCATTAGCACCCATATATATTTAGCCTAGCCGTTATCGAATTATATCATTGTCCCATGCCCTATGAACACGTTGATTTTCTTTTGGGATAAAAAATTATTTGAGCTTGATAGAAATTTGGGAGGAATGATGGAGTATGAAAAAAAAAAAAAAAAGGAAGTGATTGCTATAGTTGTTTGGGGTGTATTGTCAAAAAAATTGTTTTTATGGTTCCCTATCCAATTTTCAATTGAGTGAGCCTTTTGGATACTCAATGGGTTGGAAATTTTCATGTTATATTAGGAGGGACTTTGGGAGAAACTCCAGCATAAAGCAATTAAAAGAAGAAGAAGAAGAAGAAAGAATGGTGATATATGGCGGCAGAAAAATTATCTTGAAGGAGTGAAATTAGACAGTGACATTGGTTCTAATTAGATCCTAGAAATCAATGTGTTGATGGGTGATTTGAGCTTAAAATTTCCATTATCTCACCTTTAGCCCAGCCTTACATTACAACCCGAGAAAAGTCCTATTGATTTTTGGTTGGATGATTAGATTACATTAGTGGAGAGAGGAATGAAAAGCAAACTTATGAGATTTTGTCATAATTATTGAGAATTCTTTAGAGGTTACATGTTAATGTGAATTTATCTGGATTGCATATAATTCGAAAAAAGATGGGGACTCACACACACACACACACACACACACTTGGATCATATAGTTAGAATTGGTCTTAACTTATAAATCGATTTCAATGTTTGGATGAAATTTGTGTTTTTCTTTGAATTGTGAATTTGAGCAATTATGGAAAGATGTCATGGAGAAGGTTGTTAGGTTGAGTATGTGTTATGTCTTACTTTTGCTCGAGGACTAGCAAAATGTTAAGTTTGGGGGTTTGATAACTCTATAAAAATAGAGTTATCTTACCTATTTTAGGCAACAATTAATGTATTATCTATGTGAAAATATTTGGATTTCCTTCTGATTATTTGAATTTTCCTTATTTATGCAGAATAATGAGATATGCAGAAGATAATGAAAAGACCGGCAACTATCAGAAATTCAAATAAAAGCAACAATGGAAGATGAATATCAAATCAGGAAATTCTTGATTTTGTTCCCTAATGTTATTTGCAAGCGTTGGGAGATAGATATTTTAGATCTCCTATAAATAGGAAAGAGAGAGAGAGCAGCTAGATTTTGGGGGTTAGATCGTTTTTTCATTCTTCTGAGAATTTTTCAAGTATTTTGAAGATAAGACAAAAGTGGTGACAGAATTCTTGTCATTTGATTCAAGATAATGAGTTTGATTTATATTTTTACTTTTTTCTTCTACTATGTTCTAATTTTCTTTTGTTAGGGTTACGATGTAGCTTAACCATGATGATATGAATTTCATGATTTTTATGTTTTACAATCGATTTCATTCATGTGAGTTATATATTATTGCGTTTAATGCTTTTGAGTGACTAGCCACCACTTGAATGATCTGATATGCATGTTTGAGACTGAGAAGTGATAATATGAAATTGCTCATTATGATGTATAACCATGAATTAAACGTGGATAGAAATATATCGCGTTATTTGTGTAGCTTTCAGTGATAAGGTGATCCAAAA
The DNA here is from genome assembly GCA_019915185.1 of Eucalyptus camaldulensis. Taxonomy (NCBI): domain Eukaryota; kingdom Viridiplantae; phylum Streptophyta; class Magnoliopsida; order Myrtales; family Myrtaceae; genus Eucalyptus; species Eucalyptus camaldulensis. Next base: position 23,547,628 of record JAHSVA010000010.1, on the reverse strand, counting down.
GACTCATTGTAAACCGGGAATATTCATAGTTTTTAATGCACTCATGTTTATTTTAATTCACATAGAGATATAGTAGATTAATAAGCTGGGTAGATTTGCTATACCTAGAGATAGGATAGTAAATAGATTAGGAAATTTCGCTATCACATGTTTGATACTGTTCTTGTATTCACAACAATCTAAAATTCATATCTAGTATTTATGGTGAAATCGGATGCTCTAACATATTTATCTGATCGATTTACTGCATTTAGTCTACATATTTTGTTTTTAATTTATTTTTAATTATATTTTGATTTGTTAGATAAATTTTAGAATTACTCTATTTTAGTATTTAATTGTTTTATTAATCATCGATCTCCGTGGGACGATACTTTTTCTCATCATTATAATACTTGTTCGATACGTGCATTTGCGTTTAGAATTTCACGAACATATACTTTTGCCCTTTTCCCCACAATTCATAAAGCAATAGTCGTCAGACAATTTTATGACCTTTTGTAATGGAAATAGATTGAGCTTTTTATCTAGTTGAAAATAATGTAATTGGTTCTAATGTATAAATTCAAAGAAATGAGAAATTTTCTAGAAGAAAACCTTTAAATGATTAATTGGTGTGTCAATGGCTTATTTTCTATTACTTTGGAGCGAAGGATCTTTTGCTGAGGTAAGGCCTTTTTTATTTGATGCTTCTCTTGGGAATCCACTTGCTTAATGGTGTTACTCCTGGTCAAGTCAAAGTGCAAGTCATTTCCAAACTAATTGGATACTTCATGCAAAAGTTCATAAGAAAGACTTCGTCTAGGTGTGAAGAATACATATTGAAATTATTTAGTCCAAAGGAGGATTTTCGCATTTGGACTTTAATAAAAAAAAAAAAAAAGGCACTTTAAAAGTATAGTGTCCACTAGTGTTGGATGTTCCATGTGATTTGATGATATCTCAACTTTTTTTTTTATTATCTTTTTTGCTGAGTCAAAAGCACAAAAAAATATTTGCTCATCACTTTCATGTTTGCTTCCCTCCACGCAACTTCGCTCTAGAAAGAAAAATTATCAAAGTTGATTTTGATGGGTAGGTGGCCCCGCCACTGTGTTCCTTCTACATGCTCATATCTAGAGCGAATCCAAAAGCTTGACTCCAGTGGTTCATTTCCATTACATTTTTTATTCTTTTTTTTTTTGTTATTAATAGAAAGGCTTGATAATTACTATTCGGAAATATTCTAAAAAAGAGCATAAAGTAAAGTCATTTCATAAAAAATTAATGGCCAAAAAGTGGATATTATTTCAAATAATAATTTAAAATGACTAAATCAATCTCACATGAGGACCTAAACTCATCAATTGGCCAAATGTTTGCCGGCTAGCAAGCATGTGATTTTTTCAACGGCCTAAATATGGATACTTTTGTCCAAAAAAATACTTTTTTTTTTGTTACTTCGCTTACCTTTCTTTTATATGGATTCTTCTCTATTAGATATCTTCATCAACATCCTTTGTTTAGCTCTTTTTCTTGGTCTTATTTACAGATAACTTAGGCAAATCGAGTAACGCTTATGTCAATCCTCAACTGACATTCCTTGAAGCAAACTCTACTGCCATTTTATTAACCAGGCTTTTAGATCCCACAAAGGGGGTTAATTGTTGCATAAATATGACCATGTGTGGACGAATAAATCTCAACTTTTTTTTTTTCGCAGTAAATCTCAACAATCTTTTATAAACTTTGCAATCAAAATCTTGAGAGATCAATCTCTTGAGACCTCACCATGTTTATAAATAAATGTTGGCTCCATACGAGAATTCAAGTATTGTTGATTAGGCATAACTCTTGAACAGTCTTTGAAAATAGAATGGCACCCATTTGGACCGGATCACTATAAAATGGTTTTGCATTCCTCTATCCCTGCTCCTTTTTTATTTTTATGCATATAACTTGTTTAATAAATTGCTTAGCTTATATTTGTGCGTCGATACTTGATATTATGGAGCATATTTCATGTATGGGCCAAAAATTCCTCGTGTTTATTTAAATTGGTAGAGCTAAAAATCATGGCATCACATGTTGATAAATTAAAAGAGTTAGTGATGCATATTCATAACAATACGTAATGAAACAAAGGTACGATCAACATGTGTCACGAAAATTTGACATATTCACACGGCAAATGCAGAGAGGCACAGGCATCGTTTTGCCCTTCGCCCCATATTTCATACAGAGAGGCACATGCAATTTTTTAAGCTTTCGTAGCTTTGCCAGGGTCCCACATTAAATTTCCCCCTGGTCACAGTAGGACAAAGGTTGTTTGATCAATAAAAGGCTGATAATGCACGGATACTCCACTTTCCACGCACCACATGCACGAACCTCTCCCCGATTTCAGACCAGAAACAAACAAATGATGTTCCCACTACACTCCCGACCTATGAAGGTTAAAGTGTTTTTTTTTTTTTTTTACCTAATCTGTCGACTGCAATTGGTGTCCTCAGTCTATTCTTGACTTGGGCGGAAAGATACATTTACTACTGGAAAGATACATTTACTACTTGGTGGGGAGCTGTAGCGGTAAATTTCACTTTAATGAATCTACTACTCCTAGCTACTCTGACTGCAATCGGGTCATTGGACTGCTGATGAATTTATCATGCTGGTCAATTACAACTTATTAGCATCGTATTACACAGAATTTTGAACTATTGCTACAATATTTTCATCCTGCCCAAGAGAAATAATAGAACAAATTGAGTAGAAGTCTAATGCTTTCTTTTGGAAAAGATCTAGTGTGCTTGGAGCAAAAGATGTGTCTACCTAAGAAGCAAGTAGCCTTGGGGTTAAACGAAATTACCGGAATGGAATAATGCTTGTATCCTGATGAATAATTTCAAGCATTTTCTGGAAATCAAATTACTTGTGAACATATTGAAATTCATAAACTAAAAGGGAAGAGTTTCTGGTCTTTAAAGTTGCGCTCTGACTCTTTCTATAGCTGAATAAGTGTTGAAGCTGTGTAAAATAGCCAAGCAGTTAATGAACTATACATTGAGTAGTGGAGAGTACATTTTTGTTATGGTTTGCCTTGGCATCTTTTGGCCCTTTGCTTGATAAATATCCAACAAGAAATTGTCTATGGTTCAGGTCTATCTCTTGATCCGATGATTTGCTGCAAGTGCTAGCTGTTTTATCTGGAATTCATTTTCCTTCATCCTGCCATTGCTGCTTTGATGGAAGGTATAGTTCTGCTTGTACATGGAATGCAATTAGAGAGGAAAAGTATGTTAGTTGGCATAAATGTGTTCGTATAAACCATGTAATCTTAAGAATTGTTTCAATATTTATGTTTTCCACGTGTGCTCTAACTTTGGCTGCATTGATCCAAGTGCATTCACATGCTGATTTGAAAATCTTCTTCTCTCTCTTATTCCACATGTGCTCTAACTTTGCCTGCATCAATCCAAGTGCATTCACGCGCCATATTTGTCTGTTACTTACATATGACATGTATGGAAGATTCTAGCCATGAACTCGATAATTTCAAGTAGTGTCCTTCGACATCAATGCTTTCACTTTTCTGGAGAAGTAAAAGTCGCATGACTCTTTTGACCCGTGATTTGGACAACAGCGACTTTGAAAGACTTAAACGTTCCATCCTAAATAATTATAGAACTAGGTCTATGTTAACCCTAATTCTATTTTGACGATTATAAAACTCACTCAAATATGCTACTTATAATTTATAATTATATTTGTTGTTCTTGAGTATTTTTTTTAAGGACTTCGAAAGGGTAAAAAAAGACCGCCTTGCCCTAAAACACATAATATTATAAAGTCTTTTAGTAATAGTATTTTGTGTGTGCCTAAAAAATTTAATGATTTGTGCGTGAAATTTTTCTTTACTGAAAATTGCATCCACTGCATTATTTAGACGTATGATTGATACAAATATTTGTTTAATATTGATTTTTTTTTTGTGCTGGAGGAACTGGCTTGCAGCCGACAGCCGCGCCGTAAACTCCCAGGTGACACTTAAGCAGGAGAACCAACCACCCCCGAGTCACACTTAATACACCTAGCGCCTTCTCTGGGTTTTGAACCCTTCACTTTTTCGTTGAGGATCAATAAAGTCTTAGCCAGTGGAGCCACCGCGGCCGGTGGTTAATATTGATTTATTGTTAACTGAATTATTAATGAATCTAACAAGTCAACGTAAGATAAATTCTACGACTGTGATTTCGGACAATCCTTATTGGAGGCTAGATTTCTGATTGGCTAATTGAATGGCAAAGGGAATAGAAAGCCTTTTAAAAGTGTCGGAGCCGGTAAACATTGTATCGATAACCGAATACACACGTGGACGACAATCCAGTGTTCCTTTGAGAAGCTAAAAGCCAAACAATTCAACCAAACATAATTCGTCGTACATTATTGTAGTTCCAACGTCACATCTTAAGTGCCGTGTCCGCTGTACCTACTTTTTTTACAAGACCCCTACCGTTTACTTTATCTCCATGCTTCGGCATTTAAAGCTCTACAATGTTCAATATTAATCGATAGCTTAAGGCCGCAAGTTTGAAGATTTATTATTATTATTATTTATGACGATTTACAAAGGTTTGCAATACTCTTTCGTGACCAAGAACTTGACATCATAAATTGTCATTAAATATGACTTTTACCATGTTGGAGGTCCATTAGCTAGTGTGTAATGAATTGTAAATTTCGCTTTCATTTTATAGTAGGTGGAATGTCAAACCTTGTGCATAATCAATTACAACTGGCTCAAATTCAATGGCGGAAATTTTCTCATCTAAACATAACAATTGACATTCATGAGGTATGATTTAGCATTGTGTCTTGAAAGTCTCCTTTCTTTCGTTTTTTTTTTCCTTTCTCTTCTTTTGATTTACATCTCTTTCCTTTCTTTCATTTGTATAGTTCTCTGGTAGATATCTCCATTAACATTCTTTGTTTAGCTCTTTTCCTTGGTCTTATTTATAGATAACTTCAGCAAAATTGAGTAACCTCGGCTAGTGTGCCACATTATATTCTTCCGCATCACGACAGGACGGATGCTATTCGATTGAGAAAGCTAATGATACACTAACGCTCCACTCTCCACTCCCCAGTAAAAGGAGTGGACTAACGACAAAACTTGAATTAATGGACAACGAAAAAAAGGAAAAAAAGAAGAAGAAGAAATTAATGGACAGCACTTCCATTCGCATGTTGTTATATTCAATGGGTGGGTACGTGAATGTATGATTCATGAAGGTCTAACGTGTGTAATTATTGTATTCATGTATTACATTCTATTTAATTAAGTTGATTATACACATCATATTTTGAATACAAAATTTGATAAAAGTATATCATATATTTCATTAAAGTGTATGTAATTTCTCACTGGAAAATCAGGTGATTAGTGACTCCTCTTTACCAACTGTTCTTTTATTTTTATTTTTTTTGGCAGTACATTACTACTACTTGCAAAATCCTTTTTGTATACAATTTGCAATCAAATTCTTGAGAGGTCAATTTTGTACGAGCACTTCTTTGTTAAAAAGTGTGCCATGTTTATAAATGAATATTGGCTCCATATGAGGCTTCAGGTATAGTTGATTAGGCAAAACTCTTGAACAGTCTCTGAAAATGGAATGGCACCCCACTTGGCCTGGACCACTATAAAATAGTTTGCATTTCTCTATTGTTACTTCTCTTGATTTAGATGCATATAACTTGTTTAATAAATTGCTTAGTTTAAATTTGTGCGTAAATAATTGATATTGTGGACCCTATTTCATGTTTGGGCCAACAATTGCTTGTATTTATTTTAATTTTTAGAGCTAAATATAATGACATCACATGTTGATAAATTAAAAAAGTTGGTGCTTAAGGATGAGCCGATGCGTGCTTTAGGCGCCTTAAGTGTTGACGATTTGCACGTGAAATTTGTCTTCACTGAAGATCACAATTGCTGCACTAGTTAGATGTCTAATCTATAAGAAGTATTTGTTTAATGCGGAATATATTGCTAGTTGAATCGTTAATAAATTTGATCCATGATTATAAAATAAATTTCAATGATCATGACCTCATAATCTCCTGATCAGAGATTCAGAGGGCCCATGATGGATTGACTGATTGGCTTCGGAAAAATGACTTCCATCTCTCTAGTCCATTTTTCCTTTTGTTATATGGAAAATAAGGTATCTCATCTCATTAAGGAAATGTTCGCTGTGACCATATGGCAGATTTATGAGTGAGGATCGATGTACTTTTAGATTGGTGGACGGACATTAATTAATTGCCATTATAAAATGAAAGGTTCTATGAGATTTTTTCTGGCACTATGTGCACCAATTTCCTAGGTTCCAAAGATTTTAGGTATCGAACAAAACGATCTTTCTTTAATGTGATGCGAAAGTGGTCCATGAATGGCATTGAAGTGTTTTAGACCCTAGAGACGATTGCAAAACCTACTTGGATTTCTTATTTGGAACTATAGATCATAAAAACCTTACACCCTATGGCTTGAAGTCTAACTGCAAGATAGGCCTTAAATTACTTAACTCTCAATGATTATATAAAATTAAACAACAATGAATACTTCAGATACATGCTGGAAGTTTAGATTTAAAGAAAAAGTCCATTGGGTTCCAGCTCCAAAAGTAGTGAGGACATAGAATTTAAAGTTTAAGGGCCAAATAAAATCGGGAAAATTACCTAATTAATCATAAATGTTCTGTATCGATATCAATTTAGCTTTAAATTTTTAAATTTTGCTAATTAAGTCCTAAAATTTGCGTGAATTTTTAATGTAGTATTTCTAGTCGATTTTCGTTAGAAATAGCTGAAGTCGTAGTCCATTTATCACTAGTTCTCCTACATGATACACTTTCGCATTAGCAATTTTTTGCGATAATTGGCCGAAAGGATAATATTAAAATTCATGCGAAGATTTATGATTAAATTGATAAAATTCAAGCACAAACAAATAGATGATGCACTTTAAAATAATCCACACACAGGAAACTTTTAGCATATGGGAATATATATCTCACAAATAGCCTTAAATCAATTGAGAAAAAGGACCGATGCAGCGATAAAAATTGTATATATTATGCTATAAACCGATAACTGCGCTCTTTTCTTGAATTAATGGACCGCACATCTTGTTCTATTCAATGAGTGTGCACTCCATTTGTCCATACTCATGATGTCACCATAAATTGTTCCAATTCCGCATCACATCCAATGTGCGATGCCAAAAGAAAAAAGACGAAGAGCCTGCCGTGCCATTTGTCTTTACTTCTGTCCAAATCGCCTGCCATCAACTTTATCTCTGAGCTTCGGCATCAACATCTACATGGACGTCGATAGTGAATTCTGACAAATAGAAATAATCTTTTCTTGTTAAACGTTTTTACGGATACGAAAGTCTTCTGCTCTCATCTTCTCTCTCTGTCTTGGCCTCCTCAGTGGAAAGACTTGGAAATAGAATTCTAATAAAAAGAAAAAACCTTTCGTCCCTTGTTTTTCTTCTTCTTATAAGGCAAATAAAGCATCTCATCACATGAGGAAAAGGTTAGCTACTTCATCGGCTTCCCAATAAATTACTTAGCTGTGGCTTCCGTGAATTGGCATTCCCAACCGTTGAATTTTGTCTTTCTTTTCTTTCTTCTTTTGCGTATTATAAACAACATTTTCGGGCTACGCGACAGATATATCATTTCGTGTTTGTTTCTATTTTTTCCTTTTCTTATGGCATATTAAAATATACTAGCACTCACACGCTTTTGTTTAAAAAATTGGTCAATCATATTTTTCATTTTCTTTTAGAGTGACCAAAAAGTGAAGTCTTTTCTTTTTCAGTTTCACTCAATTCATCTATTTTTCTTAATCCAAATAATTGAATTGGGTTTCTTTTGGAAAGTTCTTTTATTATTCCTTTTAAAAATAGAATGGTTTTCATGACCGATTTTTTTCAAATTATTCCTTTTAAAAATAGAATGGTTTTGATGGCCGATTTTTTTCTTTCTTTTGAAAGGTTTAAAAAAAGACTTATTCTTTCTTTTAAACTTGTATAACTAAAAAAGGATTCTTTTGTAATTTTCTAATTTTTTTTCTGAGTTCTTTAAAAATGGGTTCAAAAAATGAACATTGTTTTCTGGGAGAACCAAAAGGAACTTCAGTTTCCATTTCCCAAACTGTTAGTCTTTTAACGCATGTTGAACAATGATTACTTGTCTCACCCAAAAAAAAATTAAAAATTAAAAATATACTAAACATAAAAGAAATTTGCAAATGAGAAATTGCTAAGTATATATCAGAGTAAAGTTGGAGTAAAGTCCGAGCAAAATATATCAGGCTCCATGAAAGAATCTGATTTAAATTCGAGAAGACATTCACTATATATCGAAGTACGAAAAAGCGAACCACAATCTAATTTCTAGTTATGGGATTTTTCATCGATTCATCCCTAGAATCACTAATCCATGATTCAGGACTTTCCTCTTCGTAGGTCAATAAAATATATTATTAGGTCTTTTTCAAATGCATGACCTCCATTGGCTCCCCAATAAATAAATAAATAAATAAATAAATAAAAACTTAGCTGTGGCTTCCAGGAGAAGGCATTCTTTGTTTTCAATTTTTTTTTTGGGGGGGGGGGGGGGGGGAATATTATGAATAACAATTTGCGATTACTCAAAAATGATTCAGAAGAAACTTTTGGCCTAGTTTGAACTTCTCTTCTTCCGCTGAGGTCTATCCTTCCATACTCCCGAAATTTCCTTCAACGATTACTGGAATTTGCGTGCAATTTTTATCTAACTCCTTAGCGTCTCCATGTTCTTCGCCACTTGCAAGACTCCAGTGATTCTCAGAATGATCGTGTCTTGCAGCAACTCATCTCACGCAAGCTAATTAAATTTTGTAATCGTTCCCGCTCTTAGCGCAAGTAAATCGAAGTGCTCTTGGTCTTACTCTCACCGAAGTAGTCCTTAGATCGAGATCAATCATCACCAGCATAAGGTCGAAGTTAGGCTGGATGAACTCCATGTCGGTTCTTCAATGGATTCAATCTTGATTCTAGCATTTGATCTTTTCCTCGACCTAAGCTTTGATCTTTGAATCTTATTTTGATATATGGGCCATAAATATACGCCACAAACGACAACTAATCTTTTTTTTTTCTTTTTTCTTTTTGTAAGAAACTGTAACACCATGTGGATTCCCTCTATCTCCTCTATGCACAGATAATTGTTAAAAGTGTGGAAACAACGATTTATGAAGCTCTGAGAAGATGATGATTGCTGGATATGGATATCTAGAAAAGAAAATATCTCCTTAACCTAGCCTGTATCAAACTCAAGCAAGACAAAGGTCCCGTGACTTGTTCCATGGATCAAACCGCAGAATCAAATCAATATTTTCAATAAATTCCAATTGCAATGGGACCCCTCGCTTACTGAAGATGGACAGGGACGTCCCATTCCGGTGGCTTCGCCTATTACCCTTTCATTGTCATCCCCTCCTTCTCTGCACTTTATTTAAGTCCTGAGGTCACGGGAGATTATCATGTTAGCTAGGGAAGCCTCTAACTTAGGCACCAATTAACTGCAATTATTCAAGTCATTGTTGTTGTTGTTTTTTCTTTTTGGGTAAGTACAAGTGAATTCAACTGGAAAAGGCAGGGGAGTAACTAACCTACTAGATGCTCAAAGTTAAATCAAAGAATGAGTTCATATGAAACGTAAAAAGGACAATAAACAGCATAAAGATAATATGTTGTTTGATCTGTTCAACATCAAAAGACTTATGTTGATGAAGCTTCTAATCATGGAATGCTTTCCCTTTCAGATGTTTCATGGCCCAGTGAAACTCCGAACACCAACTTTGTTATTGCCTGTCAGTATGGAAGTCATGGAGAAATACCTAGCCAACAACAAGCAGAAACGAGTGGGACATCCAAAGAAAAGGTGTTGAGCTTTATCTGCCCCGACTCTCTTGGTTATATTTATATCAGTCCCGATACAAGGGCCATCAGAATTAACCGGTTAGTGATTTGTTTGGTCAAAGCTTTGGCAAAAAATAAAATAAAATAATTTGGTCAAAGCTTGTCTATTTCACCAGTCAATGGTCGTGGGACCGGCCACTTTTTTATTTATTTATTTGCATTTATTCCCTTCTAGTATATTATTAAGTGAGGATTTAACTCAGTCAACTTATACTCCATTGGCTCCCCAATAAATGGGAATCGCAATCAATTAGTTGCTGTCGTTCTTTATTTTTTTTTATTTCTTTCTTTCTTTTTGCATATTATAACTAAGACTAACTCGATAGTTCTTTTTTTTTCTTTTTTTTTTGGGGCGAATAACTCGATAGTTCTATCAGTTTGAGTTTATTTTTGTCTTTTCTTGTGTGCACATTAAAGTAAACTAGCCTTCACGCGTGCGCTTTTCTTTAATACGTCGGTCAAATCATATTCTTTTTAATTTTGTTAAGTAATCAAAAAATGAAATCCTTTAACTCCTGTTCAAGAATTGAACTCTTGTCTCACTCAGATCTATACTAATTTCGCCGCTGGAGAGCCATGACCCTGCGGCGCCGAGACAAACATCCAGATGTCGCTGGCGAGCATCGTGACAAGCCCGATCTTGGTCATGGCGTAAAGGAAGCTGATCAAGAATCCAACTCCTACCACCACCTCAATGGTTTCACTTGGTTCTTGATTGCCTTTCTGCACACTTTTCTTCAATTTGGTCTTGACAACTCCGAAGCGCAAATTTGCTTTTCTTCAATCATCGATTTTATTTTCTTTAATGTAAAATCAATTGCTTTGTGATAACTCTATTATATGTTATTCACGTTGACATTAAAAACCTCTTACAAATGAGATGTGGTAAAAATGAGAATCAAAATGTGACCCTAAGATTACTTTCAATGATTTACTTTAAAGTAATATTTGTCTTAACTCATTTTTACTTGTATCAGACACACACGATGATCTCATTCGTACCGGATGGAATTCAACATTGTAATACGTGCTTAGACTTTATGAATTTATACTTCGCTTGCATTAACTCTGTCCATATTATATCTATTTAATGCTTAGTCAAAATCCCAAGTGAATATTTGCTCATCAATTTTAGAAAAAATAAAGAAGCAAAAAACAAAAGAAGATAATTCGTGTTAACTGCACCCTGACTAAATGATAGTTTTTGATAGCTCTTTCTTTTTCACCTGCTCGGAGACGTAATTTTTGCTCTTATCGTTAGCTTATGAGTTCAGACCTTCAGCCGAGTAACATGAATTTATTGTAGTCACTTGACTCTCAATTCTTTTTTTAAGACTTTTTCCATAGCACAAGGTTTTATATGAGAAACTCAGTTTGCCAATGGTGGAATGTTGGGAAGTTCGAATTGCTATTTGTCCTAAGTCGTGACATTCTTTTTTGGAATAAAATCTATTCAATGGAATACAACATAACACATGGCCCCTACCATATTTTTTTCGTTCCTCATGTGATGTGGTTCTTATGATCACTTCAACGGTTATTACTTGCTGAGTTGCAATGTCGGCAGCTCGTCTTTACAATGAGTATGTGAAATTGTGAAAATTGCTAATTAAAAGTGCTTTACCGTGTCTATTTGCCCGTTACTTACAAATTACATGTATAGAAGATTCCAGTCATGAGCTTGATAATTTCAAGTGGTGTCCTTTGAAACAAATGCTTTCACTTTTGCGGAGAAGTAAAAGTCGCATGACTCTTTTGACCCGTGATTTTCACTGAAGCAACTTTGAAAGACTTATGCGTTATATTCACATGAAAGAAGCTTTCACAAATATACTAAAAAATTATAGAACTAGGTCTCTGTTGACCCTAATTCAATTTTGATCATTGTAAAGCTCACTCAAATATGCTATTTATAGTTTAAAATTATATCTGTTGTTCTTAAGTCTTTTTTAAAGGATTTCCAAAGGGTGAAAAAGACAGCCTTGCCCTAAAACACATAATATTATAAAGTCTTTTAGTAATACTGTAATAGTGCGTGTGCCTAAAAAAGTCAATGATTTGCGCTTGAAACTTTTCTTCATCGAAGATCGCACTTACCACGTTAGTTAAGATGTGTGATCGATACAAATATTTGGTTGATATTGATTTATTGTTAACTGAATTACTAATGAATCTGACAAGTCAACGTAAGATAAAATCTATGACTATAATTTCGTACAATCCTGATTGGAGGTTAGATTTCTGATTGGATAATTGATTGGTTTAGGGAAAATAAAGCCTTTTAAAAGTGTCGGAATCGGTATTAGATAAAAATTGTATTGATAACCCAATACAAACGTCAATAACAATCCCGTGTTTCTCTGAGAAGCTAAAAGCCAAACAATTCAATCAACGTAATGTCATCATATTTGGTTGCGGTCCCAGCATAACATTACACGTGCCGTGTCAGCTGTACCTACTTTTTTTTACGAGACCCCCACCGACAGCTTTAGCTCCATGCTTCGACATTTAAAGGTCTACAATATTCAATCGTAATCAATAGCTTAAGGCCACAAGTTTGAATGCTTTAATTATTATTTATCACAATTTACAAAAGTTTACACTACTCCGTTGTAATCAAGAACTTGACGTCGTAAAACGTCATTAAATATGTCTTTTACTGTGTTGGACGTCCATTTGCTAGTGCATAAAAGTATATTTAATTTCACTTCCAATTTATAGTGGGTAAAACGTCTAATCGTATGCACAATCGATTGCAACTGACTGAAATTCAACAGCAGAAATCTTCTTATCTCATCATAACAATGGACATCCATGAGGCATGGTTCAGCGTTGTGCGTTGAAAGTCTCCTTTCTTTCGTTTTTTTTACTTTTTCTTCTTGTTTTTTTTTGGGTTACATCTCTTTCCTTTCTTTCATTTGTATACTTCTCCGTTAGATATCTCCATTAACGTTCTTTGTATAGCTCTTTTCCTTGGTCTTATTTATAGATAACTTTAGCAAAATCGAGTAATGTCGGCCGATGTCCCACATTATATTCTTCCACGTCACGACAAGATGAAAGCTGTTCAATTGAGAAAGCTGACAATACATCGATGCTCCACTCTACACGCACCTGAAAAAGGAGTGAAGCAACGACAAAACTTGAATTAATGAACAGAACTTCCATTCACATGTTGTTATATTCAATGGGTGGGGACTCCATCTATCTGAACTCAAATGTACATGAATATATGATTCCATGAAGGTCCGATGCGTATAATCATTTCATTCACGTATTACATTCTATTTAATTAAGCAAATTATACACATTATTTGAACACAAAATTTTATGGAAGCATACCTTATATTTCATGAAAGTGTCAGTGACTCTTTACTAGAAAATCCGGTGATCGGTGACTTTTTTTGCCAATATTTTTTTTTTGTTTTTGTACACTACTAGTACTTGCAATATCCCTCTTGTATACACTTTGCAATCAAATTATTGAGAGATCAATCTCATGAGAGCATTTCTTTGTAAAAGAGTGTGCCGTGTTTATAAATGAATGTTGGCTCCATTGCAAACCAATCTTTATTTGAGGCTTGAAGTATAGTTGATTAGGCATAACAATTGAACAGTCTCTGAAAATGGAGTGGGCACCCATTTGGACCGGACTACTATAAAATGGTTCTGCATTCCTCTGTCGTTACTCCCTTTTATATGCATATAACATATTTAATAAATTGCTTAATTTATATTTGTGCATAAATACTTAATACTCTGGAGCATATTCACTATTTGGGCCAAAATATTGCCCATGTTTATTTGAAACTTTTAGAGCTAAGTATCCTAGCATCACATGCTGATAAATTAAGAGAGTTGATGATATATTTTCATTACAATACATAATTAAACAATTGTATGATCAACAAGTGTCAGAGGAGGAATTCGATACATTCACGAGCCAAATGCAGAGAGGCATATGTATCCTTTTGCACTTTTCCCCACATTTCATAAAGCAATAGTCATCAGACAATTTTATAATCTTTTGTAATGGAAATAGATCAAGCTTTTCATCTAATTGAATGTAATGCAATTGGTTCTAATATATAAATTCAAAGAGAGAAATTTTCTAGAACAACACCTTTAAATGATTAAATGGTGCGTTAATAGCTTATTTTCTATTACTTTGTAGCAAAGAATCTTTTGCTGATGTGGGGCCTTTTTTGTTGGCTGCTTTTTTTGGGAACCACTTTTTAAAGGTGCTCCTCCTACTCAAGTCAAATTGCAAGTCATTACAAAAACAATTGGATACTTCACGCGAAAATTCATATGAAAGACTTCGTCTAAGTGAGAAGGATATATATTCAAATTATTTAGTCCAAAAGATGATTTTCATGTTTGGAATTTAATGGAGAATACACTTTAAAAGTATAAAGCGTCCACTAACGTTGGATATTCCATATGATTTGATGATATCTCGCCTTTTTTCTGTCTTTTTTGCTTAATCAAAAGTGCAAGGAAATATTTGCTCGTCACTTTCATGCTTAGCTTTCCTCCACACAACTCTAGTCTGGAAAGAAAAACTATCAAAGTTGATTTTGATGGCAAGTGGCCTCCACCACCTTGTTCCTTCTACATGCTCAAATCTAGAGTGAATCCAAGACTTGACTCCATTAGTTCATTTCCGTTACATTTTTTATTTATATTTATTATTAACAGGAATGTTTGATAGTTATTATCTGAGAATATTCTCATTTCATCAAAAAAATGACCTAAAGTGAATATTATTTCAAATAATAATTTAAAATAACTAAATCGATCTCACATAAGACCTGAACTCATCAATAAGCCAAATGTTTACCGGATAGCAAGTATGTGATTTTTTCAACGGCCATATGTGTCTTCCCATGTTCTTCCTTTGCTTTTGGTCTTTGTTTCTTTCTAGAGAAGTAGACAAAGCTCGAACAAGGACCACGCCTTCATTCACCAAACGCTCACACACAGTAGCAGGACAAAGGCTGTTTGATTCATATAGCTGATAATGTACGGACAATCCACTTTCCACGCACCACATGCATGGACCCCTCCCTAATTTCAAACCCAAAAACAAACAGATCATTCACCAAACGCTCACCTGCAGCAGCAGGACAAAGGCTGTTTGATTCACAAAGCTGACAATGCACGGACCCACCACTTTCCACACACCACATGCATGGACCCCTCCCTGATTTAAAATAAAAAACAAATAGATGATGTTCACACTGCACTCTTGACTTATGAAAGTTGAGATTTTTTTATTTATTTTTTTCAATCTATTGATTGCGATTCGCGTTCCCACTGAATTCTTGACTTTGGAGAAAAGATGTAATCACTACTCCTAGCTACCCTATAATTGTTGGTGTTGAGCTATAGCAATAAATTTCACTTAAAAGAATTTCACAATGCACGGACACTCTACTATCCACACACCACATGCATGGACCCCTCTCTAATTTCAAACCAAAAACAAATAGATCATTCACCAGACGCTCACATGCAACAGTAGGATAAAGGATGATTCATAAAACTGACAATGCACGGACGCTCCACTTTTCATGCACCACATGCATGGATCCCTCCCCGATTTCAAATAAAAAACAAACAGATGATGTTTATACTACATTCTTGACTTATGAAGGTTAAGTTTTTTTTTTTTTGATTTTTTTTAATCTATTGATTGCGATTCGCATTCCCACTGAATTCTTGACTTGGGAGGAAAGATGTAATTACTACTTCTAACTACCCTATAATTGTTAGTGTGGAGTTATAGTAGTAAATTTCACTTCAGTGAATTTCACAATGCACGGATGCTCCACTTTCCACGCACCACATGCATGGACCCCTCCCTGATTTCAAAAAAAAAAAAAACAAACAAACAAACAGATCATTCACCAAACGCTCACATACAGCAGCAGGACAAAGACTGTTTGATTCATAAAGCTGATAATGCACAGACGCTCCATTTTCCACGCACTACATGCATGGACCCCTCCCTAATTAAAAAAAAAAAAAATAGATGGTGTTCACACTGCGTTCTTGACTTATGAAGGTTAAGGTTTTTTTATTTTTTATTTTTTAATCTATTGATTGCAATTCGCGTTCCCACTGAATTCTTGACTTGGGAGGAAATATGTAATTACTACTCCTAGCTACCCTATAATTGTTGGTTTTGAGCTATAACAGCAAATTTCACTTAAAAGAATTTCACAATGCACGGACACTCCACTATCCACACACCACATGCATGGACCTCTTTCTAATTTCAAACAAAAAACAAACAGATCATTCACTAGATGCTCACATGCAGTAATAAGACAAAGGTTGTTTGATTCATAAAGTTGACAATGCATGGACGCTCCACTTTCCACGCACCACATGCATGGACCCCTCCTTGATTTCAAACCAAAAACAAACATATGATGTTCACACTACATTCTTCACTTATGAAAGTTGAGATTTTTTTTTTTTGTTAATCTATTGATTGCGATTCACATTCCCACTGAATTCTTGACTTGGGAGAAAAGATGTAATTACTACTCCTAGTTACCCTATAATTGTGGGTGTGAAGCTATAGCAATAAATTTCACTTCAGTGAATTTCAAAATGCACAGATGCTCCACTTTCCACGCACCATATGCATGGACACCTCCCTAATGTCAAAAAAAAAAAAAAACAAACAAACAGATCATTCACCAAACGCTCATATGCAGCAGCAAGACAAAGGCTGTTTGATTCACAAAACTGACAATGCACGGACCCACCACTTGCCACACACCACATGCATGGACCCCTCCCTGATTTAAAACCAAAAACAAATAGATGATGTTCACATTGCATTCTTGACTTATAAAAGTTGAGGTTTATTTATTTATTTTTTTATTCTATTGATTGCGATTCACGTTCCCACTGAATTCTTGACTTGGGAGGAAAGATGTAATTATTACTCCTAGCTACTCTATAATTATTGGTGTGGAGCTGTAGCAGTAAATTTCACTTAAAAAAATTTCACAATGCATGGACACTCTACAATTCACACACCAAATGCATGGACCCCTCTCTAATTTCAAACAAAAAACAAACAGATCTTTCACCATACGCTCAAATGCAGCAGTAGGACAAAGGCTGTTTGATTCATAAAGTTGACAATGCACGGACGCTCCACTTTCCACGCACCACATGCATGGACCCCTCCCATGTTCACACTACATCTTGACTTATGAAGGTTGAGGTTTTTTTTTTTTTTTAAATCTAATGATTGCGATTTACATTCCTACTGAATTCTTGACTTTGGAGGAAAGATGTAATTACTACTCCCAGCTACCCTATAATTGTTGGTGTGGAGCTATAGCAATAAATTTCACTTCAGTGAATTTCACAATGCACGGATGCTCCACTTTCCACGCACCACATGCATGGACCCCTCCCTGATTTGAAACCAAAAAAAACAAACAGATCATTCACCAGACGCTCACATGCAGCAGCAGGACAAAGGTTGTTTGATTCATAAAATTGAGAATGCACGGACGCTCCACTTTCCACATACCACATGCATGGATCCCTCCCTGATTTAAAACCAAAAACAAATAGATGATGTTCACACTGCATTCTTGACTTATGAAAATTGAGGTTTTTTTATTTTTTTTAATTTAGTCATTGCGATTCGCGTTCCAACTGAATTCTTGACTTAGAATAAAAGATGTAATTATTACTCCTAGCTACCATATAATTGTTGGTGTGGAGCTGTAGCAGTAAATTTAACTTAAAAAAATTTCACAATACACGGACACTCCACTATTCACACACCACATGCATGGACCCCTCTCAAATTTCAAACCAAAAACAAAAAGATCATTCATCAGACGCTCACATGTAGTAGTAGGACAAAGGCTGTTTGATTCATAAAGTTGACAATGCACGGATGCTCCACTTTCCACGCACCACATGCATGGACCCCTCCCTGATTTCAAACAAAAAAAAAAAACAAACACATCATTCACCAGACGCTCATGTGCAGCAGCAGGATAAAGGCTGTTTGATTCATAAAGCAGAAAATGCACGGACGCTCCACTTTCCACACACCACATGAATGGACCCCTCCCTGATTTAAAACAAAAAACAAATAGATTATGTTCACATTGCATTCTTGACTTATGAAAGTTGAGGTTTATTTATTTATTTTTTTATTCTATTGATTGCGATTCGCGTTCCCACTAAATTCTTGACTTGGGAGGAAAGATGTAATTATTACTCCTAGCTACCCTATAATTGTTGGTGTGGAGCTGTAGCAGTAAATTTCACTTAAAAAAATTTCACAATGCATGGACACTCTACTATTCACACACCAAATGCATGGACCTCTCTCTAATTTCAAACAAAAAACAAACAGATCATTCACCAGACGCTCAAATGCAGCAGTAGGACAAAGGCTGTTTGATTCATAAAGTTGACAATGCACGGACGCTCCACTTTTCACACACCACATGCATGGACCGCACCCTGATTTCAAATCATGAACAAACAGATGATGTTCACATTACATTCTTGACTTATGAAGGTTGAGATTTTTTTTTTTTAATCTATTGATTGTGATTTACATTCCCACTAAATTCTTGACTTGTGAGTAAATATGTAATTACTACTACTAGCTACTCTATAATTGTTTGTGTGCAGCTATAGCAGTAAATTTCACTTAAGTGAATTTCACAATGCGCGAATGCTCCACTTTCCACGCACCACATGTATGGACCCCTCCCTGATTTGAAACCAAAAAAACAAACAGATCATTCACCAGACGCTCACATGCAACAGCAGGACAAAGGCTGTTTGATCCATAAAGCTGAAGATGCACCGACGCTCCACCTTCTACACACCACATGCATGGACCCCATCCTGATTTAAAACAAAAAACAAATAGATGATGTTTAGACTGCATTCTTGACTTATGAAGGTTGAGGTTTTTTATTTTCTTTTTTTTTTAATCTATTGATTGCAATTCGTGTTCTCACTGAATTCTTGACTAGGGAGGAAATATGTAATTACTAGTCCTAACTACCCTATAATTGTTGGTTGGGAGGTATAGCAGCAAATTTCACTTAAAAGAATTTCACAATGCACGGACACTCCACTATCCACACACCACATGCATGGACCTCTCTCTCATTTCAAACAAAAAACAAACAGATTATTCACCAAATGCTCACATGCAGCAGTAAGATAAAGGCTGTTTGATTCATAAAGTTGACAATGCATGGACGCTCCACTTTCCACGCACCACATGCATTGACCCCTCCCTGATTTCAAACCACACACTACATTCCTGACTTATGAAGGTTGAGGGTTTTTTTTTTTTTTTTATTCTATTGATTGTGATTTACATTTCCACTGAATTCTTGACTTTGGAGAAAAGATGTAATTACTACTCTTAGCTACCCTATAATTGTTGGTGTGGAGCTATAGTAGTAAATTTCACTTTAGGGAATTTCACAATGCACGGATGCTCCACTTTTCATGCACCACATGCATGGACCCCTCCCTGATTTGAAACCCAATAAACAAACAGATCATTCACCAGACGCTCACATGCAGCAATTTGACAAAGGCTGTTTGATTCATAAAGCTAACAATGCACGGACGCTCGACTTTCCACACACCACATGCATGGATCCCTCCCTGATTTAAAACCAAAAACAAATAGATGATGTTCACACTGCATTCTTGACTTGTGTAAGTTGAGGTTTTTTTTTTATATATATATTTTTTAATTTATTGATTGCGATTCGCGTTCCCACTGAATTCTTGACTTGGGAGGAAATATGTAATTACTACTCCTAGCTACCCTATAATTGTTGGTGTGGAGCTATAGTAGTAAATTTCACTTAAAAGAATTTCACAATGCACGGACACTCCATTATTCATACACCACATGCATGGACCCCTCTCTAATTTGAAACAAAAAACAAACAGATCATTCATCAGACGCTCACATGCTGCTGTAGGACAAAAGCTGTTTGATTCATAGAGTTGACAATGCGCAGACGCTCCACTTTCCACGCACCACATGCATGGACCCCTCTCTAATTTCAAACCATGAACAAACAGATGATGTTCACACTACATTCTTGACTTATGAAGGTTGAGGTTATTTTTTTTAATCTATTGATTGCGATTTACATTCCCACTAAATTCTTGACTTTGGAGGGAAGATGTAATTACTACTCTTAGCTACCTATAATTGTTGGTGTGGAGTTATAATAGTAAATTTCACTTAAAAGAATCTCACAATACACGGACACTCCACTATTCACACACCACATGCATGGACCCCTCTCTAATTTGAAACAAAAAACTAGCAGATTATTCACTAGACGCTCACATGCAGCAGTAGGACAAAGACTGTTTGATTCATAAAGTTGACAATGCACGGACGCTCCACTTTCCACACACCACATGCATGGACCTCTCCCTTATTTAAAACTAAAAACAAATAGATGATGTTCACATTGCATTCTTGACTTATGAAAATTGATGTTTTTTTTTTTTTTTAAATTTATTGATTGCGATTCGCGTTCCCACAGAATTCTTGGCTTGGAAGGAAAGACGTAATTACTACTCCTAACTATCCTATAATTGTTGGTGTGGAGCAGTAGTAGTAAATTTCACTTAAAAGAATTTCACAATGCACGGGCACTCCACTATTCACACACCACATGCATGGACCCCTCTCTAATTTCAAACCAAAAACAAACAGATCATTCACCAGACGCTCACATGCAGCAGTAGAACAAAGATTGTTTGATTCATAAAGTTGCCAATATGCGGACGCTCCACTTTCCACGCACCACATGCATAGACCCCTCCCTGATTTCAAACCATGAACAAACAGATGATGTTCACACTACATTCCTGACTTATGAAGGTTGAGGTTTTTTTTTTTAATCTATTGATTGCGATTTACATTCCCACTGAATTCTTGACTTTGGAGGGAAGATGTAATTACTACTTCTAGCTACCCTATAATTGTTGGTGTGGAGCTATAGCAGTAAA
The DNA here is from genome assembly GCA_019915185.1 of Eucalyptus camaldulensis. Lineage (NCBI taxonomy): Eukaryota > Viridiplantae > Streptophyta > Magnoliopsida > Myrtales > Myrtaceae > Eucalyptus > Eucalyptus camaldulensis. The sequence goes on along the minus strand of JAHSVA010000010.1, from coordinate 23,526,546 downwards.
TTTCACTTCAGGGAATTTCACAATGCACGGATGCTCCACTTTCCACGCACCACATGCATGGACCCCTCCCTGATTTGAGACCAAAAAAACAAACAGATCATTCAGCAGACGCTCACCTGCAGCAGCTGGACAAAGGCTGTTTGATTCATAAAGCTGACAATGCACGGACGCTCCACTTTCCACACACCACATGCATGGACCCCTCCCTGATTTAAAACCAAAAATAAATAGATGATGTTCACACTACATTCTTGACTTATGAAAGTTGAGGTTTATTTATTTATTTATTTAATTAATTTATTGATTGCGATTCGCGTTCCTACTGAATTCTTGACTTGGGAGGAAAGATGTAATTACTACTCCTAGCTACCCTATAATTGTTGGTGTGGAGCTATAGTAGTAAATTTCACTTAAAAGAATTTCACAATGCACGGACACTCTACTATTCACACACCACATGCATGGACCCCTCTCTAATTTGAAACAAAAAACAAACAAATCATTCACTAGACGCTCATATGCAGCAGTAGGACAAAGACTGTTTGGTTCATAAAGTTGACAATGCACAGACACTCCATTTTACACGCACCACATGCATAGACCCCTCCCTGATTTCAAACCAAAAACAAACTGATGATGTTCAGACTACATTCTTGACTTATGAATGTTGAGGTTTTTTTTTTTTTTTTAATCTATTGATTGTGATTCGCATTCCCACTGAATTCTTGACTTGGGAGGAAATATGTAATTACTACTCCTAGCTACCCTATAATTGTTGGTGCGGAGCTATAGGAGTAAATTTCACTTCAGTGAATTCCACAATGCACAGATGTTCCACTTTCCACGCGTCACATGCATGGACCCCTCCCTGATTTCAAACCAAAAAAACAAATAGATCATTTACCAAACGCTCACATGCAACAGTAGGACAAAAGCTGTTTGATTCATAAAGCTGACAATGCACGAACGCTCCACTTTCCACACACCACATGCATGGACCCCTCCCTGATTTAAAACAAAAAACAAATAGATGATGTTCACACTGCATTTTTGACTTATGAAGGTTGATGTTTATTTTTTATTTTTAATCTATTGATTGCGATTTGCGTTCCCCCTGAATTCTTGACTTGGGAAGAAAGATATAATTACTACTCCTAGCTACCCTATAATTGTTGGTGTGGAGCTATAGCAGTAAATTTCACTTCGGTGAATTTACTACTCCTAGCTACTCTAGTTATTGACCGGAATCGGCTCATTGGATTGCTAATGAATTTTTCATGCTGGTCAATTATGACTTATTACCTACTCTATAATTGTGAACTATTGTTGTGATATTTTCATCTTGCCCTAGAGAACTAAAAGAACAAATCGAGCAAAGCATGACGCTTTCTTTTGGAAAAGTTCTACTGTGCATGGAGCAAAAGGTATGTCTACCTAAGAAGCAAGTATGCTTTGGGTTAAATTATATTATTGGAATGGAATAATGCTTGTATTCTGATGTATAATTTGAGCATTTTCTTGAAATCCAATTACTTTTGAACATCTTGGATTGAAATTCATAAACAAAAAGAGAAGAGTTTTTGATCTTTAAAGTTGTGCTCTGACTCCTTCTATTGCTGAATTAAGTGTTGAAGCTCTATAAAATAGCCAGGCAGCTAATGAAGTACACATTGAGTAGGGGAGTACATTTTTCTTATGGTTTGATCATGGCATCTTATGGCCATTTGCTTGATAAATATCCAACAAGAAATTGTCTAGGGTTCAGGTCCATCTCTTGATTTAATCGACAGTTGTTGGGAAGCATGGATTCAAGATCTGACAATTTGCTGCAAGTGCTGGCTACTTTATGCAGGATTCCTTTTCTTGCATCTTGCCGTTGCTGCTCTGATGGAAGGTATAGTTCTGCTTGCAAATGGAATGCAATTAGAGAGAAGCAGCTTGTCAACTGGCATAAATGTGTTTGGTATAACCTATGTAATTGTAAGCATTGATTTATAACCTATTTGCTAAACTTGAACGGGTTGGGCCATATTTTTCACAAATGTAGAACCAACAAATACAGATTTGAGCACATTCCCTATTGGGCCCTTATAATTCCCACCATCTACAAGAACACCGGAATGTGCCCTTTTTGCCGGTCATGGCCCTTCACCTTTCTCAGTTTAAGTTGTATGTGCCAATACTAGGATGGCATACCAATTAAGATAATTAGACAAATTAGAATGCAAGATGCTGAATTCAATCTACAAAACCTCAATAATAGAACTTTAAGGCAATATGAGAGGACACTCGGTTGCATTATAGCTCAAACTTCATGACACAAAAGATAACCGAAAAAACTGAAAGAACTTGGATACAAACATCAATGGGATTCTACCTAGGAATCTAACTTGCAAATGCAATTGAAATGTCAACTCTGTTCTAGATGCCTCTTACCTTCATATGATATCCTCTATCATAAGTAATGCCACCCTCTGTCACAAAAACAGAAACAAGACAAGAAAATGGACCTTTTTGCCACGAATCAAGAATATATCTGACAATTGAGATTATCTTCTCCGCCTACTTGCATATAAGGCCAAACCTACACCTTCTTAGTGTTGCTTCTGATACTTCAAATAAAACCTAGAAGAGACTCCACTCAGTCTCTAGCATCTCATCCAGCTCATCAAATGAATGGCACATAATATATTTAAACCACAAGTAATCAAACTGTAAAAAGACAATGTTCATGTATCATAATTACTGACAAAAGATCTCTTCAAATGCCATAACTTGGCACAAAGAGACACTTAAGTGCCGTAATTTACGAAAGGTAGACTTAAATGCCACATTTTAAGAAAAGTGGGATACCTCAGTGCCATCTCCGGCGAGCTGGTCAGAAATCATACGTGGCATTAAAATATTATTATTTCTCGCCGAGGTGGCTCTCCGGAGAGCTGAGTCAGCTCTAATTCATCCAAAACGACGTTGTTGGAGAGCTGAGTCAGCTCTAATTCATCCAAAACGACGTTGTTGGAGAGCTGAGTCAGCTCTAATTCATCCAAAACGACGTTGTTTCGGGTGTTTGGCCGAAATAGAGCCCTTAAATCAGCCAAAAAGCCGTTGTCTCCCCATTTGCCCTAAATCTAAAATCCTAAATCGAGCAAAAAGTCATTGAAGCGCTGGAGCCCTAATCCCGAACCGTAATTCGATTTGCCCCAAATTCTACAGTCGAATATTGGAAATGGAGAGTCGGATTCTTAGCAACGGCTCAAATTTTTCTCACCGAAGTAAAGGAGAAGGCGAGCGTTTATGTTTTTGTGGGTTATCAAGTCCAAGAAGAACATTGTGAACTTGAATGAATCTCAGGAGAAGATTCTATGAATGTGCTCGATACAAAGAAGGATCGAAGTGCATATATTTCAAATGGGTCGATACGAAATTCTCTCACCGAGCCATAGAGGTGATATTAGACCTACTTGATAGATGTCATCAACCTCCATCTACGCTTATGGACGACTTGGACGATGTTGACTCAATGCAAGCTCAAGCATCTTCTGCTAACCATTTGAAGAATGAAGTTTCAAAGATGAGAATTGAACGGAAGTGTTATCAAGCGTTTATTGTGTTGCTGTTTTTTTGTCTTTCCTACTTTATGATGAAATGTAAAGTACTGGAATATGAGAAGAAGTTTCTCCGACTGCCATAGTTGTAAATGAATGGAGAAATGTATTTGTTTTGAATGAAAAGTAACTTATTTTGTTGGAAGATGAGAAGAAGTGTTGTGTTGCTTGTGGGGAGGTCACGAAAAGGGAATGAATGAATGAATGAGATACTGTTTGTACTATGTTTTTGCTTATTCTCAGATATAAATCGGTGATGATAAAATACATATTGGATCGATGTGTTGTGGTGACTTTTTTACTTGAATTGAATGTAAACCAGCAGCAAATATTGAATTGAATGGAGTTGCCATAAGTTGAACCGTATATATAAACCAACAGCTTCTCTGGTTTGCTGCAAACCACCATATACATAAAAGAGACACGAGTGATTACTCGAGTGCTATAAGTTGTATTTAGTGATTATTTAAGTGTCAGTCGTGATAAAAAGAAATAGTCATTTAAGTGTCAAGTTATTATTAAAAGCGATCACTTAAGTGCCACTTGTGATTAATAGTGAACATTTAAGTGCTAGGTTTTTTAGAATGTAATCAGTTAAGTGCCTTTTTTTTTGTACATTTCCTTTATAAATAGCACCAAACATCAGCTACTTTACCAGCCACCACCACTGCCCACCACTAGCCATCATTAGCCTCCAGCCATCACCACCAGCCACACCAAGCATCTCAGGCATCCACTTGAGCTACCACCAGTCACCACTATGTTGGTGCTATACTACTATAGAAGTTGTTAGTGCAAGGTGTCTTACACCAGCACTACCCGGTGAAAGATGTGCATATTGCACACTTATATCTTGCATTAGGTGCAACAAAAACCTCCAACCCAACCCCTATGATAGATCCACCATCAGTAGGCATTAGCATTCACCACTGGCCGCCACCACCACTAGCAACACCAACACCCTAGGTACCACACCAGCACGTAACTACCATCATAGACCCACCATTAGCAACCACTGTTAGTGGTGGGTTGTGGGTCCATTGCAAAAGGGGCTCATGCAAGCTAGGCTAGGCACACTGCACTCTTGCACTATTATTAGATATAGCAAGAGGCTCCAACCCAACCCCTATAATGAACCCACCACCACCAGGCTTCACCAGCCGCCACCACCAGTCACACGAGCACCCCAGTCACCACCACAGATCCACCACTAGAAGCAGTAGTAAGTAAAAGTAAAAAAAAAATGAAAAAAAAATGAAAAAGGCAAAAATGACAAGCAACAAGATCGTTCCATTGATATTGAAATGAAGTCTCACAAACTCAATGACAAACTATTATTAAAAAAGAAATCCACAGTAAAACAACTGACTCCTCAGCTCCACAAATCATATCATATCCCATTTCATCAATCAATATGCACAATGCCTCATGTTCGTGCTCCTTTTGATGGACTTTGTACTTAATTCATAATCCTTGCACTTTCTCACTGGACGTGAGACTTCTTTTTCAATTGTCTCGAGATGCGTTGATTTTGATGGAGCTGCAAATGTCCTAAGCTGAACTGATTCAAAAGGACCTGCAATTGTTGTAGGTTGAACTGATTCAGATGGACCTATAACTGGGTTCTTCTTACTCTTCTTTCTTGTTGGCGCAGTCAATGTCTTCTTCTTTGTTGGCGCAACCGTTGATTCTTGAGTTGGGCCTTAAGAGATAAGACCTCTGAACTTCTCTTAGGCTTCAAAAAGAAAACTCAATTATCAACAAAAGTTTGCACTATAAATTAAATTAAATGTAGCTTATAAAACTTATATTAAGAATAACTGTTCCAGAATGCTCATAAGTATCAAGACCATAACCATATTGTTTTAGCCTCTTCCCAAAAGCCCCTCTTGTTCGAAGGGAAGCGTCACTTTCAGGTACTTGTGATTAGTTGGCTCTTCTTCTCGCATGTGATTTCTCGGGCTCTTGTTGTGGCTATTCAGCTACAGTATGGGCTTCTTCAGCCAATTCTTCAGCTAGGAGTCTTCTAGATGGTCTTCTTGTAGGTGGCTCTTGATTTGGCCTTCTTCTGGTTGTTTTTCTATCTAGCCCTTTAGCTTCAATGACACCTTCGGTTGGCTTTGGTGGTAGCCCTTGTGATGACCCTTCTAGTGGCCTTTGTGGTGACCTTGGTGATGGATCTTGTGGTAGCTCTTCAGTTGAGCCTTCTATTGGCAGCTGAGCTCTAGCTTGCCTTCTTCAAATTTGAGAAAAAGGCAAAGGACATCATAAATATAACATCAGGCCATATTATAATGTAAAGGAAAAGTAAACTCAAATTATTGAACTTACTGGGTATTTTTTTTTCTCTATCGCTGCTGAAGAATAATTGACTTAACTAACCCTCCAATTGCTTCAGCCAATCCTGCAGCTGGCTATTTTCTACCTTGTCTTCTTTGAACAGGCCCTTCAATTTCAGGTATAACAGGGGCTTCGGCTAATCTTTTAGCTGGCTATCTTCTACCTTATCTTCTTTGAATAGGCCCTTCAGTTTTAAGTATAGCAAGGGCTTCGGCCAATCCTTCAGCTGGCTGTCTTCTACCTTGCCTTATTTGAATAGGCCCTTTAGTTTCAGGTATAGTAGGGGTTTCGGCCAATTCTTCACGTGTCATTCTCGTGACCTGACATTGACAAAAACATTACATACATGTCACTTATATCTATGTACATATTTGTAAAAAACCATAAAGTAACATAAACACAATTGGCATGACTTACTAGGTTTACTTGTCGTCGACTGAAGAATAGTTGACTCACTTCACCTTTTTGTTTATCCTTCTCCAACCGTCCCTTCACTAGGCCCTTCGGTTGGTCTCAACTGTTCCTGCTGCTTCCTTAATTGACAATCTTTAATATTGTGCCATGCTATGTGGCAAAAAGAGCACTTTATCGACACACATGTCCTATTCATCCTACGCTGACATGAGACCTCTCCCTCCATCATTCTTCGTTTTCGCTTTGGTTTTCCCATTTTCTTCTTTAGTGGCAAAGGTTGAGGTGCTTTGCCATCTGTTGGCTCCTACAACTTTCTACTTTTGATTGACTGCAACATGAATTGATACGAAGCAAGATATTTCGATTTCTTATACCAATCATCAATGTAGTTTTCGATGTTGTGGCCCTTCAATTGAATAACACATATGGCATATGCACAAGGAATTCCACTTAGTTGCCATGACTACATGAACACTTCCTTGTACCTAAATGGATAACATACTTATCAAAACCCTTCATTATCTCATATCCTTCATCCCCATTCCAAATGGGATGACAATACCTACTTGCAGCTAAGTTGTCATCCAATTTCTTAACAATCCTAGGACCACATTGCCTAGTCCACTTTGCAGCCTTATCTCTTTGTCTATGCAGCCGAGTCATGACCATAACCCGTATGTCTTTAAGTATTGAGATAATTGATTTGCATCTGGCATCTATTATCCTCCCATTAAATGCTTCACAGATGTTGTTATCGATGTTATCGCACTTGAATCCCTCACTAGAGAACGCCCTACACCAATACTTCGATTCTATTTGGAATAGTGTATCATAAACTTCCTTTGTCAATTGAAGCAACTCTTCTTTGGCCATTCTAAAGTCAGCCATATTCGTGTTCTTTGCTAGCTGCCAAAATTGCGAATGCAACTTGTCCCATTTATAGTTCTTTGCCCAATTTGTGTATATGTGTCGCGCACACATTTGATGTCAACATAAGGCAACAACTCGGCTATTGCTAGAACCAGTCCCTGCAATAATTCAAAAAAAAAAACAAAAAGTAAGCAAATGACATGTTGATATTAAAAAGCAAACAAGTGACCAAATTTTTTAAAAAGCAAACGTTACCTTTTGTTTGTTACTCATGAACGCCCACCCTGCCCCATTTATTATCTCCAAATCAGTCATCAAATTTTTTAAAAACCAGGACCAATTATCATTGTTCTCTACCTTCACAACAACCCAAGCCAGTGGAAACATTTGGTTATTTACATATCTTCCAATTGCGGCCAGCAATTCTCCTTTGCACAACCCCTTCAAAAAACACCCGTCCAATCCTATAATCCGTCTACAACCAGACAGAAATTCTCATTTGCATGCATCTAAGCAAACATAGAACTTATCGAACTTGGTTCTAATATTAGGAAGTGGTCTCTTCACGACCTTTACATACACTCTACTCGAAGGATTTTGCAGCTTACACTCCCAAGCATAATCCCACAACTGTCCATATTCGTTGCTGTATCAACTAATGAGTATCTTCATCACCTTTTGCTTCGATCTTTTGCATTGTTTCCTGGATATATTGATACCTACCTACTCCTTCACTAGCATTCTGAATTGAGTACTATTCATGTGAGGTATCGGCTTAATCAATTCAAAGAAATGCTTCGACAACCATACACTTGTTACCCTTTTATTTTCAAAATTAATGGAACAAGTATGTTCCTTTTAGTAGGCTATAATATGGAAAGATCCATTTCTCCTAACAAATGTGCCATAGATCTTCCATGGACAATTTTGCTGCGAACACCTAACTCTTATAAAGGTCTTAGTGTTTCTAATGAAGTCAATATTCCTCTTTGCAGCAATTGAGTTATTTAGTATAGCTTCTCTAAATTGCTTCGCATCTTGAAATTTCATACCTACCAACAAAGTAGGAGAGGCAACAGATGGATCATAAGAAGTAAACTTACTCCTTCTATGCACAGCTCCTTCATATTCTTCAAGCTCATCCTAGAAAGTAGCATTCTGGACGCTTTCTTCATAATCAGTCTCCTTGCCAGTAGCACAGCATCTGCAGGGCCTCTAGCCCTGTTTAGAACTTCGTCAGCTACCTGTAAAGCTGCAAACTTATCTGTAAAAAAATTCCTTCGCTATTTTCTTGATTGTATAAGCTCCTCCTCGTCGTTATCACTTATAAAATCTTCAGCAGGCAACCCTTCATCATCATCATCACTTAATTCAGCTACTTCACAATCTAATCCAAAGATTGTGACGTCACCTATGTCATCATCACTTTGGTGAATTGCATCTACGCTCCTCTCATGTCCATCATATCTATCATGCCCTCCTTCGACCCTAACGTCAATACTACCTTGAATACCATATCCTTCTTGTCCTACTTAGGCGCTCTCTCCATCATCATCTTCGTCCTCACTTTCATTATTGTACTCAACATATATTTTTACTTATTCACCATGAAGATAATGGTATATAACATCCCTAAAACCATTATTATCTTCTAAGCATCTCAAACCATCTCTTAAGCCTTTCCCATGAATACAATACAGTAACTTCTGAATTTTACAAGGCAAATAAGTCATTATATCCCTAAGAAATCCTATATAAGATGCCTTCTTTATCTCCACAAAGATAGTGCTCTCATTTCCACCCTCATACTTCCCACTCATCCTCCCCAATCACAAATTCTCCACCATAGCAAACTATGACAGCAACATAATCCTTGTCATAAGCCATTTCTACACCAAAAATAAGAAAAAAGAATAATTAGTTTTTGTGACCACATCCACAAAGGGCAATAGACAATTGCACATGGGAATCCCCCCACTCTCATGGACTTTAGTAAACAGAGGTCCCCACACTAACAATATGCCCCTACATGACAGCCAAAAAAGAGGTCGCCACTTTAATTATTTGCCTTCCATTCTCTTAAAATATTAACTAAAAACAGAGGTCCCCACAACAAACATAGGTCCCCACAACAAGCACAACCCAAGCAATTTTGTCTACTATCTTTTGCTGAACTAAACCTGCGATGTGAGAGAATGTACATCAACTTAATCAAATATGTAACCAATGTGAAAACACATACAAAAAATTAAGGAAAGCTCGATGTAAAAATATAGAGTGAAAGTTTTGTTTCTCATCCAACCAAAAGAAATCATACCCTACTCTATGATGTCTGGTCATTAATATATTGTGTCAAGAGGTCATTACACAAACCAAGAGGTCATTACACAATCAAGAGTAAAAGAACCAAAAGATCATAATCGAGGGAACAAAAGCAAATTGATAGCAAAGTTCCGTGCTCTTTGCAGAGCACTTGAGGGCCATTATTTCACACCTTCCACCTTAATCTATCTATCATATCCCACTTGATTCAATATTTCGTTTCACTCAAACACACTAGTTTTTAGTTTCAACTTATTCAATATTTTGTGTCACTAGAGCATCAACTGCAGAAATCATCGACTGAGGCGAGCATCTCCACACAAAGGAGTAGCCAAACAAAGCGCGCACATTTCAATAGAAATTCCATCGGAGCCCTAATAAAATAATCCAGCGAGACCTAACAAAATAATCGAGCCCTAATTTCATCATAAGGGAGGGGGAGAAGGGGCCGAACTTGGAGGAGCGATTATGGTGAGCGGTGATGACGACCAACGATGGTGAGCGGCGACAACGACAAACAACGGCGACTGACGACGTTAACCGATGACCACCTCTGGGCGTGAACAGCGACGGCAACGGAGAGAAGGGCCTAAGATTTAGTGTGAACATGAACGAGGAGGAATAGTGACAGCCGGGTGTGCTTAAGCCAAAATGACCTAAATGACGTAGTTTAACATCAAGGAAAAACGACGCCGTTTAGATCAGTTTACTCAGTGTGGATGGACAACGTCGTTTTTGTCGTCCACGTGGGCTTTTTTTTTTTTTAAAACATTTGCCACCTTAGTAAAAGAAGTTGCCGGAAAATGCCACGTATGCAATTTGGCCGAATTTTGGCCGGATTGGCACTCAAGTAATTCATTTTGCTCCGATTTTGGCACTTAAGTGTACCTTTCGTAAATTATGGCACTTAAGTGTCCCTTTCTGCCAAGTTATGGCATTCCAGGGATCTGCGTGCCCATAATTACTATGAACATGATTCACTAATACCCAAACCTCAAACAAAAAACTAGCCTCATTTCCTTCCTCCTATCCAAAAGCAACACACAAAGCCCAAGGTTACTCCTATGCAAATCTCAGGGCACCCAGAAAGAGACGGAACGCTCTTGATTTTGGATAAACCAACATGCTATCTCTCTTCCACAAAATATAGTATCCATGTAGTGACCCATCTCACCAACATCCGGCTATCGCAAATCTATTAAATTAGAAATCACATCAGCTCATGCACGTGTGTAATGTTAGCTAGGTCAATACCTTCATGAATCAATCCATGACAAGAATCTAAGCGAAAATACACTGACATGGAGGACTGAATGCGCTAAATAAGCAATTTTGGAAATCTAGACAATGCATTGCAGCCATTTGCTTCGAGGGTGCAAATGTTTGGTGGAAGCTCCAAGATCTCCTGTAGCTACTTACAATCATCTAATTTTTAATGGACCATCAACTCCTCAAACTTGCTAATGCATGTAGAAAGACTAACAAGATTATTTCCATAGAGATGCAAAATATTTACAAAAAAGAAGCAGGTAACACCGAAGGAATTCCTCCTCTGACAGCTTGCACCCACTAAGCTTCAGGGAGACCAAATTTGGAATCCAAGTCTACCATTAGGGAGATCGAAGCTCTCACTACTCCCTAGAAACAAGCCAAATAGTGAACAACCCTTCAAGAGGAAGGTACTCTAGACTTTGCATCTCATAAATGCTACTAGGAAGAATGATAAGACTTTTCCACAATCCTTAACGGAGATAAGGTTTCCAATTGACGCAGGAAGTTATTTAATGGAGGTATGAGATATATGAAGTTTTGTTAAGCTCTCCATATCCTTAATATCAGGAAATTTGTCAAGCTTAGAGCAGCCAGTTACATCAAGTTTTGAAGATATTTCAGCTTCAGTTTGCTTGGAAGCTCCTTGAGGTTAGAGCACCTACTTAAGTTCATTGTCTCCAAATTCGGCACCTCTGAGATGTCCAGAACACTAATTAGAGACTTACAACAATTGTGAATAAGGAACTTGAAATTCCTAAAATGCTGCAAATTAAAAAGAACAGTTGAACAAGGTTTTGATAAATTTTCACTTTGTGAAAAGTACGAAGATGAAAATAGTCAATAAAAGAATGTATGATGTACCTTTAAGTTATCTCCTAATTCTTTAATCCGGTTATTATGCACATCAAACCAAACAAGTTTCTTTAGACTAGCACTAAACTTTAGAGTTGATAAAGGATATTTAGGCCATTCAAGCCACCTTAAATCTTTTAGAAGATATATGAGACCTCTTCTAAGCTGTGCATTCAAGACTAGGAGCAATCTCGATGTCCTCATATATATGAAAGCATTGGGATTGATGTCTAGCTCTTCTTGTGTTCGTAAGTGTGACATCCAGATTTTTGGGTTTTAATTTGACTGGATAAATAAGATCCTGTCTCATCGCTCGTCAATTTATCGACGAATCCGAAATTTCAAGAAAGAAATTATCGGAGGAAAAATCGAAGATCGGAAGAAATTAGAAAGGGAAAGAGAAAAGAAAAATAAGAAAAATATAATTTTTAGATTTCTTTTCTCTCTCTCTCCCTTTTTTCTCTTTCTTTTCTCTCTCTCCTCTCTCCTTCCCTCCCCCCACTCGTGCGATTCTTTCCCCAGCCGACCGCTCCTGCTGTCTTCCACTTTGCTTTATCTTATTTTAATTTTTGACCGGTCAAATCTTTCTCTCTCTTCTTGCCTCCTCCCTCACGTTACCTTCTCCTTCTTCTTCGTTCTTCTCTGCACAAACCGAACCAGAAGTTGCAGGAGATCGGAAGCCCAAGCCAGCCACCGACGCCGCCTGTCTCGCCGTCGCCCGCGCCCGCGCTGCGCCCGAGCGCCCGCCGCTCGCCGTCATCTCGCCGTCAAGGCCGTTTTGGGCCGTTTCCCGGCCCCGAACCCGAGCCGTGCCTTGGGAAGAATTGTTCCTCGCGTCGCCGCCGTCGGATTGATCCGATTTGCACGCGATTTGGTGAGTAATCTCACTAATCCCGGATTAGTTACTAATTATGCTTTAAGGTTGGTTTAGTTTTAATTAATTATGTTTAGGTTGTTAGATTAGAATTAATTAGTGATTATTAGTCAATTGTGATGTGATTTAAATAAATTGATTGCGCAATTAACAAGTAGACGTGGTCTACTATTTATTGGGAGTGTCTCGGGAATTTTCCGACCCCTAATCGGGCTTCAATTTGGCAATTCGGGCCTAAGTGAGATTTTTGGGCATTTAAATATTAATTTTCGGAATTAAATTAAATAATTATTTATTTTCCGAAAATTCAAGGGAGATGGCCCGTGACCGGAAAATTATGTTGATGACTGTGGTGAAGTCTGTTTATTTAATCGGGCTTTATTTTGAGCTAAATTGAATTTTTAATATTAATTATTTAATTTTCGAAATTAATTAATTAATTATTTATTTCCAGAAAATTCAACTGGGATGGCCCGTGACTGGAAAATTATGCTGATGACCGTGGTGAAGTCCGTTTATTTAATTGGACCTTATTTTGAGCTAAAAGGAATTTTTAATATTAAATAATAATTTTCGAAATTAATTAATTATTTATTTATTTTTCGGAAATTAAGATTTTGATGGCCGACAACTGAAATCTCGTGCTGATTGTCGTGGCGCAGTCCGTTTATTTATTTGAGCTCTACGTTGTATGAAATTAAATAAATTGTGATATTTTAGGGATCTACCCTAAATTGATTGAAATTGAGTGAAATTGAATTATTGATTGGTAGATGGCCGAGTATGGCTAGTTAGCAATTGTAATGACTTGTTGAGCTGTAAGTGGAGAGAGTGATGAGAACTAACTGAGAATTCTACTGGCTGAGACTGATCAAGTACGAAGTATAGACAGGCGTGGTTCGGTGATAAAGTACATCACTGTGCGAAAACGGCGCCTTAAAGAACGCACGTAGACTGTCTATGACTTATGGCAGGCGTGGTTCGGTGATTAGGGAAATCACTGTGCGAAAACGGCGCTTTAAAGAACGCACGTAGACTGTCAATGATTTGTGACCTATGACAGGCGTGGTTCGGTGATGGGGAATATCACTGTGCGAAAACGGCGCCTTAAAGAACGTACGTAGACCGTTTGTTACTTATGTCACCTTGGCGAAAACGACGCCCGAGAGCATTAATGAGGCTCTGTGACTAAGTGTACTGCTGGAGATTTTCGTGATCGGTAATTGGTACGTCACCTTGGCGAAAAAGACGCCAGAGAGCATTCATCCGGCTCTGTGACTGAGTACCCGAATGGAGATTTTAAAGTATGGTGTTGATGTGACCGAGAGGTGGTCCGAATGACACGTAATCGACTAGGTCGATTGATCATTGATTTGATTTGATGTCGTGGATTGATTGATTGATTAGAAATGACCGTGAGTGGTCTTGTTGACATGTAATCGACTAGGTCGATTTGATCGATGCTTCGATCAGTGATATGATTGATTGGGTGCCTATTATGAATTGTACTGACTTGCAGGTGGGATCTGAGGCCAAGGTACGTCTTCTGCCCTGTGCGTGTATAGGTAGCCTTTAGTATATGGTTTACTAATCGGGCTTAGTGGGGTAGAACTTGCTGAGACGTAGTCTCATCCCAGTTTAGGGAAAAACATTTCAGGACCCGATGAGGAGCTGATGAGGAGGAGTCTGAGAAGGAGAACTCGGAGGTGAAACTTGAATAGAAGGATTTTTAGAAGAAGAAGATAATCCTAAGAGGGGCCTTGAGTACGGCCCAGATGGGTTGAGATTTTACCTTCTTTTGAGATCTCCATTTTGATGTGAATAGTTATGAAGTGATTTGTGTTTTGTATAAAAGTTTGGTTATAAGTTTCAATATGAAAAATATGGCCCTGCTTTTCTATCCCATTGTTTTATTGTCTGGGGATTTATAATTGCTTCCGCATGTGCTTAATAATAGAAAGGGTCGGCGATACTAGTCCTGGGATATCGCATTATAAAATCGACCAAGTGAGAAGGATGTGTGCGTGCCTGAGGATCGGGGCGTGACATCTTGTTTAAGTGGTATCAGAGTGAAGTTGAAGATTGGAGTGATAAGGAGCGTTGACCATGGGATAGTTAGTAGGAAAGGCCTTTAAATTCATGCTGGTGCATGTCTGTGTTAACTGGATGTTAGAATTGATTGTCGTGTGAGGATCATTCATCTTCTAATCCAGTGTGGATGTGGAAGACGGGTTTCAGTGTAAAGACTGAACCATGAGCGAGCAGGAGTTGAGAACTCCTAGTAAGAGGACAATGTCCTCTGTGACTCGGGATAATGCACTGACAAGGGTCGGTACCCGAGGTGGTTGTGGCAGAGTGTTGGCTCTGGCCAGCTCGAGTGTAAGAGTACCACTGCAGGTTGGTACTGGTGTAGCAGCGTCGAATGATCCTAAGTTCGATAGGATCGTTCTGATGCAAGTATTTCTTGGGAACTGGATGAGCCAGTAAGCTTAGGATCAAGCCGCTGTCGTTGTCGTTATCACTACCGCCGTCAGTGTTGTAACTGCCGTTGTCGCTTCACCTGTTGAGATCCAGAGTGGGGATATGATATGGGATCGAGCCATCGCTTCCAAGTCAAGGTACAGATCCAATTCAGGCAGAAATGGAAATTGGTCAGGGAAAAGATTGAAGTCGAGAGCAGTTCTAGCAGACCGATGGGACAACCAGAAAGAGTGTATGCTGTCACTTGGCAGGAGATAGAAGACTCACCTGATGAGTGCCGAAAGTATGGAAGGAATGCATGGATTAATCCTGTGTTTGAGAAGGACTAGAACATGCTTTGATGGTAGTGAGCACGGCCATCAAGTGAGGGACTATCGGTTGGGGTTTAAGAAGAACACCAACACTGTTACTACCGTTGGAACGCCAGCAAGATGGCAAAAGGAATAGGAACGGAACCGACTATGCCTTATTCAATGAAAGAATATTTTGATGTGATTTTATCAGAATAGTGCCAGAGAATGTTGGGATTGCAAGAGTGGAATTTCAGTTGTTTGTTAAGGCTGTAGGAAAATAACCATTGACTAGAGTTATACTTGATTGGCTGTTGGTGTATGGCTTATTCGTCATGTGGCACCCCCGAAACGGCCCCCGATCCGTTAGGGTCGCCACAGTTACTTTCTCTAATAGCATACTACTCTGAGACCAAATAAATGTTTACATAACTTATAATACCTGGGGGGTTTTCATTTATTTTCTTTACCGGTCCCTGCGCAATTAATATGGCGGAAGCATAATTCGACTACCCTTCAACAAAATATAAAGTGACACACACCATACTAAAACTTTCATAATTTAGGCCGAACACTTTTATTTATATAAGGGATGGACTATGATAGTTGGTACAACAAAACGCCGAGGTCTTTTTGTGCCTGGCGATAAACCAAAATAAAACCAACTTCTATCCTTAGTTATCATCTGCGTCCGTCCATCACCCATGTGTCGGCACCCCAAAAATGCATCTTCTGCTACCCTCGACTCCAGATCATATCCAGTCAGGTTCGTTGGCCGGCGGTGGTGGTAGCACCCTCAGAAGGCGGCCATCCATACGGACAAGGACTGATGTGTACTCCTGGTGAATAAGCCCGACAGAGAGGCCTACTTCAAAAGTCAGAAAGATCCTCACGCGCTCGAATACCAGCCCGTACACCCCAGGATGACGGTGCTCAGTCCACTCCCATTGTAAGTCAATCAAAAGTCCGTAAAATATGCCAGGAGTCACAGGTAGCAGCGGCATTTTCGTTTAGTCTGAAATGTTAGTCCCCAAAAGGGGTGAGTACAATCACTCAGCAATAAAAGCTCCATTACACTATATTATGTAGAAACTATAATCATCCAGATGCATCCAAAACACATTTATCATTTATATATATATGCATGCCATCAAGGGTCTATTTTACTTGCACCACGTTCATAACCACAATTCAATGCCACAACAAACATATTTTCAGTGCCGGGTGAAACTCACTCAATTACACAAACAAACTCTCATATCATGCCACATGCACACACATGCACTCCTTTAATGCACCAGTTTTAATGTTCAAAGAAAAGTTTCATTCCCCGGGGACCAATGTTTGCGTCCCTCCGGGCTTTCGCACCCAACATGGCATCGCGAGACCCTCCGGCACAAACCTCCGGGCATCCAGAGCGTGTTCTGTCACACCCCTGGGCATCTCGCACCCCACCTGGCATCACGAGGTATATCCAGGGCTCGCCATGAAAATGGTTGCCCCTTCCCTCCGGATTTACGTACAATCCCTACAATCGGGCATCCCGAAACTCCCGAGGATCCTCCGGCACAAACCTCCGGGCATCCAACGGCATCGACACACTCGACCCTTGGGCATCCCGACACTCCCGGGGCATCGTCGGCTCACACCTCCGACGTAACATTCACATCACAATATATATCTCATTACCAAATACATTTTAATGCAATGACGTCATGAGTTCCATGGATTCATAAAACTTTATCAAATTTTCCAATGTCATGTGATATGCTGAATATCAATGCATCTATCAAGTGAATAACAAATAACAACTCAAGATACAATGATTCTTATAACAAAACGAGCAGTTCATAGTAAAACAGTATAACAACTAGAATGCACGCCTTCAGTAGAGACTTCGAAATAACCAGCAAATGATCATGAAAAATTCTGAAATTTTAACACGTTATAATTGAGATCTAGACGAAAATATTTCGTTAAGAACACTAAGCCAGATTCGTTATGTATAGTGAGCAGTAGTTCACACCATTCAGTTCAGAATTCTTTTATCACAGACTAAAGTTCAACAGCAAGCACTGCATTTTAACAAAGATTTAAACCATTGTATTGATACCAAGAATTTCTGATAAAATTATACACTCTAGTTCACGCAATTTCTCACAACTTCCGTGAAGAAATCGATATCAAATTCATATACCAAAGCATTTTCGAAATTCCAATGAACGAAACTCAGCAATGAAAACAGAAAAGCCCGTAGGTCCACTCCAATGGCTAATCTCCAAATGCATTTCAAAATCATATGCAATTTCTTAAACCATGCTTGCAACTTTTGTCCAAAATTGAAAAGATTTATCAAAACAAACAACTTGAATTCGGCACATTGGTAAGTTTAGACACCACTCCTGACTTCAAGATTTTATAATAAGTCCACATCAAAGTTCGAGATTTCAAGAGCGCCAAAACCTTTTCTTTTCTTTTGAAACGTTGATGAACGGTGCCTCGGTTTATACAAAACTTCTAGTGAGGGTCGGGAGGTCTTTCCACATCCATTCATTGCTAAACTTTATTCGAAAGCGAAAACTAAATTTGAACATCATATAGTAGGCCGAAATATCAACCTGACCGACACTGGTTTGGACAAATCAATACAAAACTCGAAAGTTTGTAAAACACCGAGCAGTTTTTTAATTCATTTCAAGCCAGCGCTATGGTAAGTAGAGTTTCAAACACAGGTCAGGAGGTTTTCTTTTCCGAAACCGAAAACGATGGCCGAATTTCTCAAGATTTTATAATCGCCAAAAAAATCTGTTTTCGATGAAGTCCATAGTAATCGAAACCATATATGAAAAACCCGAGCATTTCCTCAATCTCATGATCCCGCTTTACTTTGATTACTCATAATTTAACATTCTAATTCCAGAACTCAAATATTTCCAAGTGTATTGCACTAAACTAGACAATAACAGCACCACATAATATAGATTCATGGACTTTCATCCACTTGCCTCAAGTCCTAGAGTTCAGCAACTAGGGAGTTCGATTTGGCGATGCGGCCCGACGGCGGCAGCTCACACGCACGGCAGAGGGCAGTCTCCTCTTCCTCTCACCGCTCACCCCTTCGCTGCTCACTCAAAAATTCTCTCGCTCAAACTCTCTCTCTCTCTCTGCTCAAGTTTCACTCGATTCCTTCTCTTTTGCTCACCTTTACAAACACAAAACCACTGGTTTTGCTAAAACCAGTTAAACAAATGAAGTACATGTCTCGGTGGATGCAAAGGAAATGGACAGCTGGGGTGGACGTGTCTTCAGCATGCCTTCCCTTGCATTTTCGCTGGCTACTCCTACACTAGCAACGTGTCATCCTCCAACCAAGTCTCAGTCAACCTCTCTTCTATTTAGTTGACTCAATTGTCGATTATTCAGGGGCATCCGAACTGTATTGGGCTGGTGGATTAGTGGACGTGCAGTCCCTCAATAACAAAGCCCAAATAACCGAAAAAAAACTGATCATTAAACTTATACGAATATGGAACATTTTCGGTCCCATGGTATTGGTGTTTAAATTTCTTTTCTTATCTCATGTGCACTCAAGTGATATAATTGTGTCGAGTCATAAAAATGAACATATATATATATCGATAGTCTATTCAACGATCGGACTCTTAACAAACATAAGATATCGGTCCGTCGATGAAATCAAATAATGCTCATACAAAATACTAAGGATGCCATTCAACGATACTTTTATTGATCAGTCACTGCCGTCGCACATCACGGTTTATGAAATTTTCGGGTGCCACACGTCAAGTGTAGAAAGAATTGGTTCTTGAGCATTTTATGGTGATGAATTGTTATGGTAGAGTAACCCAGCTTATTCCAGGAGCATGTAGAAGTACCGAGTCTTACTGAGAGTTGAGAAGGGTCCTTGACTTCTTTGATCTCGTCACTTGAGGTAACCTGGTTGTCAGACAGAAGTTATCGAGATTAGTGGGCAATGATCTTAGATAAGACAGATTGAAGAATTAAAAATTGAGAACTCCTCAGTAGTCCAAGAATTATTGGAAGTGTTGCCAAAAAAGTGGTCAGACCATTGCCAGAGAAAGAGATAGAATTACGATCGAGTTAACGTCCGGAACAGAACCATTCTCTAAAAGTTCTTACTAGTTATTGTTGTTTGAATTGATAGAACCGAAGGTACGGATGTGAAGATTGATGAATGAGGAATTCATGCATATTAGTGCATCGCTTTAGGGATCATCAGTTTTGTGAAAAGAGAAAGAAAGATGGTTCGTTGCAATTACGCATCAACTATAGTCAACCCAATCAAGTGACAATCAAGGATAAGTGTTTATTGTCAAAGATCGACTAATTGGGCAACTTGTTATAAAGAGTGTGGATGTCTTCAAGGATCGACTTGAGGACAGGTTATTGTTAGTTGAGAACCAGGAAGGAGGTTATACTGAAGACGGCATTTCGCACTTGATTTTGTCCTTGTGAGAATAATGTAAAGCCATTTGATTTGACGAATGCTTCAGCCGCTGTCATAAATTTGACAAACCAAGTGTTCAAAGAATACCTAGATCAATGGTGATCGTGTGATGTAGCGACGTTCTAGGGTGTTCATTAAGTGATGAGGATCACGAGAGCCCCTAAGAATGGTCATGTGGTTACAGGTAAGAGAATCTTCATGGGCCAAGCCAAGATCTAATTAGTTGTTAGTAGATTGAGATTGACATCAGTGTCAGAGATCAGAAGTTGTGGGGATTTGACAGATTACTACGGAAGGGCTGTGAAAGAATTTTCAGCATCAGCATCATTGTGAGGTTGACCTCTTGAGAAAGAAGAGAAATTCATTGGCATAGACAAGTACGAGGATAGTTTCCAGAGCTTTAGTAAGATCAGGCTACCGCACTTGTGCTAAACTTTTCTTTTGGCTCTAGAAAGCATGAAATCTTTAGTGATGTGTCTTGCCAGCGACTGGGTATGTATTGATACAACATGAGAAGATTGTCCCGCCAGTTGAGACCCGACAAGTTGAACATGAAACAGTGTGGTGAATCAGAATTTTGGCAGAACTATAATGATGTTATCTGGTATTATCTTGGGAGAATGAAAGAAGTAATTCATGTGTTGAGCCAAGAGTCTTCGATTATACATAGGCTGGCTAAAGTATAAACTTTACTTAAAAAGGGTTCGAAATTTGGTTTTCAAATTTGAGGTAGGCTACCTTTTAAATTTTATAGCCGCCCTCAAAATTGAGCCAAATGTTCAAGTTGGAATCAGCGCCTAGTTGACAGACAGAGATGTTCAGAAGATCTTATAAGATGATCCTGGCAAGAAAGAACCTGATTTAAAGACTTTTAAAGATGGAACGTTCGGGTTCCATGAGGAATTGAGTGCACTTGACAGTGTAGCACTCAGGGAAAAGATCGTGTCAGAAGTTCACTACATTATTGCAGTTTTGACCAGATGGGGCAAGTAAGTCAGAATCGACGTCTGCTAAATTGGTAGACCGATATGAAGGTAGATATCGCCAAGCAGGTTGCAAGTGTCAGAGGTGTCAGTAAGTGGAAGCTCGGTAATGCGAACCGGGAGAATTTTTACCATCACTCGAGAGTCCCAAGTAAGAATGGAAATATATCACAATGGAACATTGTGATATGCTTGCTAAGAATTCAGGGGATTACTGATACCATTTGAGAATAGTGGTTGATCGATAGATGGAATTGGTCCACTTTGGTACAGAATAAGTAGATCTTGTTTTGAGTGTGTGATCTAGATTCGGCTCTGATTTCGATTAGATAAATTGGGCATTTCATCGATACGATTACAGTGTTTTTCTCTGAGTTGGCCACTCATGAAATAACTAGACTAGCTGGGTGAGTTATTAAGGACCTTAAGGCAAATAGACTTGAGAATTCGACCATGGATCGATTTCTCGACCGTGCTCATCTTTAGAGATCATTGCGGCACAGTATAAAATCGATTTGAAATCAGAAATAGATCGGCTCGACTGAGATGAATGACCGATCGTGGGTGACTCCACTAAATTGGAAAATTCTCATCGACCGGTACTAATTTGATGTTTCTATCGTTTTGGTACCATGTGTCCGTATTTGAACCTTTGAGATTTTCACGACAATTGAGAGTCGCCAATGTGTCGAGTGGGTTCATTGTGGCTCGAAGAAAATCGACCACGGGTCATTTGTCCTAAAAAGCTCTGAACACTACCTAGTAGTCTAGGTCACACTAAAAGCGTGTCGGAATGAAATTAACCGCCAATCTAAGTTTGATTTCAGAAATTGAAGATCCTATCTTGCCACAAAGTGGGTATACCGAAGTGTGTGTGTCTCGGATAGTTCACCGACATGGAGTGTCGAGGATGAATTATATCTCGAATCTAGATCAGAGATTATAAGTTAGCAGAATTTTCAGAGGGTTCTTTATTAAGTAGTGTATAGCAGAGGGTACATAATTTCAGTGGTGAAAAGAAAGTGAATAATGATGTCAGCTCGGTGATCAGTATTTGTAGTTGTTAGATTAGTGTCAGAGTAAAGGCTGCTCAGAACTGTCAGAAATTTTGAATCATTGAGGTTCGAAGGTTTATTAGGGAGTCGAGAAAAAGAGATCAGATGTGGATGACAGAATGTCTTATGTGAGAAGCTTAGTTCAGTTGTTGGTTTAGAAAGAGCAGATTTTGTGTACAAAGATGATCACCTTGGTCAAAGTGGTTAGACAACGCCACGAGACCGAATGATCAGCGTGGAAAAGTGAAACTCGATGAGACGACAATACCCCCACCTTTCGTTTATGGATTGGTAAAGGTTTAAATTTCGAGGACGAAATTTTTATAAGAGGGGAAGAGTTGTGACATCCAGATTTTTGGGTTTTAATTTGACTGGATAAATAGGATCCTGTCTCATCGCTCGTCAATTTATCGACGAATCCGAAATTTCAAGAAAGAAATTATCGGAGGAAAAATCGAAGATCGGAAGAAATTAGAAAGGGAAAGAGAAAAGAAAAATAAGAAAAATATAATTTTTAGATTTCTTTTCTCTCTCTCCCTTTTCTCTCTTTCTTTTCTCTCTATCCTCTCTCCTTCCCTCCCCCCACTCGTGCGATTCTTTCCCCAGCCGACCGCTCCTGCTGTCTTCCACTTTGCTTTATCTTATTTTAATTTTTGACCGGTCAAATCTTTCTCTCTCTTCTTGCCTCCTCCCTCACGTTACCTTCTCCTTCTTCTTCGTTCTTCTCTGCGCAAATCGAACCAGAAGTTGCAGGAGATCGGAAGCCCAAGCCAGCCACCGACGCCGCCTGTCTCGCCGCCGCCTGCGCCCGCGCCGCGCCCGAGCGCCCGCCGCTCGCCGTCGTCTCGCCGTCCCGCGCGATCCAGCCGCGAATCAGCCCTGTTTCGCCCCTGTCCGCACCGACCAGCCACCGTCCCACCTCCGGCCACCGCCCAACTCCGCCCGACCTCCCCGACGTTCCCCTCGCCCTCCGCCGGCCTTGCTCCGCTATCTCAGCCACCGGAACAGCTTCGTTTGGCCATGAACAGCAGCTGGAAAAATGGGTTTCCAGCACTGTTCAAGGCCGTTTTGGGCCGTTTCCCGGCCCCGAACCCGAGCCGTGCCTTGGGAAGAATTGTTCCTCGCGTCGCCGCCGTCGGATTGATCCGATTTGCACGCGATTTGGTGAGTAATCTCACTAATCCCGGATTAGTTGACTAATTATGCTTTAAGGTTGGTTTAGTTTTAATTAATTATGTTTAGGTTGTTAGATTAGAATTAATTAGCGATTATTAGTCAATTGTGATGTGATTTAAATAAATTGATTGCGCAATTAACAAGTAGACGTGGTCCACTATTTATTGGGAGTGTCTCGGGAATTTTTCGACCCCTAATCGGGCTTCAATTTGGCAATTCGGGCCTAAGTGAGATTTTTGGGCATTTAAATATTAAATTTCGGAATTAAATTAAATAATTATTTATTTTCCGAAAATTCAAGGGAGATGGCCCGTGACCGGAAAATTATGCTGATGACTGTGGTGAAGTCTGTTTATTTAATCGGGCTTTATTTTGAGCTAAATTGAATTTTTAATATTAATTATTTAATTTTCGAAATTAATTAATTAATTATTTATTTCCAGAAAATTCAACTGGGATGGCCCGTGACCGGAAAATTATGCTGATGACCGTGGTGAAGTCCGTTTATTTAATTGGACCTTATTTTGAGCTAAACGGAATTTTTAATATTAAATAATAATTTTCGAAATTAATTAATTATTTATTTATTTTTCGGAAATTAAGATTTTGATGGCTGACGACTGAAATCTCGTGCTGATTGTCGTGGCGTAGTCCGTTTATTTATTTGAGCTCTACGTTGTATGAAATTAAATAAATTGTGATATTTTAGGGATCTACCCTAAATTGATTGAAATTGAGTGAAATTGAATTATTGATTGGTAGATGGCCGAGTATGGCTAGTTAGCAATTGTAATGACTTGTTGAGCTGTAAGTGGAGAGAGTGATGAGAACTAACTGAGACTGATCAAGTACAAAGTATAGACAGGTGTGGTTCGGTGATAAAGTACATCACTGTTCGAAAACGGCGCCTTAAAGAATGCACGTAGACTGTCTATGACTTATGGCAGGCGTGGTTCGGTGATTAGGGAAATCACTGTGCGAAAACGGCGCCTTAAAGAACGCATGTAGACTGTCAATGATTTGTGACCTATGACGGGCGTGGTTCGGTGATGGGGAATATCACTGTGCGAAAACGGCGCCTTAAAGAACGCACGTAGACCGTCTGTTACTTATGTCACCTTGGCGAAAACGACGCCCGAGAGCATTAATGAGGCTCAGTGACTAAGTGTACTGCTGGAGATTTTCGTGATCGGTAATTGGTACGTCACCTTGGCGAAAAAGACGCCCGATAGCATTCATCCGGCTTTGTGACTGAGTACCCGAATGGAGATTTTAAAGTATGGTGTTGATGTGACCGAGAGGTGGTCCGAATGACACGTAATCGACTAGGTCGATTGATCATTGATTTGATTTGATGTCGTGGATTGATTGATTGATTAGAAATGACCGTGAGTGGTCTTGTTGACATGTAATCGACTAGGTCGATTTGATCGATGCTTCGATCAATGATATGATTGATTGGGTGCCTAGTATGAATTGTACTGACTTGCAGGTGGGATCTGAGGCCAAGGTACGTCTTCTGCCCTGTGCGTGTATAGGCAGCCTTTAGTATAATGGTTTACTAATCGGGCTTAGTGGGGTAGAACTTGCTGAGACGTAGTCTCATCCCAGTTTGGGGAAAAACATTTCAGGACCCGATGAGGAGCTGATGAGGAGGAGTCTGAGAAGGAGAACTCGGAGGTGAAACTTGAATAGAAGGATTTTTAGAAGAAGAAGATAATCCTAAGAGGGGCCTTGAGTACGGCCCAGATGGATTGAGATTCTACCTTCTTTTGAGATCTCCATTTTGACGTGAATAGTTATGAAGTGATTTGTGTTTTGTATAAAAGTTTGGTTATAAGTTTCAATATGAAAAATATGGCCCTGCTTTTCTATCCCATTGTTTTATTGTCTGGGGATTTATAATTGCTTCCGCATGTGCTTAATAATAGAAAGGGTCGGCGATACTAGTCCTGGGATATCGCATTATAAAATCGACCAAGTGAGAAGGATGTGTGCGTGCCTGAGGATCGGGGCGTGACAGTAAGTCTAGCACTATGCCTCTAACAACATTGGTTTACCATCAAGGAAAACAAAATAATCATTATTACCCAACTCGAATTAGGGAATAGTGTGTAAATTAAAAAAGACAAGATTATCAATGATTTCATGAGAAGCTCTCACAATATCCTCCAAAAATACCTTAAAAACATCATCATAGCACCATAATCTACCCCATTTCCCAGGGTCATCTGGACACTCTTGTTTCATGATATCCTGATCCATCAGCCAAATCAACTCACGCATTTATACCGTTCTCTGATTCTCACTTTTTATTAAAGGTCTCTCTATTAAAGTTTGAATCCCAATTAATGTCTTTAAACTGCGACTATCAAGAACTCTAGTTACATAATCACTATCCCTCCCTTTAACTAATCAAGCAATGTCAAGAAAAATGCCATTCTCATTGTCCTCCAATGTATCAAAACTTATTTTCAGAACACTGTTTATATCTTTATTAGGGCTTTCAGCAAATTTATTCAATGAACTCTCCCATTTCCCTCTGCTTCTACCACTTAAAAAGGGACCCAAGACCCCAACCGCTAAGGGATGGCCATTATTTTAGCACAAAATATTATGTATGAGATCACAATGCATGTTTTCCTTCTGGTTTCTTGGAAAAGCATATGAACTCAGAAGTTCAAAAGCTTCACCTTGATCTAATGATTTAACATAATATACCCGTGAGAAGTTAGTACATGTTTATCTCTTGTTGTGATAATGATCATGCTCCCTTTTCCAAACCATTCACATTCTCTAGCTAATGCATTCAATCGGTCCCCACGATCCATATCATCAGGCACAAGCAGAATCATCCTACAACAAAATCTATCTCGTATCAGCTTAACGCCTCCATCTACACTAAAGACCACTAAATTTTCTTTCCATAAAATCTTGGAAAAAAGTGCTTTTTGTAAATGAACCAGGCAATCGGGTTTTTTGGAAGTTTCTCTAACATTTGCAAGAAAGACAGACCCACCAAATTGACTAGTGATACTGTTATAGACAGCTTTAGCGATAGTGCTCTTCCCTATACCTCCTACGCCTCATATTCCTATCATCCGAACCTCATCCAAGCCCGTACTTAACAATGATCTTACTTTCTCTACCTGACAACCTACATCGACAGGATGCTTGGCAGCACTCAAGGGTACTCGTCCTATTATAGTCAAGATCTCTCTAAAAATGCCCTCAATGAACTTGATCTCATCTCTGCCAAAACAAAGTAGCAAAGGGAGTGGGAATTAGTGGTAATGTACGATCCATTGAACTAAATAAAAACCAACAAGAAGGAAACAATCACTCAATGACATTTCAAAGCAAGACTCTTAAAGCACTAATCGATCCCATCAAGTAACAGATTAGTGAATCCTATATTCTTTTACGGGTCGAACAGGAATACTGTTAATACCCATGGTCATAATAATGCCAACTGGAAAAATCGGCGATTGGCCAATGACTTGCCATAACCCTCTTCGTCTCTCTGCCATTGAATCTCCCTTGGCTCCACCCCGTAGAACAGGGGCAACACCAGTTGTCCCCTTGAGCCTCTTCCACTCCTTTACATTCCTTCACCAGCTCATCCAAGAACCACCGGGATGAAGTGTGGTCCTCGGAGAAGATGACCACGGCAATCAGTGACTCCTCGACGGCCTTCGTCAGTCCCCGACAAGATCTCGCGCCTCGGGCCTTGAGCCATCGCCTTCGATGGAGGCATTGATGCTGCCGTGAAGGGAGGAAGCCGGGGCGGACGTCCTCGCCTCTGAACTAGAGGAAGACATCAAACCGCCATCCTACTTCGAAAGAAGAAGGAGAGGACGACGACGACGACATTGGAAGATAGAATGTGATGCTTTTTCCTCTTCAATTTTTTACTAGAAACAACCACTAGTTAATTTTCCATTCAAGTTTGAGTTAAATTGTTTGGTTTATGATTTACGAAAAATTGAAAACTAACTTTTTTTGAATATTTGCCCAAAATTATAAATTATTCAAAGCACGTAGCAAAATCAATTGTGGGTCTTCACTAGAATTTCTCTGCGCAGCAGAGGATAAGAAAAAGATCATTTTCGTTGTCCTTGCACACGGCCATAAAATAAACCGGGGGAAATAACAACTAAGGGATTCGGATCAAATCAAAATCGAAAGCTAATTGAACAAGATCGAAATTTCATACATTTTCAAGTAAATTCAAATAATGAAAAAATAACTCTCTTTTTTCAGTTCAATGAATCAATTTGAATCGAATTTTTTAACAAAAACTGAACGCCCAATTTAAAATCTCTCTTTTTTCTTATTTTTTATTCAATTTAGTTCTCGTAAACAAGGTAAAAAGCAGAAAACCGAAAAACCAAATCGAACCGAGTTTTCATATTTGATTTGGATCGCAATTCGATTCGGTTCAGCTATTTACTCTATCTGTTCGGTTCGGATTTCTTGAAAATTCAAATCAAACGGAAACGTTAATCCCCGTAATAACAACTCACAATGCAGCTTGCTCTAGTTAGTGTCCAAAGTATGCTACCAAAAGCATATCAAAACCACATATATTAGCAGTATATCTTGCACAGAGGTTGCACTGAGTGAGTAGGGTTGGGCAAAGGAAGGGGGGATGTATCGACATGTTTTGACATAAATCGATATATTTAGGTTGGTTAGGCCGATTGTGTGCATTAGAGACTTGGATTGAGTTGAGGACGCCATGTGGGTCGGCTGTCCCTTAAATGGATGTTTAGTGTACAACTTGAAACGTCTTATTACCTTTGATGAGCGTGATGGTGCTATACTAATCATAGATTTTGAAGTGCAGTTGTGCCCCATGTATCCTCGGAACCGAAAGGCCTTACTTAATGAGATGAGATCACCTTCTGAACTGCTTGGCTCTAGAGAATTTTGAGATTGGATGGACTTTGGAAGTAGAAGGCTATGGCAATGGTGACAAAAGCTACAACTAATGATACAAATTAACAAAAGAACGCTTCAAGTGCCATAATTTTACTCAAAGGAATACTTAAATACCATAACTTATGAAAGATATACTTAAGTGCCACATTCGAAGAAAAACGGATCACTTGAGTGCCACTCCGGCCAAAATCCGGCCAAAACGCCGACGTGGCATTTTTCTGGCGAAGTGCACCCAAAACGACGCCATTTTGCACGCTGATGTGGCCAAATAATGCAAAAACGGCGTCGTTTTGGTCTGACGTGGTAAAAAAATTATTAAAAAAATAATTAAATTAAATTTAAAATTAAGTTTAGTTAAAATATTAAAAAATAATAATTAAAAAAAAGGGAACGGGGGGAGGCGGCTGAGGGATCAGCCCTTAGCCGCCGCCGTCGCCGCCCTGCTGCCGTCGAGAAGGGCCGGTGACGGCGGGGGGAGGGCTAGCCAGGGTCGTCGGGCCCTGGTCAGGGGCCGGCGACCCCGGCCGACCGGCGACGAGGGTCGGCGGCCCTCGCCCGGCCGAGCCAAGGGCCGCAAGCCCCCCCAGATCCAGCGGCGAGGGATCGCGGCCCTCGCCGCAGATCGGGGCAAGGGCTCACGAGCCCTCGCGGCCAGTCGGTCGGGGTCGCCGGCCCCTGGCCAGGGCCCGGCGACCCCGGCCAACCCTCCCCCCACCATCGCCGGCCCTTCCCGACGGCGGCGGTGGCGGCTAAGGGCTAATCCCTTAGCCACCTCCCCCCCGTTCCCTTTTTTTTTAATTTTTTAAAAAAATTTAAAAATTTAAAAAAAAAATTAATTATTATTTTTTAAATATTTTAACTAAATTTGATTTAAATTTAATTTAATTAATTATTATTATTATTATTTTACCACGTCAGCCAAAAATGACGCCGTTTTTGCATTATTTGGCCACGTTAGCGTGCAAAACAGCGTCGTTTTGGGCTCCGTTCGCCGGAAATCGGCATTTTGGCTAGACTTTGGCCGGATTGGCACTCAAGTGATCCATTTTACTCCGATTTTGGCACTTAAGTGTACCTTTCATAAGTTATGGCACTTAAGTGTCCCTTTGTGCAAAGTTATGGCACTTGAGGGGTCCGCATGTCGATACAAAGCCTTCAAACTTGTTCTCATCTCTTTGATAGAAAGAGTCAGAGTGCAACTTTTTCTTTTTTGGTCAAGAAAAAAAAATTATTTGAGTGACGTGTTCATTTTTGGTCCTTTCGTAATGTTCTAATTAAAAATAACCTATGCCAAATTTGGGAATCGCTGTGAATTTTTTTTTCAAGTCTCTCCTTTTCTGAACATCAAGGTTTGTAATTGCCTCGACTGGTTGTCTAATCCCCTTACTCTGGTCATCACACAAAAATATATGAGACCCGTGAATAATATGGTTCGATCTTACTGCCCTCAAGAAGTGCTTCAGGGTCAAAATTTTCACCACGGATAGCCCTAAGGTGTCATAAAAGGAGATGTCAGCCTATTATTTTTTGCCCAATAATCCTTCATTGGGAGGAGCATTGGTACCGTCTACAAGGGTCATAAAAGAAGAAGCCGGCCTATTATTTTTTCAAATAATCATTCAAGGGGCATCGTTACCATCTACAATGATCATAAAATTAGAATTCGGCCTACTCTACAGGTCGCCAAAGACACGGGAAATTGAGAGAGAGGAGGCTTTGTCCAAAGAAAGAGTACAAGGGTGTAATGATTCAAAACCTCGAGGAAGGTTTATTTCAATTTTGTGCTCTTTATTGGTTTGCAGCTGGAAATTTGTAATGGAGATGTTGAAAGGCAGAATAATCAAAGTCACTTTTGTGATTCTTTACATGATAGGGAAGTGAGAGTTGTTATTTGAAAGATAATAAACCATTTATAGCCAATTATCTGGAATATATGTTAAGTACATTTAGTTCAGTATTCTCAATGGGTTTTTGGTCTCTAAAAGCTCTTGAGAAAATATTGGGATGTTTGACAACCATCCCAAAGAGTTTTCAAGTAAAAACCTAGTATTGAAAATGCTAAAAGCTTAAGGTAAGTGGAGACTTCTTTGAATTTTTAGCATTTGCGAAATGCTGAAACGCTGATTTAATGAAAATTAGTGAGTTGCTTATTTTGCCCTCAAAATCTAACTAAAAATTCAAATTTGCCCCCTTTTGAAAGAATTAAAACCCTAGATCTACAAACACTGCCTTCTTCGCTCCACTCGCTCTCCGCTCAACACTGCACTTCGTTCACTCCACTTAGCTCACCCTTTTCAATTTGCTCGCCCTACGATCTAAACGGGACATGTTTTCTTGGATCCTGGTGCGCGTTCATTCTAATTTAGAAGGTTGGAAAGAAAAGTTTATCTCAAAAGGGGGAAAGGAAATTCTAATCAAGTCTGTTATTTAGGCGATTCCACATCATGCAATGTCAATCTTCGAGCTTCCTTTGTCGCTTTGTCGAAATATAGAACAGAGTATTGCAAGATTTTGGTGGAAAAATAATCTAAATAGAGGAGGTATTCATAAGAAGAAATGGGATATTCTCAAGTGCAGTAAGGAAAAAGGCGGGCTTGGATTTCGTGATTTCTTGGAATTCAATAGGGCCATGCTTGGCAAGCAAGCATGGCGGTTATTACAACATCCTCAAGCTCTATGAAGTCAACTAGTAAAGGGGCTGCATTATCATTCAACAGATTTTCAGTCAGCACAAAAAGGAAATCGTTCGTCTTGGGTTTGGCAGAGTATTATCACTGGTAGAGAAGCTATTCTCCCTCATCTTAGATGGTCTGTTGGTAAAGGGACTAACATCAGAATCCGTGAGGATCCCTGGCTACCAAGAGGAATTCTTGGTGGACCGGCGACTCGAGAGGAACCCTAGCTAGTGGCTGATCTAATAGACCCAATCCACAACAACTGGAATACTTCTCTGCTCCAAACTTTTCTGGATGAATAGATTATCCGAGAGATTCTAACCATCCCAGTTAGACCTCAATTTACTGACGATAAATTACTTTGGCCAGCAACAAAGGATGGCCAACACTCGGTGAAGAGTAATTATCATTTATTAATAGCCATATCCAGCAACATCAACAATCATGTGCCCTCACCTTCTTATCAGGTTCCTACTTTCCTATGGAAAAAAATCTGGTCTATGCGAATGGTACCAAAAGTAAGAACTTTTATCTAGTTGATCTGTCAAAATGCAGTAGCTACTAGGGAGAATTTGTTTCGCAGGAAAATGATTGAAAATCCCTATTGTCAGCTCTGTAACCAGAGAACCCTTGAAACTTTAGAGCATATATTCCTACTTTGTTCCTGGACGAGACCAATCTGGGCACACCCTCAGATTACCATTGACATACAGCCACAATCTATCCACAGATTTGAAACATGGTTGGCTTCACAAAGTAAATCAACCGACAACTCACCTTCTCTGGAATTGGTAGCCAATGTCTGTTGGCAGATCTGGAAGATGCGGAATGGCTTTATCTTTCGCCATCAACGGCTTGATCCACTCTACGTAGTGACAGCAGCTTTGACAGAGACGTGACTCGCCCAGATCTCGTCTCCTTCCTCGTTGAGACGCAACATCGCAACCCTGATCCCGGCGCATCTCTGGCGACCACTTGAGCCAGGTACCTTAAAATGTAATATAGATGCAGCCTATCAACCGGGCAATACAGAAGGAGCAATGGCTGCAGTATTCAGAGATCATCGAGGTCAGCTTACCGAAATCTACACCAGCAAATTTCCGGCCGCCTCAGCTTTGGTTGCGGAGTTCCAAGCCTTCTCTCTAACGATCACACATTTGCTGCGGCGAGGGCTAAATCAGGCGAGTCTACTAATTGAATCTGACTGTAGTACCGTAGTTGACGCCGTTACAGATGGTAGATCGCCGCCATGGGAGATCCGCTCCTTGCTCACGGAAACTGCTACTTCATTAACCCTTTCCCCCGCTTGACGGTACGGTTGTGTAGGAGAGAAGCAAATGCGGTAGCTGACTGGGCCGCAAAGGCCCAGCGTGTACAGCCTTTGGCCCACAACTGGAATGTCTTTCCTCTCTATCTTTTGATGGATTTACTGTATGCTGATGCCCTTGCAGCTGGCTGTAAAACTTCGTTTATCTGAATATATTGTTTCTTTACGGACCAAAAAATAATAATAATAATTTGCTCGCCCTAGATCTACCCTGTGCATCATGCGAATCTGTTGCGCCCGCTTCACTGTCTATTTCAATCTCTCTCTCCATCGATGGCTTCTTCTTCGTCTCTCCTTTGCCTGATGGTTCTTGTCACGGTGATCGAGGTGGTGATGATTGTCGGAGAGGTTGATGACGGAGGCAACCAGAGAGACTTCGATTAGTTCAAGTTAACGAAGCAAATGTCTAACCAGGCACTTTCTACCAGCGAACTCGCCATTGTTGCTCCTCCAACACGCCGCGGGTAATTCACAGTTGTCATTTGTTTCGTTAATTCTAGATGCTTGGCTGTTGATTGCTGGCTCGTGTCTCGTGCTCTATGTATTTAATGGTCGATTGCTTTTTAATTGGGATTTTGTTTGCGCAGTCTGCGACTTGTGCTGTCTGCATGTTTGATTATTATGCTGGTGTGGCGATCGAATTTTAAATCATGGGTGAATTTCAGCTATGGCTTCGTGTTGACAGCCCATGAGTTCATTAGAACACTATTATATCAATGCGTTAAATACCGAACTAGTGGTGTCAAACCTGCTGAATATCAATCTCATTGAAGCCTGAAAAAATCACATGGACTTAATGGAAATCTTCTGAAGCGCCACTAGTGCTACTTATGACGATTTTTTTTCCTGTCACCTACATGATTCTTGCATGTCTTTTTACGGGTTGCAACAAAGAATTGATTTTTGTTTGTCCTGTTTTGAGTATACACTGAGAGATCACATATGGTCAATTGTCGATTGCAGTGGATCTATCCTAATTAAATGTGAGAAGGGGATGTTAACTGATTGGTTAATTGTTGATTGCAATCCTATCTTAGGACCTTTGGGATTGCTTATTTGTGTGTTAACTTGATTGATGTTCTTCCATTATTTCCCTTGGAAGAATGAGTCAAATTAATTAGGCCTATCCCAATTGCCTTCAAAAAGCTGTGTGCAAATTGTAACATTCTTTGTAAATATCTTGGATTTAAGATAACCGTTCTCTTAGATTGTAAAAGGCTTGTGGATTTACTAGATTTGCATCAGTAGGGGTCACTTTCACGTGATAATTTTGAAGTTGTACATCTGGCACATGAGAAGATGTATGTTGACACCTAAATTTTGCCATTTTACTTAAGACTTAATAGCATTAAAAATTAGGAATTAATCACTAAATTTTTTTAAAAATAATTAAAAATAGTTAATTAAAAATAATTATTATTTTGAAAAACAAAAACAAAAAACCTTAGGGGTCGGGTCAAGCCAGATCTAGCCTTGGCCCGGCCTGCCCCCCTTCTTTTTTCTCTCTCCCACGTGGGGCCCGACCCGCCCTTTCTCCTTCGGCCTGGCCCATGCCTGGCTCCTTTCTCCTTCACGCAACCTGCAAAGAGGCAAAAGACAGGAGCAAAGGAGCTGTAGTAGCACAGTGACAAAGAGAGCAGGAGGATCGAGGGAGCAGCTCTGGCGTGATCCACGGGTCGGGGAGCAGGCCGGTCGACAAGCTGGCAAGGCAGGAGCCCGAGATGCCTGCCGTTGGCCTTGAAGAGCTTGGAGAACCTGCAGCAAACGACGAGGGCAGAACACAGAGGCATACGAAGAGAGAGAGAGAGAGAGAGAGAGAGAGAGAGAGAGAGAGAGAGAGAGAGAAACACAAGGAGAAACCGAGAGAGAGACAGAGAGAGAGAGAGAGAGAGAGAGAGAGAGAGAGAGAGAGAGAGAGAAAGAGGGAGAGAGAGAGAGAACCAAAGGGAGAAGTGAAGCTCGAGGGAGCAGCTAGCTGTTGCCAGAGGCCTGTCCGCCCGTCGATTGCCGTCGTCTTCCTCGAAACCCAGGTTGGCATTCCTTCAAACACTTGGTACGCGTTTTTTGAAATTGAGCTAGTCGGAGCTCGTTCCGTTCGATTCAAGCGAGCTCCGGCCTCCGTAAACCCTCGGTTAGGTCGTCGTTGCTTGCTGGTTGTTTGTTGTGGACCTCGGACCCACCTTAAGTCCCAGTTAGGTCTA
Source organism: Eucalyptus camaldulensis (assembly GCA_019915185.1). Classification (NCBI taxonomy): domain Eukaryota; kingdom Viridiplantae; phylum Streptophyta; class Magnoliopsida; order Myrtales; family Myrtaceae; genus Eucalyptus; species Eucalyptus camaldulensis. The sequence continues at coordinate 23,492,376 of JAHSVA010000010.1, read as the reverse complement.
GGATCTTGCGAATCCTGAGTGCCCCCCACCTGTTTGTCCAAATGCCGAGCTGAAATCTCGTCTTGCCATTCCTAACTTCAGCCTTATTTGGTCGTCGGAGCGCCATCGTGGTCTGGCCGGAGGCCGAGCCGCATCCCTACCTAGTCAAAGTAGGAGCGTCGCGCTCTGGTTAGTCGTCGCTCGTGTCGGTCACCATCGCCGCTTCCCTGACGCGACTATACAGTCGTGATAGTTGCGGGGCAGAGGCCGTAGGCCGGTGGAACGCCAGCCTCGACCGACGTCTTCACCGTAATCATTGTGACCCCCCAACTCTAGACGTCGAGGGTCACTCTCGTTCGCCCAGTTGAAGCAATGCCGTCACGGCCCTTGCCAGAGGGGTCACCTACGTCGCGTGTCTCGTTGTTCCCTGCAATGGAGCAGGGCCAAGGGCTGAGTGAGGCCAGATCGTAAATTTGGCCCAGCCGGCCCTCTTCCATTCAAGCCCGCGGGAGGCCTCCAAAAAATAAAAAAAAAAAAGGAAAAGAGAGTTGGGGCCTATTGGTTGGACCCAACCCTCAACTGAGCGCAAGCCCAACCAGGGCTGATCAGGCCTTGTCCATTCGGATGGGCCAACCGACCCGCCCCCTAATTGGACCCGACCCTCTTCGACTGGGCCGAACCCGAGTCAGGTCAAACCGGACCTGACCCGGTTCGTTTTAAATATATTATAATATTAAAATAATATTTTAAAAAATAAATAAATAATTTTTTAAAAAATTAAAAATTTTCGAAAATTAAAAAATGTAGGGTTTGGTTAGGAATTGACATATCTTGCCTTCTTAGTATAATTAGGCTTTTATTTGCTCGTATTTTGATTATATCGTATGTTTAATTGCATATGTTTAATTTTACTGCAATTAGGATTTTAATAGTTATGATTGTTACTTTAATGATTGCGCACCCGTATGATCACCTCACATGTTAGTGGATAGGTGTAAAATCAATCCAAACTTCCTAACAAAATTTTTTTTTTTTCTAAAATGAACAAGATTAGATAGCGAAAGGGCACTAATTGGTTAATTAGTGTAATCAAGTCCCTAACCCTAAATTCTCTAGTTGTGTAGGAAGTGTGACATACTCCTGCACTTCACTTGGCTTCTAGCCGACCCTAATAGGCTAATGGCGACTCCTTATTGCAAAATTATTAAAATACCTCAATCTCACGCGAGGTATGGGCTTGGGAGAGCTCGTGCCTAATCATAGGCCTTAGGCCCATCCTTAAGGCAATACACCTAAACCTACTCCCTCCCCCGTGGGGTAGGTCGCGACAATGTCACAACCAAGTCATCATAGAGTTATAGAGTTATTGTTGATAAGCCCAAGGAGGAGGATTACTTTTGTGCAAATCCTCTTATGTGCCTTTGTGAGTAGCCTAACTGTGATGATTTACGAGGCTCGAGCAAGAGGAATTCCAATGAAGTCTTTAGTTGATTGCCAGCAATGATAAACTATTGTCATTTGGACATGTTCCACACAATATGTTCATGAGCTTGAGATTCAAGTTGATCTCTTTGTAGCGCACGGTACAGATGCTCTTGAATTTGATGCACAAGCTACTCCGCTTTTCATCAACGTGAATGGCTTTTTGTTTGTCCATGATATGAGGCTAACAAGAAGCAGCAAGCAAAGGTTTGCCTTTCTTTTAGGGCAGCTACAAAGATAAATTTATGATTTGTTGTTATCCATAGTTAATGATTGTAATATGTAGAGAAGTCATTGAAAACAAGCGTGCTTTTTTGCTCTTCTTATGAAAACGTAGAATGAAAGCTTATTTTGGTTCACGTCCATTATTTCAGTTGGGTAAGGATCGTTTGAGATGATGACTTGAGAGACATCTGCAAATTCATTTTAATTTTGCTTCAGCTACATAGATCGTTTCTTGTGGCAAAGTGGTGCCATGAACTTGGATACAAACAGAAAACTGGGGAAGTTTGGTTATGTGCCTACTAAATGAAAATTGACAGATACAAATCCCTGTAATTTCTTTTATTCCCTCAGAATTTCATACGAATTGGAATTCACTTGCCAAAGTAAGGTGCATAATTGTTGATGATGTAAATGAGGAGGGTAATGCTCTAAATAATGATGCAACTTCTAATATGGCACATTTATATGATCAAATAGCAATGAGTTTATGAAATATTTAAGAATATTTATAATTTTTAAGGATAATAAATTTCTTTTCTTGGGGCATATTTTAGTATGTTTATTGCAATGAAAGTATTCTTTTTTTAATTGAGAAATAGACCATTTTGATGTAGACTTTTCCATTTGAAATTTTTTTAGCCAAAACAAAGAAATTTTATTTTTTCTAAAAAAGTTGTTTACATTATATCTTCAACATTGTTGTCAAAATTTAAACTAAAAAAGTTGCGAACATTAATGTTTTCACTTTTAAACAAATAAAAAATTTAAATTTTAAGTTAATTGTTCAAATGGGCTTTTGAAATGTGTTTTCTACTGAACAACAGTTGTCTCAAAGTTATTATCAAAGCAAAATTTTCTAAACAGTTTTTGCATTTTTTCAAAGCCCTTTAAGCTAAATTGCTTTCTCCAAAGCTAGTTGAAAAAGTCAAATCAAACGCAGCCGTCCAATATCACAAGGAGCTTGATCATCACTCTCTCTTCCATCAATTCTAAATATTCGGTGAGATGATAAGGATCCTAAATATTGACCCACTAAATTCATGTTCAACAGTTTACTCTTATTAGTGAAATTGTGTGGATTTTGATGTAAAATCCGAAAATTAAACTTAATGACTTTTTTTCCTACAAATCACGGATTATTTTTCTATTAATAAGTTTGTGAAATTTTATTATAATTTGTGATTTGTATGCGCATGCAAGGGGGAGAGATAGAGATAGATGCGTGTATGACTATGTCGATGAAGGAGGCAATCTATGCTGGCTTGAAAGAGAAAGACAAGTCAGAGGGAGGTGACCAACACAGGGCACCACAATGTTTTCCATGCAAAGTGCACTTCGCGTGGCAAGGCTTGTGATTGTATTATGGATGGAGGAGGTCGCAAGAATGTTGTAGCAGCTGTAATGGTCGAGAAGTTGAAGTTGCCGCCGAAAGATCATCCCCACCCTGACAGATCACGATAGTTAAGGGAGGAGAATGAAGGAAAGGTCTTCGACTTCATTAATTCAATTTTCTATTGCAAATAAATATTGCGGCAAACTATGGTATAATGTGATTTCAATGGATGTGTGCCATATGCTACTTAGACTATCGTGGCAATATTAACATTGAACTATTCATGATGGACACGGATACACTTACTCCTTCGAGAAGGATGGTGTATAGATTATAGTTGCACCATTAATGATTGGTAAGGAAGATGACATGTGTTGCATGTGCACTAGTGGTAGAGAATGAAGAATCACTTGGATTGCCAAGACAATTAAGCCACTTGAAATTTTTGATCTTGATGAAATTTTAGCTGCCATGCTGCCCACGTGTGATATTCATTACTGCAGTTATCCCCAACAAAGTTGCCTACCCCACGAGTCCCAAGGAGCATGAACAAAGTCAACTGCAAAAACCTTAGAGCCAAAGGCCTGGTGGAAGAAAGTGCTAGTCCTTCTGCGGTGCCGGCTAGGAGGGGCCAAAGGGCCATTCTCGGCTCGGTTGGTCTGGGCCCATTTCTTTTTCTAAATTAATTTTAATTCTTTGAATGAAAAATTCCAAAAAAACTAAACTATTTTTTTTCAAATTAAAAAATTAATTTAGAAAATTTTATAAAAAAGACTCATTTAATTAAACCAAATTGAAAGACAAGTATATCTTCAAGTAATTTGAAAAAGAAAAATACACATAATGGTGCCCTAAAACAACTACACACAAATTACACCAAAGAGAGTGTCTAATAAATTAGGTATCTTCATGTCTTGTTCCCCACCTTAATTCAAATGATACAATCTCATTGTTGTCCTCTTGTTCATATTGGGCATATTCCTCTAGAGTCAGTTCTTGCACAAACCAATCGTGTCCTGCCAAAACAATTTCTAAATTTTCCACCTCCACCTTTTGTCTTCCAAGATCCGTTAGCTAGTTTTAAACATGGGCTCATAAACGCTGGTGCGATTAATAAATAAAAAACTAGGGGCTTCCCTCTTCCACCATTTCAGAATAACTCATTGGTAGACAAAGAGGAAAAACTAACAAAAGGTTCGGAGTGTTCTTCTGCTTAGGAATTAGAGACCATAGAAATTATGCATCGTAAAAAATTATTTTTTATAACAAGCATCAATACACTTAACCATATATTACTTGGTCATTTCATGAATATTCTAAAGACTTTTTAAAATGTTTCCTAGAAACAATATGTTCATAAACCACAATAAACTGGTATTTCTTTTAATCATTTTGAGCACGCTTTTACATGGGAAGATCATTTTTTTAGCTCCTTCCTAAAAATGGATCTTAAGAACATGAAGGGACAAAGCCTGCTTGCATTAACAATCTATTTTTTTTCTATTGATGCTGATTTAGTAGCTGACAATTTGAACAAGTTTTTGTTGACACCTAAATTTTGGTTAAATAGTTATTATTAAATCGCATAGAAAATTAGAGATCGATTTGGCCATAACAAGAAAAGATTTTTACTTCACATAGTCATTAATACTATTTGCATCAACTAAATTTTATTTTTTATTTATTTTCCCTTTATTTTACTACATTTCAGATAAAAATTTAAAAATTTCAAATCATTATTTTAAAAAATTAGAAAGACGTAAAGGGACTCGGGGGCGGGGCCTGACCCCAGCCCCCTTTCTTTCCTCCGCCCGGGCCGGGGCCCAGCTCTCCTCATTTTCTCCCCGGCCCGGCCCCCAGCCCTGTTCTCTCCCTTCTCTCCTTCTCTTCTTCCTTCCTTCACGGGACGTCTGGCCCTATAAGAGGAGGGGCCCAAAGGTGAGATCCGCGGGGATGAGAGAGAGGGATCCGAGAGACAGGGAGATCGAGATCGAGAAAGCGAAAAATGAGGGCAAGAGTGGGGAGTTTCCCCAGTAGCCACCGCACCTGTACGCCAGCCGCCGATCCTCGCCGACGTCCTCAAACCAGCTCCAGTAAGCCAGCCCTGTTTTTGCCCTGTTTTGGGTACGTCGGGCCAGAGCTCGCGGCCGCCCGGCTCATGCGAACTCCGGCCCCATCTCTCCCTCTTTTGGCTGCTGTGGTGTTGTTATTTGCTCGGCGAAAGCTTCAGCCTTTGGTTTGAGTCCCGATGGAGCCAAAACCCAATGTTTCAGCAGCGTGCTTGTTCGACGGAATGGCCGAGATAGACCTAGTTCTTGCCTGCTTATTTTGGACGGTATCGAGTTGTCTGGACACCATCTCGGCCGGTCCAAACGCCTCGGTGACGTTTGGCGCTTGTGGGCGTCGGCCGTTTGGCCGTTTCGAGGCCTCCCTGCCGGCGGTCTCGAGCGCGGCCAGGAAACGGTGACCCAGGCGGAAGCCGAGCCCTCAGCTTCGGCTGGCCGAGGCGACGGCGGACTAAGCGTGCGGCCAAGCCGAGACGAGCGGCGTCGCCACGGCCATCCGCGTCCGCGTTGCATGGGAGCAGGGGGAACGCGAGGGGCTACTAGTCGGGTCGGCCTGGGTTGGGTCGGGGTCGGTCCCGGGTCGCACGTCTAACTGGCTTGGGCTCATTATATTAGCTTTGGGTCGAGCTCGGTTTGTTGGAGTTGGGCTCAATTCTATAAGATTGAGCCCAGTTCGTTTTTTAAAAGCCTCGTAATGGGTGAGGCCTCCCAACCTGAAGACCAGCGGCAGCCCACATTCGGACTGGGCTCAAAGGCCAAGCCCGAGTCCAAATTTCGGAATGAAAAACTATGAACACATATATTTAAAAAAAAATATCTAAAAAAGAAAAAATTTCAAAAGAATTTCGAAAAAAATTCTCAAATTAGGAAAAGTTAAAAAAAAAGGTTTTTGAGTATCTTTCTCTTTAAAATGCATGAAATATCCTTAAAAAAAAAAAATCAAACCTAAGGTTTAAATAAGGTTAGGTTTCAAAAGAGTATTAATTGATTAACTAGTATAATCAATCCAAAATCCTAATTTTTTTTGTTGCATAGAAGTAAAATATTTCTCTTAATATTTTATTTCACTTTTAATCGATCTACCACAAATTGATTAGTAGCAACTCATAAATGAAAATTACTTGTATGTTAAAAATTTAGACCATAAATCATGAATTGGTGAGCTTGAGAGAGCCCAAATTAAATCTAGATTTAGTAGGTCATTAGCCTCCACAGCCCCGGGAGGGTCCAAGGAGGTCGCAAAAGTATTAATTGACTAACTAGTATAATCAAGTCCCCAATCTTAACTTTTTTTGTTGCGCAGAAGTAAAATATTTCTCTTAATACTTTATTTGGTTTCTAATTGATCTACCACAAACTGATTAGTAGCGACTCATAAATGAAAATGACTTGCATGTCAAAAATTTAGACCATAAATCACGAATTGGCGAGCTTGGGAGAGCCCAAATTAAATCTAGATTTAGTAGGTCATTAGCCTCCACAGCCACAAGAGGGTCTTTATTTTACGTGGCATAATCCTTAGATTTAGTTCAAATATTTTGAACCTGTTGACTTTTTTTTTATTTTATTTTTCATGATTCATGCGTCCAAATATACTTGAACATGAGATAATTGTATGTTCATGTTATAATTGGATCTTTAAGAGTCATATGAGGGACATACGTTGGCCATGCTTCGGAAAAATTGATATCAAGAGGTCAAAAACTTTTTGAATAGAAAAGACTAATTTAAATCTAAATTCCAATGCCATAACAAATATGGAAGAAATTCGTAAATAGGATCAGCTAAATAAAAAAATTACATTTCAGAGGAATTCATTCATAAATTCCTGCAAATCAACTTTTTTGCAGAGCATCTATCTATCTATCTAATGGCGAAAATTATCCAATTATCTGATTTGTAACATCTTGTACTCTCCAACGAAATAGAAAATATCAAACCAATTATCCGCTACACATGGACGTCATGGATTGCTTTAATATATAAAAAGTCTTTAACTCTTGAATTTTTTGGAACACAATTTTTTGGTTTTTAAGATTCAGGAGCACGCTTATGATTGAATATGTGTTAGGTTTTGTCATTTTGTGTTGTATCTTATGCGTTTTGACTAATGTTTCTCTATGTCTATAATGTGTGCTTGCCTGAGATGGGTCGTACCTATTTTGTCTTCTCCATCCACCAATCATAATATTTTGATTAAATAGAAGACGTGGTTAAAGGACTTTGATCTGCATATAGTTCGTGCGCCATATGCTTCTATTTTCAGAATGCACAAGTTGTTATAATAGATTAGCTACCGTGTCGATTTAGGATTGTACGAATAAACTACTATTGCATCATATCTTATTTGGAAAAATCATGGATTATGATCTTATCTATATTTCTAATTAATTGTCATACTGAATTTTTTGCTTTCTATAATTTTACCAAACAGAAGAAAATTTCGTGTCAACATTACAAGTGTAGAACGATGATACACTATTTGATGATGAAGAATCTGAAACAGAAGCTACTGGTGATGAAACAAAATAAAATCAAATCGACGAAGAAAATGTGATTAAAACCGAGGGAATGAGAGTTATCTTATTCTGTGGGGTATCTATTAGAGAACGATAAAAGATGCATAAACAAGTGGGATTGGGTATCTCTAGGAGGAGCTAAATAAAAACAGATGATGATAAGGTAAAATACTTAACTCTTGCATGTCTCTTCATGAAAAAAATCTATGTATCTACAGCTAGTATAAGGATCAACAAACTTTAATTTGTCTGTTGTTGAGGCAGGAGGGAATGAAAATCTTACCTTTGCTGAGAAAGATTGTCAAAATTTTATTGTGAAGGCAAAGAAAGTTAAGACTTGGAACAGAAGATGGCGAAGAAAATCATAACTGTTTGTTAGGATGCAAAATAGATATGACATTTTTTCTATGTAATGGAGCTGGATGATAGTCCCAGGTTAAAGAATGTTTCCTTGGCAGGTGCAAGAACTTGGGCATTATATGAAAGTTTTGATGAAGTAGTAACCTACTATATATTTGACCAATCAATATGAGATGCCTTTCGCGCCTTTCATGAGTGTGAATGAGGATACTAACACATTCGTTTGGTTGTTCAAATCATTGTCTCTTTCGGATGGGAGGACGAGCACCATTCGCTGCTATCACAGACTAGGACAAGGCAATGCAAAATGCAGTTGAGCATCGGTTCCCTGGTCCTAAGCATCAATGGTGCTTAGGGCATATCATGAAAAATGTTCCTGAAAAATTAGGTCGATATTCTGCATTTCAACTTATCATTCGACATAAAGGGCGTCCCACATCAAAATGGAAGGAATCAAAAATAGGTCATATTGATAGAGTAAAGAAGCAAAAAACTAAGGCTCGACAGACTAAGCGAAAGAAAAGCAAGAAAAGCAAAGATGTAGTTTTGAAAATGGTAATTGTAAATTTATTGATATCCTTTTTCTCTATTTCATATCATAAAATGGACTTCTTATTTGGTGGTACTCTCATGTTTTCGGGAGTTAATGGAGCCAAAAAGGAAATAAAAATGGAGTCTCGACGCTTACAGTTTTTGCTTTTTATTATAAAAATTATCTTTATTCTTAAAATGGTTTTTGTATGACTCACTAGTGGGTAACTTAAGTGCACTGTCGGCTAGCATACATGGTCTACCAAAAGCTTCTTCTTTTCCAGCAGAAACTATTTAAATGTGGGGATGGTCCTTTCGTCCATAAATTAATCTTCTATTTGAGAATATTCTATACAAAATTTGTGCTTTGTAAATAACGGTCAAAGTATGTTCATATAGGACAACTCGTACCTATGTGAGGATTGGACTTGATAATCAATGCCGCAACACTCAACATGAGCCAATCATACTTATCTTCGTTCAATTTAAGAAATTCTCATATATGATTGTCATATTCATTTACATAGATTTCTGATCTTAGACATTTCATAAGATTCTTTGAGGTATCCTTTTTCTATATTTTAATCTTGTGCATTTATGAAGTCGTTTATTTTTTTTATTTAAAAAATGGTATGTTTATATTCTTAATACTAATTCATGAATTTTTTTTTTATTTAACGGGACTAAACCATGGGACAATGTCAACCTTATTATACTATTAATCTTTTGAGGATCACAACACAACTTTTTAAAATTAAAAATTATTGATCAATACATTCGACTAATAAGCATTCATTTCACATAGTGATTTGTGTAATTAGCTATTTTCCACGGGACAAAGGAGTGATGTTGAAAGTAAAGGAATCTCTTATAGGTGAAGAGAGAGAGAGATTCTTTAATTTTTGTTCGTGATCAACAGTTGAGACTTGCAAAATCCTAAAGTTTGATTGTACAAGAATGTTCTAGACTATTTTCTAGAGAAGCCCTTTGTCTGTATGTGATTCTTAGAATCATCACCCATTTCTTTGTAGAGAGAGTGAGCTTCTTGGATTCATGTCCTCTCTGAGTACCATTTACTCAACAAAGCTGCCCACCATCTCTGATGTGTAGGTCATCCATCCAAGCAATTCTATCATGCAAGAATTTTTCCATCTGTGCACCCACAATTGATGCGTTATAAACATGGGATCAGCTGACATTCAATTGAGGCCATCCATCTCAAACTTAGTTTCTCATTTCTAATCTCTCATTACTAAGAAAACAAAGTCATGTTCACATCATTCTTTCTAGTAGTATACAGAAAGGAAAAATATTCACAACTCCAACAGCGTTACCTTCTCAAATGGCACATAACAAGAATTTCACATATTTTCAAATACAAACACAAACTCTCCCCCCTTGGTCTGCTGTCTCTCGTAATATGTTAGGCTTGATTAGAGTCTCCTGCTAATTACTGTTTTCAAGAGTTGACTTCAACGATCCAACCATGGAACTTCTAAACCTGTGAAGACCACAAGTCGCTACTAGAGCAACATAAAAAACAAACATACTATATTTGAGAGGGAAAAAAGACAAATAGATATCAATGCAGACCTACCAACAAGATAAGATTATGATAGATATCAATGCAGACCTACCAACAAGAGCAGCCAGTTACATCAAGTTTTAAAGATATTTCAGCTTTGGTTGGCTTGGAAGCACCTTGAGGTTCAAGCACCCACTTAAGTTCACTGCCTCCAAATTTGGCACCTTTGAGAAGTCTGGAACACTAATTAGAGACTTACAGCCGCTGAAAATTAGGAACTTCAAATTTCTAAAATGCTGCAAATTAAAAAGAACAGCCGAACAAGATTTTGATAAATTTCACTTTATGAAAGGCACCTAAAATGGAAACCGACAATAAAAGCATGTATGATGTACTTTTAAGTTATCTCCTAATTCTTTAATCCTGCTGTTATGCACATCAAACCAAACAAATTTCTTTAGACTAGCACCAAACTTTAGAGTTGATGAAGCATATTCAGGCCATTCAAGCCACCTTAAATCTTTAGGAAGATATACGGGATCTCTGCTAAGCTGTGCTTTAGAAATAGGAGCAATCTCAGTCTCCTCATATGTGTGAAAGCACTCAGATTGATGTCTAGCTCTGCTTGTGTTGGCAAGTCCAGCACTTTGCCTCTAACAGCATTGGTTCCCTATCAAGGAAAAGAAACTAATTATTACTACACTACCCGAATTAGGTAACGGCGTGTAAATTAAAGAAGATAACATTATCAATGGTGTCATGAGAAGCTCTCACAATATCCTCCAAAAATACATCATTGTAGCACCAATTCTGCAGTTGATGTTACGGATCAGCCTGACTCTTCAGGCCAGCATCTTCTGCTGGTCGACGAATGCGTGCTCCAGTTGTAGAATCTACTCCATTTCCCAAGGTCATCTAAACACTCTTGTTTCACGATATCCTGACCCATCAACTAAATCGAGTCATGCATTTGTACTGTTCTCTGATTATGGATGTTCTTTAAAGATCTCTCTATTAAAGTTTGAATCCCAATTAATGTCTTTAAACCACAACCATCAAGAACTGTGGTTACATAATGACTATCCCTCCTCTTAAAGAAGCAACGTCAAAAAATATGTCCTCCTCATTGTTTTCCAGCGCACCAAACTTTTTCTTCAGAACATTGTTTATATCTTTATTAGGACTTTCAGCAAGTTTACCTAATGTACTCTCACATTCCCCTCTACTTCTACCACATAAAAGGGACCCAACAACACAATTGCTAAGTGAAGGCCATTAGTGTAGCCCAAAATATTATCTATGAAATCCCTGCTTATGTCTTTTATCTAGTTTCTTGGAAAAGCAAATGGACGCAGAAGTTCAAAAGCTTCACTTTGATCCAATGTTTTAATTTCATGTACCTGATCTGCCCCATGAAAATTTAGTACATGGTGATCCCTTGTCGTAACGATGATCCTTCTCCCTTTTCCAAACCATTCACTCCGTATCTAATCATCTAACTGGTCTCCATGAGCCACACATTCAAGCACAAGTAGAATCTTCTTGCAGCAAAGTATATCTCATATCAAACCAACACCTCCATCCACACTCAAGACTGCTAAGTTTTCTTTCCAAAATATCTCAGATAAGAGTGCTTTTTGCAAATGAACTGGGCCATCAGGTTTATCGGAAGTTTCTCTAACATTTGCAAGAAAGCCGCACCCACCAAACTGACTAGCCATACTGTTATGGACAGCTTTAGCGACGGTGGTCTTCCCTATACCTGCCAGTTCCCCGTATTCCTATCATCCGAACCTCATCCAAGCCTGTACTTAACAACAAGTTTATATTATCAACCCGGCAACCTATACTGATGGGATACTTGGGCACACTCAGGGGTACTCCTCCTACTATAGTCATGATACTTGTTCTCATTTCCACCAAAACAAAGTAGCAAAGAGAATGGGAATAAATGGCAATATACGATCCATCGGACTAACTAAAACCAACATCAAGTAAACAATCACTCTGTAACATTCCAAAACATGCCTCTAACGCACTAATCGATGCCATCATATAACAACCAGATTAGAGAATTACCAATTCTTCCACAGGGTCAAACAGGAATACTCTGATTACCCATCGACATAATAATGCCGACCGGACAAATGGGCGGCTTCAATTAGGGCTTGCCTCCATTTCTTCACCTTCTCAGAATCCACCTTTCCCAATTCCTCGTACCAGACCAATGCCTTGCCATAACTCTCTGTCTCTCTGCCCCCCCTCCTCGAATCTCCCTTGGCTCCACTCCGTGGAACGCAAGGCAACGCCAGCTGTCCCCTTGAGCCTCTTCTACTCCATTACCTTCACCGGCTCGTCCAAGCACCACCTGGACGAAGCGTGGTTCTCAGAGAAGACAAGGAGGGCGATTCGGGACTCCTCAATGGCCCTCATGAGTGCGGGCGAGATCTCGTGCCCCGGGCCTCAAGTCGTTGCTGTCGATGGAGGCGTTGATGCCTACTTGAGCCAGAGCCCCGTCGAGGTGAGGGAGGAAGCAGGGGCGTTCGTCCTCGCGTCTGAAGCTGAAAGACGTCGAACGGCCATTTTGCTTCGAAGTTGAAGAAGTATCAGTCCGAATGTTTGATATCTGTTGGCCATGGATGGAAAAAAAAAATGCATATTAAGAACTGAAAAACCTTTTTTAAGAGAAAGGAATTCTTTGAGAATGGGAAATTCGATGACATAACGAAATATGGGAGAAAAGTGTAAAATGTCTTGTTTTCGGATAATGACCAGCGAAACTACCAAAAAATTTTACAACAATTTAGCAATTATAAGGTTTAAGAAACTTTTTCTGAATTAATATTACTGCCACTCTGGTGGTCAAGCTCGAGTTAACATCATACAAATTACTAAAACTAAGATGCGACGGTGCATAATTTCATTCACTGTCGGTGTATGAAAGATATTACATATGTAGTAACGTGAAGGATTGATTAGTTCATGAAGAAGCCCGTATGAGTTGATCCTTTGGGAAATTCAATCACTTCGTCCATTTATAATCTATCTTATCATGGTCAATCCATACTCACATAATGAGTGACTTTGTCGAGTTCATATTCGCGTGAAAGTCAGTTTTTGGGTGAAAATGTCTTTCCTGTAAAGAAGGAAAAGTAGAAACTCCTTTCATGGGTGTGTCAATCGCCATGCCACATTGAAGAAATTTGTCAAGCAAGACGATAATGCCTCAAGGGATAAGGTGGAAAAGAAAATCTTAAGAGGAGCCACTCTTTTAACTCCAAAGCCCCCCTCATAACACATTCCAGCACCGACAAGCAATTTCAAGGTGTTCATGGCAATAGCAATTTTGGGAGAATTTCAAGAAGAGTAGAGGGATGAAAATGTGATGTTATCCAACTCTGACCTAAGTGCAAGGTTTCGTTTCCTTCTTTGATGTCTGTGATGAAATTGAACTTGGCGATGGACAAAGGCATGTTGATTGCGAAGTGTATTTTAATGATGAGGAATGAGAAATGAAGTGCATGTGCTACTTATCTGAATTTAAGGGAACTATATGTGGGCATTCTATGGTGGCTACTCTTAAGAAACATCTTGAAGATGTGTCTACTGAGTATTTTTAGGGTATATTTGGTAACTATTCTATTCTCAAGAACAATTTTTGCTTAAAAATGATTATTTTCGATAGTTTCTGACATTTGAAAGTGTTTGGTAACTGTTTAAAACTTATTTTTTCGGGAAAAAATGCGTTTGATAAAATCTCAAATTCTTTTGTGAATTAGAATTTCTTTTTAATTTTTTAATACTTTTATTATATTTTTCTATTTTTTTTCCTTTTCCTTTTCCATCCCTATTCTTCTTCTCTAGCCGATAGTCAGCCATGGCAATGGCCGACGACTGGCTATGCAAGGTCTAGCGAGCTCGCCGGAGCCTCACCAAGCCAATGCAATGCCTAGTGAGATCGAGCCTTGTTGAGGCTCGACTGGCCATTGGCGAGGTTGAGCCTCATTAGTGGTTGGGCGATCTTGTCTGGCTACCGGCGAGGCTAGACCTAGCCTAGTCAATGCGAGGCTGACCCTTGCCAAGGCCAAGCCTCGCCTTGGCTTGGGGAGGCTTTGGCAAACTAGTGGGACCTAAACCCAGTAGTCGTTGGCCATCAACATGGCTGACAACCGGCCATGAGAAAGATGAAGAGAAAATAAAAGAGAAAAATAGAAAATTTGGCTCGATTTTGAAATTATTCCTAGAAACAAAGAAGCAACTTTTTTCAACTTCTTGATTATTTACCAAATTTATTCACAGGAACAAATTTATTTTCAGGGATACGAAAGTTACTAAACGAATTTTTGTTCTTTTTTTTTTCTTTTATTTCGGAGAATAAAAGAATAGATTTAATTATTTTTGCTAGTTAGCAAACAAACCCTTGACAACAGTGGAGGAAGGACCTAAGGCGAAAGCATATAGTCATCAGGAGTTGTTGTGAATATGCTAACCTCAATGATGAAAAGTGGACATGAAAATTAATGCCCAAATACTCATAAAGTGAGCCAACTATAGTTGTCATTGTTTGATATAAGAAATTCTCGTATATGATTGTCTCGTCCGGTTATATAGAATGTGATCCTTCACGTTTCATAGGATGGCCGTGGAGTCTCTTTTTTTCCACATTTTAATCATGTGGATTTATTGAAGTTTTTTGAAATTTTATGTGATGGTATGTTGATATTCTTAATACCGACTCATCAGAGTTTTATATTTAATGAGAATAAGTCATGAGATAATTTTAACTAGGAAATTACAAAAAAAAGTTCTAAATTTATTGCAATTATGCCGATTTAGTTTTAAACTTTTTTTTTTTAGTTGTGCCAATTCAATTCATCCGGCTAATTTTGCCTGTCGATGCTAATGTGAACGCATGCCAGTAACAACCATTTGGTCTATGCCGATGTGACAATTTTTTAATAATATTTTTATTAAATTTTTTATTTTTTTCTCTTCCTCCTCCCTTGGCTTCTTTTCCCATAGTGGTCAGCAAGACTCTGCCGACACTCACCAACCAATAGGCGAGGGCTAGAAGCCCTTGGCAGCGGCCTTGCCAAATTTGGATGAGGTCTCGGGGCCACGGGCGAGGCAATTTCACCCACAAGGCTAGCCTCACCATGGTCTTGCCACATAACGAAGGTGGCCTTGTCGCAACCCGACTTTGTGAACCAAGAAGAGGAAATGTTGGGTTTATGGGCACTTGACCATAAGAGCTCCCTCATGGTTCGCATCCACAAAGATGCTATCACCTTGCCTTTTAGGACGAACCATTCATGAGTTTGCTTGATCATAGTTGTGAGCAAGCTCATACCTCACGTGATAGTGGAAAGTGTCATGATTCATACCCACATGGGTGACATACCTCAAAGAAGGAGGTCGGGTGTGAGTATTGAATTTAAGAGTACCTTTACCATTGTAGCCCTCCTACTAGTACTCTATTCCCTAAGGATGATATCACTTCATCAATTAGGAGCTTTCTACAGTGGGTATGCTAAATTATGGTGAACTTCGACGAGGCCCATACCCTTTGTAATGGGTTGATTTTATTATTTAGTTATTTAAAAAAACCTAAAAAGAACGGGAGTCACCACTAGCCTCATCTTTGTGGTCGGCTAAAAATCCCAATTGAGGGTTGAAAGTGGTCCCTCGATTCTTACGCAACTAGAGATTTTAGATTTGGGGACTCGGGTTATGCTAATATTTCTATGAGCACCCTTTCAGTACTTAATAGTTTATCATATTTCCTAAGGTGTCCAAACATTTCTTTTTACTTTTTTGGGCTGTTAACTTCCTAAGTGACCATGCATGGATGGCTATTTTCATGCAATTTCTATTTGTAAGAAAGAAAAAGAAAGCAAACAATTGAAATTTAAAGACGAGAGAGAAAGTAAACAATCAAGTGAATTGTTATAGGGAAAACAATAAATCTAACATGCAACCCTAGGTGATAGGCAAAAATAAAGCGGAAAAAATAAAACCCTCACTTCATCGGGTGTTTACACAATGCAAAATGACCCGAAACATATATCGGGTAAAAATGAATACAAAACTGGGTTTGAATGGATATCGACCTCCCATTGTCCTCAAGTTTTGAGGGACCTCCACCTCCAAGGACCTATACTAATCCTAATCTAAAGAAACTAAGACAAGGTACATACAATAGGAAAGAAACAACCACTCATGCCAAAAACAACCACAATTATTAAACGATAAAAAAGAATCAAGCAGTTGAAACGGGATTCAAAGTCAATCAAGCTGGGTCTTGGGATTGGCCTTTGCAAATCATGCATTGGTCCTTTTAGACACCTACTCAATCCAATTTCATGATTTATAGCTACTAGTGATCATTTGTGTTCTTGTGTGGTCACTAACGCTTATAAGTCCCTATGACATGTTCTACATGAATCCCAAGGTTACCCCACAGAAATAGACACCATACCTAAACATACATATAAAATTCAAAGGCATTAGTAGGAATTAAACATACAGGTAGACCCATTGACTTTATTTCCCAAACAATTAAACAATTTTTAGTAAGCTAGCATTGGATCACTTATTCAGATAACAGGAGCCAAACACAATCATAGGCATCTCTAAAAATGAAATGTTATTATGCATTTGTGATACATGTGATGCTTCAAGAGGCTTTGAATGTGTTTAAAACATTAGGATGAAAAATTTTGACAAAAAGTGTTGAAAGTGAGGTATGATCTCATTTGCCAAAGCTAGTCTAGGGCGCATATTGCACTACTAACAAATGTCATAGGCATTTTAAATACAATGCAAGCTTCAATAGGATCAACCTCAAATCGGAAGTTCCAAGAGATTATAAACAATTGATATTGGAAGCATCACATGTATTAAAATCATTTCCACATGGAAAACCGACATTTCACTTCAATTTTGGAAAAAAGTGCCGATAAAAGACCTTTTTAGTTTTTTTCGAAAAATTTCCAACAACGAAGATTGAGAAACTTGGAGCAAACTTCATGAAAGTGATGAATCCTATTTCAACATGCAAATTGTCCTAAAGGATCTTGAAAAAAAAACTCACAAGAAAGATTTACAATAAGACGTCATAGAACAGATAAACAAAATCAACGCAATTGGCAATGGACCCATGGACAAATTGTTCCAAGAAAATTACACAATGTGCACGACATCAAGGGGAAGGAAGTATTCTGAAACAAGCCAATAGACATTTATAAAATTTCAAAGAAGTTCAAAACCGCATTAGAAATTCAGCAGAACAACAGGACAACATGACACAACAACAGAGATTTGACCTAGTAAATGGGCTCTAAAATATATGAAATTTCACCACAACGTACTCAAAAGAGTAACAAACAAAGTTTGTGAAGGGTCCGGCTTAAGAATCTCTAACTGAAAAATCACACAAAAATAACGAAAGTCAGACTAAATAGGGATAAAACTGGGGTTCCGAATTTAACCTAAGTAAGATTTCTAACCTAACTTGGAAAAAAAGGGAATGGGGTCAAGTGATAAGAAAATCGCGCAAAAAGTGGCATTAAAAATATTTAGATGAGTCCTAAAACTTGCTAGAAGGGTCGGCGTTCAATCAAGGTTGAATTCGAGGGTCAAAAATTGATGTTCGTGAAGGTATGTGAATCAGCCATTTACAAAACAGAACATGGTATATGTTTAATAGTTCAAAAGACCGTTTAAACAATACATGAATGGTATGAAACTTGCATATGACGAATGATTGAATGCAACAATGATCTGGGTAAAATGTTTAACCCTATATGGGATGCAAAGAAATCACATGATCCATCAATATTGCAAAATGATTTAGAACTAGGAGTGACACGTCCGATGAACTTCAATTGCAATTAGCCTAATTACATACCAAATAAAGTTCAATTATGACATGCCATATATGGACGTGAAACTTGTCACGCCCCGATCCTCATGCACGCACACATCCATCTGACTTGGTCGATTTTATAATGCGATATCCCAAGACAATGTATCGCCGACCCTTTCAATTTTAAGCACATGCGGAAGCAGTTAAAATCCCCAGACAATAAAACGATGGGATAGAAAAGCAGGGCCATATTTTTCATATTGAAATTTATAACCAAACTTTTATACAAACCACAAATCACTTCATAACTATTCACATCAAAAAGGAGATCTCAAAAGAAGATAGGATCTCAATCCATCCAGACCGTACTCACGGCTCCTCTCGGGACTATCTTCTTCTTCCAAAAATCCTTCTCTTCAGATCTCACCTCCGAGTTCTCCTCCTCGGATTTCTCCTCCTCAGCTCTTCAGCGGGGTCCTGAAATGGTTTTCCCCAAACTGGGATGAGACTACGTCTCAGCGAGTTCTACCCCACTAAGCCCGATTAGTAAACTATTATACTAAAGGCTGCCTAAACACGCACAGGGCATAGGACTTACCTTGGCCTCAAATCGCACCTGCAAGTCAATGCAATTCACAATAAATATCCATTCACTTCAAACAAATCGAACCAGTCGATTACATGTCATACGACTCAATCCCCACTGTGGGATATTTAAAAGCTAGGCCACGTGCATTCTCCAGGACGACCTTCCAAGTCTCCGAGTTCACGTGCCTCGAACCTTGGGCCCACGTGCATTCTCTCAGGCGACCTTTTCGCCAAAGTGATGCATCAAGTCACCGAGCCCACGTGCCCTTTTTACGATGCCTGCACTTAGTCACAGAGCTCCATCAATGCTCTCGGGCGTCGATTCGCCAAGGTGACGTACAGTGAACACTTTACTATGCTCTCGGGCGTCTTTTTCGCCAAGGTGATACACTGATCACAGAGCCAACGTAAACAATTCAATATGCTCTCGGGCGTCTTTTTCGCCAAGGTGATACACTGATCACAGAGCCAACATAAACAATTCAATATGATCAACCACTAAACTCACGTGCATTTTCCAGGTAATATTCCAATTCACCGAGCCCACATGCTTCCTTTCCGGTGATAACCAATACCCAACGATTTCTCAATCAATTAATTAAATCAACTCAACAAAGCATTATAAATGCTAAATAACACACTTGGCCAATTCCATCTCAATCAATTCCAATCAATTTAGGGTAAATCCCTAAAATATCACAATTTATTCAATTCCATACAACGTGGAGCTCAAATAAATAAACGGACTGCGCCACGACGATCAGCACGAGATTTCGATCGTCGGCCATCAAAATCTTAATTTCCGAAAAATAATTAATTATTAATTAATTTCGAAAATTAATTATTAATTACTAAAAATTCAATTTAGCTTAAATTACAGCCCGATTAATTAAACGGACTTCGCCACGGTCATCAACATAATTTTCCGGTTCCAGGCCATCTCAGTTGATTTTTCGGAAAATAAATAATTATTTAATTTAATTCCGAAAATTAATATTTAAATGCTAAAAATTCCATTTAGGCCCGAAAAGCCTAATTGGAGCCCACCAAGGGTCGGGAAAAATCCCGAGGCACTTCCAATAATTAGTAGACAATGTCTACTTGCTAATTACACATTCAATTTATCTAATTCACATCACAATTGGCTAATAATTGCTAATTAAATCTAATCTAACAACCTAAACATAATTAATTAAATCTAAACCAGCTTAAAGCATAATTAGCCACTAATCCTGGATTAGTGTGATTACTCACCAAATCGCGCGCAAATCGGATCAATCCGACGGCGGCGACGCGAGGAACGATTGTTCCCAAAGCGACTCGCGGATCCGGGGCCGGGAAACGGCCCAAAAGCGGGCCCGAAGTGCTGAAACCCGCTTCGTGGGTCTGCTGGACGGAGCCGATCGGGGCTGCTCCGGCGGCTAGGGCGGCGAGGGAAGGCCGGCGGAGGGCGAGGGGGTCGCGGGGGTGGTCCGGCGAGGTTGGCGGTGGCCGGAGGTGGCCGGGGATGGCTGGACGGAGCTGGAACAGAAGCGAACAGCAGCTGGGCCAAGCTGGATCGCGCGGCCTGGGCATGCGCGGACGGCGGCGGGCGCGAGGGCGCGGGCGGCGGTGCGGCTGCGCGGCGGTGGGACGAACGGCGAGCGGTCCTCGGCGAGCTGCGATCT
This sequence comes from Eucalyptus camaldulensis, assembly GCA_019915185.1. NCBI lineage: Eukaryota > Viridiplantae > Streptophyta > Magnoliopsida > Myrtales > Myrtaceae > Eucalyptus > Eucalyptus camaldulensis. The sequence continues at coordinate 23,472,234 of JAHSVA010000010.1, read as the reverse complement.
CCGAGCTCCTGGTTCGCACGACGTGAAGAAAAGAAGGAGAAGAAGAAACCGATTCTGTCGTGCAGGGGAAGAAAGAAGAGAGAGGAGAGAGAAGAGAGAGAGAGAAGGGATAAGCATGGACCGGTCAAAGAAAGAGAGAGGGAGGGAATGGGCGGTGGGGGAAATCGCACGGATGGGGGAGAGGGGAGAGGAGAGAGAAAGAAAAGGGAAAAAAGAAAGAAAAGAAAAGAGAGAAAAAGAAAATGGGAGAGAGAGAGAAAAAGAAAAAACAAAATGCATACTTCCATTATGCAAATTTTCTTTTTCTCTTTCTATTTTAATTTGGTCTTCAATTTTCTTCCGATAATTTCTTTATTGAAATTTCGGACTTGTCAATAAATTGACGAACGATGAGACAGGATCCTAAAAATAAGAATTATGACGCGCTTAAAATTCGATTCCCGAAATCGAGTTCAATTTCGTGGTTAAAAATCGATCAGACGTGATTTTAGCTCAATCCAACCAATTAGGTAGCTTTTAGGGATTTTACGGCCGATACATCCCTTAACGGCTTCACCCAATAGGTTAGTTAACTCGTGAGTGATCAGCTCAGAGAAAAAGGCCATAGGCACGTCGACGAAATGCCCATTTCACTTTATCGAAACAGGGTCGAATTTCAGGATGTCACAAAACTTGTAACACACACCTCAAGTGTCGAGAAGGCATTAATGCATAGTTTGGTCTTTAAGAGATCATAATGAATGGGTTTTAGTATGCTCATGATAAGCCCCTAAACTAATGCGATATCACTGAACATGTTTGATTTCAATGAACTAATGATGTGCAGAAAAACCTACGAAATTTTTATATGTAGGATGTGACATGACGAACATTTTTTGTGACACATTGGAGCTTAATTTGGATCACACAAACCTATGCGAAAATAGCAGAATAAATGCATGTTGTGAGATACCCTAATTGCACCAGAACCTACACACATTCGTGCATGCAATTGACATACCAAATGATGAGAAATCCACATGAATCTTACCTTTCTAGAATCCTTAAAACATGCATTACAAATCTCATAGAGGATGTGAAGTCAAATTGACTTATCTACATCTTCAATTTCACGCAAATGCAATTCGGATCTGGTGTAGGGTACATAGACCTAGGTTTGGTTTTTGATGATTTTGTCTAATCAAAACATCTTCAAAAATTCTGAAAAAAAGTAGATGTCATGCCCAAGACAATTTTGCATAAATCTAATGAAGAAAGTTTTTCCAGATTCTGCTCATAGAAATCAGTATGAAAACAATAATATAGAAAATCAAAATAAAGTCAGAACTTCAAATCTATCTATAACTACTGCAGAATCGACTGATTTCGGAGGTATTTTTTGATGACCAAATGACATTTTTTCAGGATGCGTGACTTATCAAATTGAAGCTCAGGAAGTCTATTTTTTACACATAGAAGGGTTCGAGGTCAGAAAAGTTCATATAGTACCTCGTCTCAACCAAAACAATAAGCATACAATAGAAGCACAGAATTGCATATTAACACTACCCACATTCAAACAAACTCAAGTTTGTCTTCAATGAACATCAATCTTCAGTAGATCATTCAATGACATCATCAATCTTAGATCTAAGCATATTATATAAATCTAAACTTGCATACTAGCCCCGATCGGTTACGTTGCTTACCTTATCGGATTCAAGGTTAAAACATCTACCTTTTGCGTTTTCCTTCAAAACAAAGCGCGATCGGAAAAAGTCAACGTCACCAGAACGTGATCGGAACTTTGAGGGATGGATCGGATCGCCTACGGATTGGCTAGGGACCAGTTGGACCGCCAGTTCACCTTGGATAGAACTAGTCCTAATTGAATCGGCCTTAGACGCGTTGGAATAGAACAGACTAGCAGAGTTAATCTGGTGGTTGAGCTGCCAATCCCCAACCATGGTGAGGCTAGGTATGAAGTTGGGGAGAGATCGGTGTGGCTCACGCCGTCAATCTAGGTCGCTGGACCGGCTCGGTAGCCATTTTCTTCGACTCGCAGAACAAGCGACTGGCTCAAGCCGATCAAGCGACTGCTGGAGGAGGCACCGGTCACTAGAAGATTGGGGATGAGGAGAAGACCGTCGAGGGGCTAGGTGGCGATTGGCAGATCGACGACGTGAGGCCGACGAGCGATGGACTGGCGAGGGGCTAGTTTGGGAGAAAGAAAAAGAGTGGGAAGAGAGGGGGAAGAGAGGTTTTCTGTTTTTGAAAGAGAAAGCATTCTGCAAATGAGGGGCCCCCTTGCATTTTGGAGGAAAAAACCTTTTATACTAAGGCCTAATCGTTGAATCTTGACCATCGGTTTAATCCGATGATCAAAACTTTGATTTAATGGCCAAATTAAGTCCATTAAAGGCTAAGCCCACTCAAAACATGTCATATGACTGATCGGATGGCTTTGATTCGCAAAACTTGAGGTTCAAAACAAGAATCGTAATTAGAGCCTAATTATGGGTAAAATCGTAAATTTACAAAATTCAAGGGCCATTTTGCAAAATATGGAAAATGGAAATGCATGAGGACAAAATACACACGACGAGGGGTTGGGAACTGGCTGTTGGTGACCTAGAATTGGTCGGCCAAGGGCCGAATTGTCACGCCCCGATCCTCAGGCACGCACACATCCGTCTCACTTGGTCGATTTTATAATGCGATATCCCAGGACAATGTATCGCCGACCCTTTCATTTTTTAGCACATGCGGAAGCAGTTAAAATCTCCAGACAATAAAACGATGGGATAGAAAAGCAGGGCCATATTTTTCATATTGAAATTTATAACCAAACTTTAATACAAACCACAAACCAGAACACTTCACAAACTTTTTATTCTAAACTCTATTCACATCGTAATGGAGATATCAAAGAAGATACAATCTCAGTCCATTTGGGCCGTACTCAAGGCCCATCTCAAGATTATCTCATTTTCCCAAAAATCCTTCTCCGACTCTTCCTCCTCAGCTCCTTAGCGGGGTCCTGAAATGTTTTTCCCCAAACTGGGATGAGACTACATCTCAGCGAGTTCTACCCCATTAAGCCCAATTAGTAAACTATTATACTAAAGGCTGCCTAACACGCATAGGTCAGAAGACGTACCTTGGCCTCATATCTCACCTGCAAGTCAGTACAATTCATAATAGACACCCAAGCAATCATATCACTGATAGAAGCATCGATCAAATCGACTTAGTCGATTTCACATTTCAGCAAGACCACTCAAGGTCATTCCCATTCAATCAATCAATTCACAACATCATATCAAAACAATGATCAATCGATCTAGTCGATTACATGTCATTCGGACCACCTCTCGGTCACATCAACACCATACTTTAAAATCTCCATTCGGGTACTCAGTCACAGAGCCGGATGAATGCTCTCGGGCGTCTTTTTCGCCAAGGTGACGTACCAATTACCGATCACGAAAATCTCCAGCAGTACACTTAGTCACAGAGCCTCATTAATGCTCTCGGGCGTCGTTTTCGCCAAGGTGACATAAGTAACAGACGGTCTACGTGCGTTCTTTAAGGCGCCGTTTTTGCACAGTGATATTCCCCATCACCGAACCACGCCCATCATAGGTCACAAATCATTGACAGTCTACGTGCGTTCTTTAAGGCGCCGTTTTCGCACAGTGATGTACTTTATCACCGAACCACGCCTGTCTATACTTCGTACTTGATCAGTCTCAGCCAGTAGAATTCTCAGTTAGTTCTCATCACTCTCTCCACTTACAGCTCAACAAGGCATTACAATTGCTAACTAGCCATACACGGCCATCTACCAATCAATAATTCAATTTCACTAAATTTCAATCAATTTAGGGTAAATCCCTAAAATATCACAATTTATTTAATTTCATACAACGTAGAGCTCAAATAAATAAACGGACTGCGCCACGACAATCAGCACGAGATTTCAGTCGTCGGCCATCAAAATCTTAATTTCCGAAAAATTAATAATTGATTAATTAAATTCGAAAATTAATTATTAAACATTACAAATTCCGTTTAGCTCAAATTAAGGCCCAATTCAATAAACGAACTTCACCACGGTCATCAGCATAATTTTCCAGTCACGGGCCATCCCAATTAAATTTTCAGGAAATAAATAATTATTTAATTAATTTCGAAAATTAAATAATATTAAAAATTCAATTTAGCTTAAAATAAAGTCCGATTAAATAAACGGACTTCGCCACGATCATCAGCATAATATTCCGGTTCCAAACCATCTCCCTTGAATTTTCGGAAAATAAATAATTATTTAATTTAATTCCGAAAATTAATATTTAAATGCCAAAAATCCCACTTAGGCCCGAATCGCCAAATTGAAGCTCAATTAGGGGTCCAAAAATTCCCGAGATGCCTTCAATAAATAGTAGACCACATCTACTTGCTAATTGCACAATCAATTTATTTAAATCACATCACAATTGACTAATAATTGCTAATTAATTCTAATCTAACAACCTAAACATAATTAATTAAAACTAAACCAACCTTAAAACATAATTAGTCAACTAATCCAGGATTAGTGAGATTACTCACCAAATCGCGCGCAAATCGGATCAATCCGACGGCGGCGACTCGAGGAACGATTGTCCCCAAAGCACGGCTCGGGTTCGGGGCCGGGAAAAAGCCCAAAACGGCCCACGAACAGCTAGATACCCACTCCGTGGGTTTGCTGATTCGGCCGCAAAACAGCAAGAAAGAGAGAGGGTTGGGGGCGGCAAGAGGTCGGGAGAGCGGGTGGTGGCTTGGCGAGGCCGAGCGGTGGCCCACGGTGGCCGGAGGTGGCCGGATCGTGGCTGAACGGAGCTGGACAGAGGATGGGCAGCAGCTGCATCGCACGGGGGAGCACGCCTGGGCGCAAGGGATGACCGGCGGAATGCGCGGCGTTGTGCGGGCGGGCGTCTCGGGCGGTTCGGCTCCGGTGCGGCGGCGGGACAGGCGGCGTCGGTGGCTGGCTTGGGCTTCCGATCTCCTGCAACTTCTGGTTCGGTTTGTGCAGAGAAGAACGAAGAAGAAGGAGAAGGTAACGTGAGGGAGGAGGCAAGAAGAGAGAGAAAGATTTGACCGGTCAAAAAATTAAAATAAGATAAAGCAAAGTGGAAGACAGCAGGGGCGGTCGGCTGGGGAAAGAATCGCACGAGTGGGGGGAGGGAAGGAGAGAGGAGAGAGAAAAGATAGAGAGAAAAGGGAGAGAGAGAAAAGAAATCTAAAAATTATATTTTTCTTATTTTTCTTTTCTCTTTCCCTTTCTAATTTCTTCCGGTCTTCGATTTTTCCTTCGATAATTTCTTTCTTGAAATTTCGGACTCGTCGATAAATTGACGAGCGATGAGACAGGATCCTATTTATCCAGTCAAATTAAAACCCGAAAATCTGGATGTCACACGAATTGGCCTGCCTCGTCGGCGACCAATTGGACTGGTCGAACCAGTTCACGCTAGTACTTAGCTGGGCAATTCTTGTGGGCTCAAAATTTATAGAAAAGAAAATTTGTCCAATATGAGGAGAAATTATCTGATTTTAATCAAATTAAATCAGTTAAACCCCTTAAATGCAATCTATGGGTTTTTTTATTAACCTAATCGAATGATTATTGTGAAAAATGATGCATCTAGGCCATGGGTACATTTAATTGAACCTATAAGCCAAAATGGGCAATTTTTGCAACTCTTCACTTGAAATCACGAATTAATTGAAACTGAATTCAATTAATACTGTGGTAAACATATTCAACTAATTACTCATGCTTATGATAACCTATTACATTCAAATTGACTTTGAATTGAATCTGCAAGACTTAAGCCAAAAATAGATTTATGAAATTAGACCTTAATCTTGAATGAATGGATCCACTTGAATATCTTCAATTGAAGCTCAATAATCCGGTTTTCCTATATTCAAAAGAGCAAAATTTCTCAAATTGGGAAAGTCTCAACTAAATTTCTCAAAATGGACTTCTGATTTAAACTTATATCAAGAAAATGAGTGGAATACAAATGTCTATTCGCAACTCATGAATGATCAATTCAAATTCCTTAATTAGAGCTCAAAATGGCAACTCGGCCTTTGATTTGACAATTCCCAAAATTGAGTGAAGGAATGGATTAGAAATAGTCCCTAAAATGAATGTCATAAAATAAGCTACACCTAATTATGACTAAAATGATTTTATTTATTTTTTTGGTCAATTTCAAACCTAAAACAAAAAAAAAAATGTAATATAAGGTTCTTAATCGAATTTTGCAAAATTTTCGACACAAAATTCAAATTGACACTAAAACAAAATATTTTGTGGATATATATATATATATATATATATATATATACATACATATATTTTTATTTTTATTTTTTTAGTCAAAGGTTTGATCAAAAGTCAAAACTTTAATTGACTTTTCCTAAAAAGTTTATTTTTGAGTCAAAACTTTGAAATTTTTGAAAATTGACTTTGCTAAAGTGAAGTTAAAACCATTTGACATATTTTTAAGCAAAAAGTCAACTTTTGACTCGGGGTTGACTTTTGGTCAAAGGGGTAACTAAAAAAGTCCACACAAAAGTCAATCGTTTGACTTTTCGGATTTTTCTTGGAAGTAACTAGGAAATCACTTAAAAGTGACAATGCAAAAGGAAAAAAAAAATGAAGAATGACACAATTTAGCCCATTCGTCTCAATCGAAAACCTTAATTTTGATTTTTTTTTTATTTTTTTTGGGCACGTTGACTAAAAATCATGTATCAACAGGCTTCACCTATGGTTGGCAAGGCCAATCTTGAACTAGGCAAAGGTCAATCCAGAGCTAAACGGTGAATGGTCGAGTTCACACGCATATTTTCTTGAACCTAGTGCTAGGTCCTCGTTGAAGGGTCCACCCCCACCACCACCACCTCCACCCAAGAAATTCTGGAAGATCGTGTTGCCATGGTGGTGGCCTACGTGTGGAGGGAGGACAAGTTGATGTCTTAACAGAGGTCATCCATGGATCTCAAGGAAGATGACGGAGGATCGATGGAAGTTGGAGATGATGGCGAGAGCAATAGTGAAGAAGAAGAAGAAGAAGAAGATGAGTGTGTGGAGGAGGAGCTTGATTTGAGTGAGGATGAGGAGGGTGATCTCTTGTTCTTGTTGATGTAATCTTCGTCCGGAAAACCACTGGAGTTTGCCCTAGTGGCCACCCTTCCAACATAGAAGGCAGAGGTGGGGGGTTCGAATCCCTACATTCTTAGGGGGGTTGGGGTGGAGACAATTTAATTTCAGGTGTGGGTTTCGACTCTCACGCCCTGCAAGAAAGCAGTGCAAAAATTTGGGAGTGAGAGTTAGAGTAGGAATAAAGTAGGACCAACAAAAAAAAAAAAAAACCTTCATCCAGAAGATCACGAGTCAACCCCATTTTTGGCAACGTTTTAGACTTTCCCGAGAGAGAGAGAGAGAGAGAGAGATTTGTCAAGAAGACTAGTGTCGCGACCCGATCTCGCCACCCTCGAATCTCTCATTATCACGAGGAGAGAAAAGGGGGAAAGGTCGGATTTAGGGGTACTTGATCACGAAAGTTCCCTCATAGCTTGCATTCCAAAAGACGTCATCACCTCGCCTTTTGGATCAAGCCTCTCATGAGTTCACTCCCCGAAATCACGAGCTCTCCCAAGCTCGTACCCCGCGTGACAGCGGAATGTCACGATCCATACCCACATAAGCGACACACCTAAAAAAAGGAGTCGAATGTGGATATCGAATTTAAGGGTACTTTTACCATGGTAGCCCTCTTGATAGTTAGCTTCACCCATTAGGATGGCATCACTTCATCCTTTGGGTTATTCCCACATCAAGTATGCTAAACCATAGTGAGTTTCATCGAAACTCATACCCCGCGTGACAGCGGATTTATTTATACGATCTACTTATTTATGACAACCTGAAAATAGACGGGAGTCGCCACTAGCCTCATTTTCGGGGGTCGACTAGAAACCCAATCGAGAGTCGGGAGTGTTCCCTCGATTTCTACGCAACCAGATATCTAGGTTCGGGGACTTGGGTTACGCTAATATTGCTATTAGCGCCCTTTCGGTACCTAAACAGTGTTGTGTTTTCCTAACATGTCCATGCGTTTCTTTTTACATTTTTCGGGATCATCAATTCCTAGGCTAAGTGATCATGCGTGGTTGATCATTTTCATGCTATTCTATTTCTAAAGAAAATAGAAAGGAAAACAACCAATGAAATTGAAATTGCAAAACGTTAAGTAAGCAATCAAGGAAAAACAGTAAATCTATCAGGCGGTCCTAAAAAAATATAAAAGAGAAAATAAAATAAAAAAAGAAAGAAAACCCGCAACTCGTCGGGTCTTATACAATGCGTGGAACCCGAGACATATGTCGGGAAAATGGGTATTACATGAAAATGATCGGAATGGACATCGACCTCCACCATCTTCACGCCTTCTTCATCTTCAAGGTCCTAATCTAAACCTAATCTAAGAAATTTATGACTAGGTGCATACAAGTGAAAGAAACAATCACAACTAAGATCAAAGCAATTGGGGTAGAACCCATGTAAGATTGGCTCTAAGAAAAAGGCACAGAAATTAAGCACTTTATAAAGAGCAACTTTCATGAATGGAATTTCTTGAGGCGTATCAAGTTCAAGTAAAGTCAAATTCATGACCGAAAAAGCAACAATTGCTAAAGCATGCAAATCAATCATAAGCAAATCAAAGAATGATGCATGATAACTAATTTGTTAAGCCACCTAATCAATGCATGAAAATCATGAAATTTGAACATGACGTATGGTTAAATGTGAAGAAAAAGTTTGATTTGGACATTTAACCCTAAATCCATGTGCAAAAGGCCACACAAATCCATTAACATTGATATGTGACTTGTCATTAGGAGCAAAATGCATAACAATTTAAATTGTTACATGCCAACTTGAATTCTAAGGTTACTTGACCTTAAAAAATTCTCAAATTTTAGCATGGGATGGATACGGATATTATGTACAGCTTTCATTGAGAATTTATCCTCAAGATCATTATGTATAAGATCACACAAAATTGATAGACAGTCAGGTTCATAGAGACAGGACAGCACTGCAGGTTAAAGACAAATTCAGACTTCAAAACTTGATCTAAAAAGAAGAAAAGCAGGGCAAATGATGGGCAAATTGGACAAACTAGGCATCGTTAGAAAGCTCAAGGTGTCCTTTACGAATTCCTATTAGGTGACAATTGCAATTTAGGTCTTTTTCTAGCTCAAGCAAAGCCATTTGTATAAGTAGTCAGATCAGATCATAACAAGCAGAACACATCAGCAGATCAGTGCTCTTTGCAAGAAGCATCAGGCAGGGCAAATGGTGGCTAAATCGCACGTATTATATGTCTATGGAAAGCTTGAGAAGTCTATTACAAATCTCTAGAAGATATTAAGTCCTAATAACATCATCTACCAGCTCATTTCAAGTGATTTACACGGAAGGTCATCCGAAACAGAAAGCAAGTCAGAACACCAAAATTTTCCAGAAAACTGGTACTAAATGCCGAGCTATTTTCAGGTAGTAAACGACATCGGATCAGAACGTTCTATGGGTCGATGGAAAGATAATCAAACCATCTTCAACCCCCATGAAGATTCCGAACACAGAAAACCACAACAAACAGCTTATATTAAGTCATTTGCACAGAAGGTCATTCAGTACACACAGACAAATATTTGGCAGATTCTGGACCAGACTTCGGACAAACAAAAAACATATTAAATGAAGTCCGATTAGGGCATTCTATAGCTCATTGGAAAGATAATCGAACTATCTTCGACTTTCATGAAGATATCGAACACAGAAAACCACAACAACCAGCTCATATCAATTCATTTGCACAGAAGGTTAGATCAGCGAAAGAAACAGAAAATCAGCAAGTAATGCAGGTCACTGAGGAGCGGAACAAAGGCATAATGAGTTTCCAAATGTCTGCAATCACTGATGGAAACTTGAACAGCACTAATTTGATTTTAATCTAGAACATGCTGTTTTATTTACCTTTCTTTATCAAAACAGGACATAACAAAACATGTTCAGACGACAAATGAATAGGCATGAAGATCCATATGACTCTCCTTGACCATGGCAAAACTTATTTCATCAATGGTTCAGTTTCAGACATGAATCAATTATATCTACCGATCAACGGTCAAAAGACATTCGAAAGCCAACTCTGATCTAACTTGAGCATTTCATCGAGCAAAACGTAGGCATCTTGGCCATGAGTCCAAAATGCAACAGCCAAATAGGAAAGCATAACCAAACTATCACAACAACAATATTACAGGCTCAGATTACCCAATGAACTTCGATAGTAAGTAATTTTCTCACAAACAGAAATCAGAATCCTTAGTCACTGTTCAACACAATGAACATCCGGATATGTAAGATGACCTTATGTTCAACGTACCTTGAATGAAGCGGCGAAGGATCGTAAGTCGTCGCTACCGTCGACGCAGTCCGAACTCTAAACTTCAAGCTCCTCGACCGGCCGTGCCAGCAAGTCAAATCCGGCGTGCAAGACAGAACCGAGAGAAAACGTTCGAGTCAGAGAGAACGAATGAGAGAAAGAAATCAGGATCCAAAACCCTAACAGACCGAGAAAGGGGGAAAGAGAGTTCACCGCTCTAGTGAGCTCGATCCAGAGAGAAACTCGGTTAAGCGTCGTCGTCGCAGCTATCTCCGATCCTCGCCGGTTGACTTCGGATCGAGTCAGATCAGGCGAACAGAATCACGGGCGTCATTGCCGATGTCACCAATCCTCGACGGTTTGCTTTGGATCTAAATCCACAGGGCCGAGAGATCCAGCGAGAAACAAAGAGAGTCCGAGCGAAAACAGAGCTTCCGATCTCCAAATCTTGAGAGCGATTGATCGAGAGACCAAGAGAGATTCTTCTGGATTGAGCGTAAGAGAGGGAGACCGATTCAGAGAAAGTCAGCCATTGATCCAGCAAGAAAGAATCAAATCCTGCGAGCCTCTACACCTCTGATCATGAACCAAATGGAGGAAAACCCTCACTGTCCACCCCCAGCTTCCAAGAGAGAAGATTGAGCCAAAAAGGAATCGCCGATTGCTTCGTTCGGCTGCCCTCAGAGAATCCGCGAGGGAGCCCCCCTCGGAAACGAACTGATATCTTTGACAACCTGGCACGATTCCGAGTCTCGCACCACAGTTTCTCGATCAATAGTTGTTCCGTTTCCTAGAGTTGATCGGGAGAGAGAGAGTCTCCGATCGTGAGGATGCCGGATCCAGCGCGCTACTTCTCAAGAGGAGCACCGCAAGACTTGGAGGCGATCGTCGAGGGAGGGAGCGGAGCCATGGCCGGTGCCGGAGGGTTCTTCGTCAGCCTCCGAGATCGGGAAGAAATCCAGAGAGAAAGGAGGTTGTTACCGCCAAAAAAAAAAAGAGTCTGCGAATCCGTTTCGTCGTTTTGCCAAGAGAGCGTGGGAACCAGAGAGAGCAGGAGTGAGAGATCCGCGCGCCCAAAATTTTTCAGAGAGAGAGAGAGACCCCCCATTCCACGATCGTCCATGGCCTCCCTTTTATATTTTTTTTATTTTTCATTTTTCTCTCTTTTTCTCTCTTTTTTTTTTTCGTTTTCCTTACTTCTTATTTTTTTCTTTTCATTTCATTTGTTTTCTTTGTTTTCTTTTGTTTTCTTTTTCTCTCTTTTTTTTATTGATTCCTTTACTTCTTTTTTTTTTATTTCTCTCTATTTTCCTTTTTATTTTCATCATTTTTTTATTTTTTTGGCTCTTTATTATTTATTTATTTATTTATTTTTAATATTTTTGCAAAACGGATGATTAAAATGTCGACGAAAATTTCGGGTGTCAACAGCTGCCCCTCTTTGGGTGGGAGCTCGAAGAGGTTCCACTCAAAGACAAAATTGATACCTGAAATTTTTAGTCAACCTGGCTTTGAAGAAAAGACAACGACGAAAGTAATGACGGTTGGTTAGGGACGTACCTGATACTTACCTTTGCTCATCAGGGTATCTGAACTCTTGTTAGGGTTTATTCGCTCTATCTCTGTTTCTCTCTCTCATGGAATCTCTCTCGTGGAATGGAATGAAGACAATGAAATCACTAAATGGAAAATGAATGGTTTAAACTGGAAGAAAGGTCTCACTGTGTAAAAACAGGTTTCGACTGTGTGTGATGTCTCACCGTGTAAAAAACGGGTTTCGACTAGATGTGATAGTCTCACCGTATAAAAACGGGTTTCAACTAGGAGAAAGGTCTCACCGTGTAAAAACGGGTTTCGACTAGGAGAAAGGTCTCACCGTATACAAACGGGTTTCGACCGGCTATGATAGTCTCACCATGTAAAAACGGATATTGACTGAGAGGAAGGTCTCACCGTATACGAACGGGTTTCGACCGGGTATGTTAGTCTCACCGTATACAAACGGGTTTCGACTGAGAGGAAGGTCTCACCGTATACGAACGGGTTTCGACCGGGTATGTTAGTCTCACCGTATACAAACGGGTTTCAACTGAGAGGAAGGTCTTACCGTATACGAATGGGTTTCGACCGGATATGATAGTCTCACCGTATACAAACGGGTTTTGACTGGGAGGAAATGGTCTCATCATGTACTAACGAGCTTTGACCGAGAAAAGGGGTCTTACCGTGTAATAACAGGCTTTGATCAGGAAAAAGGTCTTATCGTGTAATAACGGGCTTTGACCGAGAAGAGGTCATTTCGACCGGGAAAAGGGTCTTTCCGTGTAATAACGGGCTTTGACCGAGAAGAGGTCCTTTTGACCAAGAAAAGGGTCTTACCGTGTAATAACGGGCTTTGACCGAGAAGAGGTCCTTTCGAACGGCTATGAGTTTCGAAATTGCTAGAGATCCAATCTTGCGCAATAACATTGATTGTCAAATCCCTTCAGAGAAGATTTTAACAAAATGAGATTTGATTAACCATCTAAGGGTTAAGTCAAATATGCCAAGTGGAAATATCCTAATCAAAAGAGGTCTTTTACACTAGCTCTTAAAAATGGCTTTTGTTCCCAGCCATTGATATGGGAAAACTATTTAAATCTCACTGGAGAAGTCTCACTCAACCTATGTCTAAGGTTTTCGGAAACGTTCACAGTGAATACAATCCATTGATCAAAAGGTCTTTTAAAGGAACCGTAATAATGGCTTGGTCATGGGCTTACACAAAGGGTATGCACTTTGAGGCCGAGAAATGAATATTCAATCAATATCTTCATCAGGTTTACAAGTCAAGAACCTTGAAGATAAGATAAGATAGGATTGCTTCCACTCCTTCTAGCGGTAGCTCCTATGTGATATTCTCATTTCAACTCAAACCATCCCAATCAGAAGAGACTTCGGATAAGGGTTGTAATGTCGGTTTGGGTGAGGCTTAGAAAGGCTTGAAAAACTTTCAAATATCAAAGGGTTAAAAAGTGAGTGATTATCTTGGCATCATTACCATCACACGACTTCTCAAAAATTCGACTCTTGAAATTTTTACTATCTCAAGAGTCCTTTGGGTAATTTGTCTAGAGACATGAGAGCTTCGCTCTTTGTTCTAATGATATTGCTTGCAATACATGTTTTTTCTTGCAAGCTATTTCTTTTATTTTTCAATTAATGATCTTATGCATGATCATGGATTTCGCTCTTTTTTGCATTCTTGCTTTTCTTTGCATTTTTTTTTCATGGGCATTGGCCTTGCTTTTACCAGGCACATTGCTTTTTCATGTCCCCTAGTTTTCATTCTCTTTTGAGTATTTAGGACTCTCGAGTGGCAATTACAAACATTACCAATATTCTCAATTTTGTTGGTAAATCAGGTGCTTTGCCCCAGTGTGGAGAGATAATCATCACCTGGGATTATGAAAGAATTGCATAAGGCTCAAATTGGCTAAGCAATGGATAATTGTGTTTGTGGTAGTGAACGGAATGCTCTTCGTCACTTTGGGATGCTTCGAGTTTCAACAAGAAATCACCTGAAGCTAACACAAGAAGATTGATGCAAGTGAAAGCAATAAAATCTTATTTAATCTTTTGTTCCATGATTTTCAACCAAAACCTCCTATTTTGCCCCAATATGGGGTTGCTCTTGACAGGGTTATTTTGAAATGCTCCCTATTTGGCTCGAAGTGGCTTGCAAGGGATAACAATAGTGTTTGGGGTTGAGAAATGAAATGCCTTTATCATTTCAAATCATGTATTCGCCGTGAATGAATCCTATGCCCTAAGACATGGTTCTTTCCACTCAATTCTCTCAAAGAGTGTATGAGGACGTGTTTGGTAAAGGGGTTGCCTCTCATCATTTTAGGCACTACCACCTGGCATGTTTAACAATCCTTTTCAAGTTTTCCAAAGCACATTTTGGTTAAATTCAACTCCCTGGGGAAATGAAAATGTGATGAAGTTTTGCTTGAAAGGACATGTTTCCTTGACCCTACTGGGGAGATTTTTGAAAGTAAGGTTTGATAAAATTTGTAGACAGAACAGGCTTTGCTTAGCACATGGGTCCATTTCTAGAGTTCTAACTGTACTTCTAGAGTTCTAACCGACTTTTTGGCATTCTAAAGGATAAGGTCACTTCTAAGTTCTAAAGAAGAATGGACACATTTGAAAGTTTTGCATTCTTGAGATAAACCTCTTGTGGACAAGTTGAATCTTCATCAGAGATCCTGTAAAATGAACAAACATGTAGATGCAATATGTATGTATGAAAATGTATGATGCAAACATCCTAAAGTGGCTCGGATTCAATCCAAAACTCAAAGGCTTTTCACTTTATTCATGGATAATATTTCTTGACAGCATCAGCATTTACAGGTCTTGGCAATCGTGACCATCCATTTCTACAAGAATTAGTGCCCCACCAGGTAGCACTTTCTTTACAATATATGGACCTTCATAGTTTGGAGTAAACTTCTCACGAGGATCTGGAATGATAGGTAAAACCTTCCTCAAAACAAGATCATTAATCTCAAAATGTCTTGGTCTAATCTAGCTACTCTCTTGTGATAACTTTGTCCATGGCATAAGGCTTTCACCCTCTTTTCATCAGTCAAATTAAGTTGTTCAAATCTTTGTTGAACCCGTTCAGCTTCAGAGAGTTTGATTTGAGAAAGTACCCTCAGTGAAGGAATTTCCACTTCCACAGGTAATACAGCTTCCATCCCACAAACTAATGAGAACGGTGTTGCCCCAGTCGAAGTACGAACTGAAGTTCAATAAGCAAACAAAGCATATGGCAACTGATAATGTCAATCACGATAATTTTCTGCCGTTTTGGCTAAAATCTTCTTGATGTTCTTGTTTGCCGCTTCCACAGCTCCATTCATTTGTGGGCGGTAAGGAGAAGAATTCAAATGGCGAATGTGGAATTCTCCAAGTAAATCATCCACCACTTTATTGTTCAAGTTTGATCCATTATCTGTGATGATCGCTTCAGGAACTCCATATCGGGCGATGATATCACGACGGATGAATTTTGCCACACTCTTTGTAGTAACATGAGCATAAGAATTGGCTTCAATCAATTTAGTGAAGTAATCAATGGCTACCAAGATAAAGCGATGTCCATTCGACGCTTAAAGATTAATTGGCCCGATGATGTCGATGCCCCATATTGAAAAAAAAACCAAGGCTCGGACATTTGATGTAGCTCATTAGAAGGAGAATTAATTTTGTCTCCATAGACTTGGCATTGATGACAGCATCTCACATGTTGAATACAATCGGCTTCCATGATCAACCAATAGTAACCGAGCCTCATGCTTTTTCTGGCCAAAAGATGACCGTTCATATGAGTGCCACACTCTCCTTCGTATATTTCTTTCAAGAGCCCAATTAATCCATTGGCATCCGCTTGAGAGAGACCTGCCCCAATCTTGGTTTCTTTAGGGTTGTCTGAATCTCCCAAATTTACAGTGACCGACGGTTCGGTGGTAGGAGGTTTGGACTCTTCATGTCTGAGTCATTCTTTTTTAATACTTCGAAGATCATCTTCATTCTCTGAGTCAGAATAATTGGGTTCGTCAAAGTCTCTTGAATGCGAATCCGAGCCATGCAAATGACTATCATGATGTGAAATGTCATGCCTGAGATGCAATCGAAAAATGGTTAGTATATATACATATGAATGAATGCAATGTATGTAAATGTCATGAAAAACTTGTTTTCAAATTCAAGTTGTTTTTGAAAAAATTTATTGGGAACTAATCCTCATGTCATTGGACGTCTTCATTCCACTAAAACAAACTATAGATCGTGCGGAAGCTCAGGCCTCAAAGTATCATCATAGGACTGATTTGGGCCTCACACATCTATTAACAAAACATGAATTTTTATTTATATGCGAAAATTGCATTACAACGTATATCATCTTGGATCTAGAAAGTTTATGATCCAGATTATTACAAGCACAAACGAATGAAATGAACGGAATTCTCTCGCAGGTGAGAAATGAATAGAATTCCCTCACAAGGGAGAAATGAACGGAATTCCCTCGCAGGGGAGAAATGAATAAAATTCCCTCGCAGGGGAGAACTAAATGGAATACAACTAAAAAAATGTATACAAGAACTAGAAACACCCCTTACACAGTGGGAACTGTAGGTTCTTTATTTCCATCGATGGTGCCAACCATGTTGACATCTTCAGAATGCTTTGGAAAGGAGTTGGACATTTGATGCTGAGTCCTTAAAGGTGAGCAGCTTCTTATCCAGCAAATCCTGGATCTTATAACGGAGCACCGGACAGTTGTCTACATGATGACCTTTTTCACCCATATGATACTCACATGCCTTATTAAGGTCGAATCCGGCAAACTTTGGTGGATTATCCCTTGGGATCTCTTTCGCCACAAGATGATTTTCGATCAACATTGGAAGTAGTTGTGACATGGGTCTAGGCAATGGAGTAAATTGCCTTTGAGGGGCCTTTCCCTTATGCTCAAACTTCTTGGAAGAACCCCCTACCTCCATGGAGGGTTTATGAATTTGAGGATGATATGGCTTCTGAGAAGAGGAACTTTGTACATAGGCGATCTCCACAGTCGATTCTTTATCCCTCTTCGGGGTATATCGACGGTTTGTGTTCTCAGACAACCTTCCTTCTCGCATGATTCCCTCGATGCGTTCTCCCAACTCTACAAATGTGGCAAAGTTCATACAAGTATGGTTGTACATCTTTTCGAAAAAATCACGGGGCATAGCTTGAAGCAGCAACTTCATGGTCTCTTTCTCAGACAATGGCGGTTTTACTTGAGACGCAATGACCCTCCATCTTTGAGCGTAGGCCCTAAATGACTCGATTCTTCTTTTCTCAACTCGAACCAATTCTTCTCGAGTTGGAGCAATTTCAGTATTGAATTTGTATTGCTGAAGAAATTCATCCACGAGATCTTCCCAAGTACGGATTTTCTCCATGTCCAACTCTATAAACCAGGTTAACGCAGGACCAACCAGGCTGTCCTGAAATGAATTGATCAAGAGTGGGGGATTATCTGAATAACGGGCCATCTTGCCCAAATAGTATTTCAAATGAGTCTTCGGACATCCGATGCCGTCGTATTTTCTTGTGAACTCCGGCTCTTTATAGAATTCAGGGACCGTAACTTTGGCGAAGGGTGACAGTTTATCAAGCCCCTGCAACTGATAGCCTTGCAGCATGCAAAGGCGTTCTTCGATCTTTGCTAGGCGCCTTGAATTCTCCTCATCAAAGTGTGGGGTCGGAATCTCTTTAGATGAAGGCTCTGGACCGATAACTATCGGGATTGCAGTGGGGATCTCTTCCACAGGCCCTTTTGCCCTGGGCTCTACTACCGATACTTCAGGGGGTGCGGTAGGAATATTCATGGTAGAAGAAGTAGATGTCAAGCTTTTGACTTGGCTAGAGAGATCGGCCAATAATGTCATCAGCTGCGCCATTTGATTTTCCATATTAAAGACACGGGCTCGTGTATCTTCGTTTTCCATCTTTGTTTGGCAGCGAGTTCGTATAAGAAATCTTTCTTCTGTCGTTTTTTTTTTTCAAAACTTCCTGTAAAAGAAAATGACTCGAATTAGTACCAATCAAAAGAAACCATTAAAGTACAAATCCTAGTCAATTTTATATTTTCTTGAGATGAAATAATGATAAGAAGTGTATATGATCCCAGTATCATATAACATCCTCTTATCAAAATTTCTTCAAAAGAAATTATACAATTGAAAAGGAACGACGACAAATATTTAATCAGAATGCCCCTTTTCTAAAAATTACATGAAAATGTTCATGAATTTCATTCATTCCAATCGAACAATTACAAGGGAAACAGAACCTTGCTTTCTTTAAGCTTACAAAGTTGTTCGATTTTACATGTGATTTTACATGTGATAAGAAGATGAATACAAGTAAATCTCGATAGAAATGAAGGAAACACAAAAGAATTCCCTTTACAAGAAAAGAAATATGAATTCGAAACCTAAGAACTAGGTGGGATCGTGTGGAGACGCTTGTTATCATGGGCCAAGCGTTCCTCATCGATCAAGGCATCGTCTTCTTGTTTGATAATATGAGCTCCCTGAAATCCCTGAGGCTCAGGAATTTTTCCACAGTCTTGATGTCTTGGGTCAAGATTCACCAATAGTCTTGAGATTCCCAAGCATGGGATCACATCCACTTCAAGTTTACCCATCTAAACCTAAACCTAAAGGGGCACTCATGATTAAACATATCGTCGTTGGAATATAAAACGCATAATTGGAATATGGAAAGTAAAAAGATAAGGATGATAAAAAAGGAACGATCACGTACCCACAAAACACATGGCAAACACAAGTCACATGTCGCATGAAACTGTGAGGTTTTGACGCCTAAGGTAAGGGTGCTAAAGGCTCAAGGTCCTCATCCCAAAGGATAAAAATAGTTTACCCACCGCTACTATCGTCGGTCAGTGCTCTTTTCATCGGTTGGGATGAGCGGGTTTATGTAAGTAATGGATTACCACGAGCATCCACTCGCAGATTCCACCCATAAACCCTCCTAAGGTCCTAAATTGGGCGATCGGGGTTTTAGACCGCGGTTGTGTGTGCGGTGTCGTGCTAAAGCTTGTAAACATGCATTTAAATTAAAACATCCAGCACTTCAATATAAACCCACATACATTCATACAACCTTACACCACCTGCAAAACAAATGGTTTACAAACACGCCTCCCCTTATAACTCCAACCTACAAAACCATTTAACACAAGATAAGCAACTACCTTATTTTCCACGTGACTTTGACATGCAGGCGATCCTACATAAGACATGTTAGTTAAAACACAACAACCATTTTTAAACGGCTTCAAGTCCTCTTAACCTAGTAACCAGTCCCCAGCGGAGTCGCCAAGCCTGTCGCGACCCGATCTCGCCACCCTCGAATCTCTCATTATCACGAGGAGAGAAAAGGGGGAAAGGTCGGATTTAGGGGTACTTGATCACGAAAGTTCCCTCATAGCTTGCATTCCAAAAGACGTCATCACCTCGCCTTTTGGATCAAGCCTCTCATGAGTTCACTCCCCGAAATCACGAGCTCTCCTAAGCTCGTACCCCGCGTGACAGCGGAATGTCACGATCCATACCCACATAAGCGACACACCTAAAAAAAGGAGTCGAATGTGGATATCGAATTTAAGGGTACTTTTACCATGGTAGCCCTCTTGATAGTTAGCTTCACCCATTAGGATGGCATCACTTCATCCTTTGGGTTATTCCCACATCAAGTATGCTAAACCATAGTGAGTTTCATCGAAACTCATACCCCGCGTGACAGCGGATTTATTTATACGATCTACTTATTTATGACAACCTGAAAATAGACGGGAGTCGCCACTAGCCTCATTTTCGGGGGTCGACTAGAAACCCAATCGAGAGTCGGGAGTGTTCCCTCGATTTCTACGCAACCAGATATCTAGGTTCGGGGACTTGGGTTACGCTAATATTGCTATTAGCGCCCTTTCGGTACCTAAACAGTGTTGTGTTTTCCTAACATGTCCATGCGTTTCTTTTTACATTTTTCGGGATCATCAATTCCTAGGCTAAGTGATCATGCGTGGTTGATCATTTTCATGCTATTCTATTTCTAAAGAAAATAGAAAGGAAAACAACCAATGAAATTGAAATTGCAAAACGTTAAGTAAGCAATCAAGGAAAAACAGTAAATCTATCAGGCGGTCCTAAAAAAATATAAAAGAGAAAATAAAATAAAAAAAGAAAGAAAACCCGCAACTCGTCGGGTCTTATACAATGCGTGGAACCCGAGACATATGTCGGGAAAATGGGTATTACATGAAAATGATCGGAATGGACATCGACCTCCACCATCTTCACGCCTTCTTCATCTTCAAGGTCCTAATCTAAACCTAATCTAAGAAATTTATGACTAGGTGCATACAAGTGAAAGAAACAATCACAACTAAGATTAAAGCAATTGGGGTAGAACCCATGTAAGATTGGCTCTAAGAAAAAGGCACAGAAATTAAGCACTTTATAAAGAGTAACTTTCATGAATGGAATTTCTTGAGGCGTATCAAGTTCAAGTAAAGTCAAATTCATGACCGAAAAAGCAACAATCGCTAAAGCATGCAAATCAATCATAAGCAAATCAAAGAATGATGCATGATAACTAATTTGTTAAGCCACCTAATCAATGCATGAAAATCATGAAATTTGAACATGACGTATGGTTAAATGTGAAGAAAAAGTTTGATTTGGAAATTTAACCCTAAATCCATGTGCAAAAGGCCACACAAATCCATTAACATTGATATGTGACTTGTCATTAGGAGCAAAATGCATAACAATTTAAATTGTTACATGCCAACTTGAATTCTAAGGTTACTTGACCTTAAAAAATTCTCAAATTTTAGCATGGGATGGATACGGATATTATGTACAGCTTTCATTGAGAATTTATCCTCAAGATCATTATGTATAAGATCACACAAAATTGATAGACAGTCAGGTTCATAGAGACAGGACAGCACTGCAGGTTAAAGACAAATTCAGACTTCAAAACTTGATCTAAAAAGAAGAAAAGCAGGGCAAATGATGGGCAAATTGGACAAACTAGGCATCGTTAGAAAGCTCAAGGTGTCCTTTACGAATTCCTATTAGGTGACAATTGCAATTTAGGTCTTTTTCTAGCTCAAGCAAAGCCATTTGTATAAGTAGTCAGATCAGATCATAACAAGCAGAACACATCAGCAGATCAGTGCTCTTTGCAAGAAGCATCAGGCAGGGCAAATGGTGGCTAAATCGCATGTATTATATGTCTATGGAAAGCTTGAGAAGTCTATTACAAATCTCTAGAAGATATTAAGTCCTAATAACATCATCTACCAGCTCATTTCAAGTGATTTACACGGAAGGTCATCCGAAACAAAAAGCAAGTCAGAACACCAAAATTTTCCAGAAAACTGGTACTAAATGCCGAGCTATTTTCAGGTAGTAAACGACATCGGATCAGAACGTTCTATGGGTCGATGGAAAGATAATCAAACCATCTTCAACCCCCATGAAGATTCCGAACACAGAAAACCACAACAAACAGCTTATATTAAGTCATTTGCACAGAAGGTCATTCAGTACACACAGACAAATATTTGGCAGATTCTGGACCAGACTTCGGACAAACAAAAAACATATTAAATGAAGTCCGATTAGGGCATTCTATAGCTCATTGGAAAGATAATCGAACTATCTTCGACTTTCATGAAGATATCGAACACAGAAAACCACAACAACCAGCTCATATCAATTCATTTGCACAGAAGGTTAGATCAGCGAAAGAAACAGAAAATCAGCAAGTAATGCAGGTCACTGAGGAGCGGAACAAAGGCATAATGAGTTTCCAAATGTCTGCAATCACTGATGGAAACTTGAACAGCACTAATTTGATTTTAATCTAGAACATGCTGTTTTATTTACCTTTCTTTATCAAAACAGGACATAACAAAACATGTTCAGACGACAAATGAATAGGCATGAAGATCCATATGACTCTCCTTGACCATGGCAAAACTTATTTCATCAATGGTTCAGTTTCAGACATGAATCAATTATATCTACCGATCAACGGTCAAAAGACATTCGAAAGCCAACTCTGATCTAACTTGAGCATTTCATCGAGCAAAATGTAGGCATCTTGGCCATGAGTCCAAAATGCAACAGCCAAATAGGAAAGCATAACCAAACTATCACAACAACAATATTACAGGCTCAGATTACCCAATGAACTTCGATAGTAAGTAATTTTCTCACAAACAGAAATCAGAATCCTCAGTCACTGTTCAACACAATGAACATCCGGATATGTAAGATGACCTTATGTTCAACGTACCTTGAAAGAAGCGGCGAAGGATCGTAAGTCGTCGCTGCCGTCGACGCAGTCCGAACTCTAAACTTCAAGCTCCTCGACCGGCCGTGCCAGCAAGTCAAATCCGGCGTGCAAGACAGAACCGAGAGAAAACGTTCGAGTCAGAGAGAACGAATGAGAGAAAGAAATCAGGATCCAAAACCCTAACAGACCGAGAAAGGGGGAAAGAGAGTTCACCGCTCTGGTGAGCTCGATCCAGAGAGAAACTCGGTTAAGCGTCGTCGTCGCAGCTATCTCCGATCCTCGCCGGTTGACTTCGGATCGAGTCAGATCAGGCGAACAGAATCACGGGCGTCATTGCCGATGTCACCAATCCTCGACGGTTTGCTTTGGATCTAAATCCACAGGGCCGAGAGATCCAGCGAGAAACAAAGAGAGTCCGAGCGAAAACAGAGCTTCCGATCTCCAAATCTTGAGAGCGATTGATCGAGAGACCAAGAGAGATTCTTTTGGATTGAGCGTAAGAGAGGGAGACCGATTCAGAGAAAGTCAGCCATTGATCCAGCAAGAAAGAATCAAATCCTGCGAGCCTCTACACCTCTGATCATGCACCAAATGGAGGAAAACCCTCACTGTCCACCCCCAACTTCCAAGAGAGAAGATTGAGCCAAAAAGGAATCGCCGATTGCTTCGTTCGGCTGCCCTCAGAGAATCCGCGAGGGAGCCCCCCTCGGAAACGAACTGATATCTTTGACAACTTGGCGCGATTCCGAGTCTCGCACCACGAGTTTCTCGATCAATAGTTGTTCCGTTTCCTAGAGTTGATCGGGAGAGAGAGAGTCTCCGATCGTGAGGATGCCGGATCCAGCGCGCTACTTCTCAAGAGGAGCACCGCAAGACTTGGAGGCGATCGTCGAGGGAGGGAGCGGAGCCATGGCCGGTGCCGGAGGGTTCTTCGTTGGCCTCCGAGATCGGGAAGAAATCCAGAGAGAAAGGAGGTTGTTACCGCCAAAAAAAAAAAGAGTCTGCGAATCCGTTTCGTCGTTTTGCCAAGAGAGCGTGGGAACCAGAGAGAGCAGGAGTGAGAGATCCGCGCGCCCAAAATTTTTCAGAGAGAGAGAGAGACCCCCCATTCCACGATCGTCCATGGCCTCCCTTTTATATTTTTTTATTTTTCATTTTTCTCTCTTTTTCTCTCTTTTTTTTTTCGTTTTCCTTACTTCTTATTTTTTTCTTTTCATTTCATTTGTTTTCTTTGTTTTCTTTTGTTTTCTTTTTCTCTCTTTTTTTTATTGATTCCTTTACTTCTTTTTTTTTTATTTCTCTCTATTTTCCTTTTTATTTTCATCATTTTTTTATTTTTTTGGCTCTTTATTATTTATTTATTTATTTATTTTTAATATTTTTGCAAAACGGATGATTAAAATGTCGACGAAAATTTCGGGTGTCAACAACTAGGAGTGGCCCACATCCGAGCAAGGCCTAGGGGCCACTAGTGAGGGCTTCACGATCTTGCCTAGTGGCAAGCAACCCTTGCTAGAGTCTCATCAACCACTATGGGAAAAGAAGCCAAGGAGGAAGAAAAGAAAAAAGAAAAAGAAACAAAATTTAAAAAAAATAAAATATTATTAAAAAATTGCCATGTCAATATTGAGTAGACAACGGCTACAGCCCAACATCCATGTCCACACCGGCCAACCAAAACTAGATGGATTGACTGAATTATTATAATTGTAAAAAATTTATGATTGAATTGGCATGATTACAATAAATTTAAGATTTTTTTGGTAATTCTTCCAATTTGAACCTTAGAGTATTATTAGTATTTTGAGGATCACAACACAACTTTATTTTTTGATAAAAAAAAAATTAAAGATCAATGCATTTACCTGATGAACAATCATTTCATGTGGTAATTTGTTTATTTCGCTATTTTTAACTAGACATAGGAGCAATGATTAAGGGAAAGGAATCTCTTGAAGGTGGAGATAGAGATACTTAAATTTTGTTCATGATCAGCAATTGTATTTTGGTACATACATTCAAGCATTTACAATTCATGTAATGGTATCTTCTAGACTATTTTCTAGGGAAGCTTTTTGTATGTATATGTTTCTTAATGTTATCTTGATGCGTATGACCACTATCCAAGCAATTGTAGCATGCAAGAATATTTCCATCTATGCACCAATAACGGGTGCTTTATAAACTTGGGGCCAGCTGGCATTCAGTTGAGGCCATCCAACTCAAACTTAGTTTCTCATTTCTAATTTATAATTTCTAATTCATAAGATAACAAAGTCATCTCGACCAAAGTGAGAAGGGACAAGCACTAGCTGTAGGAGATAATATGGCTTACGCAAATGTTGGAAGAAGATAATGTTGTTGACGCAGATGTCAATGGCTTTAGAAGCTCTAAACTCTTATTCTATGCCCAACCCATCATTCAAATTCATGATGATTTTGTTCATCCTTGTCCCGTGGAATTTTGGACCGAACAAAGCAGTCCAAAATGGACTCCATCACCCTTGCTCTCTGCCTCATCAATCATCACTTCCGCCGTGGCAATTCATTATTCTCTTGTAGTTGTGCCATGGCCTTCGCTCAAGCACAAGTAAGACTCACGACATCTAAGAAAATGCTTTGAAGAAGACAAGGCCGCAAAGGAGAGTCGTGACGCAAGAGAAATCAATCGAGCTTCTTTAAAGTCGTCTGAAAAAAGAAAAAAGATAAAAGATAAAGGGAAATCCGGACGATGAAGACTTTTTCCTTTTTCCTTTTGATCTGGTCCTATCTTAGCTATGCGCAGGTTACAAAGCCCTGCTTCTTCATTCATGCATGCTCACCCCAGCCCCGAGGAGGATTCCTCACCTCCTCCTTTCCAAGTAGGGAAGGGTGGCCGGGACAACCTTAGTAGTTCAAAGAATGAAGACTTGAATAAGATAGAAGTTTGATACAAAATCCTCATAGCAGTCCTTTGAGTTATTGATTTGGGTTTTTCCTATTTATTAACTGACTTGGTGTTTACTAAGTGACACATCAAATGCACTTATAACCCGCCACGTCAACCGTCGCCTCATTTTTTTATCCCACAAGGTATTACATTTTTAATAACACTAACATCATTAAAATATTAGGTTGTATAAGAGATCAAATGGCTAAAAAAAATTCAAGAACTAGTACTCCATCATCAAAATTCACTTCACTCACAAAAATCACTACCGAACCGGTTTTCCAAGAATACAGCATCATCAGTCGTGGAAGGTATTAATCAAATGCACCCCGTGACATGAAGCAAGCTTGCTCTCTCATATTTTCGTGTTGATCAGGCCAGATAAATATTTATTTTCATATTGAGAATTTTCAGATTTATTAGCTGAGTAAGAGAAGTCTTTGCACTGAAATCTTGCAAAGGAAATTCTAAGAGCTATCATCAAATTTAGGTTTAGTACGTTGCTCTTCATAATATCAAAAAAAAAAGTTGGAAACTATATATCATGCTTTTTGATTGAAATTTTTGAGCCATGATTTTCTGAAATGGTCGCATAGAGCAATTCTCTTGGCACGTCAGTAGGCTAATGGCAAACCTTGTATCAATACGGAATTTCGAATTGGAATTGAGGGAGCAGATATGTAACCAGTTCTTCCACGGACAAAAATGCAAAAGGAAAAAGGATAAACCGATTTTAAAACTTGTTCAATTAGTTCAGATAAAAAGTACCGTAATTCTGTCAAATTTAAATTACGGGAAATGCTGATATCTTATTTTTTAATATGTTTTGAGTGCACAATGGCGTTGATGTAGGGCGAAATGTATGCCGCATCAGAAAATAGGTTTAAAAAATTGGACATAAAAAGGAAAAAAAATCCAGAAATGAATAAAAAAACAAAAAAGGCCAAAATTAATTTAAGAAAATGGAACCAGGGGGAGGGATGGTCGGGTTTCTCCGGGCGGTGCTACTGTCGGACTTCGCCGTTGGTTTTCAAAGGAGGCAAATTTTATTGTTCGCTTCTTTTTGATCTAACTTGACAGAATAATAAAATTTTGTTATACAAAGGCGAAGGAGCAAATGTAACGACTGGTTCGCGGTAAAATAGATTTGTCACCTTAACCTAACCTTTTAGTGGCACTGATCATGTTAAAATTCTATGCTTGTGCTCATTCATTTGTTTGCCACTTTGCAGCGAAGTGATGATTTGACTACTCTCAAATTAATAGTACATTAGTTTGACTCGAATCCCTTGCTTTGTTGGTAACTTGCTAAAACAGCAGGTCTATGTTTGGTAAGTTCTAATTTCATCATGAAAATTATCAAAAAAAGTCATAAACATATTACACCTATGTCAATTATTTTCTGAACTATTTAATTTGATCAATTTGATAATTAAATTTTTGACGATTTACCAATTCAATCCTAAATATTTTCAGTGTATCAATCTAGTCCTAAATCTCTTGATGGTTTGCCAATTTAGTACTAAACCTTCCATTTATGCCAATTTTGTTAAGGTAAAGACTAAATTGGCAATTCATAAAAAAAAAAGGATTAAATTATCACAATCGAAAGGTTTATGATTAAATTGGCAAATTTTCAAAAGATTTATGACTAAATTATCTAACCTAAAAATCTTAGAACTGAATTAGCACAAATGCAATAAGTTAAGGACTTTTTTTTTTTTGGCAATCTTGCCGATTTCATCAGGAAGATGTATTTGCAATGGCAAACAAATAAATAAGTTGATAACTTATCTTTGGTACATGGATGATTTACATACTTGGTCTGTAACTTACTTCCTCAAAGAAGTTACAGCTCATTGGTAAATTACTAATTTCACCAGTAAGTTATCAACTTCAATTGCAAGATTTTAGTGGCAAATTTGATAACTTACTAATGAATGGTAAGTTCTTTACATGGTCAGTAGCTTACCACCTTTTTTTTTTGGTCGGAAAAAGACTGATATTTTATACGAACATATGCTTACAACCAGCAAGTAATACATCCGTAAGGATAATATTCTGTAAAGCAAACGGGGTAAAAACAAGCCAGTTAGAAACAGGTCCATTAGCCCGATGGGCTTTGGCGGCCCAGTCGGCTGCTAGGTTTGCCTCGCGCGATACATGATGAACCGAGGCATTAGGGCATTGAGAGATTAGGTCTTGAAGAACAGCAAGGAGATGTCGCTCCTGCCATGGCTGCGGCTGGTGTTTCCGAAGGATCTCCACCAAGAAAAGGCAATCTGATTCAACCACAACTCGATGGTGTTGGTGCCTGTGATCGATCATGTGCTGAAAGGCCCGCATCATCGCAAAGATCTCCACTTGAAACGCCGATGTAGCCGGAACAGTACTGGTAAACATATCGGTAAGCTCTCCTTTAAAATTTCGGAAAATACATGCGATAGCACCCTCTTCACTCCCTGGGATGAAAGCCCCATCGATGTTGCATTTGATTGTGCCTTGATCTGGTGGTTTCCAGCGATGATCCGTACTAATACTTGTGTGTAAAAATCTAGATTTCGGTGGTTGAAGACTCGCATAGATCCTGAAGTGGGTGAGAGCATTATCCACTGCGGTGATCGGGTCTGGAGTTTGCTGTCGGAAAATAGCATTATTGCGTTGACGCCAGATCTCCCATAGTAAAGAGGCAATCGCTTCTAAACTTGGGGAAGAACGATTATGGGTGGTACGGGCCGCCAACCAGGCATCCAGTCTCTTGATCGAGGTAAGTGAGAAATGAATTCTGATCCTGTCATTTGTCCAGATCACTTTTGTCCATTCACAATAGAAAAATAAGTGTTCAATGGTCTCCGGGGTATGCTGATCACAGAGGGTGCAGTAGGGATTCGAAATGATGTGTCTGGAGTAGAGATTTGCTTTAGTGGCGAGGGCATTTTTATAAGCTAGCCATAAGAAGACTCGAATTTTTGGAGCTATTGCCATGTGCCATATTTTGTTCCAGAGTTGAGGAGGAGGCTAATAAGATGATGATGCACTGGTGGGTAGGTGTTGTTGCTTAGACAATAAATAGTAATAACAACTTTTAACAGAAAATGATCCCGATGATGTAGCTGTCCAAACCAACTGATCAGAAGGAAGGGAGGGGTTTATAGGAGTGTTTAAGATGGCGGAGCATACCGGTTCAGCGAAAATAGGAAAGATAAGCTCCTGCTTCCAGGTGGCCGTAGGTAGATCAAGAAGTTCAGCAACTTTACTGGGTTCTCCAGCTGCAGCAGTTCCTCCTATTTTGCCAATTGAAGTCCAATAATCTGTTCTGATGTCAATTCGCGACCCATCCTTCACCATCCACCTAGTGTTAGGAAGAATAGCATCCCTGCCCTTTAGAAGACTACGCCACCCCCATGATGGTCTATAGCCTGAAGTGGCTTGCTGAAAAGAAGACCGTTTGAAATATAAACCTTTAAGCAAACGACTCCAAATAGCAGTAGGATGCTGTAATAAACGCCACGCTTGTTTACCTAGCATCGCTAGATTAAAAGACATAAGATCTCTGAATCCCATACCCCCCTTTGATTTGGACTGTTTTATCGCTGACCATTTTATCCAATGTATGCCAGAATCACTCTTATATTTGCTCCACCAGAATGCTGAAATCTTACTTTCCATTTTTCTACAGAGAGACAAGGGAAGCATAAAAAGGGACACCGCATACTGAGGTAAGGCTTGAGTGACTGCTTTTAATAAAATCTCCTTGCCCCCTTTGGATAAGAACTGTTCCTTCCATCCAGCTAATTTCGCGTCCATTTTTGTCAGGATCCAAGTGAACATCTCCCGTTTAGATCTCCCCCAATCTGATGGAATGCCCAAGTACTTACCATATCTTCGCACCGAAGGTACTCTCAATTCCCTTTGTAAGTTATCCTGTAGCTGCATTGGACAATTCTGACTGAAGAAAATTGCTGATTTATTTCTGTTGAGAAGCTGACCCGTTGCTGAACAGTATTGGTTTAATATGTTTGATAGGTTTTGACATTCAGAGATGGAAGCTTTGAGGAAGAAAACTGCATCATCAGCAAAAAATAAATGGGAGAGCTGAGGACAGGCGCGATTAAATTTTATCCCCTGTAAGTGCCCTGAACTGATAGCTTGATTGAGTACTGTGGATAGAGCGTTTGCCATTAATATGAAGATGTAAGGGGATAGGGGGTCACCTTGACGAAGTCCTCTAGTAGGTTTAAAAGATGGTAGCAGATCTCCATTGAAACGGATAGTAAAAGAAACAGTTGTGATGCATTCCATTACTAGCATTACCCATCTATCCGTAAACCCCAACTGTTTGAAATAAGCTGCTATAAAGTCCCATTCCACACGATCGTAAGCTTTCTGCATATCTGTTTTGAGAATAAGATTGAACATTTTTGATTTAGATCGGATCTTAAACTGGTGGATAACTTCCTGGACTACCATGATATTATCTTGAATCTGCCTCCCACCAACAAACGCTGCCTGTTCTGGAGTGATTAGTGTAGGGAGCCAACACTTCAATCTATTAGCCATAACTTTAGAGATAATTTTGTATGCGAAATTACAGAGACTAATAGGGCGATATTGGTCAATGCTTTCAGGACGATGAACTTTCGGAACCAGAGTCAATACTGTTCTGTTTAAATTCGGAGGCATCTGACCATATTGAAAGAAATCTTGCACTGTACTGATAAGTGTATGTTTGATGGTGTTCCAGTGGTGCCTGTAGAACAGACCGGGGAGGCCATCAGGACCGGGGGCCTTTGTTGCTCCCAACTGAAAGGTAGCATCATAGACCTCTTTTTCCGTAACAGGGCTCATAAGATGTGTATTAATCTGAGGAGTCACAATTTGTGGACATTGTAATATGAATGGCTGAAAATCTCTGTATCCAACTGAGTGATAAAGTCCAGTAAAATAATCCATGGTCATTTCTTTAAGCCGCTCTGGCTCTCGCTGCCAATTCTGATTTGCATCTTTTAAGATAGAAATTCTGTTTTGTTGTCGCCTTTGAACCGTGTAAGCATGAAAAAATTTTGAATTCTTATCTCCCCATGACAACCAGTTAATCCTAGAGCGCATTGCCCAAAATTGCTCTTCCTGATTCCACATTTGCTGTATTTCAGAGCGGATTGTTGTTGCTAATTCTTTATCTCCTTGCTGATAGCATTTCCTATTTGTAATCTGCTGTAGCTGTTGCTGAAGACTCTGAATTTGCTGCCTAGCATTTGTAAAGCGAGTTCGACTCCAGCTGGACAACTTATGAGATACTGCTTGCAGCTTAGATGGTAAGGAAGAATGATTCCGATCCCATACTGATTTAATGACTGTTGTACACTCATGATGTTGACTCCAGTAAGCTTCATAATGAAAATTCTTTCTTGGCTTGACAGATTGAAAATGAGAGTTCAGCACCAGAGGGCAGTGATCCGATCCGATCGAAGGGAGGGCAAACACTATGGAGGATGGGTATATGAAGCTCCAATCCAGAGAACAGAAAACGTGGTCGAGCTTCTCTTTGACTAATTCATCTCCAGCTCGGTTGTTGGACCAGGTATACTCACAACCTTTACTATCCAGTTCAATCAATGCACAATCATCAATAACCTTCCGAAATGCTGCCATCCTGTAATAATTTGCTGGTCTTTTTCCCATCTTTTCCCAGGGATGAAGGAAATCATTGAAATCCCCGATACATATCCATGGAAGGGTGGAAGATGCATGAAACACACGAAACGAGTTCCAGAAATCCTGCCTTGCAGAAAAAGAGGCAGGAGCATACACACAGGTAACGTGCATAGAGGTAGAGAGCCTAGTATCAAAAACCGACATATTTATATAATGCTGACCAAAAGACAGAATAGAGATGTCAAGGAGGTCAGTCCAGAACAGAGCAAGGCCACCCGAAAAACCAGCGGGAGTCCTCAAAAAGGAGTGGGCAAAATGGCAACGACGCTGTAAGTTTTGTAAAACGAGATCTGCATTCTTTGTTTCCATTAGAAACACTAGGTCGGGCTTTTCAGAGGCTATCATAGCCTTGAGAGATTGAATTGTCAGGGGATTGCCCAACCCCTGACAATTCCAGCTTAGTATTTTCATTTTGACTGTGGGGGCTGTTTTGGGCCAGCCGCCACAACCCAGGGAGAATGATCAAGAGCTTCAAATACAGGTGTGTCGAGTAATGTGGTTTCATCTAATTCAGTGGTCTGATTTGTGCGTAGCTCATAAGGGGAATAGCGTTTAGGTTTCTTACTGGAACCCACTACTATCTGTGATCGGGGAGTCTTTTGTTTTTTCAGTTGTGGAAATTCAAGGGAAGAACTTTGAATACCCTTTAATTTGGCATCTGCAGGGACCAAATCAGTGGTGACAGAGGCTGTAGGAACAGGAGTGTGAGGGACAACCTTTGACCGTTGGGGAGTCTCAGGTGCAGGAGTTATTAGAGGTAAGGCTGGCAAAGGGGGGTGTGTAGGAGGTGGAGTTTCAGGTATAGTCTCGTCCATGGGTTCTGAGGGTGATGAGGGTTTATAGAAAGCATCCCAATAGGGACTATGTTGTTTAATCTCTGCCCGTAACCAAGGTCCATAGACCATTGTATCACGTCCCTCAAATAGTGATTCATCATAAGGGTAGTCCTTGCATGAAGCGGCATAATGGCCTAATTTCCCACACGAGTAACAATAGTGGGATAGTCTTTCATACCTGAAATCAAGCCATAGGGGTTTTCCAGAAATGCTAATGAGCTTCCCTGATTTTAATGGTTGATGCAGATCAATTTCTAGGCGAATTCTCCCAGAAGTATCCTGTTTGACTTCAAGCACGCGACCCATCTGCTGAACTGCCCTACTAAGAAGTTGAGGAGTATTCCATTCCAGAGGTAACCCTATAACATGCACCCAGAAAGGGCATTTGGAAAAGTTGTAGCAATGGAGAGGGGTATTGGGCTTCCAAGGTTGTAAGTTGACTAGAGTAGCTTACCACCTTAAAAGTGGGCTTGCATTGGTAATTTAAGTTATTTATTTCTCTGTTTCGATACTAACTTGAATTGGGAAAAATATATATAAAGAAAGAATAAGTCATAAACCTATTGTGTTTGTACCAATTTAGTCTTAAAGTTTTCAATTGAACCAATTTAGTCATATGCATTTTCATATTGGTACTAATTCAATCCATCCAACAAATTTCCAAAATTGCTAAAGTGGGTATTAGCCATCCTACGTGGCATAACCGATGATAAGGTGGACCATTTTCTAATTTTTGAAATATTTTTGTGATTTTTTTTATTTTTCTTTTCTTTACTTTCTTTTTTCCCCCAACCGTGGGCCAACAAGGGCCAACCCTCGCCGGCCTCCTCCATGCCCTTGTTGGGCACAAGTGAGGGTTCGGCGGCAATTGCTTGTGGCAGCCAAGGGCCACAATGCCCTTGCCTGTGGCCAGTGATGGTCAATTGAAGACCTCGTCGACCCCAAAGTTTTAAAAAAGGAAAACAAAAGAAAAGAATAAATGAAACATTTAAAAATTTTAGAAAATTGTCCATGTGGGCGATTGGCGTTCACGTTAGTAATTTCTGATTTAAATTGGCCCAATGGACTAAATTGATACTAATGTAAAATATTTAGGACTAACTTTGTCCAATGCAATAGATTTGAGGCTTTTTTTTGGTACTATTCCCAACTTGAATTATAAGATTTTATAAGAAATAGCAAAATTTTCTTAGGAACTTGATAACTTACTATCGAATTGGCTTTCATAAATTCCTCAAATTATTGGTAACATACTTCAGTAAAATTATGCCCACGTTGTAAGTTACTTAATTCAATAATAATTGACTAATTGCGTTTTTTTATTAATAGCAAATTCCTCCTTGTATTGGTAATTAACTAGTATGTAGGCGGATGCCATACCTCATGTCGTAACTCAGTGCGCTCTCTCGATTATGTTAGAGTTTTCTCTCGCGTGATGCTCGAGCTTTTTCACCATGTCTTCTTTTTTCCTCAGCTCCTTCTCTAATCTTTGCGGTTCTTCTGCATCACCGTCGTTCTTCGCCCATTTCACCTTAACTGCTTCTCTTCCTTTTTAATCCTTCCGCATGCGCAATTTCTTCTACCCCTTTCAACTATCACCGTTCCCTGGTTCCGCTGCTCTTCCGCTCTCTTGCAATTCCCCGCCATTCCTGCTTTGTATGTTGCCGATCTGTAACATGCAATCCTTGCAACTCTTAGTTTCAGTCATCTGCTCTTCAAATTCTCCACATTAATGTATTTCTGTTTACTTTACTAATGGAAGAAAGTGATAATATCTCACGAATTGCTTCCCTATGCAATCGCCTCGGACGTTTATGCTCAGAACAGGAGTTGGAGGTTTGGGATGACATCCCTGCGTCGGCCAAACTAAAGGATTGTCGCCTCATTTTGGTGGGTAATATATTTACCAATCCTTTTGTGAATTTATCCGCCTTTCAAGTTGCGATGAAGAAAGCCTGGAGAGTGGATCATGTAGACATTACTTCGGCAGATACAGGGCTATATATAATCAAATTTAGAACTGAAGTGGAAAAACGTCGTATTTTGGATGGTAGCCCTTGGTTATTTTCTGGTCACTTAGTTAACCTACGACCATGGCAACCTCATACTCCCTTGCAACAATATGATTTTGGCAAATGTATGTTTTGGGTGCATGTTATTGGCTTACCTTTGGAGTGGACTTCTCCTCCTATTCTGCGTCGTGCTGCATCACAGATAGGTAAAGTACTGGAGGTGAAAACTGATATTTCTGCAAGAATACAGATTGAATTAGATTTGAAAGAACCTTTGAAAAATGGCAAACTTATCAGTATTGAAGGCAAAACCTTATGGATTGATTTTCGGTATGAGAGACTGTCCCATTATTGTTACTCCTGTGGACGGCTTGGTCACTATGCAACTTCCTATCCAGAGTTTCCATATGTTGAAACACAATTTGATGGCCGTGACACGATGATCTATGGACCTTGGCTCAGAGCAAAGATTAAACAATTTAGCCCTTACTGGGATGCTTTTTATCATCCTAAAATACAAGTTGAGTCAATGGAAGAGACAGTACCTAAAACTCCTCCTCAAATGCAGCCTGCCCTCCCAGCTCTCCCTCCTATCCCTGCTACAGAGGTTGTTACTTCGAACCCTGAAATGCCTCAAGGGACTTCCAAGCAAATGTATCCGGTCACTTCAACTGCTATCACTACTGATTTAGTACCTACAGCAGCAAAGATGAAAAACACTCAGGCTCTTCTAGTGGATAAACAACAACAGAAGAGGCCGAAGATTCCTCGGCCAATGCCACTTGGGGGTTCCAGTAAGAAAACAAAAAGATACACACCATATGAAATTAAAATTCCATACTTAACAGCTTTTGATGAGTCCCTCCTTCTTGATACTTCGGTTTTGGAGGCAGATATCCCTAATCCTTGGGCTTTGGCGGCTGGCCCTCAACAGCCACCGTGTTCCAAATGAAGCTCCTGAGTTGGAATTGTTAGGGGGCAATCCCCTGACAATTCAAGCACTGAAGGCGATGGTAGCCTGTGATAAGCCCGATTTTATGTTTTTAATGGAAATGAAGAAAGATCAACACTTTGTATCTAAGATACAGCGTAAGGTTAAATTTTCTCACTCTTTTGTGAAGGACCCTGTTGGATTTAAGGGTAGTCTTGCTTTGTTCTGGAATGATAACTTCGAAGTTACTTTGGTTCACTCGGATGCTCAGTTTGTTGATTTTATTGCACTTGATCCTACGACGAACTCTTCCATGCATATCACTTGCCTGCACGCACCTCCAATATATCAGCTATGTCAGGAATTCTGGAATACCATTAGAGTTATTCATGCTGCAAATCATTTACCGTGGCTGTGTATAGGTGATTTCAATGACTTCCTTTCTCCTTGGGAGAAAATGGGCAAGCGACCAGCAATCACTTTGCGCATGACCTCCTTTCGGAATGTAATCAATGATTGTGCATTATTAGAACTACAAAGTAAAGGTTGTGAATTTACCTGGTCAAATAATCGCGAAGGGGATGCTCTAGTAAAGGAGAAGCTTGATCGTGTATTTTGTTCACTAGAATGGCTGACATCTTACCCTTCTGCAGAAGCATTTGCCCTTCCGTCTGTTGGTTCGGATCATTGTCCTCTATTGCTGCAAGCTCGGCCATCATCTGTCAAGCGTGCAAAGACTTTTCACTATGAAGCATTCTGGAACCAAGATAAAGAGTGTAAAGACATGGTTCAACAGGCATGGGAAAATAGTAATACCTCATTGATGTCCAAATTACAGGCAGTTGCAACGCGATTAACAAGATGGAGTAGAGCAAGGTTCAGCAATTGTCATCAACAAATCTATCACTTGCAATCTCAACTGCAGACGATTATCAATAGAACATCCTATCAGGAAGGGGATAAGGAGTACACCAATGCAATACGATGTGAAATTCAGAAACTATGGACTCAAGATGAACAATTCTAGGCTATGCGTTCTCGTATTCAATGGTTGAAGTGGGGCGTTCATAACTCAAAGTTCTTCCATGCATACACTATGCAAAGGAGACAACGGAATCGAATAACTATGCTAGTGGATACTCACCAGCAATGGATCAGAGAACCAGAACAGCTAAAAGAACTCACTCAGGGATTCTTCTCTCAGTTATACTGATCTGTGGGCTACAGGGATTTTAGGCCTTTCTTAGACCAATGTCCACCAGTGGTAACTCCTGAAATGAATACACACTTGATGAGCAGGGTAACAGAGGAGGAGATTTACCAGGCTACCTTCCAGTTGGGAGCTTCAAAGGCTCCTGGTCCTGATGGTCTTCCAGGCCTCTTCTATCGGCATCACTGGCATGTTATCAAAGCAACCGTCATTCAAACAGTACAAGAGTTCTTTACCACAGGTTGTATGCCCCCTACACTAAACAGAACAATCATTGCCTTAGTCCCTAAAGTCCAGCATCCAGAAAGTATAGAACAATACCGACCCATACGTCTTTGCAACTTCGCTTATAAGATCATTTCAAAAATTATGGCCAACAGACTTAAACCTCTAATGTCTATTTTGATTTCCAAAGAGCAAGCGGCTTTTATTAGCGATAGACAGATTCAGGACAATATTATGGTGGTTCAAGAAGTCATGCATCAATTTAAAGTGCGAGCATGCAAGAAACGCTTCAATCTTATTCTCAAAATAGACATGCAGAAAGCTTACGATAGGGTTGAATGGGACTTTTTGGAAGCCTATTTGAAGCAATTGGGATTTAATGACAGTTGGGTTACTCAGGTAATGGCTTGTGTTACTACAGTCTCTTTTAGTATTCGTTTCAATGGTGAACAGCTCCCTTATTTTAAGCCTACTAGAGGGATTCGCCAAGGAGATCCCCTATCTCCATATCTCTTCATTTTAATTGCCAATGCCCTATCCACTACTCTCACTCAAGCTGTCGCTATTGGCCATATAAAGGGGATTCAATTCAATAGAGACTGTCCTAAGTTATCTCACCTATTTTTTGCTGATGATTCAGTATTTTTCCTTAAAGCCACAATCTCTGAATGCCATAACCTTGCCAATCTCCTAAACCAATATTGTGTTGCTACAGGCCAGCTCATTAATAGAAATAAATCTGGTGTGTTCTTTAGCAAATTCTGTCCTATTTCGTTACAACATAATCTTGCACAAGAACTCCGAGTCCCTATTATCAGTAAGTATGGAAAATACCTGGGCATTCCCTCAGATTGGGGCCGTTCCAAAAAGGAGATGTTTTCCTGGATCCTGGCAAGAGTAAATGCTAAGTTAGCAGGTTGGTAGGAAAATTTTTTATCGAAAGGTGGCAAGGAAATCTTACTGAAATCAGTAATTCAGGCCTTACCGCAATATGCCATGTCTATCTTCAAGCTTCCGCTGTCTCTCTGCAAATTGATCGAAAGGAAGATCTCAGCATTCTGGTGGAGTAAACAAAATAGTCAATCTGGAATTCACTGGAAACATTGGTCAATTAAAGCTCTCGAAAGTTTCAGGGGGGATGGGATTCAGAGATTTAATCAACTTTAATAATGCAATGCTTGGAAAGCAAGCGTGGCGTCTTTTTCAGCAACCTCAAGCTATATGGAGTCAGCTCTTTAAGGGTTTATATTTTAGATATTCCTCTTTTCAATCTGCTCCCTCAGGACATCGTCCTTCTTGGGGATGGCAGAGTTTATTAAAAGGTCGTCAAGCAATTACTCCTAAACTACGTTGGTTAGTCGGGGATGGATCGCAGATACACATCAGAGAAGATAATTGGTTACCAATAGGTCCGATAGGAGGCTTACCAGAGGAGGGAGAACCTGAACTAGTTGCTGACCTAATTGATTTACAACATTCTGAATGGAAGTCCTCCCTTGTTACTGCATTCTTTGATGATCAGGTCAGTGCGGCAATACTCAATACTCCCATCAATCCGTCTCTCCTTCAGGATCAACTAGTTTGGACAGAAACACCTTCTGGTACCTACACAGTAAAGAGTTGTTATCATTCTCTATCTATACAATCTCAGCAATCAATACATCAACCCTCATCCTCTTATACTAACCCACCCATGTTATGGAGGAAAATTTGGCATATGTGTACAGCCCCAAAGCTTAAGGTTTTTCTCTGGTTAGCTTGCAAAAATGCAATTGCTACAAAACTCAATCTTTATCAACGCCATATCACCCCGCATCCCTACTGTTCTCTATGCAATAATTCTGTTCCTGAATCAGTAGAGCATCTATTTTTCTTCTGCCCGTGGACAAATGATATTTGGAATCACGAAGACATTGGAGTCAATATCTTACCTACCTCAGTTAGCCGATTTGATGCCTAGCTTGTCGACAGAGCTTCCTGCCCACAAGCATCTCCTGAGTTTGCCGTGATCGCTCATATTCTGTGGGAGATCTGGCGACAACGAAATAATGCTGTCTTCCGTCAGATCCCACTTGATCCCCTCCAAGCCGTCAATGATGCCCTCACCCAAAGCACCGTATTCAAGGTTTCACAGCCCTTGCCACAGAAGATGGAAAAGACATTGGTCAGTTCAGAACAGGGATGGCAACCACCAGCGGAGGGATATATAAAGTGTAATATTGATGGGGCTTTTCGGCAAGAAACGGAGAAAGGATCAATCGCTTGTATTTTCAGAGACAGTAAAGGCATCTTAATGGATGTGCTTACCAAATTTGTGCCTGCCCAATCGGCGTTCCAAGCTGAGATCTACACCCTTATATTTGCTCTTCAACGACTACTCCAGCAGGATCTTCATCTGCAACACGTTGTGATCAAATCTGACTGCTCAAAATTGGTGGAGATAATTCGGATGAACCAGCCGCCGCCATGGATGGAACGCCATCTATTTGCGATCCTCAGCGATCTTCTTCAGCGATGCCCTAACCTTTCGCTTCAACACGTTCGGCGTCAGGCAAATGGTGCAGCGGACTGGGCCGTTAAAGCCCACCGGGATCAAGGCCCACCTACAAACTGGCTTCTCTCCCCTCCTTCTATTTTCCTAAATATTCTCTCTACGGATGCTTCGGCTCTTGTTTGTAATGTTACCTAATATAATACAAGTTATCTTTTGACCAAAAAAAAAACTAGTATGTAGGCGGACCTATGTAGATAAATTGCTAATTTCACCGGTAAGTTTAATCTTTAAGTGGTAAACTTCTACATAACAAGTAGAGAATTTACAATCCAATTGAAATTGGAAAATTCCCTTTGGTGATCACTTGCTACCTTGAAAAAATGGAACAATGTCAGTAAGTTATTAATGCCACTGGAAAATTACTATGTTCCCCATTCAGTTTTTGTTTTGAACGGTAAATCTATTATAAAGTTGGTAGCTTATTGTTGCATTTCACGTTCCTAAGTTGCTAACTTGTTGGTAAATTACTATGAGCTAACATGACCAATCAGTTGCCAGCTACATAGTTTTACCAAGGGATTTAAAATTGACTAACCATATGAGAAGAATTACCATGCTTGGAACATTGATCCTTTTTTGGCAAACGGAAAATTGGACTCGTCCTTCTCCCACTCCAGGGGCCAAAAGCAAAGAGAAGCTCGTGTGCTTCACGAACTTTTCCTAAGATTCTATTATCATTTGTGAGGGTACTTTAGATAGTTTGACTGTTGAGGATTTGATTTTATGATCTAGATAACCCGACAAACTGGTAGCCAGCAGGTGCGATGATGATAACATGATCTCCGCACTTCAGTTAAAAGGGCTCACTTCTCAGGACTATTATTACAAGAATACGCTAATGCCACTGAAATCAGTAAACGAGATGCTGCTAAACATGTCGTGCAGAATATGACACTTATCAATGAGATAATGATTCAACTGATGAAAAACAAACATACTTGCTATGAATGTTGCGTGCCAAGTCACCGTCTATCCAGTTTCATATATTTGAATATGAGACAAGAGAATGAACCGAACGCCATCTATTACTCCAACCACTGTCCCGGGGTATAAGGAAACACATGCCACCCCGAATTTGTTTCACTGCCTTACTAATCGCTTTCTTAAGAGCTGCAAGCCAACATATACTACACTCACCTCTTCCCATTTAATTTGTTTCACTGTCACTGCTTCCGGTTCCTTGCAAAATGGGAAACGTGTTTAAGTATCCTATTGAGGTGTCTTCCTCTGAATCAGAGTCCTCATAGAATGAAGCTGGATCCACTAATCGATTCTCTTCCAGCACAACCTTTAGATCA
Organism: Eucalyptus camaldulensis; assembly: GCA_019915185.1. NCBI lineage: Eukaryota > Viridiplantae > Streptophyta > Magnoliopsida > Myrtales > Myrtaceae > Eucalyptus > Eucalyptus camaldulensis. The sequence continues at coordinate 23,432,085 of JAHSVA010000010.1, read as the reverse complement.
TCCTCTAATTGCCGGCATCTTAACATATATCCCAACTTTTTCATGGTTCCACCCGATAGTGTAATTGTAAGGCTAAATCTTAAATAATTCTCCCCAAATTGACTGAAATCAACTGCTCCCTGCAACAATCCCCACAATATATTTGGTTTGAGACATTGAATCCACATATGATCTGAATCATATGAACCGAGAGTTCCTTCTAGCACAGTCTGCCTTTGGCCATTAACATGTGGCACGATTTTGAAAGATATTTCCTTGTTTCCATCTTTCACACCGAAAATAACACAGAGAACCAATTCAAGGAACTTGTCAAAAAAGTCCTATGAAGCCATGAAAGATATAGTACCATCTTCAACAAGGACAAACCCCTTTGGCATCTCTCCTCCAGGCAAAACATTTCGGCAACGAGGATAAATTCGGGAATAGCGAAGCTTCTGTAATATGAATAAAGTGTTAGAAGTACCCAAATTTGTAATTAGTTCAAGAAGAAGAGTTTGATTTTGAGCATATTCATAAGGGAAATACCAAAAAGTTATAAACTTATTGCAATTTTGATATTTAGTCCTAATTTTTTTTAGCCATTTGAGTCCTAAACTTTTTACATTTATATTAGTCCATTTGATTAGTTTTGGCTGACTGGCGCTAATATGGATGTCAACTATCCTACGTGGCGCAATCATTGTTGATATGGACAATTTGTAATAATATTTTAATAATTTTTTGAATTTTTTTATATTTTTTTCTTTCTATTCCCTTTTTCCCCCCTTCCCTCCATCTTCATCCTCTAGCTAGTTGTCAGAACTCAGCAATCGGCCAAAATTGAGGGCCAGTGAGTCGGCCTTGCAGGCTATAAACAAGGGTGAGCCTTGCCTGCCCCTAACGAGATTGGCTAAAATTAGCCGAATGGATTGAATTTGCACAAATGTAAAATGTTTAGGACTCAACTAGAAAAAAAAAAAGGTTTATGATTGAATTATCACAATTGCAATATGTTTAAAACTATTTTTTGTAATTTTCCCTATTCCTGGTAACACAACCAAAGCTAGACTTCTATAAAATTAGACACATTGATCCTTGCTTATGTTGGAAATCATTCCCTTGCAAACTTTAGCCACCCCTAATATTAGATTGAATCACTCTAAAAGTAGCTCATGCAATACGAGTGTACTATAGACGAAGTGAAAATTTGATGGAAAAGAGAACAACATATATGAGAAATCAATTGTCCTAGTCGGACCCCACTGTCTAATGTTCATTTTTATGTGTTCACTTTAGACATTGCTGATTCTTCAGTAAAAACTGTCCTAATTAAACTCCAACTTACTTGCAACAAACTTAATATTATTAACATTAAAAAAAAAGAAAAAAAACTTGTACTTGGCCTTAAATTAATGGAAAATTGAAAAGGAAAGTCCATTGCATGTCCTCTCCACAGGTTAGCCCCATCCAAACCTCCTGCACCTTTTATGTCCGCTCAAACTTTCTTTTAAAGGAGAATCTCAAATCTGATAGTCTCTATAATTAATTTAAATCAAACTGTCCCAAGCAATATGTATATGGCAGTTGACACGTGTCACATAGCAAGGCAGTTAGCACGACGGTCCTCTATCATAATAGCAACTCTTGTACGTCTTCTCCCTCAAGTTTAGTAGATTATACTATGTGGTGATGTTCAAATCGATTAGGGTCAGCAATTATTCTACATCAAAGTTCATGAAAATCCAACAGGATCTGATTTTCAAAAGAGAGGCCGGGCTTTTCATGCCATTTTGTTTTGTTTCTTTCTACCTTTTTTCGCCTTTTATTATTATTATTATTGTTTGATAACTTTGATTTGATCGATTGATGCTGCTTGTCTTCTTTTATATCAAAGTAAGATTTTGGCTCCAAGGATGAATTAATTCCTTAAAAATTTTATCCGTTATACTACAAAATGATGTTAGACTTTTTAAAATTAACTCACAAAATCTTTATATCAAGTAATCTAAATATTTTTATATAACTATTTAATATAATTCATTTATTTAATCGTCTACTCATAATCTCTCGCTTTCTTTAACACTATTATTATTACTCTACAATATATATATAAATATATATATATATATATTTTACAGCTGTTGTTTGAATTTGCAGCATCATGGCTATAATCACGAGACTTTGGCCACAACAATGATTAGAGATATTCTCACCTATGGATATAGGCAAATAGAATTGGTTCATATTATACCGCACTTGCAAAAGACTTATCTTAATCTAACTCTACAATAACAAACGCCTAAGAGTGAGAACCTCATGTTGAATTATTGAATTATTGTCATTCTCTAGATTTATCCTGATCCGTATAGATGATCTAGTATTATAAGGGTGTCGGTTGTTATGATGAACCGCACCATCAAGAACTACATGTCCACTAATTCGTTAGATTTTCAAGATTTTTACATTTATATTTCAACATAGGAATTACAATTATTGGATCTATGTCATTGTGTAATTTGAGATTTTGTACTTGCAAACTCACTTTATATTAACTTTGTTTGTTTGTCAAGAATTTTCATCTTTTGCATTACGCAAACACAGTGCGCCCAACATGCATTCTATATCAACACACACACACACACACAGATATGCACACAGAGAGAGAGAGACAGAGAGACAGAGAGACAGAGACAGAGACAGAGAGAGACCTCGATTGAGAAGTTGGCCATGTTCAATCCTTCTACCTCTGTCCACGTAGAGATATGCACAGAGAGAGAGAGAGAGACAGAGAGAGACAGAGAGAGAGAGAGATAGACAGACAGACAGACAGACAGAGACAGACAGACAGAGACCTCAATTGAGAAGTCGGCCATGTTCAATCCTTCTACCTCTGTCCACGTATCATTATCTTGTAAATCGTCTATTTCATTTGAACTTTTTTCCTTCGTGTTCATTAGACTATCTTCATGCGAAACCTCGTAGAGTAAAGCTGGATCCAATAGCTGATCGTTTTGAAGCCAAACCTCCAAATCATTATCTAGTGGCTTGCATATTAGACGGAATCCACACTTTTTCACCATCACTCTTCGATGTAGAAGTTCACGATCTCTAGATACACTAATGCTAAGGTGGAAATGGCTCAAGTCATTTGGACCAAAATCCTCTATTGGCCACACCTCTTTTGATTCCATATACTCAAGCCACACATGATCCAAATCAAATAAGCTGACAATCCTGATACTTTCCCTACCTTCGCAATTAACAAATGCTATAAGCTCAAACAGGAAAGATGACATTTCTCCTTGAAATACAACACATAAAACTACTCCTAAGATCTTCTTATACAAGTCCTTTGAAGCCATGAAAGATAAATAACCCTCTTTATTGGGGAACAACCACTTTGGCATCTCTCCTCCAGGTACAAAAACTTTGCATTTTGTTTGGCGATGAAAATTCTGTCATTGATGTAGACTGTGAGATAGTTTTTTCAAAATTGACACCTAAAAAGAGGAATTTCAACGAGTTAAGCAGGTAATCCTATAATTTAGCTATAATTAGCAGTTGCACTACAAAGACTTTTGTACTTAATTGGTGGAGACATGACATGTATTTTTCAAGATTTTGTAATTGGATGAACAAGTTTTATTGAAATTTTTCATTGGGTGATCCTCATAATTTTACAGTGAACTAGAGTTCTATAAGTAGAGAGAATATCCTTTATCTTGCCTTATAGTCACCTCCCCTATATTTACAAGTACGTAACTTTCCATATGTTTGCTTTTCTTAATTAGCTCACCAATGAGAGAGAGAGAGAGAGAGAGAGAGAGAGAGAGTCTCTAACCTTAAGGTTGAACCAATCAAAGAACCCACTGCGAGCCAATTGTTGACATGAAGATAACTCAAGCTTCTCAATGTCATACATGTTGGAGGGAAGTTTACTCAGAGATTCACAATTAGTTGCCCATAAAATTCTCAATGTCCTTGGAATTTTGGGGATCTCTTGTAGTTGTTGGCAATTCAAAACCCACAATTTCTCCAAACTATACAATTGTTCAAATGTAGGAAGGTTAGTAAAATTATTTTCCGATAGACTCAAATCTTGTAAGAAGGGGAAACGGGAATTATCCTCTAGGAACTCCACTCCTGATAGATTGCATCCATTAAGGTTTAATGACTGTAAACTAGGAAATCCCATCTTATGGGGATCACTCAATTCCTCCCCCTTCTTTGGAAACTTGATTAGTTTTGAGCAGCCATCAAGAGCCAAGTTTTCAAGATTTTGCAACCAATAAATGCTAGATGGAAGGATTACTAGTTTCTTGCAATCATATAAAGACAAGTACTTCAAAGAGACAAGATTTTCTGTGGATGTAGGAAGTTCCTTAATTGAAGTCTCTCCTAACCAAACCTCTTGCAAGCTTTCGTTTTTATTTGGAATATCAGGGAACCTTTGCAAATTAGAGCACCCACTTAAATTTAACCACTGTAATTTGCCGTGATATGCAACTGATTCATGGGCATGTTCTAAGTTTTTGCACCCGAAGAGATTCAATTCCTCGAGATTCGGAGTACAATTGAGATATGGCATATTAACCAGCCATTGGCATTCGTTGAAGTTAATAAACTTCAATTTTTTGAAGTCCTACAAGAACAATGGATCCAATTTAGATAGACATTCCTGGGGAAAAAACAGTGAGATAAAAATTCAATTCAAAATTGGGCTATGTTTTTATAAAAATCACTTGATCATAATTCAAGCCACATGTGATCAAAATTCCTTGGTCTTATGGTGTATATAGAGCTCTCTCTCTCTCTCTCTCTCTCTCTCTCTCTCTCTCTCTCTCTCTCTCTCTCTCTCTCTCTCTCTCTCTCTCTCTCCCTTTTTTAAATATGAGTTTTAGTAAGTAATCCTTGTAAATTTGCCAAAAGAGAAATAAAAAAAAAAAAAACGACACTCATTATTTCACCACATAGTAGAGTGGCGTGGCCACTTCCACTGTCTATACGTGCAGAAACAATACTCATAATTCAAAGAGAGAGACAGAGAAACCAGCACGTGAGCCACGGTCAGTCCTTTGCCAACTAATTTATCACACCAATTTAAGCTAAGATAGGTGGCACTTGATTGATCTGGAATCTTATGTAGAGATTCGTAACCACCTACCTATAGATCCCGCAGAAGTAGCAGAAGATCAGAAATCTCTTCTAGTCATAAATTATTAGGAAGTGATGGTTGATTGATCGTTTTATTAAAAAAAAAAAAAAGGCATAGTTTGTATGCCTAGATGATCATAAATATAACCAAATAATAATAATAATAATAATAATAGAGTCCAAGCCATCTTAATTCATTTTTTTAGCTACATATCCGTTGGTGTATTGTAAGAGCTCACTATATCATCATCAATACACACACAGAGTGCATGCCCTTATAATGGAGTGAATCTCATGTGCGATTTAAACCCCTGCGGTGCACATCTATTGAATGTATGATGAGTCTTTTTCGCGCCTATTTCATTAATGTTTTAACAACTTTATTCTGAAGATGCCCTTTTAAATGGGTTGTCATTCCATAGTGATTTGGATACTCTCAAGGAACTCTCTAAAATTATAGCACATCGCTTTTAAAGACGAAAAGAATATTAATGGAAACAGAGTTTAAGGAATAAGATTTGAAAAGTTATATTTGAAATTGTATTTGAACATGTAATTCTCAAAAGATAAAGGTGGTGAGTTTTTTCCTAGGACAAGTAAAGAATGTCAATTAAACTCTATAAATTGAGACAAACCTAATCAACACTTGTGCACGCGCATTATGAGTTGAAATGTTACTATTAGTAGGAAGGGGATCACGGAAAGGTTGTTACGTGGTAACAAATTTGAAAATGATTGTCTTGGAGCCTTGATGGTTTACATGTTATTTAGTTTTATATTAGTGAATTGGGCGCCTTGATGGTCTTCCAAAAATATCCCCCTGTCAAGTTTATGAGTTACTTTTGGCATTCATTATGGTGAAAAATGGGGACTCAACCTTAGTTTAGTTCTGCTAGCCATCCTCAAATTGATGGACAAGCTGAGGCTTTTTAACTGAATTTTAGGCGTTTTATTAATGAGTTTCCCAGGGAAACATGTTAACAATTCGATTTGTTATTGGTTTAAACTAAGTTAGCATATAAATTCGGTGAGTGACACTACTGAAAAATGCACAAAGTTGTTAACAGAAAGCATCTTTTTATGTCCATTGGCTCTTACACCATTACCACAAAAAAGGGAAAAAACTGCAAGGTTCAATTGAAAGCATTTAGCGCATACTCACTTCAATGATCAAGCAAATAAGTAAGAAAAATCTTTTCATTTCTATGCGCAATTTTGAAAAGAGTCTTGTTAGATTGTTTCTGCTGTATAGAATAAAATCTTAAAAATAACACTTTAAGAATCTATCATTTCAAAAACATAAAACTTAGATCCTCATTTCACGTATTTTAAAAATTCAAGCAGACTCATTGTTCAGTCTCCAAATTATATCACCAATAAGCTTTTGGCCAATTTTCGGTGCTCAATAGTTACCCATGCTTTAACTTCAGCGTTCTTATGATGTCCAGTACTTGCAATATTTTGAAAATGAGATTGGAATATTTTCTTGTATATTTTTGTTCGAAGGAACATCAATAGTCACCTAGGAAAATGTTTAATACTCCCCTAAACGGGAATGTTCCACTTGTGTCGGTTCAATTAATTGAACGACATCCGGTATTCAATGCTTTAATCTATTATAAACAATTTGGTAGACGGAGATATTTCTTAAGCACATTAACGAGCATCGTCAGGGTTACTAATTGTTGCATTCGAAATTTTCAACGATCAATATATATTCATATTCATATGCATATAAAAGTGGATATATAAAAGACAAGAAACTAAATACTATTCATTTAAATGCGCACCTTAAATTGTTCCCTCGCTACTTGGATGTTGCTTCTTGGCAAATCAAGTCCAACTAACTTCTTTTGACCAGAGGAAAATTGTGGACTCCAAGGACATTTGGGCCATTCAAACCATCTTAGTTCATTAGGAAGACAGATGGGACCTTGGAGAGAAATATGCACATTAATCATGATGAGCACCCTCAACCTTCTCATGTTTGTGAAAGCATCAGGATCTATGTCTATCTCTTCTGGCTCAAGTAAATCCAATACTATTGCTTTAACTGCATCTGTTCCCTATATTTATAGATTTTGTATTTCAATTAATACACAAAGTAAGAGAATAAGAGAGTAAAATCAGTGACATCAGGAAATCTTACCATATCTCCCGACAGAACATCACGAACATCGTCACAAAGCCACAACCTACTACGTCTTCGAGGATCATCACGACATTCTTGTTTAACAATATTCATGCCCATCAACTGAATCAAGTCATGCATCTGTAATTTCACATACTCTTCGGTAATTAAGGACTTCTCAACAAGAACTTGTACTCCAATAGTTGTGTCAAAGTCGCAAGAGTCAAGAACTTTCCTAATATCCTCTGTATATTGCCCCTGAAGAAATAGGCAATATCAAGAAAGATCTCCTTTTGATAGTCCTCTAGTGCATCGTAACTTAACTTGAGAACATCATTGATTGTTTTGTCCGGAATTTTGGCAAGTTTATTTAATGCACTTCTCCACTCATGTTCTCTTCTACCACAAAGGAAAGAGCCCAATACCTCAAGTGCTAATGGAAGTCCATTAGCATACTCCAAAGCACTATCCACAAGATCTCGTCGTATTGCTATTTTGTTGCTTCTCAGAAAAGCATGCTTGTTGAAAAGTTCAAAAGCTTCACAATGCTCTAGAATTTTAACTTCATAGATTTGATCTTTATCTATCCCATGTGAAGTTAGCAAATGGTTATCTCTAGTAGTGATGATGATCCTGCTTCCTTTACCAAACCACTCACAATCTCCAGCTAAAGCATTTAATTGTTTTATGTCATTGACATCGTCGAGAACAAGAAGAACTTTTTTGTGGCAAAGTCTATATTGTATTAAATTTATACCTCCATCAACATTAAACGCTGTGAATGTTTTTCCCCATAATATCTTAGACAACAATTTTTCTTGCAAGGGAACTAAATCCTTAGAATCTTTTGAAGCTTCTCGAACATTTGCTAAAAAACAAGAACCCTCAAATTTTCTAAAAATAGCATTGTAAAGGGCTTTCGCATAAGTTGTCTTTCCCATGCCCCCTGGCCCCCATAATCCTATCATGAGAACATCATCAGACTCAAGATTTAACATTGATACCATCTTTTCCACTCGAGGATTTATCCCAACTGGATACTTAGCAACATGTAGGGGTGTGCGGTCTAACTGCCTAGAGATCTCCTTCACAATACTCTGTATAAGCTTCGCTTCATCTCTGACAAAAAACCAGAAAAGAACTTAACAGAATGATTCAGCGGTTCAAAGACTGACAAAAAACCAAAAAAAGAACTTAACACATCAATGCAGCAGTTCAAAGAAATAATCATGTTTCTTAGGGGCAAAAAAAAAAAAAAAGCGAACATGTGATTCAGCATATAAATGCAGGGTTACTTGGGACAAACCAGTGCATCAATCAATTATGACTGACCCATCATTCAAGTGCCATCCGGATAAGCTACCGGCATCAAAGAGAGCCTCTTTCCATCTTCTCACTTTCTCTGATTTCTTCCCGAACTTAGACTCATGCTTAACCATAGCTCTCCCATAACTCTCTCTCCCCCCTCTCACTTCTCTAGGTTCCACTTTGTAAAACACCGGCAACACGATCGGGTCTTTTTGTATCTTGCACTCCATGATTTTTGCCACCTCTTCCAAACACCATGGCGAGGAAGTGTAGTCCTCAGAGAAAATAATGATTGTGACTTGCGATTCCTCAATCGCCTTCATAAGTGCTGGCGATATTTGCTCTCCTTTCCTTAGTTCCTCACTGTCAAGGTAAGTGAATAAACCATTTTGATCTAAAGCTGTGTAGAGATGACTGAGAAAATTATTACGAACATCGGTGCCTCTAAAACTCAAGAAAACATCGTAATTCCTCTTAGGTTTCGAAGAAGAAGAAGAAGCACTAGCCATTAGAATTTGGTTAAACGAGGCAGGTGCTGGTGGGTTTACTTGGAATGTTGGAAAATGAAAGTTGCTGAAGGATGAATTGAGATCTTCGAAGGTGCAGCCGATGAGATTTTGTTCATTCCCATTGCACACTGATTTTGTTCATACTTCATTGGCTCTCCAACAATATATTTGGCTGTGGCTCCCAGGAAATCGCATTTGCAGCCGATGAGATTTTGTTCTCCATGAAATCTGCTCGATATATTTTCTATACCCAGAGGCATGACTTTCTTTTCTGGAGAGTATTAAACAGCTTTGTGGGTGAAGCAGATGAGAGGGATGTGGGAGAAAATTGGAGAGAAGGAGGCGGTGCCCGGTGGGGTCAACAAGCTCGGCTCAGGATTCTATGCAGGGGAACCGAGGTACATCGGCATCGGGAACAAATAGCGTGATTTTGTTGCATACTACTATTTTGGTAGCAAAAATTCGCATGATTTTTTGCCATGCCTTCCATGATTCGCTTACTTGAGATAAATCAGTGTGCAATGGGAATGAAGAAATCCAAATTTAGATTGTCAGCCTATTGGGTAACTCGAGAGAATAGCTTTGACACAAGATGTATAAGCAAGTATGTAGATACTTGTGCTGATTTGAGGAAAAGGTTTCAATCTGAGTATTTCTTCAGCAATAATTAGTGCATCCCATTTTCTATCCATTAGATATTCTACGTACAAATTGAATAAGGATTACCTTTTCCTTTCATAGCTCGGTTGTAAAAATAGATCAAGCTTTTCACTAAAGTAATGCAGTTAACTCTAATATGTAAAATCAAAGAAATGAGACATTTTCTAGAGGGACACCTTTAAATGATTAATTATTATGCCAATAGCTTATTTTTCTATTTTTTTGAGCGAAGGATCTCCCCCTCAAAGTAGGACTCTTTTCGTTGGATGCTTTTTTCAAATTCATTTGCTTAGTGATGCCATTCCTATCATATCAAGGTGCAAGTCATTTTCAAAGAATTGGAAACTTTAGACAGGATTTCATAAGAAAGAATCCATCTAGGTGTGAAAGAATACGTTACATTCATATCATTTAGTCTAAAAGAGGTTTCCCACATTTGAATTTTAATGAAAAATGGCATTTCAAAAGTGTAAAGCATTTACTAACATTAGATGTAGTAGCCATTACATCTAGAGTTTATCTTACTTTGTTACATTATAAATCGACATATGAACATCACCAATGTTAATTGAGCGTCCTAATTACATTAATTATCATGAATTTCGTGTGATTTGATCATATCTCCTCTTCTTCTTCTTTTTTTCCTGTCTTTTTGCATAGTGAAAAAGCCCAAGGAATATTAACTCATCACTTTCGACTGTCGTGCTAGCTTCACTTTACGCTATTTAGATCAGGAAAGAACAATGATCAAGCGGATCTTGATGGGCAGGTGGCCCCACCACCTTATTCCTTTCGCTTGCTCATATCTAGAGCGAATCCCAGACTCGAATCCAGTGGGTCATTTCAATTGTATTTTTCATCACTATTATTTTAAGTTTGTTTTTGTCTTTTTGCTTGTGCGCGCGTGCTTTTGTTTCAGACGTCAGTCAAATCTTTTTTGTTTTTGTCATAGTAACCAAAAAATGAAATCCTTACTCGCGTTCAAGAAGTTGATCACTCAAATCTATATTAATCTCGCCGCTAGAGAGCCAAGATACTGTGGCGCCGAGAAAAAGACAACCAGATGTCGCTGGCGAGCATCGTGACGAGGTCGATCTTGATCAGGGCTTGAAGGAAACTGATCAAGAATCCAACACCTACTTGCATCTCATCGGCTTAGCATGATTCTTGATTACCTTTCTGCACACTTTTGTTCAATTTGGTCTTGACATCTCCGAAGTGCAAAAATTGCTTTTCTTCAATCATTGATTTATTTTCTTTAATGTAAAATCATGTGCTTACGAGATAAATCCATCATATGTTACTCACATTGACATTAAAAACCTCTCAAGTTGCTTCGAAGATCTATCTTAAAGTAATGATTATGTATTAACCTATTTTTACTTGAATCGATCACACATGATGATCTCAATTCATATGGGATGAAATTGAACATTGTAATTGTGACATCCCTAGGTTAACTTACTCAAGATATTTTTCGCTTTGACCTGTCCCGTACTGAGCCTCACGGTTTTGTCCCTTTGGCATACAGGCAATCAATTTTCTAGGAGAGAGGTTGTCCATACTAGTAATGCTCTAGCATGGGCTCGCTTAACTTTAGAGTTCCAAAACGAAACTTTTAATGTGCCTTCATGAATTAATTATAGTTTTCATATATATTAGAATCACTCTCTCTCTCTCTCTCTCTCTCTCTCTCTCTCTCTCTCTCTCTCTCTCTCTCTCTCTCTCTCTCTCTCTCTCTCTCTCTCTCTCTCTCTATTCGATACACAATTCTGCTCATGCCTCCTCCCTTCGCTATCTTAGAAGCCCGTTAGGAGACGCTTCTTGTCCAAGTCCCTTGACATTGGCGACCATTCCTTTCTCTCATCGGATCAGGGCATTCCAAAGCCACTAGCTTCCACTTGGTTTCACTCCCAACCACACACCTACCAAAGTGGTCTTGCTCTAATACTATATTATGATGTCACTTGATTAACTCATTGGAGGTATTGTCCACTTTGACCCGCCTCATGCCGAGCCTCATGATTTTGTCCTTTAGCGAACAGGCAAGTTTATTCCCAGGATATCACCCATCCTAGTAGTGCCCTAGCTTGGGCTTGCTTAATTTTGAAGTTTCAAAGCAAAACTTATTGTTACATCAAAAGGAGGCTCCGTGAGTTAATTTCAGTTTTCGTATATATATTTTAAAATTGTTTTCCCCCTATTCAATGCACAGTCCAATTTAATTCCATTTTATCTAGACCCTTTGGCTTCAATAATCATACCCTGCCCTCATCAAACTGAGTCATTACGGTAATACGTGCTTAGACTTTATGACATTATACTTCACTTGCATTAACTCTGTTCATATCATATAATATTTTATGCTTAGTCAAAATCCAAAGTGAATATTTCATCATTTCCAAGGGAAAAAAAAGAAGAAGGAACAAGTGAAAACAGAGGAAGGCAATTCACTGAAGAGCTCAAACGTAAAAACAAGTTCGTGTTTACTACACCCTGAGTTAATGATAGTTGTTTATAGCTCTTTCTTTTTCAATGTGCTCGGAGACGTAGTTCTATGCTCTTATTGTCAGCTCATGAGTGTAGACCTTCACCTAAGTAACATATTTCTAGTATTGTGACTTGGTTCTCAATTCTATTTTTAAGGCTTTTTCATAGCACAAGGTTTTATTCGAGAAACTCAGTTTGTCGGTGGTGGTACGTTGGAAAGTTTGAATTGCTATTTGTCCTTAGTTGCGGCATCTTTTTTCTGGAACGGAAATTATTCGATAAAATACAACATAGCATGTGGTTCGTACCATATTTTTCTCATGCCTAATGTGATGTGGTTCTTATGATTACTTCAACAGTTATTACCTGTTGAGTCACAGTATTTGGCGGATCTTCATGATGATCCTATATAGTGATGTGAATATTTATGTTTTCATGTGTGCTCTAACTTTGATTGCATCGATCCAAGTGAATTTGCACGCCAGATTTGAAAATTTTCTTCTCTCTTTTATTCCACATGTGATCTAACTTTGGCGCATTTGTCTCAATGAATTTGCACGCCAGATTTGACAATTTTATTCTCTCTTTTATTTTTTTACTATTTTTTGAGAAAATGAAATATTTAGAGGGGCTAATTACGTATGCTTTATCTGTACTTATGCATGATATGTATGGAAGATTCAAATCATGAGCTTGATAATTTGAAGTAATGTCATTTGATGTCAATGCTTTCACCTTTTCAGAGATGTGAAAATTCCCATAATTCTTTTTACTTGCGATTTCGACTAAAGCGACTTTGAAAGACTAATATACGTTGCATTCACATGAATGAATTTTTCACAACTATCCTAAAAAATAATAGAACTAGGTCCATGTTGACCCTAATTCAATTTCGATGACAATAAAGCTTACTCAAATTTGTTTCTTATTATTTAAAATTATATTTGCTGTACTCAAGTATTTTCTATAAGATTTCGAAAGGGTAAAAAAGACCACTTAACTCTAAAACACGGGATATTATGAGATATTTTAGCAATATTATTGTGTGTGTCAAGTGCCTGAAATAGTTAATGATTTGCCCCTGCAATTTTTCTTTACTAGAGATCACATTTACCGCATTAGTTTGATGTACAATTGATACAAATATTTGTTTAGCATTGATTTATTTATTTATTTTTGTACCGGAGGAACCGCTTTGACCGACAGCCACCACGTAAACCCCCCGGTGACACTGGCCTAGGATCCACCACCAGGGCGCCACATGTAATACACCTAATGGTCTGCCAGCCTCCCTGCAACTTGCGTTGCAGGAGCTTCGAACACCTGACCTTTCCCTTCAAAGGCAGGAGCCTACCCAGTAGAGCCACCACGGCCGGTGGTTAGCATTGATTTATTGTTAACTGAATTATGAACAAATTTAACGAATTGATAATTTTGGACTCAGAAAATATAGTTGTTGTCGCCATGTTTATATTGAGATTTACTCCAGCTGGTAGATAGATAATGTTCCCACTGCATTCTTGACTTATGAAGATAAAGGGTTTTCTTCTCCCCCACTGTATTCTTGACTTAGGCGGAAAGATGCAATTACTACTTTTATATAATACTCTATAATTGTTAGAGGGGAGCTTGCCGACTTTCCTAGGGGGCAGAATGGATTAAGACCAGGTGATCCTATCTACTATTTTTTTGTGATGACAGTGCAAGTTTTCACTAAATTTCTGCAGTAGAGAATGGAGACTTATGCACAAGAAAATCGAGTTTACGCACTTCTGTTTGGCGATTTACTCACGCACTTTGCTAATAATCATTTGATATTCTTGAAAGGAGATAAGTAGTAATTTCTTATCTCCGGTCGAAAACTTCACCTTAAAAGGACAGAGATGTTCGAAGCTAAAATCAGGGCTAAATTGCTAAGTGACTTCCTGAAACTCATCTTCAAAGTTGCTTCAAACAATTGGAAAGCAATTGAAAATGCTCCTCGATTTTACACTCGAGCAAAAAAGTGCATGAATGTGGCTCTAGATGGAGTAATGAAACTCCACAAATCTAAGCACTAGAAAATGTTAATTGTACTGGAATTGCAATTACGATCAACTGAAAGAGTTGAAATTGAAATTACATCGAAATGAAATTACAAGGAAATAAAAGTACAAGAAAAAGTAAAGATGACTCTAGAGATAAAGGGTTCATCGGTCGATCTATCGCTTCAGTGTCTTTAATGAGTGGCACCATGTTTGTCCACTTTGCTTGAAATCCTCCTATGTTGTGGGCAACCACTTGAGTAAATGGACTAGCTTAACACACTTTTTGGGGGAAAAAGGAGTAAAATTGGGTACTAACACAAGTATATTTGATCATTTTGATCATCTTTTCTACATGGTGTTCACGGTATAGGAAATGTAAGAAACTATAACAAAGTTATAAGGTTATGAATGCATTATTACAAGTCTATCTTAACTATCTTTCACAACAACTATATCTATGTTGCAACTGATAGATAGGTCAAGCCTCTCCAATTAAAATTGATCTATTAAACTCAACATAACCAGTCGAAACAAATATAAAAAGTAAGAGGGCCACATCGACCAAAAGTTCAAGTGCTTCATTATATTTTGAAGTTTTAATGTCAAGTCAACAACAAATGTTCATCTCATAACACTGACTCTATTTTCTTTGCCCAATCAATTGCCTTTATTAGCAACAATGTCTAATTAATCCAAGTGATAGACATCATCGAGGATGGCATTAGTCAATGAGATTGTGATTCAATTAAGGAAAAAAAAATGAAAAGCAAAATGTGCTATGCATTATCCGAATGAGGACTATACGAACATAACTTATTGCGGAAGAAGCCTTCTATGATCGAGATATCCCAAGGAAAAATTGGAATGTCAATCTTATGCAGTCATTGAGGAAGATTACAGCCAACTTGGGTTTAGTACATATCTCTACAAAGTCATGAAGAAAGGAGCAGAAAAAAATGCATCGTAAGTTTTTATATGTAAAATTTGTCTATATCACAAGCATATATATTTTTTCATCACGATCTTTTACTGTAGGTTACCGTAAAAAAAGTTGGAGCAAAATGAATTGAAAGCACATGCATGATAAGTGATGGTCATCATGCCTTTGCTGAGGACGGCTGCTTTTTAATTTGACAAAAAAGGGGAAAGATTCGCGAGAGAGAGAGAGAGAGAGAGAGAGAGAAGAGAGAGAAACCTACTTTCTAATTTGCTCCTTTCGCGTGATTCCCATTTGTTTGTCATTATCGCATCCCTTTTTATAATCCGTGAAACGCCGACTTACTTAGTGGGACGTTCACTTTGATCTTTCCTCACCATGACCCGTCCGCTTCTTTGCGACTTTTAAAGATTTTCTTTTTTGACTTTTACACTGCTTTCATCTTACTTTACCCGATTCCACGGATTAGCTTTTGGTAGAAAAACTGTTGCCTGGAGGTCCTTTCCCTTTCCATATACTCATGTTCTCGTAGCATGCTCTTTTGCTTTATCGGTGTACCAAAGAACATTAATATACGCTATCAATCGTTTTCATTCAGGGCTTATCTAAAATCAAGTGACACCATGTACAAATTCACAGAATCAATATATAGAATACTTTTCCTTACAAATTTAATTAGACTACAAATGCTCATATGCTAACCTTTTGTCTTGGCTACAAGCCGCCATGAGATCTAATTCATTTATTGTATGGTGTTTGTGCACCAACTCAGATTATGATGTAATAAAAGGGTTTGTCCTCAATTGATACCCAAAAAAGTAAAGGTAAATCGAGCATGAAAGCCATGGCCTTTTTAAATGGAATTGTGGGTTGCAGGGACAAAACAAAAGGAGACTCTCGTCAGAAAGCAACAAGTTATCGTCGAAACTATTCATGATATCAACGGTTGAAGCCAAATATTTTTAGAGGCATTTTTGTCTTTTCAATTAATTTTGCTATTAGATTAAAAGCTACACATTTATGTCAATGATAGTTAGATGCTAGCTGTCAACATACTGAAAAAGAAAATAGAAATGAAAGAAAAAGATAGAAGAAAAAAGTGAGCTTTTTTTTTTCTTTATGAGAGTCCTCAATTTCTTTGTGCCCTCATCGTGAGAAAAGATCATTGTTGTATTTCAAATTTTTTACTTAGAAAGAATAAGTGTACTCGTATCCATCATGTGCTAGGAAATTCGCATGTCAATTCTAGGAAAAAAAAATGCTCACAAACAATTCACCCAAGTAGAATATAATAACAATGAACAAAATCAAAAGAACACACCATAAAATCCTACAAGGAGACACGTTGCATGAGCGCTAGTGGTACATGAAGATGTTGCGACCTAACTTCTTGTGGGAGAGACTATTAGGTTTGGAGATATTGTCAACTTTGAGCTGACGGTCTTCAATTAATTCAGGTTCTTCCAAGCCCATCTCTCACATGACATCGGGTGTTAAAGTTTTTAATTAATTAAGCCAATGTAAATTTTAACTAAGAAGTCACCACTAGTCTATACATGATGATATCTTACTATTTATGCAATCAGAGATTTTAGACTCAGGGATTTGATTATGCTAGTCTTAAGACTAACACACTTCTAATACCTAGCTTGATCATGTTAACTAATGTTATAGCAGTTTATCCAAAAGAAATCTAAAGTTTGTCCTAACCATTCTAGAGCAGGGAAATAACATCCAACATGTTGAAAGTGTAAGCAAATATAATCATAAAGAAAACACGTAAGCATCCTAATATATATATATATATATATATATATATATTTTCGGTAAAGAGCATCCTAATATTGTTTCTAAAAAGAAAAATACAATTAAAAAAAATACCCTATTGTAAAGTCCTAGAGGATTATGCGATTTTAGATTTTTAATTTTAAGGATTGTCCAATTTTTCTGATTTTCTAGAATTTTATGAATTTTTTTATGATTTTTCTGAATTTTTTTATGAATCAATATATATTTTTATTTTTATTTTTATTATTAATATTTTTTAACATTAATTTAAAAGAAATTCGGACCGGGTCAATAGACCTGACCAAACTAAACCGACCCGAACCTTATCGGATCGGGTTGGACTAAAAATGTTAACCCTAAAAGCCCACTCGCAATTAAATAAATCATCCCAGGAGCACTTCTCTTGTTCTTAATTTTTTGGCCCGAACTCTAAAAAGAACCTAGCCCACAACAAACCAGCCCAAAACCCTTCTCTTCGTATGGCCGACCGGCCCACAACTAAAAAGCCCGAAGCCCATTTTACTTTCTATTCCCCCTATTGTTGGCTTTTTCTTTTTTTCTCTCTTTTCTTTGTTTCTTTTATTTCTTCTCTCTTTTGTCCTTTCTGTTTTTTTTTTTTTTTTGTCTTTTTCTTCATCATCTTCAACCTCCTGCACTTCCTCGCCGAAGCTTTCTCCTGCAACCTATCTTATTCGATCGTCTCCTTCCCAAATCACCAACTTCAAGATAATATCAACTTTCACATGCTTTGTTGCCGCAAACATACCGCCGCCGAGCCATCTCCTCCCACTGATCATCCATTCTGACCGACGACCACCAACTTCGGCTCGCTATTTCGGCGACCACCGAACACCAAAAATGAACGTCACCCGGAACTCAAATTTTTAATATCAGCACACTCAGCAAATAAACAAGCACAAGCATGTTAAAATAGAGAGACACGCTGACTCGATTAGCCTTGAACCATGGACGGGGGGGATTGCCGGCAAGGGGCTCTAGTGAAGGGGCGCATGCAAGGCCAACACAGAAAAATACGAAGAAATCAAGTAGGGTTCGACGAATTTCGAGTTTAAACATGAGAATTTTTCCGGTCTTCTTTCAAGCATTTTAACAAACGCATGGTGCGCATTTTAGAAAACAAGCTCCATATCGACATTCATGGTGAAATGAGTCTGAAATCTCGACACACAAAAACATGAACCCACATCATAGATTATAACTCAGTCCTATTACTATATCAAAGTCCCATGATCTCCAAAAAGAAATAAATTCAGATCTTGTGCTCAATGAAACGGGGCCGAAAATGAGGTGTTCGAGAGCGAACTCCCACCAGGTTCAGGGTAGAGTTTTGGTGTCGTATGGTTGCCGGCAAAGCTTCGATGGATGACAAGACGAGAAGGAAGACCACCGCTCAACCGTGGACAGAGGCGATGGTCGGCGCTCGACCATTTTTCTCATTTCAGCCAAGCCCCCTAATAATCACCCCTCACAACAGCACGCTCCTCTCTCGCTTTTAAGCTTCGGTGCGCATGCCTCCTGCCGTGCCAGCTGCTGCTGCTGCCGGCCTGGCCCCCGACCAACTCCCGGTCGACGGTCTGCCCTCTGTCCTGTTCCCTCTGCCCCCACATACCATCCTTTCTTTTCCTCCCTCCTCATGGATGCTGGTTCGTGCAGACGAAGGGGAAGAAGTGATCTTGGGCTGGGCTTCTTTTTAGGCTTTTATGGACTAAAAGGAAAAGATGAAGATGGGCTCAAAACAAAAGAAATGAAGATGGGAGGGGGAGACGAGCTTAGAGGGCCGAAGGTTGCTAGTGGACCGGACACGCCGGCCCACACAACTTCATCATTCCTTTTTTAAAATAAATTTTATATTTTGCAAAATAAATGGATATCCAAAACATTGACAAAATTTCGAGTGTCAACAGAAGAAAACGAAGAAGCACTCGAATTTCTAAGACAATTGAGCAACTCCTGGAAGAATTTAGAATTTTTGTCCCTGATGAAATTCCGGCTGCCTTGCTGCCCACGCGTGATATTCAACACCGAAGTTATCCCCAATAAAGTTGCCTAACCCACGAAGAACCCCAACGTCAAGTGAAAATCCTTATGGCGAAAGGCTTGGTGGAAGAAAGCGCTAGTCCTTGTGCTGTGCCAGCTAGAAGGGGCCAAAGGGCCGTTCCAGGCTCGGTTGGTCCTAGCCCATTTCTTCTTTAAATTAATTTTAATTCTTTTCATGATTTTTTTTTCAAAAAATAAACTAGTTGGTTCAGTTTTTAAAAATAATAAAAATAATAAATTAAAATTTAATAGAAAACCGCTCATTAATTAAACTTAATTGAAATACGAGTGTAGCTTCGAGTAATTTGAAAAAGAAATTTACACGTAACGATGTGCTAATAACAACTACACATAAATTATACCAAAGAGAATGTCTAATAAATTCGGTATCTTGGTGTCTTGTTCTTCGTTATGATTCGGATGATACAATATTGTTCTTGTCCTCTTGTTCATATAGGGTACATTCCTTTAGAGTCAATTATTGCACAAACCAATCATGTCTAGCAAAAACCATTTCTAAATTTTCTGCCTACACCTTTTGTCTTCCATGATCTGTTGGCTATTATTAGACATGGGCTCATAAATGCTGGTGGAGATCGTAAGTCACAAGCCATGGTGAAAAGAATTTAAAAACCGATGCTTCCCTCTTCCATCATTTTAGAATATCGATGTTATCTTTG
Source organism: Eucalyptus camaldulensis (assembly GCA_019915185.1). Classification (NCBI taxonomy): domain Eukaryota; kingdom Viridiplantae; phylum Streptophyta; class Magnoliopsida; order Myrtales; family Myrtaceae; genus Eucalyptus; species Eucalyptus camaldulensis. Next base: position 23,412,364 of record JAHSVA010000010.1, on the reverse strand, counting down.
CCAACTTTATCAATATATTTGGAGTAATCTATTCTCAAGTACTCTCCACTTTATTAGTAGACAAAGATAAAGACCAATAAATGGTTCTGGGGTATCTTCTTCTTCTTATGAATTAGAGACCATATAAATTTCGGACCTTACTTGATGAAAACGTGCTTCTTCATTTGTATATATTTTTTTATAACATGCATCAATATACTTAACCACATGTTACTCAATCATTTCATGAATATTCTACAAACCTTTTCAAAATGTTTCCAGACACAAAGTGTTTATAAAATCACAATAAATTGTATTTTCTTTTAATCATTTTAAGCACGCATTTACATGGGAAGATCATGTTTTTTTTTCTTTCCTTTCCAAAAAATGGATAGCAAAATTTGAACAAGTTTTTACTGGCATCATTCTTAGTTTTTGTTCGAGCATATTGTACCTGTCGACTTCTCTCTCTCTCTCTCTCTCTCTCGGAATTTTTTCATGATTCACGCGTCAAATATACATGAACATGAGATAATTTTGTGTTCATGTGATAATTGGATCTTTAAGAATCATATAAGGGATATGGCCATGCATGGAAAAAATTGATATCAAGAGGTCAAAAACTTTTTGTATAGAAAAGAATACGTTGAGAATCTAAATTTCAATGCCATAACAAATAGGGAAGAAATCCTTAGATAGCGACGGCCAAAAAAAATTACAATACAGAGAAATTCATATATAAAGTCCTATAAATTGACATTTATTGCAGAGCATCTATCTATCTAATGGTTAAAATCATCCAATTATCTGATTTGTAAAGTCTTTTAACTCTCAAACTAAAAAGAAAAACCAAACCAATTATCTGGCACCCATGGACGAAATGGATTGCTTGTATATATAAAGTCTTTAACTGTTGACTTTTTTGCCCCACGATTATTTGATTTTTAAGAATTAGGAGAAATACGTGTTAGGTTTTGTCATTTTTACGTTGGGTTTTATGCGTTTTAACTATTGTTGCTCTTTGTTTATAATTTGTGCTTGCCTGAGATGAGTCCTACCTATTTTTTCTCCTCCGTCCACCAATCGTAATATTTTTATTAAATAGAAGACATGGTTAAAGGACTTTGATCTGCACAAGTTGTTATTAATAAATTAGCTATTGTGTCAGTTTACGATTATATGAATAAGCTACCATTGCGTCATATCTTATTTGAAAAAATCTCAGATTACGATCTTTTGTGTACCTATGTTTCTAATTGATTGTCATACTAAAATTTTTGCTTTCTATAGTTTTAGCAAACGCAAGAAAAATGCGCATCAACCCCACAAATGCAGGACATTGACACACTATTTGATGAAGAATGTGACAGAAGCTATTGGTGATGAAGCAAATTGAAATCAAATTAAAGAAGAAGATGTGATAGAAAACCGAGGGAAGGAATGGTCTTTGATTATGTAGAGGATCCCTTAAGAGTACGATAAAAGATATGCTAGACAAGTGGGATTGGGTGTCTCAAGGAATAGGGGTAAGTACACTATCAATGCCAAAAGTTGTGTACGGCGCTCACTTTGGTGCCAAAAGTTTATTTTTGATCACTTAAGTGCCAAAAATTTTGAAAAACGACCATTTTAGTGCTAATGCCAATCTGATCGGCCGGAAATCCGATGTGGCCTTTTTTTATTAATTTTTATGCTGATGTGGCTCGCCGGAGAGTCCAGTTAGCATTTAAAGCGAGAAACAACGTCGTCTAGTTGCATTTCCCCTCAAATAAGAACCCTAATTTGCCAAATTGAAAGAAATTCCCAATTTCAAACCCTAAGCTGCCATTGAATGAATCCTCCCGACTTGATCTACCATGCTTTGGCAACTTGCCGGCAACAAGCCATAAAGAAGCTACTCCACTTGGTCATCTCGACCTCCACCGTTGTAAGTGCTTGTCCCACCCCTTCTGGAGAACAGAGAAGATCAAACCTCAACTTCAACTTTGGTCTCAATAAAACAAAACAGGGAGTCAAACGCTATCTGGTCTATGGATGATGATGGAGTTGCAATCTGTGACTAGATCAAGGACAAAAAGTTCAGTTATCACCATCGGCGGGAATTAAAGTAAAACAGAGCATGCCTCGCACTCTTTTGAAATCGATTATTGTTGGCAGCAAATGAAAGTTAGATCGACATGAAGAGTAGAAGATCATGGACGAGTGGTTTGCAAGCGTCGGTATTGCTAGACCAGATCTAGTGGTGACAACTGGTGGCAACGACGGAGGAGGGGCAAAGGTCGAACTTGGAGAGAAGGGATGACCAGATGGGTTTTTCAAGCAAGAGGGATTAGAGGCGTTCTAGTGAAGGTGCTCGACCAAATCTGGTGGTGACAACTAGTGGCAACGATGGAGGAGGGGCAAAGGTCGAACTTGGAGAGAGGAGATGACCAGATGGGTTTTTCAAGCAAGAGGGATTAGAGGCGTTCTGGTGAAGATGCTCGACCAGATCTGGTGGTGACAACTGGTGGCAATGATGGAGGAGGGGCAGAGGTCGAACTTGGAGAGAGGGGATGACCAGATAGGTTTTTCAAGCAAGAGGGATTAGTGGCGTTCTGGTGAAGGAGAGGGTGGACACCATTGTTGTAGAGAGTGAGCTTATAGAGGGTAATGGAGGAGAGATTATAAAAAAAATGCCAATGTTTTCTTTCTTCTTCGTTGGACAGTAGCCAAGAAAGTCCACATGGACTGATTTTCTAAAAAAAAAATGCCTAGTCATATTAAATTTTTAATTAAAAAATCCACATCATTTTTTGGCCTGAATTTTTCGTCGGATGCATTAAGTGATCGTTTTTTCTCTGGTTTGGCGCTTAAGTGATTTGACGGAAACTTTTGGCACTAAAGTAAGCGACGTACACAACTTTTGGCACTGATATTGTACTTACCCCTAAGGAGTAGCTAGAAAATTGGAGATGATGGTAAGGTAGAATACTCAACTCTTGCATATTCTCTTCATCGAAAGAGTGTATGTAGATAGAGCAGTATAAGGATCAACAAGGACTTTAACTTGTCTGTTGTCGAGGCAGGAGGGAATGAAAAACTTACCTTTGGTGAGAAAGATTTCAAAATTTTATTGAAAAGGCAAGAAAGTTGAAGACTTGGAACTGGAGGGGTGAAACCAATCATGCAAAGAGAAATGACCGTTTTTTCTTCTATGTGATGGAATTGGAAGATAGTTCCAGGTTCAAGAATGTTTCCCAAGTAGATGTAGTGTCGTGACCTATTTTTCGGGTGCACCACATAAAATTAGGCTAATGAATTGCTAAGCCTAACTTGGCTCGGGCTCTCCCAAGCCCATATCAACTCGTGACTTAGGTTTGAATATTTAGCATGCAAAGGGGAGTTAACACTACTCAATTTACAGTAGGTCAATTAGACACCTAAATAAAATAATGGGAGAATTATTTTACTTCTATGAACCAGAGACTTTGGGTACGGGGACTTGATTACACTAGACTTTTCTAATGCTCTTTCGATACATTTCTCTTTTTATTTCGAAAAAATGTTTTGCAGGCCTTGAATTAATTTTAATTCATCTCCCTAACATGTGAGGTGATAATGCGAGTGCACAAACCACCAATTTAACACTCAAGAAAGCAAATAAAAAGATGCAGAACTTACCTTATAGCAACGAAAGCATCTGCAATGTTAGATCATAATTCAACAATCCTAGATGTGATTTTTAATTAACACGCAATCACTCAATTTTTATTTTCATCTATTTAATGAGAATCTAATCTATATGCAATGCAATGCTACTAATCTAACATGCAATGATATGGCATGGTAGTATAGCCTAAACTATATGAATGAGTAAAATAATTTTTTTGTGTTTTCTTAATGAACATGTAATAATTAAATATGCAATCTAAATTAACCAAAATGACCTAATTCTAATGACGGTTAATTTCTAATTAAATGAACCTAGCAACAATCACTAAACGACGTGCATTTCATGAACCTAATTCTATATGACATGCACATTCTCCTAAAAAAAAATGTAATCTATCATAGAGAATGAAATGAATTTACTCTAAGACAATTTTTTTTTTTGTATTCTTCATGAAATTCGAAATTAAGAAAAATGCAAAAATTATCTATCTAGATTAAGATTCTATCCAGCTTATATTAAGGATCTGGTTAGACTAAATCCTAATTTAAACTAAGATATTATCTTAACCTAGCAATCTCTAACCTAAGATGCAATCTATCTAGAAAATCAATTTAAACTTAAAATGAAACATGCAATTTTATCTTAATATGGCATGAAGTACAAAGAATGCCCTATTTTTACATGACATATGCATGGTGATTTTTTTTTTTATAAAATTCGAAATTAAAATTGCCAAATAATTAAACGTGCAATTTAGATTGAAAAACTAACATCCTAAATGAACACATTTTTTTTTTATTTCAAAATTCTAAATAAGATTACTATTCTAAATATGCAAGATTGCCCTAAGACGAGGAATATTCTAAAACAAACCTAGTCTTAATTCAATTTTTTTTTGAGCGACTTAAATGATACGACAGCACATCCAACAAGATAAGATTGATATCGAAAAATTAACGAACCATATCTCGCATATGAGATCGGGTTAGTCAATTTTAAATAAATCACGAATCAAATCTCGAGTGTGGCAATTGTGAGTCGGATTTTGGGTGCGAAAATCAGATTGTCAATCCCTAATTTGAGGAGTTATTTCATGTTGGAATCTCAACTATACATTAAAGAATAATTCCACTGAAAAAGCAAACTATATGAATAAAATAAATGATAAAAACTACCTAATGTATTTTCCTTTTTTATTTCCTTTTTACACGTGACTAGGGGTGGGTCATGGAAGGGCAGCCGGTCAGAGGTCCGGCAGGGGGAGCTCCAGCGAGGTCCGACGAAGGAACACTTGGGCAGCAAGGACAGCAGAACAGGGGAGGCGCTCGGGGCACGAAGCAGTGACGTCCAGAGACGGTAGCAGGGCGTCGCGGGCAGAGGGCTGCAGATCCGGCTTGGGTGGTCGCTCGGCAGAGACTCAGCGAAGGTCGGCACGAGAAACGGATAGCAGAAGGGTCTCCGGCCGGCGGGTCGCAGGCGAGGCGGGGTTGCAGCATCCAGCAGGCGGAGGAGAGGCAGGCGCTCGGGCAGAGAGATATCGGAGTGGCTGAAGTAGGGGTGAGCGTCCCAACACTGCAGAGCAGGGCCGCCGACGACACCGTGAGCAGAGACAGGAGCATAGCGGGGAAGCTCGGACGATTGCAAGGCACGGCGGTGCTACTCGAAGGCGGTGCTGGCGTCGGCGCGGTTGAGCAGGGACCGGACTTCGGCTGCTGGGAGGCGACCGGTACGGGGACGAGCGGACAGGAAGATGCGTCGGCGAGGCGCGGCGACGACTGGCGGCGTTCAGGCGCGGTGCGCGCGGGCTAGCGATGCGGGTGCGGCGGTCGGCGGCTGCACAGGGGACCGGCAGCTGTGGTTGCACGAAGAGGAAGATGAACAGCCCCCCTGCTTTTTCCCTTTTTCTGCTGGCCGGTCACTTCCCTCGAGAACTTCTTCTCTTTCTTCCTGTTTTGCTTTTTTTGTTGTCAGCAGAAAGTCACTTTCTACTGCCTTTTTCCTTTCTTCAGCAAAAGCAAAACCTTCTTTTACTCCCATAAAACCCTAAAAACGAAGTGAAATTTTCCTCTTTTGGCTCGAATTTTTTTACCGAGCCATCGAGAGAAAAAGCCCCTAACCCAACGTTTTTTAACCTATTTATAGGCCACCGCTTAGGTTTTCTTTAATTTTTCCAAATCGATATCCACGAAAATTCTTTTTTCAAAAGCAATATTCGTTTTGTCTAACGCAATATTTACTTTTCACATCAGCCTTATCCAAAAAATTGATCATATCCCAGAAAAATTTCAAATTCGTAATTTTCACGAAATAATTTTCGATTATAAAAAAAAAAAAATGGGCTTTGGCCAATTTGCTCGTTTTATGAGCTTAGTCCGGCCTGCCAAGTTAAAGCTCAGAAACACTAATTCCAATCTATCTGCCACCGGTCCAATGCACAAAATGTAAATTAAAAATAAATGCACTTAAATTTATATACTATGCAATTAAAATTTTTTTAGGGATAAAAGTAACCCCTAATTTTTTATGCAATAAATAAATGACTGGATTACCAAAATTTAGGTGTCAACATGCAGGAAGTCTGGTATTATATGAAAGTTTTGATGAAGCAGTATTCTTTGATACTACATATTTGAATAATCAATATGAGGTGCCTTTCGCACCTCATGGTCAATTCACACTTTTTGGTTGTGGGTTGGTGTCCAACGGGGATTCTAACACAAGATTAAAATGTGGAAAAAGAAGAGCTCGTTTGATATTTCATGCAATGGTATATTGATATTCTTAAAACAATTCTTAATTTTTTTTTTCATTTAACAGGACTAAGTGGTGAGATAAAGTTAACCTTATAGTATTATTAATCTTTTGAGGATCACAGCACAACCTTTTAAAATAAAAATTATTGATCAATACATTCACCTGATGGACATTCATCATACATGGTGATTTGTGTATTTAGCTATTTTTCACGGGACAGAGGAGTGATGTTAAAGGGAGAAGAATCTCTTATAGTTGGGAGAGAGATTCTTAAATTTTGTTTGTGATCAACAGTTGAGACCTGCAAAATCCTAAACTTTTATTTTATAAAAATGTTGTGGACTATTTCATAGAGAAGCCTTTTTGTATGTATATGTTATTTAGTATCATCACCCATTTCTTCGGAAAGAGTGAGCTTCTTGGATTCGCATTCTCATTCAGTACCATTTACTCAACAAAGCTACCCACCATCTCTGATGTGTAAACCATCTCCCTGAGCAATTCTAGCATGCAAGAATTTTTCCATTTGTGCACCCACAATTGATGCATTATAAACATGGGATCAGCTAACATTCAATTGAGGCCATCCATCTCAAACTTAGTTTCTCATTTCTAATTTCTCATTCATAAGAAAACAAATTCATGTCCATATCACTCTTTCTAGCAGTACACAGAAAGCAAAAATAATTACAATTCCAAAAGCGTTACCTTCTCAAATGGCACATAGCAAGAACTTCGCATATTTTCAAGTACAAACACAAACTCTCCCCCCTTGATCTGCTGTTTCTCTTGTGATATGTTAGGCTCGATTAAAGTCTTCTGCTAAGTACTGTTTTCAAGAGTTGACTTCAAGTATCCAACCATGGAACTTCTAAACCTGTGAAGAACACAAGTAGTTACTAGAACAACATAAAAACGAACAACATAATATATTTGAGGAAAAAATAAAATAAAGAGATATCAATGCATACCGACCAACAAGATGAGATTATAATAGACTCTGCCTCCCAAACATAATAAGAACAATTCTTATCAAGGACTAGTCTACAAGACATGACTACGGTACACCGGTTTAATTCCAGCATTACACCAAGGGACAGCTGCATTCCTTCCAAATTTTTTTACAATAGATTGAAGGTCACTTTGCTTTGGAACAAGCTGCTACGTATTTTAAAAAACAAAAATGAGCACTAATTTCACAGCTAGTAATCAAAACATCTAAATCCTTGAATTAAAAACAATGGATTTGGTTTTTCTCGGTGGTTTAAAGCTGGATTCCGGGAAGCAAAATCACAAACATCAGGTGGAGGTCACCCAATGGGGTTTCTTCATACGAAAGTGAGAAGGGGCAAGCACTGGCGGTAGGAGATGATCTTGTTGACGTACTTGTCAAGGGCTTTCGAAGCTCTAAATGCTTACTCCACGGCTAAGCCATTATTCATCTACGCAGATGATTTTCTTCCATTCTTAGCTCGTGGAATTTGGGACTGAACAAAACAGTCCAAGGGGACTCTATCACCCTCGCTCTCCGCCTCACCAATCATCATTTCCACCTCGGCACCGCATTATCCCTTTGTAATTGTGCCACGGCCTTTGCTCAAGTACCTCGGCAGCAGAGGAGAGTCGCGACGCACCAGAGATCAATCGAGTTTCTTTGAAGTCATCGGAAAAAAGAAAAAAGAAAGAGGAATTTCAGAGGACGCAGAGTAGAAGAAGACAAATAGGTTCGATCCAAGACCCTCAAAGCCATCGCTTTCATGATCTTCAACTATTATGATTTGCTTTTCCTTTTATATTCCCCCACGCGCGTTTACTAAGGGTCGTATCAAATGCTCACGTAATCTGCCAATTCAACCATCACCTCATTTTGTCAAAAAAAAAATAAAGGCCACCTCATTAGTATACCGCAGGATATTAAATTTTAGTAACTCTAGTATCGTTAAAATAAAATTGCATTGTTTTAAGATCTCAATTGGCTATAAAAAAGTTAAAGAACTAATGGTACATTATAAAACAAAATACCTAAATTAAAGAACTAATGGTGCATTATAAAACCAAAACACCTTCTTATCTAACTTCTTCTTCTTTAATCTGGAAAAAGAAAAAATTAAGTGACACAGATTATCTCCTTTAGCAAAGCTAGCAGATGGACAGTCTTCACACATCATCTATTCACTTCACTCATAAAATAGCTGCTGAATCGGTTTCCCATGAATATGACATTATCAGAGTCATGGAAGGTATCAATCAAGTATGCCTCGTGACATGAAGCAAGCTTGCTCTATCATATTTTCGTGTTGATCAAGCCAAAAAATATTTATATTCATATTGAGAACTTTTCAGATTTATTAGCTGAGTAATAATTAAGTCTAGGCGCCAAATTCCTGCAAATAATAATAATAATAAAAAGTTGAAAAACTGTCACCAAATTTTGGTCTAGTACACTGCTCTTCGCAATGTCATAAGGTAAAGTGGATTGACCACAATAATTTAATTGAAAGTTTTGAGCCATGATTCACTCTGAAATGGTTGCACTTGACAATTTTGTTTAGCACATCAGTAGCCTGATGGACGAAGCTTGTATCAATATGGATTTCAAATTGGAATTGAGCGATCTTCTGGGGACAAAAATAAAAAAGGAAAAGATAAAACGTGAAGGCACAAAAATCAAAATCGGCCACTTGGGGCGCGCATGATAATAGATTGATTTTTCCAATCCCAAAAACATATTTAAAATAGAAATCCGTCTGATAACACAATTTTTTTTCCTAGTTATGGAAAAAAATAGTTAAGAAATAGATTTGGTACAAAAGTGGGAAGTAATTTTTTTTTTCTTTTCTAATTCCTAAAATAGAAATTAGAAATAAAAACTATTTTCACCACTCTTTGCTACTACTAGCCGGCCACCGGCCACCATCTACCGACCTCTACCACCAGCCATCTCCCGCCACCACCCAACTAGGAGGGAGAAATTTTGTATCGTTATCAAATGAATTTCTATTCCGAAAATAGAAATTTTATATTGTTATTAAACACGTACTTTTGCTCATAAACTTATCCAAAGAATAAAAATAGAAAATATATTTATGAGGTTGTCATTTGCGCCCTTGATTTCCCTCAAAATTATTTCCTTAAGAAGCCACAATCAATCCAACACATATGAGTGTTGCGAGCCAACACTACTATAACAGCGGGTGCCATTTGAACTTGTACTACACCATGGTTGTCATGCCTTTCCTATGGAAGATAATGATCTTCCTTTGAATCCATATGAACTCGACCAGCTTTCTCTATCTCTGTTTGATTTGGACCTCCTTCCTCCTTTAGAATAAGGTCGAGTATGTAAAAGGTTGACCAAAATTGGACCACACTATGTGTCATGGGTTTTTAGTCGACCTCTCTATCTAGATGCGCTACTCCCGTGAATATCCAATTACGTCATCAAACAAGTTGGGTAACGATTTTTGTTCATCTCAGCATGACACCAGAGATTGCTCAGACATATTTGACTGTGTTCATCTTAGTCTGTTTCAAGCATTTGATTTGTTTCGATTGGCTAAGGCTATTGGAGCATGACGACACCTCAATTGCTCGCGGATTAGATGGAATCCACACTTCCTAAAGATTCCTTTGGATGCTCTAAGGCAAACTTGGCAACGACCCCATTCGGATTGGTCAAGTATGTAGAGGAAATCTGAACAACGTAACAATGAAAATAAGACGATCTTTACTATGGCGAGACTATGGGTTCCACTTGCGCCAAACTCTGATATGAGCGTTGGCTTGCAAAACATGCCTGTTCGGATTGGTCACGACTTGTTGAGGAAGTGATTCTAAGGGAAGCGAGGGGGGTAATTTAGATTCCAATGCCTTCTGCATTTCCTTTCTCGGTCTCTACCAGAAATTTTTTAATATCTGCTCCTTCAATTTAGCTTCAAAATACCATGAAATACAGGCTTCGCATCATGCTGCTGACAATGGTTGAGAAACTTTACGTTCCCCCTTTTTCTTCATGATTTGTGATGCCAAGCGCATTAACCCAAGATAAAGTGGATGCCTGTTGGATAGCCAGGGTCTTCCAAGTTGCCCCGTGAGATTTGTCACATAGAATTTATTAAATATCAAAGTCACACAGCTCTGATAATACTCTCACAAGAGAAGCTCTTAAAGAAGGAGATGAGTACACTACTTTACTCGCCGAAATTCCTTTTCACTCTCCACCATATGAAACGATTACAAGACTCACCTATATATAAGCCTAGAACATGACTCTTGACATGTCTTTGATACATGAAAAGACGTATATAAAGACACTTTAACATGTGTGCCAAAAAGACTTCCATCGGAAACTGAATAGCGTTTTGACCAAAACATAAAAAGTCATGAGAGATAGGCGGTGATATCTTCAATATTGCCCCTCACCGACTACTGTTGGTAAAATTCTAAACGCAAGTCAACGTGTCGAACAAGTGACATAACAATAAGAAAGAGTATTGTCCCACAGAGATCAATCATTAATAAACTAATTAAATATTAAAATAGATTAATTCTCAAATTTATCTAACAAATCAAAATATAATTGAGAATAAATTAAAAACAAAATTTGGAGACTAAATGTAGTAAATCAATTAGATAAATATGTTAGAGCATCTGATTTCACCATAATCACTAGATACGAATTTCAAATTGTTGTGGGTATAAGAACAATATCAAACATGTGATAGCAGAATTTCCTAATCCATTTACTATCATATCTCTAGATATAACAAATCTACTCAGTTTATTAATCCACTATATCTCTATGTGAATTAAAATAAACATAAGTGCATTAAAAACTATGAATATTTCCGGCTTACAATGAGTTTTTGGATTACCTTATCACCTAAAGCTACACAAATAACGCGATATATCTATATCCACGTTTAATTCGTGATTGTATATTATAATAAGCAATTGCATATTATCACTTATCAGTCTCAAACATGCACATCAGATCATTCAAGTTATGGTCAGTCACTCAAAAGCATTATGCACAATAATATATAACTCACATAAATGAAATTAATTGTAAAATATAAAAATCATGAAATTCACATTATCATAGTTAGGCTACATCGTAACCCTAGCAAAAGAAAATTAGAACATAATATAAGAAGAAATAAAAATAAAAATCAAACACAGCATCTTGAATCAAATAACAAGAATTTTGTCATCACTTTTGTCTTCTATTCAAAATACTTGAAAAACTCTTAGAACAATAAAAAAAAAAAAATGATCTAACAAAAACCTAGTTGCCCCATCAAGCTCTCAATATTCTCCTATTTATAGGATATGTCCAAGATCCTTATTTCCAAGCAATTGCGCATAAAATTAGAGAGTAAATTGGAGAATCTTTGATTTGATATCCATCTCCCAACGCTTTTTGATTTGAATTTCTGATTTTTGCCATTCTTTTCCTTATCTTCTCCATATTTCATTATTCTGCATAAATAAGGAAAATTCAAATAATCATAAGGAAATCCAAATATTTTCTTATAGATATTGCATTATTTGTTACCTAAAATAAGTAAAATAACTCTATTTTTATAGAGTTATCAAACCCCCAAGCTTAACATTTTGCTAGTCCTCGAGCAAAATCAAGACATAACACATACTCAAGCTAACAACCTCCTCCATGTCATCTTTTCATAATTGTTCAAATTCACAATTCAAAGAAAAACACAAATTTCATCCAAACATCGAAATTGATTTTTAAGTTAAGACTAATTCTAACTATGTGATCCAAGTTTGTTTGTGTGAGTCCTCATCTTTTTCGAATTATATGCAATCTAGATAAATTCATATTGACATGCAACCTCTAAAAAATTCTCAATAATAATGACCAAATTTCATAGGTTTGCTTTTCATTCCTCTCTCCACTAATGAAAGCTAATTATCCAACCAAAAATCAATAGGACTTTTCTTGGTTTGTAATGTAAGGCCAAGCTAAATGTGAGATAACGGTAATTTTAAGCTCAAATTACCCATCAAAACGTTGATTTCTAGGATCTAATTAGAGCCAATGTCATTGTCCAATTTCACTCATTCAAAATAATTTTTCTACCACCATATACAATCATTCCTTTTTCTTTTTCTTTTTTTTGTGAATTGCTTTATGGCGGAGTTTCTCTCAAAGTCTCTCCTAATGTAACATGAAAATTTCCAACCCATTAAGTATCCAAAAGGCTCACTTAATTGAAAGTTGGATAGGGAACCATAAAAGCAATTTTTTTTAATACACCCTAAACAACCATAGCAATCACTTCTTCTTTTTTCCATACTCCATTCTCCCTCCTAAATTTCTATTCGGCTCAAATAATTTTTTATCCCAAAAAAAATCAATGTGTTCATAGGACATGGGACAATGATATAATTTGATAACGGCTAAACTAAACATATATGGGTGTCAATTAAAAATTGAGTAATAATTAAGGCTCAATGGGGTGACTAGGAATAAATAAACAGGGTTAGCTTAAAAGGCTCAATCGATCCAAAAATTGCCTAAATCATTTTCTCAGTTAGATGTAACTTACAATTTCACCTTAAGAGAAAATCAAACAAATTCTATGATTTGGTGAAATCTAAGAAAATTACATACTTCACATGAATGTTTTCTAGATTTACACACAATTTAAAAATTAAGGACTTTTAGTGCTTAGTAAGTGGATCAACATAATCAGAATTAAAATTAACTCACACATCAATTGCAAGTTTAAATAAAATTTAAATTTTCCCATTGCAAAAATTCACAACAAGGAATGTAATCATGATAGACCAAAAAAAAAAAAGATTTAGCCAAAAATTTTGTCTCCCTCGCAAACTTGAATGAAGCAGTGTCCTCAGTGCGAAAAATAGAAATAGAAAGTAGGATAAGTTCATAGATGACCTTGATGATTAAACTCTTGAAAGATGATCTCTAAAAAAAAAAAATTAACCTAGATAAAACGGAGAAAAGTTAATCTTTTTTTTTTTTACAAAACATAAACTTAAAAATAAATGAAAAAACATAGTTAAAATGCTTGGGTTGCCTCCCAAGAAGCGATTACTTTATAGTTTTCAGCCAAACTATCTCATATGTCACTATTAAGGAGGATGAAGTTCAATGGTGGTATTCTGCTTGTTGTAACCACCTTCAAAGTAGGGCTTCAAACGTTGATCGTTCAAGTTGAATGTGCCCTTAGTGTCATGCGCAACTTCAACTGTTCCATATGGGAATACCTGTGTAACTGTGAAAGGATAAGACCATCGAGACCGCAACTTTCCTGGAAAAAGTTTAAGACGAGAGTTATAAAGCAAGACTTTTTGACCAATTTTGAACTCTCTTCTAAATATGTGTTTGTCATGCCATCTTTTTATATGCTCCTTATACAACTTAGAATTTTCATAGGCCTTATTGTGAAATTCCTCCAATTCATTCAGTTGCAATAATCTTTCTTCACCTGCAGATTGCATGTCAAAATACAAACATTTGAATGCCCAATATGTTTTATGCTCTAATTCCACTAGTAAGTGACAAGCCTTCCAAACACTAGCCTAAAAGGAGACATCCCAAATAGAGTTTTGAACGATGTCCTATAGGCTCGAAGTACATCATCAAGTTTTATTGACCAATCTTTCCTAGAGGCATTCACTGTTTTTTTCTAAAATTCTATTGATTTCCCTATTTGAAACCTCTACTTGACCATTAGTCTGAGGATGATAAGGGGTTGCAATCTTATGCGTGACTTCGTATTTACTCAAAAATGCTTCAAATTGTTTGTTGTAAAAATGTGTTCCCTTATCACTTATGATTGCCTTAGGAGTGCCGAATTGGGTAAAAATATTTTTCTTCAAGAATTTCACCACAATCTTATTTGTTGGCAATACTACAGCTTCTACCCACTTAGACACTTACTCCACAGCCAATAAAATGTATAAATTTTCATAAGAAGGTGTAAAGGGTCCCATGAAATTAATACTCAAAACATCAAATAATTCACACATAATAATGTTGTTTAAAGGCATCTCATTTTTTCTTGAAATATTTCTAATTCTCTAACACATATCACATGAGGCTACATAAGAGTATGCATCTTTAAACAGTGTGGGCAAATAAAATCCAAATTGTAAAATCTTAACTGCAATTTTGGTGGCACCAAAATGGCCACCTGCCTCTTCATCATGACAATGATATAGAATGTTTGCCCTCTCTTTGTCTGGAACACATCTTCTTATGACCTGGTCTGCACATACTTTAAATAAGAAAAGTTCTTTCCAAAAATAATTTTTAACATTAGAAAAGAAATTTTTTTTTCTATTGATATGATAATTCATGAGGAAGAACATTACTTACCAAATAATTTACAAAGTCGGCATACCAAGGAATTTTTGTGGACTTGATGGAAAAAATTTTCTCAGAACTCTTCTAAAATTGGTCTTATCTCTTCTTTTGAATTTGGAATTCTTAATAAGTAATCTGCAATTAGATTTTCAGTCCCCTTCTTATCTTTGATTTCCAAATCAAATTCTTGTAGCAATAGATCCACATGATCAACTGGGGTTTTGATTTTTTCTTTTCAAGCAGATATTTAAGAGCAGAGTGGTCAGAATAAATTATAAATTTTGGGCCAATTAAATAAGAATGAAATTTATCAAAAGCAAAAATACCGCCAAAAGTTCCTCTTTTTTATTGTTGAATAATTCAATTATGCACCTGACAAGGTTCGACTGGCATAGTATATGGTTCGAAAGACTTTATTCTTCCTTTGTCCCAAAACAGCTCCTACTACAGAATCGCTAGCATCACACATTAGTTCAAAAGGTAAATCCCAATTTGGTGCTGACATTAACTTCTCATTTAAAATGTTAAAAGCCTGCGTGCATTCAACAGAAAAATTAAAATGAGCATCTTTTTTCTGAAAAATTAGAAATTTTTTTAGCAATTTTTGAAAAGTCTTTTTTAAATCACTTGTAAAATCCTATATGCCCTAAAAATTCTCTGACAAGTTTCGCAGATGTTAGTGCAGGCAATTTTGCAATGACCTCCACCTTAGCTCAATCGACTTCTATTTCGTTTCGAGAAATTTTATGCCTAAGCACTATTCCTTCATGTACCATAAAGTGACACTTCTCCTAATTCAAAACAAGGTTAGTCTCCTCACATCTTTGTAAGACCAAAGCCAAATTATTTAAACAAGAATCAAATGATAAGCCAAAAATAGAAAAATCATCCATGAAAATCTCAATATATTTTTCAACCATATCAGAAAAATAGCCATTATGCATCTATGAAAAGTAGCTGGTGTATTATAAAGACCAAATGGTACTCTTTTAATAGCAAAAGTACCATAGGGACAACTGAAAGTAGTTTTCTCTTGATTTTCTAGTGCAATAGGAATCTAATTATATCCTAAATAACCATCAAGAAAGCAATAAAACTCATGCCCTGCAAGTCTTTCCAACATCCGATCAATAAAAGATAAAGAAAAGTGATCTTTTTTAGTAGCATCATTCAATTTTCTGTAATCTATACACACACACCACCCAATAACTATTCTAGTTGGAATTAATTCATTGTTATCATTTTTTCTGAACACTCATAACTTGTATAGGACTTACCTAGGAACAATCAGAGATAGGATAGATGATACATGCATCAAGTAGCTTAATTACCTCAGCTTTCACTACTTCTTGCATCTTTGGGTTCAATTGCCTCTAAGGTTGGATAGTGGGTTTATATTGTTCCTCCATAAAAATTTTGTGCATGCAAATTGAAGGACTAATTCCCTTGATATCAGCTATTTTCCATCCAATTGTACCATTATGCTCTCTTAATACTCTGAGCAATTTCTCCTCCATCAAATCTGTCATAAAAGAAGATATAGTTACTGGTAAAAAAGGAAACTCCATCTAAATAAGCATATTTCAAATGAGAAGGTAAGGGGTTTGAGTTCAAGAATTAGAGGCTCTTCAATTGATGGTTTAGGCTTTGTTATGTGTTGTCCTAACTCCTAATATTTAATTGCATTTTGCCTTGAATATGGTGGAATTGCGTCCATGAAATTTGCATACTCCTTTATCTCTTCATTCTGAATATCTTTGTCCCTTAGTCAAATCAGACATGCTTCAAGTGGATCTTTAAAAATATTTTCTTGAAAAACCTTATTCACCAACTTATCAACTATCTCAACTTTAAAATAAGAATTATCATCAAATGGATATTTCATTGTTTTAAAGACATTAAATGAAATAAGATCAATCTCGAACTCTAAGAATCAACTTCCCTTGTTGTACATCAATAAGAGCTCTTCCTGTTGCTAGAAAATGTCGACCTAAGATAAGTGGTATCTCAAAATCTTCCTCCATGTGAAGAACTATAAAATTTGTAGGAAAGATAAATTTGTCAACTTTTACCAAAACATCTTCCACAATACCTCTCGGATATTTAATTGATCGATTATCCAGTTGAAGTGACACCGTGGTTGCTTTTACTTTGCTCAATCATAATTTCTTGAAAACTGAATAAGGCATCAGATTAATACTTGCACCTAAATCACATAATTCTTTTTCAAAGTAAGAATTTCTAATAGTGCAATGAATAGTAAAACTCCCTGGATCTTTTAATTTCGGAGGTAATTTCTTTTGTAGGAAGGCCGAACACTTCTCATTTAACTTCACAGTTTCATAATCCTCTAGTTTCCTTTTGTTTGCCAAAATCTCATTCAAAATTTTTGCATGACTAGGCATTTGCACTAAGGCATCTGCAAAAGTAACGTTAATGTGCAATTTTTTAAATACATCAAGAAATTTAGAAAATTGCATAACTATTTTGTGCTGCTAGAATCGCTAAGGGAATGGAAATGACGGCACATATGGCTTGGGATCATCTAGAAAAAGTTTACTCTTGCTTGTCTCATTTGATTGTTTATTGATCACATCTTCCTTGTCTCTAAAGATCTCCTATTTGACATCTTCTTCTCCCACTTGTTTACCACTTCTCAGGGTTATAACCTTTATGTTATCAATTGGATTTTTCTTTGTGTTGCTCAGCAAAAAACTCTGTTATCTCCCTGACATCATGTTTGCTAACTGACCCACTTGCATCTCCAGATTTTTTATTGAAGCCTCTTGATTTTGAAATCTCAAATCCATGCTTTTGATGAAGTCATGAGTCGTGTTAGCAAGTTTGGTGACTATATCTTCCAAATTTGACTTTGTCACTTTTGACTGTTTGAATCCCGGTGGTCTCATCACATTCTGATTATTCCATGAAAAATTTGGATGATTGTACCATGCCGGATTGTACGTGTTGGAGTATGGATAATTCTATGACCTGTGAAAATTCCCAACAAAGTTATAATTTTCACTAGATTGTTTAAAAGTATTACCTACTTGACACTCTATACTAACATGTCCTCCATTACAAAAATCATATGTTAAATTCTGAATTTTTATAGCTGAAACACTCATATTATCTAGCTTTTTGTTGAGTACTTCAAATTATGCAGCAATTGCAGCAAAAGCATCCACTTCGTGAACTTCGCTAGCTTTTCGCATTAGTAGTCTCTTAATAGGCCACTGATAACTATTGGATGCCATCTCCTCTAATAGATTTTAGGCTTCTTCTGGTGTTTTATTATTGAGAGTTCCCCCTACAACTGCATCAATCATAGAACGAAGATTTGTATTAGAGCCATTAAAAAAAGTTTGTACCTACATCCATACGAGTAGTCTGTGATGTGGGTATCTCCTAAGAAATTCTTTGAATCTTTCCCATACTTTATATAATGATTCATTATCCATCTACATAAAATGAGTAATATTATTATGCATATTTTTAGATTTTGTAGGTGAGAATAACTTACCAAGAAATTTCTGAGCCATATCATTCCATGTAATGATTAATTCTGCAAGAAGAGAAGAAAGCCAACTCTTAACTTTGTCTCTAAGAGAAAATGGAAATAATCTCAATCTAATAGCATCATCTATAACTCCATTATATTTAATGGTGTCGCAGATTTCAAGAAAGCCATTGGTGTGAGCGTTTAGATCATTGGTAGCTCACTGAATTCCATTGATTGTTGAAGCATCTGAATGAATGACGGCTTGATCTCAGAATTGTTTGCTTGAATTGCAGGTCTTCTGATACTTGATGTGGTACTTTGAACTGTTGGCGCAGCATAATCTCTTAAGAGTCCACATGGATTTTCATTCTCACATTCTGCCATCTTCTTAGCGTGATTTCTCCATTCTCTTAGTCGCTTTTTGAATGTACGCTCTATTTATGGATCAAGCTTAGCAAGTTCCCTTGTTGGCTACGTGTCATAAACCGATGCACACCCTAAAAAAAAAGAAAAAAAAAAGAAAGCTAAATTAAACTTAGAATGATCTAGTATCAATATTAATTAGTATTAAACAAACGATCCCCGGCAATGGTGCCAAAAACTTGTTCGTAAAATTCTAAACGCAAGTGAACGTGTTGAACAAGTAATATAATGATAAGAAAGAGTATCGTCCAATGGAGATCGATGATTAATAAACTAATTAAATACTAAAATAGATTAATTCTAAAATTTATCTAACAGATCAAAATATAATTGAAAATAAATTAAAAAAATTGGAGACTAAATGCAGTAAATCAATCAGATAAATATGTTAGAGTACCTGATTTCATCGTAACCACTAGATATGAATTTCAAATAGTTGTGGGTACAAGAATAATATCAAACATGTGATAGCAGAATTTCCTAATCCATGTACTATCTATCTCTAGGTATAGCAAATCTACTTAGTTTATTAATCCATTATATCTCTATGTGAATTAAAATAAATATAAGTGCATTAAAAACTATGAATATTTCTGGCTTACAATAAGTCTTTTGGATCACCTTATCACCGAAAGTTACACAAATAACGCTCTATATCTAAATCGACATTTAATTCATGGTTATATATTATAATAAGTAATTGCATATTATCACTTCTTAGTCTCCAATATGCACATCAAATCATTCAAGTGGTGGCCAATAATATGCAATTGCTTATTATACAATTCACTTAAAGGAAATCAATTGTAAAACATAAAAATCATGAAATTCACATCATCATGGTTAGGCTACATCGTAACCCCAGCAAAAGAAAATTAGAATATAGTAGAAGAAGAAATAAAAATATAAATCAAACTCAGCACCTTGAATCAAAGAACAATAATTCTGTCATCACTTTTGTCTTCTCTTCAAAATACTTGAAATACTCTTAGAACAATTTTAAAAAAAAAACGATCTAACGAAAACCTAGCTGCCTCCTCAGGCTCTCAATGTTCTCATATTTATAGAATATATCCATGATCCTTATCTCCAAGCAATTGCACATAAAATTAGGGAGTAAATCGGAGGATATTTGATTTGATATCTATCTCCCAACGCTTGTTGATTTGAATTCCTGATTTTTGCCATTATTTTCCTTATCTTCTCCATATCTCATTATTCTGCATAAACAAAGAAAATTCAAATAATCAAAAGGAAATCCAAATATTTTCTCATGGATATTGCATTAATGTTGCTTAAAATAGGTAAAATAACTCTATTTTTATAGAGTTATCAACTACTCTCTTTAAGGATAGTCCTCGTGACCATACCAAGCTGAGCTCGAGACTCTTCAAACTTTGCAGCTCCAAGACCTTTGGTGAAGATATCAGCAACTTGATCACCTCTCTTGATGTACTTCATCTTGATCTTGCCCTCCAACACTTTCTCTCGCAAAAAGTGATAGTGGACTTCCACATGCTTAGTAGATTCTCTGCCAAGCTTTTAGCGGATAGATTATCACAATACAATATTGTTGAATAATCTATTGACTGATGAAGATCATCCAATAACTGCACTAGCCACGTGTTCTCCTGAGTTACCATTACTGCTGCTCTTTATTCAGCTTCTGTTGTGGACAAAGACATAGTCGGCTGTCTTTTACTGCACCAGGATACTACTACTGATCCAATATTAAACGAGTATCTAGTAGTTGATCGCTATATGTGTTGATCTCCAGCATAGTCAGCATCACATTGACTGACCAACTCACTCGCTGATTCCTTTTTCTACAAAAACCCAAAATCAAAAGTCTTCTTTACATGCCTCAGGATACGCTTGGCTACATCCAAGTGGGGCTTCCTTGGCTTCTCCATGAACCGACTCACTACTCCCACTGTAGAAGCGATGTCAAGCCAAGTTATGGTAAGGTAAATTAGACTACCTACCAGTTGCCTATACATAGTCGAATCTTCTAGCTCTTGACCTTCTTCAGCACATAGCTTTGCGTTCCCATCAACGAAGTAGATATAGGTTTGCAATCAAGCATTCCGAATTTTTTCAAGAGATCACATGCATACTTTTGTTGACATAAGAATAATCCTTCCTTTGTCCTATCAATCTCGAGCCCCAGAAAGTGTTTTGGTTCTCCAAGCTCCTTCATCTGGAATTGCATAGAGAGGTTGGCTCTAATTCGACATATCTCACCTTCATCATCTCCAACAATGATGAGATCATCCATATAAACCAACACAGCTGCCACATTTCCATCTTATGCCTTCACGAATAGGCTCGAGTCTACTGGAGCTACATTATAATCGTTCTTCAACAAGAATTCCGCAATCTTTTCATACCACACTCTCGAGGCTTGCTTCAAGCCATACAACGCTTTCTTTAGCTTGCAGACATATTTTGGATGAATTTTACTCTTGAAGCTATTCAATTGCTACATGTATATCTCTTGCTCGAGTTCTCCATGCAAGAAAGCATTCTTCACATCCATCTACCACACATTCCATGACTAACTTGCTGCAAGTGCTAATAGAACTCGAACTGTGGTAACCTTCGCCACCAGGCTAAAGGTTTCTTCATAATCAACCCCATATTTTTACGAAAATCCTCAAGCGACTAGACGTGCTTTATACCTCTCAATTGACCCGTTTGGTCGAGTTTTAAGTTTATAAACTCATTTGCAAGAAATATGACGTATCTCTTCAAGTTTCAATACCAAGTCCTATGTCTCATTCTTCGGCAAAAGATCTCTTCAAGTACTATAACTTGGCACAAATGACACTTAAGTGTTATAATTTATGAAAGTGACACTTATGTGCCAAAATTGGAGAGAAATGGATCACTTAAATGCCACTCCAGCCAAAATCCGGCTAAAACGTTGACGTATCAATTTTCCAGCGAAGCAAGTGCAAAATGGCATCGTTTTGCAGGCTAACATAGCCAGACAATGCAAAAACGACGTCGTTTTGGTGTTGACGTGGTAAAAAATATATAAAAATTAATTAAATTAAATTTAAAAAAAAAATTAATATTAAAAAATTTTGAAAAAATAAAAATTTCAAAAAGAATTTCAAAAAAAATTAGAAAAAGGGAGGGAGGCGGCTAAGGGCTCCCCCCTTTTCCTTTTTTATTTTCTTTTTTATATTTTTTAATTTTTTTTTAATTTTGTAATTTTTGTAATTTTTAAAATTTTTAAATAAATTTAGTTTTAAATTTAATTTAATTAATTTCTATATTAAATTTGTTACCATGTCAACACCAAAACAACACCATTTTGCATTCGCTTCGCCGGAAAATTGACATGTCAGCATTTTGGCCGGATTTTGGCTGGAGTAGCACTTAAGTGATCAATTTCTTTCCAATTTTGGCACTTTAGTGTCACTTTCATAAGTTTTGGCACTTAAGTGTCTTTTTGTGCCAAGTTATGGCACTCCAGGAGTCCGCGTATCCTCATTCTTCTTTAGTGCAAGGATTTTTTCTTCCATGACCTTCCTCCATTCTGTAACCTTCGAGGCTTCTTTATATGTCAAAGGCTCGACCCTGCCAATATCTTCAGTCAATGTCGCATTGGCATACTTGGGGTTTGGCTTCCTTTGTCTCGTTAATCTCCAAAGTTGAGGCTCCTTCTATTCAATTTCTTCGACCTGACTTAGTCGAAGTTCTTTTATTGACCTTGGATGCTCACCAAATGAACTTGTTGATCCTGGTGATTGCGCTTCAACATCTTTTTCAACAAGCTGATTCTTTTCGAATTCCTTCAACCTTTCTCCGACCTCTTTGTCGAAATACTGTGAATTTGGCAATTTGACAACTTGAGGTGATCAGCAAGACGACATTTCATTGAACACCACATTCCTTTAAGTATAGCACCTTCCTATTATAGGGTTGCAGCACTTCCACTCCTTTCGTTGATCATCATATCCCACGAGCATGAAGCAGACCACCTTCTTGTCAAATTTGCTATGAAGATGATTGGCATAAATGCATAACATGCGCATCCAAAAACTCTAAAGTGACTTGCCATAGGCTTGCAATTCCATAGCTTTTCATATGGTAACATAAAACCAAGCCTTGCTTGTGGCACAGCCTGTTAGTCACATGAATCGTCGTCTTCATACATTCGGCCCAAAACCTCGGTGGAGCATTTTTCACATGCAACATTCTCATGCATGTCTCAACTAGATGCCGATTCTTTCTTTCGGCAAAATCCATTCTGTCGCGGCGTATACGGACAAGTATACTATCGATGTATCTTGTACTCTTACAAATACTTCATAAACTCGTAGGAAGTGCACTATCCTCTGTTATTAGTGCGTAGACAACGAATTTTTCTACCTACTTCACTTTCAACATTCTTCTTAAACACCTTAAATTTGATAAACACCTTGGATTTTTCCTTCATGAAGTCAACCCAGACGTACCTGGAGAAGTCGTTGATGAAAGTGATCATATACTTGAATCTACTAACAGATAGCTGTTCACTAGACCAAACACATCTGAATGAACGAGCTCGAGAGGCATCCGAGCTTTAAACGACAATTCCTCATACGGAAGTTGATGTGCCTTCCCATACTGGCACCTGACACAAACCACATTTTCTTGCACTTTCAACTAGGGAAGACCCCTCAGCATGTTCTTTTGCATCATCACCTTCAATTGGTGATTACTTACATGCCCAAGCCACGCATGCCATGAATCAAGTGTATCCTCCGGGTTTTGTTTACATATGCTGTTTGAGCAGACATCATCATGTAAACGGACTTTAGCCGACGTCCCTCCATGATTGGTCGACCAGTGGGCTTCACACTTCAGTACACCTTAACATCTCGCTGACCAAACACCACATAATTACCTGAGTCTGTGAGCTAGGACACAGACAATAAATTCTTCTTTATTCCTGGCACGTGATACATACTTTTCAATTCAACTTGCTGTGAATTGAACCAAGGAGTTGCCATCGTCTTGCCAACACGTCCTCCGATATAATTACACATGTTCGATAGCTTGCCTTGATCTCTAGTCATTTGACTCGAACACCATGAATCAACAATCTAGTCGAAATCATGATTAATCGACTTTTCACTTATAGAGATTAATGCCATTGCATTGTTTAACTCGACTGTGGAAGAGCCAGCAAACTCATTTGACACCACCACTACAACAAACGTTTGAAAATCTCATTCTTTATCTTCATTGAAATCATTCCTCTTCGATGATGTTGCGACATTTCCTTCAACTTTTGTTGCGATCAAAATTTCGGGTGCACCACTTAAAATTAGGCTAATAGATTGCTAAGTCTAGACTTAGCTCGGACTCTCTCAAGCTCATACCAATTCACGAATTAGGTTCAAATATCTAGCATGTAAAAGGGAGTCGCCACTAATTAGTTTACGGTAAGTCGATGAGACACCTAAGCAAAATAATGAGAGAATCATTTTACTTCTACGAACCAGAGATTTATGAGTTTGGGGACTTAATTACGTTAGATTTCTCTAATGCCCTTTCAGTGCCTTTCTCTTCTTTTTTTGAAAATGTTTGGCAAGCAGCTTGAATTAATTTTAATTCACTTTCCTAACATGTGAGGTGATCATACGGGTGCACAAAGCATTAATTTAACATCCAAGAAAACAAATAAAAAGATGTAGCACTTATCTCATAGCAACGAAAGCATCTACAGTGTTAGATCAAAATTCACATCGACAATCCTAAATATGATTTCTAACTAACACGCAATTTCTTTTTTTTTTTTTTGTTTTCATTTAATTAACGAGAATCATGCAATGCAATATTACTAATCTAACATGCAAATGATATGGCATGGCAATATGACCTACTATATGACATAAGAAAAGTAATTTCCAAAGAAATGCAATAATTAAACGTGCAATCTAAATTCATCAAATGACCTAACTCTAATGACAAGGAAATTTAAATGAACCTAATAATCACTAAATGACGTGCATTTTATGAACCTAATTCTATATGACATGCACATGATCTTTTATTATCCTAAAAATGCAATCTATTCTAGAGAATGAAATGAATTGATTCTAAGAAAAAAAAAATTGTATTTTTCATGAAATTCGTAATTAAGAAAAATGCAAAAATTATCTATCTAGATTAAGATTTTATCCAGCTTATATTAAGGATTAGGTCAAACTAAATCCTAATTTAAATGAAGATATTATCTTAACCTAGCAATTTCTAACCTAAGATCAATCTAAAAAATTAATCTAAACTTAAAATAAAACATGCAATTTTATCCTAATATGTCATGATGTACAAAGAAATGCCCTAATTCTACATGACATATGCATGATGATTTTTTTTTGGATTTTATAAAATTCGAAATTTAAAATTACCAAATAATTAAACGTGCAATTTAAATTTAAAAAAAAAAACTAACATCCTAAATGAATGCATTTTTTTTTTTTTGGATTTTTATCGAAATAGGTAAATTTCCTATCCTAGATATGCAATTTAATTCAAAGATATCATATAGCCTAGATATCATCTAAACATGCATTTTTTTTTTTAAATGACTAACCTATCATGCAATCAATCCTAATCTACATGGAATGCAAAAATACAATTTTTTTTTGTATTTTCGGGATAAATACAACAAGTAAGAGATAAATATCAAACCATCCATGATCATCAAAAATGTTATCCACTATTCGAATTGAAATTCAAACTTGATTATTTCGCTAATAAAATCGATAAATTGATCTTAAGCCTCAAAGATCAAGATATCAATTACTCCCGCGCAAATCAATTATTCCATCTAAAACCTTATAGATGAAATAAAAAATTCATGTGCGGTTACGAATCGAAGCTGTACATAATTTCAATTGTGCTAATGGTGATTATTTCAAATAAATAAACAAGATAAATAAAAAAATAAAAAATAAATAAAAAAAATAAAAGAAATCTACCAATGGGTTCCTAAACTAAGGTTAGTGAACGACGGCTTGGTGGGTCGCCGGAGCTCCGGTAAGGACCGGCGGTGGGCGGACCGGCGATGGGCGGACCGGCGACGGGCGGGGCGGAGCAGCTCGGAAAGGGGCGGCACCACGGAGGCTTCGACGGGCTGCTGGCGTCGCGATCTGTAGCAGCTATGAGCGTTGGGTCGTCGTGAGGAGGCGGGTCGCGGCGGCAGGGATCGGCGCGGCGTCCGGCGGAGCACCAAACCGGCGATATGGGCTCCGGTGGCGTCGGGCAGCAGCAGAAGGCGAAACTGCAGGGGCTTTGGGTCGCGGCTGCTGCAGATCGGGCAGCGGTGGAGCAGAGGGTCGCGATCGGAGCTTCGGACGAGCGAGCAGGGGGCCACTCGGAGGCGCGGCAGACGGTGAGATGCTGGGGCAGAAGGGCGGACGGGAGGTGATGGGTCGCGACGCGATCTCGGAGCAGTGAAGTTCGGTGGCGTCGGCGCAACACGGGTCGTCGGAGCAGAGGGCTGTCCGTCAGGGCTCCGGTGTTGAACTCGGGCGTCGTGGGCGTGAAGCAGAAGCGGAGTCAGCCGTCGCAGGGGGCGGAGTGGAAGAGGGTCGGTCGTCGCAGGGGGGCACGTCAGGCAGCAGCAGCGTCGCGGCTTCAGGCAGAGGCAATGACGCGAGCTCACGGATGGGGAGGAGCTCCGTCGCAGACGGAACGGCGGCGGTGGTGCAGCTTGGAGGCAGGCGCGCAGCGGATGCGGGAGGAAGAAGACGACCCCTCTCTCTCCTCATATTTTTTTTTTCTTTTCTGCCTCTCCCACGTCCACTCTCTGCACCTTCTGCCCTTCTGCGCTTTTTTCTTTTTTTCTTCTCGAAGACTTTCTTTTCTCTCTTGTTTTGTGTTGTCTCCCTCGAACGAAGAGAAATCCCCAAAGCTTTTTTTTTTTTTTTTTTTGCGTTGAATTTTCCTTGACCTTCTAAACTAAGAGAAGCCCCTTCGACGTGAAAAAAGAAAAAACTCAATGTGGTCGTATATTTCTATTGTCCGCCCCGAAACACTATATGTTTTAACTCTCTTATAGGCAAAATAAATGCAATCTTTTTTGGAATATTTCAATATACCAGAAGATTGCCTATATCCTCCCAATTACAAAAAATCCTTTAATTTTCCTCATATCCTGAATATTCTCCATTGTTTTAATCACCTAAAGATAATATTACAACCCAATTTTCTTAAATTTCAAAAATTCATTGTAATATTATTTCAAATCTCCATTTAGGTAATTTTTGTCATTAAAAGAAAATGAGCTTGGGTCAATTTGCTCGTTTCATGGGCTTAGCCCAGTCTGTCAAATTAAAGCTCAAAACCATTAATTTGAACCCATCCACTATCGGTCCAATAAAATGCAAAAAATGCAAATTAAAAATAAATACATCTAAATCTATATGCAATTAATTTTTTCAGGGATAAAATTGACCCATAATTTTCTATGCAATAAATAAATGAATGGATCGCCAAAATTTAAGTATCAATAACTTTATTCGCTCGACGACCTCTGGCAAAGTGACTCTCCTTGCCGCAGACGTAACATCTCCCACTACGTCTTTTGCCATCGCGCTGCCAGGCTCCCTTTGGTCGAAGGCCCGACTCTCCTAGACGCTTTTGCCATCCTTCACGAGTTGGTTGTTTTTGCCATTCGACATGGCTTCTAGACTTGCCATCTTTCTTGTTAGCATCGGTTCGCCTTTGGCCCTTGAACCCTCTTTTATCACTGAAGATGACACTTTCTTCTTCCTTAATGACTATCTAAAGTCTCTTGGTTAGCCAGAATATTCTCCAGATCGATCAACATCGATTGAGTTACCCATCCACGTGTAGTCGTAATAATATCGCTATACTCCGGCTTTAACGCGTGAATAATTATTCTTCTCATTTTTGTTTTTGAGATGGCATTAGTGGGATCCAACTTTGAAATTTCGTCACAAATAGACTTAACTTTGGAGAAATATAACTCACCATCATATTTTGTTGTGACATCGACAATAGCTCGTTCTCCAACCTTTGTAGCTAGGCATCATTTAACCTTGCGAATAATGCTGCCAAGTTATCCCACGCCTCCTTGGGAGTCTGCGTGATCTTAATGTGCAGCAATAAATCATCTTCGGCAGTTACAGCAAGAGTGTAAAGAGCCTTAACCACTTTGATCTTCCATCTCCTCTGTTCATCATCGTCTCTGGGTGCCGTGGTAGTGTTGCCACCACTAATATCCCACAAATCCTAACCTAGCAAATAAAATTGTATCCGGATACTTCAATTATTGTAGTTAGAGTTGTTGAGCTTCTTAATGCTAGTAGTTGAATTTGAAACATCCACCATCTGAGTTGAAATAATGCCCGACACTACTCCAAATAACCTTGATCCCTGACCAATCGATCATAGTCCCCGACTATACACCGGTAGAACTTCAACGTATTCTAGTCCTTGACTGCTTGCACATGAACAATGGTCCTTGACCATCGTCTTCGCGAACTAGGCTCCGAAAGACTTGACTCACAGTCCTTAATAGGGTTGTGCATGGTCCGGGCGGGCGGTTCCCGACCTAGAACCGGAAACCCCCCACTAAGGACTGGTTCCGAAAAATTAGAACCAGGACGACCCGTTTGTTACATGGATCCACCAGGGAACCGGACCGCCGATCCGGTTCGGTTCCCGGGTGGATCCATGGAACCGATCTTGCGAAACAATTTTGATTTTCAACATAGAACGATCGAGTCTATGAGTTGGGAAGGAGGGGAGGAGGTCTATGGTCAGGTTTTCAACATAAAACGGTCGCGAAACAATTTTCCATGGCTGTGGTGGGTGGCGACCAACGCGAGGGGGCGAATAGCAGCAGTGGAGGAGCGGCGGCGGTGGCGTCGACGCTCAGGGAGGAATCGAAATGGCAATAGGATTAGGAGGAACCGAGAAAGAGACAGAGAGAGAGAACCGAAGACGAAGGAAATGAGGAGATAAGATCTAATCCAGGGTTTCTTTTACTAATTTTTTTAATATTAAAAAGGTTCCGGTCCGGTCCGGGTGGGCGGATCCGCCCATGGAACCGGGAACCGAACCAGTACCCACCGGTTCTGAAAAATTGGAACCGGGAACTGGACCGGTTCCCGGGCATTTTGTACACCCCTAGTCCCTGACAACCGTGCTCTTGAGCTTTGATATCAATTTTTGAATATCAGAGTTGCATAGCTTTGATAACACTCTCACAATATAAGCTCTTAAGGAAGGAGATGAATACACTACTTTACCTGCTGAAATTTCTTTTCACTCTTCACCATATGAAACGATTATAAGACGATTATAAGACTCGCCTATATATATATGCTTAAAACATGACTCTTGAATACCTTAGATACATGAAAAGACATGTCGAGATACATAGCAATAAAGACACTTTTAACACGTGTGCCGAAAAGACTTCCATCAGAAACTAAACAGATTCCCTGTCTTTGGAATAATTTTTTACCTCCTAAAATAAGAAAGAAAAACTTCAATAGAAAACCTTGCCATGAATTACCCTTAATCAGACCCAACCATGTTTCTCGGTATTTTTTTCTTCCTCTTTGCTTCGGTCCTAAAGTTACGTTTAGAGATGACCCGAAAAGAATAGAAATGAAACCATCCATCAGTTCAACTAGTAACACCTTTTGATGTAATATAACATGAAAACTAAAACACGAAGAGTCATGAGAGATAAGCGGTGATATCTTCAATACTCTCCCTCATCGGCTACTCTCTCTAAGAATAGTCCTCCCGACCATACCAAGCTGAGCTCAGAACTCTTCAAACTTTGCAGCTCCAAGACCTTTGGTGAAGATTCAACAACAGATATAAGCAGCTAAAAAACTTGTACGCTGAAAGAAAACTTCCAACATATTGGTGACCTTCAGCTGAAAGTAGCAATGTCACACACCAATCTTTCTAGGGAAATTACTGTGTGTCTGACCAATCTGACATTTTAAGCATCTTCATTCTAGCTTCCGTTTGATCTCCGCTGTCATTTTCACTATCTCTACAACAATGCGAGGGATCCAATCATCTTCACTCCTGTCGAAACAAAAGAGAGATTTGGACAATCATGAAATATAGCCATCAACTAGCATGAAGTGAACAGAATAATCCGGTAAGAGGAGCATATTCACGGGACCAAAAGTTTCTGAGTCAGTTCAGTCTTTTCTAGTTAAAAAGGGCTTTTGTAGCAATAAATTTTTTTGAATATTACCACAAAAATGTATATAATTGCCACGTCAGTTTGGAGAATGAGCAAAGCATATGCTCCTCTTAAGAAGAGCAACGAAATCCAAGTTTCAATGTATAATCTTCTGTTCATATTCATGACTTCACCGTATAATTACTATTGCTGGGTGCCATTAAATACAGATCAGTCGATGACATTGATATATTTTATGCATAGAACGCAAAAATTTTCTAAAAGGATGCACTGGACTCAACTTTACAGCGTAGCTCTCGAATTTCAAGTTTTCTTTCGCACTCAAAACATGTCAAAAGTGATAATAGAGCTTCAATGTTAGCGACAATGTAATTCTTTAATGCAGCATGATTTTCACAATAAGAGAGATGAGACATACATTCATCCATAACAATATCGTTGAAAATATTTATTGTGGAAAATTGAAGAAACGAAGAATTTTGATTTCTGTCCCTTAACTAACACTTTTCCTTAACGTATTTTTGTCCAACAGAGGATAGAATACAACATTTGTTTCCCTTGTAGGTGGAGAGAGGACCGGATTTTGTTTATACAGACTATCAATAAGTGCCTTCCATGAGCACTTTTAACTTTGTAAGAGTCGCATCTCAAGAGAATCGTACCTTTTCAACCTTTTCATAAGAGTTGCAAACTCTTCATAGCTAATACGTTTTAGTATTTAAATATTTATTACACCATTAATTAATAACATCACGTGAGCCACAATTAATCTTACTTTTAATACTTCCAATACTTCAATACAGTTGCCCTTTACCTATATCTGACAAAAACAAGGCAGAAACCAACGTAATAGGGAAGGTTGACTAGGTCGTCTGCTGGGACCTTTCC
Source organism: Eucalyptus camaldulensis (assembly GCA_019915185.1). Taxonomy (NCBI): domain Eukaryota; kingdom Viridiplantae; phylum Streptophyta; class Magnoliopsida; order Myrtales; family Myrtaceae; genus Eucalyptus; species Eucalyptus camaldulensis. The sequence continues at coordinate 23,381,601 of JAHSVA010000010.1, read as the reverse complement.
TTAGGGATTTACTTACTCAAGTTTTTATACTTCCTCTCCCAGGAAGTAGAAATTATTTCTGCCGGGAAGTAGAAATTATTTCTGATAGGAGAAACTAAATGAGTTTAAAATCTTACCCATCACGCAGATGCATTCCCTGCATATCGGCAGCTTCAGTGAGAGCCTTCCTCCATATCTTGACCGTCTCCCCATGATCGATCTCATGCTTGGCCAACGCTTTATCATAACTCTGTTTCTGTCTCCTCACTTCCGATGGTTCCACTTTATAAAAAACCGGTAGCATCAGCCGATTTTTCCTCTCTAGGATCTGCACCAGCTCCTTCAGACACCACAAAGATTCAGCGTACTGTTCTGAGAAAATGATAACGTACAAACGAGATTGTGCAATGGCTTCCGTCAGTGCCTGTGGGAAACTATGGCCCTTCCTTATGCTCTCACTGTCCATGAAAGGGACCATGCCTATCTTGACCAAGGCCTCATGCAGACTCTCAACGAAGTCTCGGACATCCGCACCCCTAAAGCTCAGGAACACATCGAACTTTGTCAGTTGAGTACAGATATCTTTGCCGATCCGTTGGACTAGTTCGCCTTCCGTACAGCTGTTGTAACAAACGACAGAGACATGCATAATATAAGCTGCCCAAGATGTCAAATCAAATGAAGCAAGCAACTCCAATTTGCTCTAAGAAGAGTAGATCATTAAGATGTCCATGCAAAAGGGCACAATAGCGCAAATTTCAGGAGACAATTTCATATTTGCTGTGATAGTGCTAGTGTGGAAGGAAATACAGAGTTGTCATGAGATCACCATATTTTACTGCGTCATGTTAACGAGTACTATGAGACATTTGTTAAACATGCGTAAGAAGAAACAAATTACTACTGAAAGGAAGAAAAGAAATAATGAAGGAAAGATAAGGCAAAATCCACATGAAGTTATACCTTCGACTGAGGCCTGGCCAAACGACCAACATGATGTAGTCAATTGTCGAAGGAAAAAAGAAACAAGGAATTCAAAGAAACTGGTTAACCCATCACAGGGAAGGAAAAATGCCACAAGAGAGAAAAACAAGGATAAGGAAATTTCAATTCCAAGTCCTTAATTTTCATTTTAAAACGATAGAGGAAATGGAAAAAAAACCTTGGTATCATCCATTGAATGATTGTAAGTAAATATATTGTGAATGACTTGCCAAACGAATGAATTGGTCAGTACCGAATTTCATACGAGTCTTTTGGTTGAGTCCGAAATTATCAAAGAAGAAATTTATGAAAATGAAAATCATGTATCAGGAGAAGATGATACGTTTGGCAACAAACCTACTCGCAAAGTATAATCTGACTAGAAATGTTTATTGGGTAATTAGGTGAACCACCGGGTAAATATGAGTATTAGGTCAAATACTCAAAGCCCAAGTATGAAGAGCGTAAGACTCCATTATAGTAATTATGATTCAGCTTCCTTTACCAAACCACTCGCAATTCCTAACTAAAGCATTTAACTATTCTACGTCATTGACATCGTTGAGAACAAGGAGAACTTTTTTGTGGCAAAGTCTATATTGCATTAAATTGATACGTTCACCAACACTGGTCACTGCTACTCTTTTTCCAACTCATATAGCAGACAACAACTTTTCTTGCAAAGAAACTAAGTCCTTGGAATCTCTTGAAGCTTCTCGAATATTTTCCAAAAAACATGAACCCTCAAATTGTCTAAAGATGGTATTGTAAAGGGCTCTGGCAAGAGTTGTCTTTCCTATGCCCCCTTATCCCCATAATCCTATCATGAGAATATCATCATCAGACTTGAGATTTAACATAGATTTCAGCTTTACCACACAACAATGTATCCCAATCATATGCTTAGCCACATGTAAGGGTGTTCAGTCTAGCTATAGAGAGATCTCCTCCACAATTCTCTTTATGGGTTTCGCTTCATCTCTAACAAAAATTCACTAACACGTTGATTCAACATTATAAAGATATGATTAAGTTTCATCAAGGAAAAAAAAAGAAACATCATGTGATTTAGCATATAAAAAACAAAGACAAAGAAGTGCATCACATCAATTACCACTTACTTATAATCCAAGCACCACCCGGCCAAGTTAGAAGCGTCACGGAGAGCCTTCTTCCATCTCTTCACTTTCTCAGAATTCTTCCCAAATTTGGACTCTAGGTAAGCCATAGCTTCCCCAAAACTTCCTCTCCCCTGGCTTACTTCGCTTCGTTCCACCTTGTAAAACACTGTCTTCACAATTAGGCCATTCTCTTCCTTGCACTCCATGACTTTCACCATCTCTTCCAAACAACGTTTCGAGAAAGCATAGTTCTTAGAGAAAACGATGATCGCGAGTCGCGATTCCTCAATTGTCTTCTCAAGCAGCTGTAATATTTCTTCTCCTTGTGACAGCTCCCCGTTGTCCCTATAAGTGAATAAACCATTCTGCTCTAGAGCTGTGTAGAGATGACTGAGGAAGTTATTGCCAACATCGGCGTTGCTGAAGCTCAAGAAGACATCGTAATTCTTCTTAAGTTTCAAAGAAGAAGAAGGAGAAGCAGCCATTGGAATTTGGCAAAACGAGGCAGGTGCTGGTGTGTTTGCTTGGAATATTGGAAAATGAAGGCGCTGAAGGTTGAACGGAGATCTTCTAAGGTAAGCTACTCCATTGGCTTCCCATTAAAATAATTGGCTGTGGCTTCCAGGAAATGGAGTTTGCAACTGGTGAGATTTTGTTTCTTTATACCCTGTTGACACCCGAAATTTTCGTCGACATTTTAAACAAATATTTTGCAAAAATTAAAAAAAAAAATTGAAATGAAAAGATTAAAAAAATTAGAAATAAGGAAAACGAAAAAAAGAAAAAAAAAAAGAAAAAAAGGAGAGAAATAAAGAAAAAGGAGAGAAAAGAAAAAAAGAAAAGCAGAGCAAACGATGGCCAAAACATCATTCATTGACCAGCAATCCCAAAATTCAGCAATTACATGCTGTTCTATTTACCTTTCTTTATCAAAACAGGACGTAACAAAACATGTTCAGTTGACAAACAAATAGGCATGAAGATCCATATGACTCTCCGCGACCATGGCAAAACTTATTTCATCAATGGTTCAACATCTACTGATCAACAGTCAAAAGACATTCGAGAGCCAACTCTGATCTAACTTGAGCATTTCATCGAGCAGAAAGTAGGCGTCTTGGCCATGAGTCCAGAATGCAACAGCCAAATAGGAAAACACAACCAAACTATCACAACAACAATATTACAGGCTCAGATTACCCAATGAACTTCGATAGTAGGTAAATTTGCCGCAAACAGCAATTAGAATCTTCAGTCACTGTTCAACACAATGAACATCCGGATATGGAAGATGAATTTATGTTCAACGTACCTTGAATGAATCGGCGAAGGATCGGAAGCCGTCGCCGTCGTCGACGCTGTCTGAACCTTAAACTCCAAGCTCCTCGACCGACCGTTCCGGCAAATCAAATCTGGCGCGCAAGACAGAGCCGAGAGAAAATGTTCGAGTCAGAGGGAGCGAACGGGAGAGGGAAACCAGAGGCTAACAACTAAACGGATCGAGAGAGAGAGAACTCACCGATCTGGTGAGCTCAATCCAGAGAGGTTCGGGTCTGGCGAAACTCTGCACCAGAATACCGAGGGCTGAGCGGGCAGAGAGCTGGCCGTCGTTGTCGTCGTCGTCGCCGCGGCCGATATCACCGATGTCGCTGATCTTTGCCCCAAACCGAGAGAGATCCGCCGAGAAACCCTCAGAACCACCGGAATCGAGAGAGATTGAGAGAAAAAGAGGGATCTGCCGAGTGAGAACCGGTAGAACGAGAACGAAACTTAACTCCTCTCGCAATCCCCGACTGCCGGCCTTCGATCTCCGATCCTCGCTAATGAGAGAAAACCCTAGCCTTCGACTCGCTCGACGGAGAAACGCTGGAGACGGAGACGGAGGCGGAAGCTTCCTCTGGTGGACGGCGCGCGAGGCGGAGATTTTCCCCCGAGGAATGGCGGACCTCTACCGAGATTGCCTGAGGCTAAGGTTTCGAGATCTACCATGGAAGCTCCATCGAGCAGTTACAGAGAGAAAGAACGATGATCATCGAGCGAGCGAGAGAGAGAATTCGATAGAGGGCCCGGGTCATGACCCGTCCGCTTCTTTGCGACTTTTAAGGTTTTCTTTTTTGACTTTTACTCTGCTTTGCATCTTTCTTTACCCGATTCCACGGATTAGCTCTTGGTAGAAAAACTGTTGCCCGGAGGTCCTTTCCCTTTCCATCTACTCATGTTCTCGTAGCATACTCTTTTGCTTTTTGGGTGTACCAAAGAACATTAATATACGCTATCAATCATTTTCATTCAGGGCTTATCTAAAATCAAATGACACCATATATAAATTCACAGAATCAATATGTAGAATACTTTTCCTTACAAATTTAATTAGACTACAAATGCTCATATGCTAATCTTTTGTCTTGGCTACAAGCCGCCATGAGATCTAATTCATTTATCGTGTGGTGTTTGTGCACTGAGTTGGATTATGATGTAATAAAAGGGTTCGTCCTCAATTGATACCCGAAAAAGTAAAGGTAAATCGAGCATGAAAGCCATGGCCTTTTGTTCCTGTATCCAGTATCGTGTAAACGGAATTGTGGTTGCAAGGACAAAACAAAAGGAGACTCTTGTCAGAAAACAACGAGTTATCGTACATTTTTTTAAAGAGATCCAAGTAGGCCAGAAAGCTAAATGAAAAGCAAAACGGCTTACATGAAGATACCTTAAAACTAAAGTTGGACATCATCTCAATTATGTTTCCGAAATAAGTCCAAGTCATTTTGGGACCTCTAAAATGTTTGTAAGTCAATTTGAAATGGGAAAAAGGGAAAGATTTTGAAGGAACTCAACTTCGGCTAAATTGCATCCCTTGAATCTAGTAAGGAAAAATTTGGAAGTCCCATATTCACATACAACTCAGTTGAGACCTCCCCGTACTTTGGAATAAATTTTAGCAACCTTCAAGTCTTAGCCTACTCAGTTTCTCCAACCTAGAAATGCTAGACGGAAGGCTTGCCAGCTTCTTGCACTTATTTAAAGAGATGAGGTTTTCCATAAATGCAGTCCCTTCAAATTGAAGTTCTTGCATTCCCTCCAACAAACAATAAGTTGTGCAGAAAGACAGACAACTAAACCAACTTCAATAAACATTCTGAAGTGCTAATGTTCAATGTGTTGAGTCTACTGCCGACAATTGATCATACCATTCTTTGTTGACCATGTGAGGCACCCATCAACGTTGCCCAAAATCGCGGTTGATCATCACCCTCTCTTCCATCTATTTCCATGTGAAATCCAAAATTAAACTTATTGACTTTTTTTCTGCAAATCGCCGATTGTTTTTCTATTAATATGTTTGTGAAATTTTAGTACGATTTGTGATTTGTGTGTGTCAGAGGGAGGGAGGGAGAGAGAGAGAAACATAGAGATGAATGACTGTGTATATTGGTGAAGGAAGCGATCTCTCCTGAAAGAGAAAGATAAGGGGCGGAGAGAGGTGACGAATAAAGGGCACCACAATGTTTTCCAAACAAGTGCACGTCACATGACATGGTTTGCAATGCTATTATTGACGGAAGAGGCTGTAGGACTGTTGTAGCAGCTGTAGGACTGTTGTAGCAGTTGTGGTCAGGAATCTGAAGTTACCAATGAAAGAGCATCCCTACCTTGGCAGGTCACAATAGTTGAGGGAGATAAATGAAGTAAAAGTCTTCAACCTTGTTTAATTCAATAATTATTACAAATAAAGATCACAACAAAGTGTGGCATGATGCGATTTTAATGGATGTATGTCATATGTTACTTAGAAAATGATGGCAATATCATCGTTGAAACTATTCATGATATTGGCGATTGAAGCCAAATATTTTTAGGAATTTTTTTGTCTTTTCTATTAATTTTTCTTTTAGATTAAAAGCTACACATTTTATATCAGTGATAGTTAGACGCTATCTCTTAAGACGCTGAAAAAGAAAATAGAAAGAAAAGAAAAAGAGAGAAGAAAAAAGTGAGCTTTTTTATCTTTGTGAGAGTTATCAATTTCTTTGTGCTCTGATATTGAGAAAATATTATCATTGTATTTCAACTTTTTTATTTAGAAAGAATAAGTGTACCCGTATCCATCATGTGCTAGGAAATTCGCATGTCCATTCTAGCAAAAAAAAAAAAAATGCTCACAAAAGAACATACCATAAAATCCTACAAGGAGACACATTGCATGAGCGCTAGTGGTACATGAAGATGTCGCGACCTAACTTCTCGTGGGAGAGACAATTAGGTTTAGAGGTATTGTCAACTTCGAGCTGACGGCCTTCAATTAATTTAGATTCTTCCAAGCCCATCTCTCACATTGAGCGTTCAAGTTTTTAATCAATTAAGCCAATGTAAATTTTAACTAAGGAGTCGCCACTAGTTTTTTTCAATTAGGTAAATACCAAGTAAAATACAGGATGATATCTTACTATTTACGTAATCGGAGATTTTAGACTCAGGGATTTGATTACGCTAGCCTTAAAACTAACACTCTTTCGATACCTAGCTTGATCATGCTAACTAATGTTGTAGCAATTTATCCAAAAGAAATCTAAAGTTCGTCCTAACCATTCTAGAGCAGGGATATAACATCCAACACATTGAAAGTATAACTAAATATAATCATAAAGAAAACACGTAAGCATCCTAATATTGTCTCTAAAAAGAAAAATAAATTTCAAAACAAAGAATCCTATTATAAAGTCCTAGAGGATTATGCAATTTTAGATTTTTAATTTTAAGGATTTTCCAATTTTTTCTGAATTTTTCTGATTTTCTAGAATTTTATGAATTTTTTATGATATTTCTGAATTTTTTATTAATCAATATATATTTTTATTTTTATTTTTATTATTAATATTTTAAAATATTAATTTAAAAGAAATTCGGACCGGGTCAAGAGACCTGACCCAACTAAACCGACCCGAACCTTATCGGATCGGGTTGGACTAAAAATGTTAACCCTAAAAGCCCACTCGCAATTAAATAAAATCATCCCAAGAGCACTTCTCTTGTTCTTAATTTTTTGGCCCGAACTCTAAAAGAACCTAGCCCACAACAAACCAGCCCAAAACCCTTCTCTTCGTATGGACGACCGGCCCACAACTAAAAAGCGCGAAGCCCATTTTACTTACTATTTCCCCTATTGTTGGCTTTCCCCTTTTTTCCCTCTTTTCTTTGTTTCTTGTATTTCTTTTCTCTCTTTTGTCCTTTCTGTTTTTTTTTGTCTTTTTCTTCATCATCTTCAACCTCCTGCACTTCCTCGCCGAAGCTTTCTCCTGCAATCTATGTTCATTCGACCGTCTCCTTCCCAAATCACCAACTTCAAGATAATATTAACTTTCACCTGTTTTGTTGCCGACATACGTACCGCCGCCGAGCCATCTCCTCCCGCTGATCATCCATTCCGACCGACGACCACCAACTTCGGTTCGCTATTTCGGCGACCACCGAACACCAAAAATGAACATCACCCGGAATTCAAATTTTTAATATCAGCACACTCAGCAAATAAACAAGCACAAGCATGTTAAAATAGAGAGAAACGTTGACTCGATTAGCCTTCAACCATGGACGGGGGGATTGCCGGCGAGGGGCTCCAGTGAAGGGGCGCATGCAAGGCCAACACAGCAAAATACGAAGAAATCAAGTAGGGTTCGACGAACGCAGAAACAAATGAGATCGGTTTCGAGTTTAAACATGAGAATTTTTCCGGTCTTGTTTCAAGCATTTTAACAAACGCAAGCTCCATATTGACATTCATGGTGAAATGAGTCTGAAATCTCGACACACAAAAACATGAACCCACATCATAGATTATAACTCAGTCCTATTACTGTATCAAAGTCCGATGATCTCCAAAAAGAAATAAATTCACATCTTGTGCTCAACGAAACGGGGCCGAAAATGCGGTGTTCGAGAGCGAACTCCCACCAGGTTCAGGGTAGAGTTTTTGTGTCGTATGGTTGCCGGAAAAGCTTCGACGGATGACAAGACGAGAAGAAAGACCACCGCTCAACCGTGGACAGGGGCGATGGTCGGCGGTCGACCATTTGTCTCATTTCAGCCAAGCCCCCTAATAATCACCCCTCACAACAGCACGCTCCTCTCTCGCTTTTAAGCTTCGGTGCGCATGCCTCCTCCCGTGCCAGCTGCTGCTGCTGCCGGCCTGGCCCCCGACCAACTCCCGGACGACGCTCTGCCCTCTGTCCTGTTCCCTCTGCCCCACATACCATCCTTTCTTTTCCTCCCTCCTCATAGATGCTGGTTCGTGCAGACGAAGGGGAAGAAGTGATCTTGGGCTGGGCTTCTTTTTAGGCTTTTATGGACTAAAAGGAAAAATGAAGATGGGCTCAAAACAAAAGAAATGAAGATGGGAGGGGGAAACGAGCTTGGAGGGCCGAAGGTTGCTAAGTGGGCCGGACACGCCGGCCCACACTACTTCATCATTCCTTTTTTTCATAAATTTTATATTTTGCAAAATAAATGGATATCCAAAAAATCAACAAAATTTTGGCGTCAACAGAAGCAAACGAAGAAGCACTTGAATTTCTAAGACAATTGAGCAACTCCCAGAAGAATTTAGAATTTTTGTCCCTGATGAAATTCCGGCTGCCTTGCTGCCCATGCGTGATATTCAACACCGAAGTTATCCCCAATAAAGTTGCCTAACCCACAAAGAACCCCAATGTCAAGTGAAAATCCTTAAGGCGAAAGGCCTGGTGGAAGAAAGTGCTAGTCCTTGTGCTGTGCCAGCTAGGAGGGGCCAAAGGGCCATTCTGGGCTCGGTTGGTCCTGACCCATTTCTTCTCTAAATTAATTTTAATTCTTTTCATGAATTTTTTTTCAAAAAATAAAACTAATTGATTCGGTTTTTAAAAATAAAAAAAATTGAAATTTTGATTCAGAATAATTAGGAATAGAAAATTCTATTTAAGTATTCCATATCTTGATTTTTTTATTGAACCTATAAAAAGATTTAAGAGCCGGTGAATTATAAAGAATTAATTAAAAATAAAAAGGTTTTTTTTTAATGGAATATACATATCAATATTCATGGATTATCCCCTTCATTCCACTTCCAGTTCCTATGTTAATAGGAGTGGGACTTCTACTTTTTCCAACGGCAACAAAAAATCTTCGCCGTATGTGGGCTTTTCCTAGTATTTTCTTGTTAAGTATAGTTATGATACTTTCAGTCTATCTATCTATTCAGCAAATAAATAGAAGTTTTATCTATCGTTATTAATGGTAATAAAAAACCGCTCATTAATTAAACCTAATTGAAATACAAGTGTATCCTCGAGTAACTTGAAAAAGAAAATTACACATAACGATGCCCTAATAAAAAATACACACAAATTATACCAAAGAGAATGTCTAATAAATTCAGTATCGTTGGTGTCATGTTCTTCATTATAATTCGGATGATACAATATCATTGTTGTCCTCTTGTTCATATAGGGTACGTTCCTTTAGAGTCAATTCTTGCACAAACCAATCATGTCTAGCAAAAACCATTTCTAAATTTTCTGCCTACACCTTTTGTCTTCTATGATCTGTTGGCTAGTATTAGACATGGGCTCATAAATGCTGGTGGAGATAGTGAGTCACAAGCCATGGTAAAAAGAATTGAAAAACCGATGGCTTCCCTCTTCCATCATTTCAAAATGTCGATGTTATCTTTGCCAACTTTATCAATGTTCGGAGTAATCTATTCTCAAGTACTCTCCAATTCAGTAGTAGACAAAGATGACCAATGGATGGTTCTGGGGTATCTTCTTCTTCTTATGAATTAGAGACCATATGAATTTCTGACCTTATTTGATGAAAACGTGCTTCGTCATATGTATATATATTTTTATAACAAGCGTCAATATACTTAACCACATGTTACTCAATCATTTCATGAATATTCTACAAAACTTTTCAAAATGTTTCCAAACACAATGTGTTTATAAAACCACAATACACTGTATTTTCTTTTAATCATTTTAAGCACGCTTTTACATGGGAAGATCATGTTTTTTTTTTCTTTCCTTTCCAAAAAATGGATAGCAAAAATTTGAACAAGTTTTTACTGGCATCATTCTTAGTTTTTGTTCAAGCATATTGAACCAGTCGACTTCTCTATCTCTCTTTTTGGAATCTTTTCATGATTCACGCGTCAAATATACATGAACATGAGAAAATTTTGTGTTCATGTGATAATTGGATCTTTAAGAATCATATAAAGCCATGCATGGAAAAAGTTGATATCGAGAGGTCAAAAACTTTTTGTATAGAAGAGAATACGTTGAGAATCTAAATTTCAATGCCATAACAAATAGCGAAGAAATCCTTAGATAGTGACGGCCAAAAGAAATTACAATACAGAGAAATTCATATATAAAGTCCTATAAATTGACATTTATTGCAGAGCATCTATCTATCTAATGGTGAAAATCATCCAATTATCTGATTTGTAAAGTCTTTTAACTCTCAAACTAAATAGAAAAACCAAACCAATTATCTGGCACCCATGGACGAAATGGATTGCTTGTATATATAAAGTCTTTAACTGTTGACTTTTTTGCCCCACGATTATTTGATTTTTAAGATTTAGGAGAAATACGTGTTAGGTTTTGTCATTTTTGCGTTGGGTTTTATGCGTTTTAACTATTGTTGCTCTATGTTTATAATTTGTGCTTGCCTGAGATGAGTCCTACCTATTTTTTCTCCTCCGTCCACCAATCGTAATATTTTTATTAAATAGAAGACATGGTTAAAGGACTTTGATCTGCATATAGTTCGTGCGCCATATGCTCCTATTTTCAGGAAAACAATGCACAAGTTGTTATTAATAAATTAGCTATTGTGTCAGTTTACGATTATATGAATAAGCTACCATTACGTCATATCTTATTTGAAAAAAATCTCAGGTTACGATTTTTTGTGTACCTATGTTTCTAATTGATTGTCATACTAAAAATTTTTCTTTCTATAGTTTTAGCAAATGCAAGAAAAATGCGCATCAACCCCACAAATGCAGGACATTGACACACTATCTAATGATGAAGAATGTAAGACAGAAGCTATTGGTGATGAAGCAAATTGAAATCAAATTAAAGAAGAAAATGTGATAGAAAACCAAGGGAAGGAATGGTATTTGATTCTGTAGAGGATCCCTTAAGAGTACGATAAAAGATATGCTAAACAAGTGGGATTGGGTGTCTCAAGGAGTAGGTAGAAAATTGGAGATGATGGTAAGGTAGAATACTCAACTCTTGCATATTCTATTCATCGAAAGAGTGTATGTAGATAGAGCAGTATAAGGATCAACAAGGACTTTAACTTGTCTGTTGTCGAGGCAGGAGGGAATGAAAAACTTACCTTTGGTGAGAAAGATTTCAAAATTTTATTGAAAAGGCAAGAAAGTTGAAGACTTGGAACTGGAGAGGTGAAACCAATCATAACTGTTTTGTTAGAATGCAAAGAGAAATTACCGTTTTTTCTTCTATGTGATGGAATTGGAAGATAGTTCCGGGTTAAAGAATGCTTCCCAGGCAGATGCAGGAAGTCTGGTATTATATGAAAGTTTTGATGAAGCAGTAACCTTTGATACTACATATTTGAACAATCAATATGAGGTGCCTTTCGCACCTCATGGTCAATTCACACTTTTTGGTTGTGGGTTGGTGTTGAACGGGAATTCTAACACAAGATTAAAATGTGGAAAAAGAAGAGACCGTTTGATATTTCATGGAATGGTATATTGATATTCTTAATACAATTCTTTTTTTTTTTTTCATTTAACAGGACTAAGTGATGAGATAAAGTTAACCTTATAGTATTATTTTTCTTTTGAGGATCACAACACAACTTTTTAAATTAAAAATTATTGATCAATACATTCACCTGAATGGACATTCATATCACATGGTGATTTGTGTATTTAACTATTTTCCACGGGACAGAAGAATGGTGTTGAAGGGAAAAGAATCTCTTACAGTTGGGAGAGAGATTCTTAAATTTTATTTGTGATCAACAGTTGAGACCTGCAAAATCCTAAACTTTTATTTTATAAGAATGTTGTAGGCTATTTTATAGAGAAGCCTTTTGTATGTATATGTTATTTAGTATCATCACCCATTTCTTTGGAAAGAGTGAGCTTCTTGGATTCACATTCTCTTTCAAAACCATTTACTCAACAAAGCTACCCACCATCTCTGATGTGTAGGCCGTCTCTCCGAGCAATTCTAGCATGCAAGAATTTTTCCATCTGTGCACCCACAATTGATGCATTATAAACGTGGGATCAGCTGACATTCAATTGAGGCCATCCATCTCAAACTTAGTTTCTCATTTCTAATTTTTCATTCATAAGAAAACAAATTCATGTCCATATCATTCTTTCTAGCAGTACATAGAAAGGAAAAATAATCTCAACTCCAACAGGGTTACCTTCTCAAATGGCACATAAAAAGAACTTCACATATTTTCAAATACAAACACAAACTCTTCCCCCTCATCTGCTGTCTCTCTTGTGATATGTTAGGCTCGATTAGAGTCTTCTGCTAAGTACTGTTTTCAAGAGTCAACTTCAACGATCCAACCATGGAACTTCTAAACTTGTGAAAAACACAAGTCGTTACTAGAACAACATAATATATTTGAATAAAAAAAAAACAAATAGATATCAATGCATACCTACCAACAAGATGAGATTATAATAGACTCTTCCTCCCAAGCACCTTTAGAACAATTCTCATCGAGGACTAGTCTACAAGACATGACTACGTTATGCCGGTTTGATTCCAGCATTACACCGAGGGACAGCTGCATTCCTTCCAAAAGTTGTTACAATAGATTGAAGGTCACTTTGCGTTGGAACAAGCTGCTACGTATTTTAAAAAACAAACAAGAGCACTAATTTCACAAAACTAGTAGTCAAAACATTTAAATCCTTGAATTAAAAACAATGGGTTTGGTTTTTCTCGGGTGGTTTAAAGCTGGATTCAGGGAGGCAAAATCACAAACATCAGGTGGGCTTCACCCAGTGGGGTTTCTTCAGACGAAAGTGAGAAGGGACACGCACTGGCGGTAGGAGATGATCTTGTTCACGTAGTTGTCAATGGCTTTCGAAGCTCTAAACGCTCAGTCCACGGCTAAGCCATTATTTATCTTCACAGATAATGATCTTCCATTCTTCGCTCGTGGAATTTGGGACTGAACAAAGCAGTCCAAGGGGACTCTATCACCCTCGCTCTCTGCTTCATCAATCATAATTTCCACTGCGGCACTGCATTATCCCTTTGTAATTGTGCCATGGTCTTTGCTCGAGTACCTCGGCAGCAAAGGAGAGTCGCGATGCACCAGAGATTAATCGAGTTTCTTTAAAACCATCGCTTTCATGATCTTCAACCATTCTGATATGCTTTTCTTTTTATATTCCTCACTCGCGTATACTAGGCGTTGTATCAAATGCCCACGTAATCTGCCACGTCAACCATCACCTCATTTTGTCAAAAAAAAAAAAAAAAAAACAAAACTGTCACCTCATTAGCATATCACAAGATATCAAATTTTAGTAACTCTAACATTGTTAAAATAATATTGGGTTGTTTAAGATCTCAATTGGCTATAAAAAAGTTAAAAGAACTAGTGGTACATATATTTAATATGTGGCCAATGCTTTGGTGTGACGTCGATATATTTAATATGTGACCAAAGGTGATTTGGCATGTGAGTAGCCTATTTCGTTGGAATCCAATCAAGTGTGGCGTGAATATCTCCTACGCGGGAGTTTGTCTGAAGTTGAGAAGCATATGTGAGACGATTGGAGCCATTTCCAAGTTTGCCTTAGAGCATCAAAAGTAAGCTTAAATAAGTGTTGATTTCGTCTAAAATGCCAGCAACAGGAGGATGTTCTAAGGTCGTGCTCCAACATTGTCAACCGATAGAAAATAATTGGATTCTCAAGGAAAGAGACTCAAACGAAAACAATAGACACCGAGGAAGAAGATATTCCAAGAGAAGTAGATTTAGAGGAAAGCTGAACAATTTAACCTAGAATAAAGATGGTCTTAACTATGCTGAGACCATGGGTTCCACTTGCACCAACTGTTATTTGCGCGTTGGCTTGTGAAACATGCCTGTTTGGATTGGTGACGACTTGTTGAGGAAGTGATTCTAGGGGAAGCAAATTAGATGATTTTGATTCCAATGCTTTTTACTTTTCCCTTTATTAATCTCTACTAGAAAATTTTGAATGTATGCTCCTTCAATTTAAATTAAAATCACCGTGAAATACAGATTTCACATCATGCTTACTAGTATTGACATTGGTTGAGGAACTATTTTTCCCTATTTCTTTATGAATTGTGATGAAAATTGCATTAATCCAAAGTGCTTGTTGAATGGCCGTGGTTTTTTCCAAGTTGTTCTATAGAATTTATCAAATAGACGTCGGTCACCGCTCTTAATCCAATTCATTACTTCAGAATTCTAAAATAGTAAGTTTTGCTCAATCAAATCTAATTTATATCATTTGACGGTGCATACCTAGGTTTAGCATCCCCAACACCATCGTCGTTCAGAGTAATGAGGTGAACAAGCATAGATATGACACATGTGAGATCGAAATGAAGCTCCTCCAATTTCCTTTGAATTGGGACTTGTACACCAATGAAACCTAAGGGAAGCGAAGTCCTAAAATCATACATGCAAAAATCCGCAAATCTAGATTGGATAGAGATAGAAACCTTCCTAAAATGGGAGAGAGGAGCTTCCAAATCTAGACTAAATCAGAAAAGGAAAGCTCTGCAAAATGAGAGGAAAGCAAGAAAAATATAATAGAGAACAAAATCAGCCAAAGAAAAAGGGAAAAAAGGGAGGGGACGCTAGCTTAAACCCTCTTCTCCATGGAGGTTGAAGAAGAAAGCTGCGGGAAGATAAGATGAAGAGGAGAAACCCTTGAGAGGAAAGAGGAAAAGCAACAAATTTTATTCGTGACATTTAATAGTAATATCATACGACAATCTCCAATGTAATGAAATTATATTTTGTTTGATGGAACTGACATTTTGAGCTTTTTCATCCTAGCTGTCATTCGATCCTTTGCATCATTTTCTCCATCTCTTTAACAATCTTGGGGATGCAACCATACATGTTCCTGTCGAAACAAAAAAGCGAAAAAAATATGAATATTATGAAATATAGCCATCAACTAGTATGAAGTGAACATCATAATCTGGTAAGAGGAGCACATTCACGAGGAGCACATTCACGGGCCAAGAGAGTTTCTGATTAGGTTGAGTCTTTTCTAGTTAATATTGGCTTATGTAACAATAAAATTTATTGAATTACTGAAATATATATATTGGCCGCTTCAAATTGGAGAATGAGAAAGGCATATGCTCCTATTGAGCAGATCGACGAAATCCAAGTTTCGATATATGCCCTTCAATTCATATTGAGGACTTGACTGTATGACTTTGCAATTGCTGGATAATGGACATATTGATGCTGATGAATGTGGATCATTTGATTTTATCGACATATTTAATGCATAAAATGCGGAAAACTTCTTTTGGGATGCATTGGACTCGAGTCACTCGACTCAACTTTCAAATTTCAAGTTTTCTTTCCCCCTCGAAGCATATGTCAGCAATCATAATAGAATGATACGTCAACACAGTGGCCCTTCACTTATACCCGACAAAAACAAGGCATAAATCGATGTCATAGGGTTGGTTGGCTCAGTCTATTGCTGGGACCCTTCATCATGCATTTAGCTACCCAAGTCTCAACACTTCCTCTACCCAACAATAGAAATCATTTCTGAAAGGAGAAGGTGAATGTGTTCGAAATCTTACCCATCATGCAGATGCATTCCACTCACATTGGCAACTTTAGCAAGAGCCTCCTTCCATTTTTTAACCTTGCGCTTCCCAAACTCGCTCTCATGGTCGGTCAATGCTTTCTCATAACTCTGTTTCTTTTCACTCACTTCCTGTGAATTCTGTCCCCTTACTTCCCCCGGTGCCACCTTATAAAATATCGGCAGTAGCTGTTTTGTTCTGTTCTTCTCCCCTTGGATCTGCACCAACTCCTTCAGACACCACCAAGATTCAGCATAGTTTTCTGAGAAAACGACAATGTACATGCGAGATTGTTCAATGGCTTCCTTCAGTTTCGATGGGAAATCCTGGCCCATCTGTAAGTTCTCGCTGTCCATGAAAGTCTTTATGCCCTTTTGCACCAAGGCCTCGTTCAGACTGTTAACAAAGTACTCACGGACATCCTTACCTCTGAAGCTCAGAAACACATCGTACATTTTCAGTTCAGAGATCTTTTTGACGATGTCTTCAATTATCTTGGCCTCCGACGTTCTAACATGATAAACGACAGAGACATGGATAATATAAGGTACCCAAGCTGTCAAATTAAATGAAGCGAGCAACAACAATTCGGTCGAAGAATTTTTAGATCATGGAGATTTTCATGCAAAAGGACACGAGCACAAATTTTAGGATACAATTTCACATTGCCGCTCCATATAGGCCGTGATGGTGCCAATGCGGAAAGAAATGCAGAGTTGTCACGAGACACTATATTAAACTAAGACATGTTAAGGAGGACATTTGTTAAGCATGCCTAAGAAGAAATAAAGTGCTCCAAAAATGAAGAAAAGAACAAACAAAGAAAAGATAATGCAAAATCCATACATAATTATTATTGCCTTCGACTGAGGCCCGGCAAACAATCAACCTAATGTAGCCAATTATCCAAGAGAAAAAGACACAACGAATTCACAGAAACTGGTTCACCCTTCACAATGAATATTATTTCAGCTTCGATTATAACTATATATGTAGGAGAATAGAATATAGATGTAAATTAGAATAGACCAGGTGTTTATGTATTATGCTGTCTTTGATATTGACTACACTTAACCTATTTGAAATTTGCGCAATTTCTCTTTTAACAAGTATCTCAATTCGCACGTTCATAATTTTGTGTTTTGTGGATATATATACCTAATCTGAATTTAATTTGTTACTTTACCCTTAAACTCAACCTAAGTTTCCCCCGCCCCTTTCTCTTCTCTCCGCCACCAATGCCACTACCCCCCCACCGCCGTCATTGCGTTCGCCACCCCCCCCCCCCCCCCCCTCCTCACCACCGTGGCGTTCCTATTACCATTGCCAGCCCTAGCTGTTGTTGCGCCTCTCTTTCTCTCAATTTTTGTCCCTCTGTCACGCAAGACAGCAGAACGTCTCAGCCATAGCCAGCCTCAGGCGACCATTGCCCGAGGGTAACGACCCCAGATCTGGGGTCGCGAGCCTCAATTCGTCCCCCAAAGCTAATGGACGCAGAGAGATGGAGGGGGCCTGAGGTGACGCGGTTGGGGTGGCGTGGTGAATCGACGGAGGCTTGGAAAGGAGGTTCTTTGTTTCTTGTGTAGCGTAAGTGTGTTCCGTGCTATGTGAGAGTCGGATGAGAGTGTGTTCGCCTGAGAAAGAGAGAGAGAGAGAGAGAGAGAGAGAGTTAGCGGCAAAATTACTACTTACTCATTATCCAAGTACCACCCGGACAAGCTACCCGCCTCCTGGAGAGCGTCCTTCCATCTCATCAATTTCCTCGCATCCTTGTCGAGCTTCTTTTGAAAATATTCGATACCACTTCGGTAACTCCCTTTCAATCCACTCACTCTACCTAATTCCACTCTATAAAACACCGGAAAGACCTTGAGGTCTCTTTGCTTCTTACACTCCATGATTTTCACTACCTCTTCCAAACACAACCTTGAATAGGCGTTGTCCTCGGAGAAAATGATGATTGCAAGGTATGATTCCTCGATCATCTTCGGAACTGTGATCATTAGATTCCCTTCATCTCTGTCCCTTTGTTGAATGTCGAAGTAGTATATTCCAGCATGGACTAGAGCTGCGTATAGATGTGTGACAAAGTTTCTAACGTTCTCTTCTCTAAAACTCACAAAGACTTTGAAACTCGTTATGGAGTTGGAAGAAGAAGACGCCATTAGAATCAGAAACAGAAGTTGACAATGAACAATAATGAGTTGCCCAAGATTTGGTACTTTGTTTGGGTGGTTTATTCCCATTTGATCTTCTCCATATATTCTAACGAGTTGCCTAAGATTTGGTACTTTTTTCGGGTAGTTATTCCCCATTGGATCTTCTTTGTATATTCTCTAACATCTAGTTGCATGACTTTCTTTAAGAAAGAGTATTATTAGGTGTTTTAACAATATTAGCGTGCGCATAGATCTAACCTATTTGCACATGAACCTTTTCTAGATTAATTAGATGTCTTGATCGACATTGTTTTACATCAAGTTTATTGCTAATTGAATTGTTAATGAATTTGACCTGCCAAACTGAGATAGATTATTATTATCGTCATAATTTCATATGGTCGTGATTGGAGGCCAGTGTTTTTTCTATTAAACGAATGATTGGCTACAAGGAAAGAAAACCTTTTGAAGGTGTCCAAATCCAGTATTTGGTAAAATATCGAACCAATGATTCAATCCAAACGTCTATAATAATCTCACGTTCCTCTAATAAACCTGTTGACACCTGAATTTTTACCGATAAAATCAAACATACGTTCAACAAAATTATTAGCAATAAAAAGCTAATAAAACTCATCAGCTTATTCACGCGGGCTAGGGACTGATCCGTGAAATTTAAACTGCAATTCATTTGAAAAGTTTCCTTTGGCCCATGGAGAGTAAAGAAAAGTAAAATCGGAATGAGGTAGGTATCGTTTTGATAATTTATAGTCCAAACGTCAAGCCGTGCTCCTTCGAGAAGCTAAAAGCCAAACTGACTCAATCAGAAGCGAAAGGCCAAACTGACTCAATCAAACATAAAGTCGTCCATTCGTCTACACTTCTTTCCAAATCGACATTAAATTCTAATAAAAAGAGAAGACTTTTATATGTTTACAAGAAGTCTTCTGCTCTCATCTCCCCCAATCTCCTCACCCACCCACCCACCCACCTACCCACCAAAACAACCAAAAAAAGGAAGGGCGTGGACATTGAATTCTAATAAAAAGAAAAGATCTTTTGTCCGTCTTTTTCTTTTTTGCTTATTTGGAAAATAAAGTATTTAATCTCATTAAAAAAAAAAAGTAAGCTACTCCATTGGCTCCCAATGATATATTTCCTTGTGTCTTCCGGGAAATGTCATTCGCAACCAATGAGATTTTTTTCCTTTAGTTTGTTTTCTTTTTTTGCAACTTATATAATAAATAACAACTCACAACTACTTAAAAGAAATACCAATTTCTAGCCCTCGTGCACTTTTACTTCAAAAGTTAATTAATATATTTTTCATTTTTTCAAGTGGCTAAAAAGTTAGTTTCTATAAGGCAGTTCGAACAATTGAATTCTTGTTTCACCAAAATCCATAACCAATGCAGGGAATGGAATTACCATTTGTCATGCCACCTTTTGCAACACAACCCACCATGAAAAATATTATAAATAGCATTTAAGAAAATTATATAGGATTAATTAAGGAAATGAAATTATATTAATGGGCACAGCAGATGAGCGCGGGATGAGGGAATTATAGAGGAGGCGGCGGGGCTTGCCAACTCAACAAACTCAGCTTGTTGCCAGAGAGCAAGGGTACCGCAGCTCCAAGAACAATGAGAATATGCACATAATAAATTATTCCATGACTACTCCTGGATTATATTTTCATGATGCTCTTTTTATCAACTTTGGTAATAATTTCAATCATATGAGAAATTGCTAATCCATTACATTGGCTGGAACTAAAGTTTCCCGTTTTTCCTTTAAATATTTGCGTTTCAGTCGTTAGCATGAAAAGAGAGACTGATTGGGGGGTGGCGTTTCTCCGTCATCGGCTGACATTGCGCGCTTATTTACTGATATTCAATTAAATCTTGGCACGTATATATTAGAAATTATTAATTTTCTCTTTTCCTCCTCCATCTTCAACCTGTGCTCCGCCTCAGCTTGGCTATCTCCACCGCCCAAGCCGCCACCCTTAAGCCACCGCCCCACCGTGGCCATCACGGTTTGCGGCAAAGCTGTTGAGCTCGTCGCCGGCAGCCATGGACGAGCCAAGACTCGAGCTCAAAGCCGTTGAACAGCAAACCAGATCAAAGCTGTTGGGCGATGGTATCGTCACGTCCAGGCAGATCCCTGCGTCCACCCTCTGTCGTCCAGGCGGCTAAGCCTTGGCGGCGAGCGCTTGTCCACAGATATGAAGATACAGAGCAGCGGTCAGCAATGGGGGGCCTCTCGTCCAAAGAACTGAACGCACACCCTCTCTGTTGTCTCGGCGTCTCAGCGGCAGATTAGGAGACGCAGACTAGTGGGCTTCGCATCCATAGCCGTGAGCGACGACAATCTCCGCATCCACCCTCTCCGTTGTCCCGCCGGCAGATTGGAGATGCAAAGCAATGGGCTCGCGGCCGAGACTCCATATCTGAAGCCATGGCCATGAGCGACAACCGACCTCCGCGTCCACCCTCTCCGCTGTCCTAGCGCTTGAGTTGCAGATTTGAACCCATGGCCAACGGTTCCAATCATTGGAATCTCTGTTGAGTGGTGGAAGGAGAGATATTAGCTTCACCCATGGCTTCTCTCATGACCAAATCTAGCCCTCGATGCTGGATATGGAATTGAGGTAGCCGGCGGAGGAGACGGCCAAACTGGATTGATGCGGCGCTGGCAACTGCGACTCCGCCGGTGGCGATGGCTGAAGGACGGGCGGACGTTGGCCTCGTGCAAATGGAAGGGGAAGGAAGAGAGTCTAGGTGGATTAGGGAATTTTTAATTTATTTCTCTGACGCCATGTGTCAATTTGTAATCGGTTAATAACAAGTGCAGGCCACGTCAGCCAATGACGTCGAGCTTGCAAACCACTTCTCCATTTCTCTGGTCATGCGGTGGTGCAGTTGGGATGTGGGAATGCCCAAAATAATAGAGAGGCCGGTGGGGATTTCTATGGTGCAATGTTATACCGCGCCTCAGGTTTTCAAACTGGCAAATGCCGATTGACTTTTTTCTTCTTTAGGGTTTTACAATGGATACGACACCCATTCTAGACATGATGGAAACATGTTGTAAATCGTCAGATTTGTGAACAATTAAAACCACATGCATGCCCATGAAAAGAAATGAAACGCACACGGAAGAAAGAGAAAAAATATTAAGTGTGTGCAAAAGAGATAAATGTTTAAAAAGGCAATTTGGAAAGAAATTTGAATGGTTGTGAGATGGGAAGATGTATCTTCAATTTTGAAAAAGTATGATATTCTAAAATTAATTGACAATAAAATTAAATGAATTGACATTTTCACAGCAAAAAATTGTTAGTTCACGGCTCTTTCATATTTTGATTTGACTAACTTACCTTATTTAGATTATTTTTCACTAGTTTTTCAATTTTTGATTAGACTAACCCAAATAGAACTAAAAAAAAGAGTACAATTCAGGTTATCGGGACACCCCATTTTTTTTAATATATTTTTGGTGGTTTTTCCTCTTCTCTAGTGGCCACTATAGTACCATAAAACCACATCTCCAAATTGAACTCCTCACTTATACCAATTTTGTTTCACGGTATGGAGCAAAATCAAGCTCCTCCAGTGATCAATCTCACTTGGAACTTATGCAAAGATCAATGGACCAATCTCCTCCTTTGGATCGCAAATCCAAGCAGATGCAACAGTGATGAAACAAAAACAATAACAACAAAAGAAAAACGAGAAATTGACGATAGTGGAATGTAGATCCCAAGCAGAATAATTTGGTTTGAGTTGCTCTTTACCCAGACTGGATTGTCGACCTCCTCATGGATTTGAGAGTTTGCTTCGACCCTTTTGTGTGGAAGTCATGAGGATCGATGAGAGAGAGAGAGAGAGAGAGAGAGAGAGAGAGGAGTCATAGGAGTAGACGCATGGAGCACGCAAAGACAATGAGAAGGAACGAAAGTAAGAGCGCTTCACAATCTTGGAGAAGATAGGAGAAGATAGATACAGGAGTGAGAGAGCTTCATGATCTTGGAGAGTCTACAATGGAGACAATGGATTTGGGAGCTAGAAAGTCTCCAGCGGAGAAGATGGATTTTGGAGCAAGAGACCAAATGATGGATTTGGGAGCAATTTGGAAGAGTATAGGATATTTTATGGTACCCGATTTTCCACATAATACCCTAACACAAAGAATAACCCTAAAAAATAAGAGGTTTGGTTCAAGTCGATTCGGTATGGCCTTTTTCAACAACCCCATGTATATCTTCCTTAAACTTATTACCCATATCTTATGCATATGCCATATATCCAAGTAATTCTAGCATGCAAGAATATATCCATCTATGCCACCACAATTGATGCATTATAAACTTGGGGTCAGCTAGCATTGAATCGAGGCCATTCAACTCAAACATCATTTCTCATTTCTACTTTCTAAGTCATAAGAAAACAAATTCATCTCGACATCATATTTTCTAGGAATGATAGCACAGCAGTAGAAAATCAAAACTACGACAAGATAACCTTCTCAAATGGAACATAACCAGAACTTCACCACTTTCCATATACCAACAAAAACTTGCCCCCATGCTTTGTTGTCTCTCTTGCGATTTGTTCGGCTCAATTAGAGTCTTCCACAGAATAGTATTTTTGAGAGTTAACTTCAACTTTACATTCATAGTTGGTACTTTTTAAACATGTGATGAACATAAGTCCGTACTATATCAATTTAAAATGAACAACTTAACAGGTTTGGGAAGAAAAACAAATACATGGTCGTGGGTATGCACCAACAGGATGAGATTATTTTCTGCCGCCCAAGCACAATAAGAACTATTCTCATCGAGGACAAGTCAACAAGACATGATCACATTATGCCGGTTTTATTCCAGCATTACACCTATTGATAGCAGCAATCCTCCTAAAAAACTTTTACACGAAATGTATATGGAATATCCTGATCCATCTAAATTGACCCGGGCATTGAAATAATAGTAGTCAACACATTTAAACCTGTAGTTTTTTGTTTTTTTGGGGTAGGAGGAGTGGGTGTTTGAAGCTGGATTCATTTAGGCAAAATCACGAACACCTGGCCGACAGAAAGCAGTGGGGTTTCTTAAGATGAAATAGAGAAGGGACAAGCACTGGCAGTGGGAGATAATCTTGTTCACGCAGCTGTCAATGGCTATCGAAGCTCTATACTCTCACCCTACACCCAAGCCATCATTCGAAATTCATGGATGATCTTGTTCCATTCTTACCTCATGGAATTTCGGACAAAACAGAGCAGTCCAAAGAGACTATCACCCTTGCTCTCCGCCTCATCAATCATCATTTCCTTCGTGGCACTCCATTATCTCCTTGTAATTGTGCCCCAGCCTTTGATCAAGCGTGAACTTATGACGTGCAAATAAACTCTTTGACGAAGACAAGAGGATAGAGTACCACGGTTGTAAAGGAGTTAAAATAAAATTAGGTTGTTTAGATCTCAATTGACAACAAAAAATTCAAGAACTAATGATACATTATAAAACCAAAATACCTTTTTACCTACTCCTTTTTTAAACTGGGAAAACATAATATACAGTCTCATTTCGTAAAACTATCAGACAGATAATCTTTACATATCATCTATTCACTCACTCATAAAATAACCATTGAATCGATTTTCCCAGAATACGTCATTATCAGAGTCATGGAAGGTATCAGTCAAACACACCCTATGACATGAAGCAAGTTTGCTCTCTCATATTGTCATGTTGATCAAGCCAAAAGATACTAATATTCATATTGAGAATTTTCGGATTTATGAGCTAAGAATTAAATCTATGCACTGAAATCCTGCAAAGAAAATTCCAAGTTGCTATCACCAAATTTAGGTCTAGTACACTGCTCTTCTTAATATCAAAGGGGAAAGTAGAAACTACAGATTTTGAATTGGAATTTAGCAAGCAGACATGTAAAAAGTTCTTCTAGAGCCAGCTCAATTTGGTAAACATAGATTCGGTTGATTCCTTTGGCTCAGGAATCACTACTCTTATTGAATACCATAAAGCAAGCACATATTTATGTACCACAAACCTGCTTGAAAAATCATTATTCATTGTGTAAGATGTTGAGCATGATATACATGAACAGATGACATCATGCATGCGCATAAAAAATGGACTGACATTTGTGTACAATGCAAACAAAATGCCACACGTGACAAAGTATAACACTGTGGGAGCCACCTCTTGAACCTCATTAGGATAAATTGTCACATGGTGGGAGCTACCTCTTGAACCGATGGCATTTGACTGTAGAATCCTATTATAGTGTGCACATTAGCATGTTTATCTATATGATATTGTTGTAGCAAATTTGCTCAATGTAAATTGATCAGACCGTCAAGCAATTGGGAAAACAAATTACAAGCTTACTTTCTGATTCTAGCTTGGCTCTAAAGTGATTAAACTGCTCACAAACAATTTTTCCAAAGATGGCTTTGATTATGTGCATGTATGCGTGCTTGGTCCTGGAAGCAATGGATGAAATGGTTTGATGGAAATAGATCTAAATGACAGGAATAGCAAATTGCTCAGAAATTAAAGTGGAAGTACTGTGATTTATTTAAAGGTGTGATGCAGGGAATAAAGGAAATCAAAGCAAAGAACACTAAACTCAAAGGAATGAGCCAAACCAAATTAACTGAAAACAAGATTACGAGGACATTAACATTGCTGGAATTGAAATTAATCACAGTTTGTACAAATGACACTCGAATGGAGACATGGACATCAATGTTACAACAATACTCAAAGGGAAATCAGCAGTAATTTTGGCAGTGTTCCGGCGTAATTTCAACATATCTTTTTTCCTCTGCATATCTTCTATTCATAAGTCTTAAATTCCCTTTGATTATTACTAGGTCGACATCCATTTCTTAACCAAATCTCTTTTATATATCCATGATTTCTTAACTTAGCTGCTTTCATATATCCATAATTTCTCAACTTAACTAAACTTCCAATCCTTGAGCATTTCTCATACCGTTTCCGCTTATTTTGAATTTAAATTAGGTTGAAGACTCTCTCTCTCTCAAACTTTGGTGGAATGGTCTTTTATGAGCATCAAAACGAGATTGAACTTGGTATAGCTTGGTTGTGATTTATTCACCACCAATGTATAGTGACTTACTGTTATTATACGAGACGACAATTCAGTCACACAACCAAAGGAGACAAAGTAAACCGAAGCACCAAGGGTAAGAGAACTCTCTGCCATCAAAGGATGAAGCATCAAAATTCACAATACATGATCAGCGTGTCAAACAAGAACATCCAGATCACGCTATGCAATCTCAGATTGATCGATGATGAAGACAAATTCGTCATTAGCATCTCTGAGGCAAAACGTCGAACTGGTGGTGATCATGAAGGGCGAGGTGTTCTACAAATAGGAATTCCTATCAATCGGCGAGCAATATAACACGAGCAATTTGAGACAACAATTTGAAGCTCTCGGCAAAAGGCAAACACAGAACAATCGTATGATCGAGTCTCAATGAATCGACCGCGTCCTACTTTGGGGAGATCCGATCCGAACGGTTACCTGCTAATCAATGAAGACACTGAAATACTTGGAGAATCTCATGAAGACGAAGCTAAGGCGACGAATCAATTCAGCGACAAAATTGCTCGACGAAGATATTCAGCTGCAATTGGCTTCGACCGCGGGCATGGACACTGGATTCGGCCAGAGCGCTCAAGATGAGAGAGGAAGATATTTTTCTCGGTCTGTGCGCGTGCATTCTTGCTTCGCTCGGTTCCTCAGCTCTCCCGCATGCACCAAGCGAGGGAGAAAGAGCACAAGAGAAGTTTCGATCGGTGGTGATGAGCGTCCGTTCTCTACTCCGTCGCGGCCGAGGTTGCGGTTACCGGCGAGGGAGATTTGACGGCGGTTGTCACCGATCGGAGATGGTACAGACGATCGATTGATGGTGATAGCGCCGTAAGGAAGTGGCATCCTCAATCGCATTCTTTCATGTTGTGTACTTCATCAACTATTTATTTCCATGATTTAATGATTTAAATATTACGAAATAACATAATTTTGACCATTATGTAACAATATAATTTAAATCAGTCACATGACATCACGTATAACTTTTACGGTAGATTTGATTATATAATTCTTTCGTTTGTTTAAGATCACATATATTTCAAAGAAAGTAAGCATGTAAAAGCATTTCAAATTATTTTTAATTACTAGAACATTGTATAAATTTCTCAAAATTTGTAGCATTTTGGTATTAAATGCTAAAAAAATTAGGATTTAAAGCTAAAGCACAATAAAACAAGACAAAAAGTATAGCAAAATGGTATTGTCATGTTTATTACATGCAAATAATATATTTACTTTGTCCAACTTTCAAAATATCAATTTATTATGTATATGCACTGTCATGATATTTGTTAGTATGTAAAAATTTTAACCTCTTTTAGAAGGTAAGACAATAAATAGTAGAGAATTCTTTTGTATTCATATTTAAAAGATAAGACGTTAATCGGCAAACTGCTCATCATCTTCATTATCTCAAGTTATGATTTTGTCCATCTATAGTTATGTACGAGCATAGTGTATTTTATTATATGCATGGGGTATCTATATAATTTTTTTATTTTGGCAAAAGCTCGAGATGGAAAAGCTCATTGGGTTTGCTCAACTAATAATACAAATAGCAATTTCTTTTTGGAATGGTTCTTCAATTAAATGATTTGTTTAACAAAAGAAAAAAAAAAAGAAACACTAAGGCGAGAAACCAGACCAAATATAGAAAGGGAGGGATTTTACCCTGCCCCCATTGGGCCACAAAAGGAAGAAAAAATAGAAATTAAAAAAAAAAACAAAACAAAACAAAACAAAAATAAGACACACTCACTACCCTTATACATGCGGATACTATCAATCACTCACACACATTCGCACAAACCTTAATACAAATAACTTGGAAATGACTCCGAATCTTTTCGCAATGCCTCTGCTTTACCTCCCGCACCACCCTCATGCTGAAGACACATGAGCCAGGCATGATGCCCCTCTTCTAATATATTGAGTCTCTCCCTCCATGCATATCTTCTAGTCTCTTGCACCAATCCTTCCATCTGCTCCTCTCATAGTACAGTGGATCCTTCCTATCCTCAAGGAATGACAAATCCTTTATCTGCCAACTGCTCCACACATACTGTGGATCCTCCCTATCCTCAAAGAGTGAAGTCGGATCCATTAAGCAATTCTTTTCAATCTCAACCTTCAAAGCATCCTCTAGAGGATTGGATTGCAACACATATCCCAACTTTTTAACGATTGCACCCGCTACTCTAATATTAAGGCTAAATATTGGATAACTCTCGTCAAATTGACCAAAGTCGACTACTCCCTCCAATAATCCCCACAGCGCATTTGTTCTAAAAAATTGAAACCACACGTGATCCGTATCAAATGAACCAAGAGTTCCCGATACCTCATTTCGCCTTTGGCCGTTGACATGTGGTAGGATGTCGAAAGATACTTCCTTTTCTCCATCTTCTACATCAAAGACAACACATAGAAAAAATCCTACGAACTTGTTGTACAAGTCTTCCGAAGCCTTGAAAGATATACTACCGTCTTCAACAAGGACGAACCCCTTTGGCATCTCTCTTCCCGGATTAACATTCCCATAATGACACCAAAGGCTGGAATAGCGATGCCTCTGTTATATGTGTAAATTATTAGAAGTATCCAAGTTTGTAGTTAGTTCAAGAAAAAGAGTTTGACTTGTGCATATTCCTAGCAATTCAACTAAAGCAAGAGTTCTGTAATAATTAGACATATTGATCGTTGCTTATGTTAGAAATCATTCCCCTGCAAGTGCTACCCACCCCTAATGTTAGATTGAATCACCCTAAACGTAGCTCATACAATACAAGTGTACTATATAGGAAGTGAAAAATTGATGGAAAATAGAACAGCATATCCAAGAAATTAATCGTCCTCGTCAAACCCCATTGTCTAATATTCATTGTTACGAGTTCACTTTGGAGATCACTGATTCTTCAATACAAACTATCCTAATTGAACTCCAACTTACTTGCAACAAATTTGACATTATTAAAATAAATTAAAAAAAAAAAAAAACCTTCTACGTGCACTCAAACTAATGGAAAATTGGAAAGGAAAGTCTAATGCATGCCCCTCTCCACAGACCAGCCTCATCCAAACACTTGCCCCTTTTATGTCTGCTCTAACTTTATATAAAAGGAGAATCCAAATGCAATACTCTCTATAAATAAAATTAAATCACACTATCCAAGTAATCCACATGTGGCTAGCCAGGCATGTAGTACGACGGTCCCCTATCATAATAGCAACAAACACCTAAGAGTGAAAAAGGTCTCATGTCGAATTATTGAATTATTATAGTTGTGCAGTTTTATCTTAGTCCATAGAGTTGATCTAGTACTATTATTGGTGTCAATTGTGATGATCAACCGTAACTTCAAGAACCACGTGTCCATTTGTTCGTTAGATTTTCTAAGATTTCAACATTATTTTCCAATACAGGAATTACAAACATTGGGTCTTCGTCATTGCATCAATTTGAGATTTTGTTAAGCTTTATACACAAGTGCAGAATCCCTTTATATTAAATTGTTTGTTTGTCTAGAATTTACAGCTTTTGCATTACGTGTGCCCAGTGTACACTCCGTATCAACACACATGCATATACACGCACGCACGGAGAGAGAGAGAGAGAGAGAGAGAGAGAGAGAGAGAGAGAGAGAGAGAGAGAGAGAGAGAGAGAGAGAGAGACCTCGATTGAAAAATCAACCGTTTCATAGTGTAACTCTTCCGTTTCACTTGACCTTTCTTCATTTGTGCTCATTGGATTATCTTCATGCGAAACCTCGTAGAGTAAAGCTGGATCTAGCAACTGATCATCTTGAAGCAAAACCTCCGAATCATTCCCTAGTGACTTGCATATTAGTCGGAATCCACACTTCTTCACAAGTAGTTCGTGATAATTGCATACTCTAATGCTAATGCGGAAATGAGTTAGGTCATTTGGACCAAAATGGTCTACTGTCCACAAATCCTTTAATTCCATATACTCCAGCCACACATTATCCAAATCAAAGAACTTGAAATGCCTATTGTGTATTGCGGCTTTGCAATTAACAGATCTTATAACCTCAAATGCAGTACCCTCATATGGCTTATACAACCTTGCTTCTACTTGAAATACAACACAGAAAGCTACTCCTAGGATCTTTTCATATAAGTCCTTTGAAGCCACGAAAGATATATAACCCTCATTATTGGGCAGCAACCACTTTGGCATCTCTCCTCCAGGTAGAACAACTCGATGATTTGGTTGGCAATGAAATTTCTGTCATAAATGTAGACTGTTAGATAGTTTTTTTGAAATTGGCACCTAAAAGGAGGAGTATGAATGAGTTAAGTGGCAATCCTAGGGTTTTATATATAGTTAGCAATAGCAATACAAAGATTTTTTTTGTACTTAATTGGTGGAAACAGGACATGTATTGTTGAATATTTTGTAACTGAATGAACATGTGTTATTGAAGTTTTTCATTGGGTGGTCCTTGTAATTTAATAGCAAGCTAGAGTTCTATAAATAAAGAGAATATCCTTTGCATTGTTTTACAGCAACCTCCACTATATGTCTACACAATCACTTTCTATATGTTTGCTTTTTCTTTTCTCAATTAGCCCACCATTCCGGGATTTTTAGCCTTTTGCAATGCACAAACACCCAATGCAAGCCACAATGTACCCGACTCCATATTAATGCGAGAGAGAGAGAGAGAGAGAGAGAGAGAGAGAGAGAGAGAGAGAGAGGGAGGGAGGGAGAGAGTCTAACCTCAGGCATGAACAAATCATTCATGGGGAACCCATTAGGGACTAGCTCCCGATCCCGACTTGAATATAACTCAACGTCCCCAACGTCACATATGTTGGAGGGAATTCTAGTTAGAGATTTGCAATTATTTGCCTCTAGTCTTCTCAATTTCCTCGGAATCTTGGGGATCTCTTGTAGTTGTTGGCAATTCGAAACCTCCAATTCTTCCAAGTCAAAGTCCCCAACATCACATATGTTGGAGAGAATTCTAGTTAGAGATTTGCAATTATTTGCCTCTAGTCTTCTCAATTTCCTCGGAATCTTGGGGATCTCTTGTAGTTGTTGGCAATTCGAAACCTCCAATTCTTCCAAGTCAATGTCCCCAACGTCACATATGTTGGAGAGAATTTTAGTTAGAGATTTGCAATTATTTGCCTCTAGTCTTCTCAATTTCCCCAGAATCTTGGGGATCTCTTGTAGTTGTGAACAGCCATAAAGTTGTAGGACTTTAAGATTTTGCAACTTGTAAATGCTAGACGGAAGGATTACTAGTTTCTTGCAATCAAATAAACTAATGTCCTCGAGAGAGGCAAGATTTCCTATTGATGTAGGAAGTTCTTCAATTGAAGTCCACCCTAGAAGAACTTCTCGCAAGCTTTTGTTCTTATTCAGAATATCAGGGAATCTTTGCAATTTGGAGCAATATTCTAAATTCAACTTCCATAACTTATAGTGATTTGCAACTGAATCATGGACACGCTCCAAGTTTTTGCACCCATAAAGATTCAATTCCTCGAGATTTGGAATACAAGAGACGTCCGGCATATAAACTAGTGACCGGCATTCATCCAAATTAATGAACTTCAATTTGTCAAAGTCCTACAAGAACAATAAAACCAACTTGCATAGGCAATCTAAACGATCAAAGAAAAAAAGTGAGATATATATATTCATTTCAAAATTTGGCTGTGATTTTGAAATAAAAATCACTCCATCATAATCCAAGCCATATGTTATCAAAATTCACTAGATCACATGGTGTATATAGAGCACACCCTCTCACTTTATAAGTATGAGTCCAGTAAGTAATCCTTGTAAATTCACCAACGCTCGTAATTTCACTATGTGCTAGAATGGCGTAATTACTTCCACTACGTATATGTGCAGAAACAATACTCGTGATTTAGAGAGAAAGAGTGTGTAACCTCAAGTGGGAGCACATGAGCCACGATCATTCCTTTGCCAACTAATTCAGCACATGCATTTAAGCTAATAGCTGGAATCTTATGTAGAGATTCGCGACCATCCACCTATAGATCCCGTAGAGGAAGTGGAAGGTCGGAAATCTCTTCAATTCATCACTTATTAAGAAGTGGTGATTGGTTTATCGTTTCTTAAAAAAGAAGACATATTTTGTATGCTTAATCAGTCATAAACATAACAAAAATATGAAAAACAATAGAGTCCACGCCGTCTTGGGTAGTTTTTTGTTCTGAGCTAGATATACGTTGGTGTAGTGTAAGGGCTCAAAGTTCACTATATCATAATAAATACAACGACCACATTTATACCTTGCATTTGCATATAGAAATAAATACAACCACAACATACTACCAACTCTTGTTTGAGTCCTCTTGTTAGTGTTTAATTTTATTTTTATTTTGGAATTTAAAACCGCACAAATATTTATTTTTCAAGTTTAAATTTACATTTTTTTAAGAATATCACCAATTAATATTTGAGTCACTAATAATTTTTTCCAACGTTTTGAAATTATCAATTGTTGTAACAATCTACGAATGTTTATTTGCCAACTTATTAACTAGTTTAAATTACCTTCTCTTTCGGAAAATTACCAGCTATTATTTAAGTCTAGTTACCAACATTTATTAGATTATTTGTAGCAATTAAAGTCATTTCTATGGTTTACCGATATTTATTTTTTGAAGTTATGGAGGAGTTGAACTAACTCTCATACTAAATTACCTGCCATTCCAAAATTACCAACTAATCCAATAATTTACCAACAATTATACGCAGAGTTTATTTAAGAACTCTTACATGAAACTTCCAATGAACATATGAGTTGGTTATCAACGTTTATTTGATTATTTCAAAAGTTCCAACCATTCCGATAATAAACTGAAATTTGTGACAATTCACCAAATGAAAAAGGCAGATAACTCATATCCGAAATTATCAACTTTTATTTGAGTTAATTACCAACATTTGTTTAATTGTTTAAGAAGTACCCACTGTTTCAATAGTTCACCAAGGTTAATTTGGAAAGCCTACTAGCATGTTAACATTACTACTCTTTCATGAAATTACCAATTCTGTTGAATATTACCAACATCAGTACAATAATTTACCATCACTTGCTTGTGGTGATTAAGTTAGACACTCTTATTTCAGTCACTTTCCAATTTCTATTTGGTTGTTTCAAAAGTATCAACTTTTCATATCATTTACCACATTTGCTTGGGGAATGTTTCAACTTGTTTAATTATAATCAAATAAACGTTGCCAAATAGACTCCAATAACAACTGGTAATTTTTGTAAGAGTTGGTAAGTTTAACATGCTGATAACATCTGCAATTTAAATGTTGTAAATAATTAAGTGGGGAAGTGATTTCGAAACAATCAAATAAATGTCAATAGCTGAATAAAAAATCGTGTATTCAAATCTCTCTAGTATCAAATCTAAGCCAAATTCAGCCTATGTGGCCATTGAATGACCCCGTAGTGTGCTGTGGATTAATTATTGCACATACATAATGCACTCTTAGAATTAGCTTAAAGCGAAAGCCAGTCAAACAGCTTATGGCATCTCCCACCATTCACTACCCACAGGGGGTTTCCACATAGGCAATATTCAATCCATGCCACGCTCCGACATTCTCCGAAGGCTGCGTCTATTGAATTTGGCTGGATTTGATACCGGAGAGACTTGATCATACAATTTATGCAAGGAGAAAGACTTGATTGGGAAAATCAAAAAACAGTTGAAGCACATGTAGATTGAAAACCCACATTCATACTCTGACATGTGTCTGAAGTATAAATAATTGTAGCTATTTTTCCTAAGGCCAATATTAAACATCATTAGATTTAATACTTATTAAGTAATGAGGAAAGGACCACATAAATGCGCACCTTAAATTGTCCCAGTCCTTTGACGTTGCTACCCCGCATGTCAAGCCCAACTAAATTCTTTGAAGCATCTCTAAAGTCTGGAGGAGAGGCACAATGAGGCCATTCCAACCACCTTAACTCACGAGGGAGATGGATGGGATCTTGGCAAGAATTATCTACATTATGCAGAATGAGCAACCTCAATTTTCTCATGTTTGTGAGCGCATGAGGACCAATATGCATCTTCTCTCGCTTGGGAAGCATCAAAACTATGGCTTTTATCTTTTCAGTCCCCTGGATATGTATTTGAACAAATTTAGGTTACTTTGTAAACTACAATAAACAAAGTCAAAGATAAAAACACAATCTGAATTGTCACACTAACAAGTCTTACCCCATTTATTGATAGAACATCAAGAACATCATCACGACGCTATAGCCTACTACGCATTTCGGGATAATCACGACATTCCTCTTTAACTATGTCCATACCCATTGACTGTATTAAATCATGCATCTGCAAGGTCCCATTCTCTTCACTAATGAAGGAGTGCTCAATGAGATTTTGCAAACCAATAGTCACATAAAAACCACAACTACTAAGAACTCTTGTAATGTACTCTGTTCTTTGCCCTTTGAAGAAACAAGCGATGTCAAGAAAAATCTGCTTGACATCATCGTCCAATGGATCCCAACTTACCCTTAGCATTCCGTTGATCTCTTTGTCAGGCTTGTCATCAAGTTTTTTCAAGGTTTCTTTCCATTCCTTTTCTCCTTTGTCATGCAAGGAACGACCCAACACCTCAAGTGCCAAAGGAAGGCCTCCAGCATAACGTAAAATCCTATCAACAAGATTATGTCTCATTTCTATTTCTTGATTGCTCATAGAAGCATGCCTTCTAAAAAGTTCAAGAGCTTCACCATTCTTGAGAGTTTTAACTTGATACATACGATGCGAATCTTTCCAATGAGAAGTTACCATACGCTGATCTCTTGTTGTGATAATTATCCTACTTCCTTTACCGAACCACTCACATTTTTTGGCTAAAGCATCTAACTGGTGTCTTTGATCGACATCATCAAGAATAATGAGAACTTTCTTATTACAAAGTCTGTCTTTAATCAATTGACGACCTTCAAAAACACTGGCGACCATCAATTTATCACCTAGCAATAGCTTTGATAGTAATATTTTTTGCCAACGAACCAAATCATTGGAATTATCTTTAATACGTCCCAAGAAACAAGAAACTTGAAACTCTCTAAAAGTAGCATTATAAATCGCTTCAGCAAGGGTTGTCTTTCCTACACCTCCTGGTCCACATAAACCCACCATAAGAACATCAATCTCAGACTGTAGATTTAAGATTGATTTAAGCTCTTGTACTCGGGAATCTATCCCAACCAGAGACTTGGTTGCATCTAATGGTGTTGGACGTAGTTGAGTTGAGATGTCCCGTAGAATCCGTTGCACAAGCACCGCTTCACTTCTGACAAGGGAAAATTAGTTGAAACTACTTTTAGAGTAATGCAAACAAATAAATAAGTGTTCAAAGAGAAAATTGATGAATAAGAAACTAGTTTGCAATATATTTTGAGATGAATGTCCAAATATGTTCATCTAGCAAGATGCCAGAGTCTACACGAGTCTAAGACTAATTCTTATGTTGTTCTAAATGTTCTTTGTTAATCCCCTGTGCATTTAATAACAATTCAAGTTAGTAATGGATATCTTCAACGTTGATTGGAATTGTCATGATCTCCTTACAGAGTTCTTTGAAATTATCTTCTTTTTCTTCAATTATCCAAGTGTATACCCATTGATCTGGTATTTTTCTTTGCGAAGAAATACCTGTGATGAAAATGAACAACGCGATGTTTAAGTTTGATAGAATTCCAGATTTATGTTGTCCTATGGGACGATTTCAGTCCCATTTTCAAAGCGGACAAATGAAGAACCGTACTTTGGCCTTTGGGACAAATACTGCCAACCATTTGTTCCGGTAGAACACAATTTACTACCCTTTTCCACTTCACAGCTTCAAGTAGTTACAAGATGCCATTAGGCAGTATTTGTTTTAAAAAAACTAGCTTTTCATTCTTTCTTCTAATTAAAAAAAAACATTTCTAATATATAAAAAAAGTTTGATAGAATACCAGATTTATCTTCTCCTACGTGTAACGGGATAAAGTAAAAACTCTCTTGACAAAATTTCTCGCTCAATAAAATGACAGCGGATACGAAAGAAGGGAGAAATGCTCTATTGGTCAATGAAAGGCTTGATGTAATCTAAAAAAGAGACGAAATTAGAGAAGCCTGAGGGACAAGCTTCAAATCACATTCTTGAAGTGCAAACAAAGACCAGATCAAAAAAAAAAAAGTCCGTAGAAAGTAGCAAGAAAAGGTAAAACCATTCAGTTTAGATCCTGTAAAAAGAGTGGCTAATCTTAATGCGCTCTGTCACGGAAGACAGAGGAAAGTCTCAGCCATCACAGCCAGCCTCAGGCAACCATCGCCCGAGGCTACGGATCGCCGATCAATGCTCGACCCCCCCAGATCTGTAGTCGCGATCCTGGATTGTCACCTAAAGCTGCTTGACCCAGAAGGAGAGGGGCTGAGGTGACGCAGCTGGAGCCGTGTGGGGACGTGAGCACTCGGCTGGCGGCATGTCAAGATCCAGCGATGGCTCGGAGAGGACACACGGCTCACATATGGTGCTCTGTTTCGTGTGCTTCGTGAGAGTGCTCCGTGCTGCGTGAGTGTCCGATGGGAGTGGGTTTGCGTGAGGGAGAGATTTAGGGGTAAATTTACCCCCAAAGTTATAGCCTCCCAAACCTTATACCAAATTAAGTATGAAAAGATTTACACTAATTGAAGAAGTAGAAGTGTTCTCACGTACCCATCAGTAAAATGCTCCCCTGACAAAAAACTAGTGTAAAAAAGAGCTTCCTTCCATCTCTTCACTTTCTCTGAATCCTTCCCGAACTTGATCTCGTGCTTATCCAGAGCTTTTCTGTAACTCTCTCTTGGTGTTCTAACTTCATAGGGTTCCACTTTGTAAAACACCGGCCACACAATCAAGTCCTTTTGCTTCCTACACTCTATGATTTTCGTTAACTCATCCAAACACCACGATGAAGAGGCGTAGTTCTCGGAGAAAATAATGATCGCGATTTGCGAGTCCTCGATCGCATTCATAAGCGCGTGTGGTATCTCCTCTCCGCTCCTCAGTTTTTCATCGTCCTTGTAAGTGCGTATTCCTGCTTGGTCTAGAGCTGAGTAGAGATGACTGAGGAAGTGATTGCGGACATCCGGGCCTCTGAAACTCAAGAACACGTGGTAACTCCTTCTGGGCTTGGAAGAAGAAGAAGCCATTACAATCAGAAAACGGAGGCGGTTAACGATGAGTAATGAGTTGCCTAAGATTTGGTACTATGTAAGCGGTAGTTTGTTCACCATTTGATCTTCTCTATATATGTTGATTCCCAGGTGCATGACTTCTTTCTGTGTGGGTCAACAAATAATATTTTAATAAAAGTGCTCAAGGATGGGCCGACACTTCCGCATATGAGTGCTCTTCACGCAGATGAAGTGTTGACAATATGCACATTAAATTTTCCTTCATGGAAGATCACATTTGTTACATCAGATAAATGTGCGTTCGCCACGTATCTTTGGTTAATGTTGAATTTATTGCTAAAGTGAATGGTTAATAAATTTGACTATTCAACATAGGATCAATTTCTATGACCATAGTATACTATCCTAATTAAAGGCCAATCTTCTGATTGATATATTTGGCTTCGGGGAAATGGCTTCTATTTTTTCAGTCCTTCATTTTTCTTCTTCTTATATGGATAATGAAGGGTCGATCACGTTAAAATGACACTTCACTATGGTTATATGGTAAATTTGTGAGTGATGATTGATGCATCTCTAGGTTAGTCGACCGGACACTAATCAATTAATTTCTTGTCATTTTAAAATGAAAAAAGGTGCTATGAGATATGAGGTAGCACCATGTGTACCAATCTTTGTTGCATGGGAAGTGAAAGGGGTCCATGAATGTTATTGAACTATGTGTTAGACTCTAGATATGATTGCAAAACCAACTTGGATTTTTAATTTGGACTGAACTTTACACTCCAACTATTTATAAAAACCTTATACCCCGTGACTTGAAGTCTAACCACAAGATAGGCCATATATTACTTATTCTCAATAAATTTATCAAATTGAACAAAAAAAAAATGCATATTCGGATTCATGTTGGAAGTTATGATTTAAAAAAGAAGAAGAAGGTTATTAGGTTCAAGCTCCAAAATTAATGAGGACATAAAATTAGAAGTTCAGGTTGCAAATAAAAAATGTAATTGCTAGAGCATGGAGGTTGTTACATCATTACACAAGGAAGTAAAATTAGAGACAATGTGAATACGGGAGGCTATGATCGTCAAATTACACCGATTTCTCATGGGGAAAGAAGATAGGAAATTATTTTGTGATTGTGTAATAGACACTAAAATACATCCAGCTATCTCTCACCATATTTAGGCACCTGAAATTCTCAATCAACAAAATGATGAAAGATATCATAACAAAAATTATTTTCTTTTGGTAAGGGTCATAACAAAAATTATTAATTAAACAAAGTAAGCAGATTCTACATTTTCACAATTCGTCCACTCACACATGCTTAAAAGTCTTTAGTTCTAAGAACATATTTCGCAAGTTACACTAGCAATCACCTTCCAGCCCACTTTCCTCAATTTGGTCTTGACATCTCCAAAGTGCAAAATTGCTTTTCTTCAATCATTGATTTATTTCTACAATTTGGTCTTGACATCTCCCGTGTTCCTCCGAGGAGCTAAAAGCCAAATGATGAAGTCAAACATAATGTCCCAGATTATGTTTCCCACATCACGACATCACGACAGGACGAAGGTTACTTGATTGAGAAAGCTGACAATACACCGACGCTCCACTCTCCACGCATCACAAAAAGAAGTTGAGTAACCACAAAACTTGAATTAAAGGAAACGGCACTTCCATTCATATGTTGTTGTATTCAATGGGTGGGGACTACACCTGTTTGTACTCAAATGTACGTGACGATTCCACAAATGTCAGATGCGTATAATCATTTCATTCGTGTATTACATTCTTTTTAATTAAGTAAATTATACACATTATATTTGGATACAAAAATTGATGGAGGTATGCATATATTTCAGAAAGTGGTGGTAACTCCTTACTAGGAAATTGAGTGATCGGTGACTCTTTTTACCAACGGTTTTCTTTGATAAACTACTAGTACTTGCAATACCCCTCTTGTATACATTTTGCAATCAAATTCTTTAGATATCAATCTTATGAGAGCATTTCTTTGTAAAAGAGTCGCTGTGTTTATAAATGAATATTGGCTCCATTGCAAACCAATTTTTGTAAGAGGCTTCAAGTATAGTTCATTAGGCATAACTCTCGAACAATCTCTGGAAATGAAGTTGGCACCATGTGGATCAGACCACTATAAAATGGTCATGCGTTCCTCTATCGCTACTCTTTTTTATTTATATGCATATAACATATTTAATAAATTGCTTAACTATATATGTGCATAAATACTTAATACTGTGGAGCATATTCTATATCGGGGCCAGAAATTACTCGTGTTTATTTGAATTTTTAGAGCTAAATATTAGGGCATCACATGTTGATAAATTAAGAGAGTTGGTGATATATTTTCATCACAATACATAATTAAACAATAGTATGATCAACAAGTGTAAAAGGAATCCAATACATCCAAGTGCCAAATGCAGAGAGGTACATGCATCCTTTTGCCTTTTTTCCCCACATGTCATAAAACAATAGTTGCTAGGCAATTTTATAAGATTTTGTAATAAATAAGAATTACCATGTCCTTTTATATCTCGGGCATGAAATAGATCAAGCTTTTTGTTCAGTTGAAAATAATGCGGTTGGTTCTAAATTATAAATTCAAAGAAATGAGAAATTTTCTAGAAGAGCACCTTTAGATGATTAATTGGTATGTAATAGCTTATTTTCTATTATTTTGGAGCAAAGGTTCTTTCACTCGGGTAGGGCCTTTTCATTGGATGCTTTTTCGGGGTCAAATCAAATTGCAAGTCATATCCAAAACAATTGGATATTTCATGTGAAAGTTCATAAGAAAGACTTCATCTAGGTGTGAACATATGCATATTCAAATTATTTAGTCCAAAAGAGGATTTTCTCATTTGGACTTTAATGAAGAATGGCACTTCAAAAGTGTAAAGCGTCCATTGACAATGGATGTTCCATGTGATTTGATGATATCTCACCTGTTTTTTCTTTGTTTGTTTGGCTTTTTGGCCTAGTCAAAAGTGCAAGGAAATATCTACTCATCACTTTCGTGCTAGCTTCCCTCCATGCAACTTCGCTCTAGAAAGAAAAATTATCGAAGTTTATTTTGATGGGCAGGTGGCCCCCACTACCTTCTTTCTTCTCTATGCTCATATCTAGAGTGAATCAGGGCTTGACTCCAGTGGTTCATTTCCATTACATCTTTTATTCTCTTTTTTATGTATTAACATAAAGGCTTGATGGTTATTATTTGGGAATATTCTAAAAAAGAGCATAAAGTAAAGTCCTTTCATCAAAAAATGACATAAAGTGAACATCATTTCTAATAATGATTTAAAATAACTAAACAATCTCACGTAGGGACCTAAACTCACCAATCGGCCTAATGTTTGCTGGCTAGCGAGCATGAGTAGCCTGAATATGGATACCTTTGTCCAAAAAAAAAAAAAAAATTTGAGTAAAAAATTACAAGCACTAAAAAGGAAAAAGAAAAAACTCAAACGCTTCTTCCTTCATTTCTTCCCATGTTCTTCCTTTGCTTTTGGTCTTCGTTCCTTTCAAGAGAAGAAGACAAAGCTGGAGCAAGGACCAGCTCTTCATTAATCAAACGCTTGCATGTAACACAAGGGTCTCAATTCTCCATTATATTTTTTCCAAGTTTGCGATTTACTTCGATCTCCACTTACATTCAATTGAGGTAAGTTTCATGCAAATTAGTGTTGTCAATCTTTCATTCATTCAAGAGAAAGCAGTTGGATTTTGTTGGAGTAACATGTTGACAAGGTGTGGGCATGTAGCAGAACATCGCACCAATAGGAATGACAATAGAAATGGTAGGAGAATTTTTCTTTTTTCATTATTTTTTTTTGTTTGTTTTGTTAGGTATTTTGGCGCATTACGTCTCCATTTGTCCAAATCAATGCATATCAGTTGTGTCCACTATGTATTCTTAAGTTGAATTTGCTGCCGTCATGGTCCCACATGTTGTTAATGGTCCCTATTATTGTAATTTTGTTAACGCTTTCATTTTTTTTTTTTTTTGTTCTAGTGTATTATTTGTTGTTAATGGCCACAGCTTGCAAGCATGGCAATAGTGATGAGGATGTCCAACTTAAACGCACACTATAAGTCATAGC
Organism: Eucalyptus camaldulensis; assembly: GCA_019915185.1. Taxonomy (NCBI): domain Eukaryota; kingdom Viridiplantae; phylum Streptophyta; class Magnoliopsida; order Myrtales; family Myrtaceae; genus Eucalyptus; species Eucalyptus camaldulensis. The sequence continues at coordinate 23,340,950 of JAHSVA010000010.1, read as the reverse complement.
AAAAGGAGTGGGAGATATTGACATGTGCTTATTACAGGATCTGATGATCGGCTATAGATAGTTTATGGTTTCAGATCTGCCATAAATGAAAGTGTGCTTCTAACTATAAATTATGCTTTGTTATTTACTTTATGGGCTTTACTTTTTCTATAGTTATTTGAGATTTGCTAGGCTTAAAAATCTTCTATATACCTTTCAAATATCATTTTAATATATGAATGACATCTTTATTTTGATTTAAAAAAAAAAACATGTCAACAATAATTCTGCGCTCCTCCGAGGCACTAAAAGTCAAACGATTCAATCAAACATAATGTCATCATATATAGTGTTGATTCCACGTCACATCTAAGGAGCTGTGCCATTTGTCTTTACTTCTTTCGAAGACCCGCTTGTATGATACAACATCGTACCTAAAAAGTCTCCTTTCTTTTTTCAAATTTTTTTTTCGTTACATCTCTTTCCTTTCTTTTATATGTATTCTTCTCCATGAGATGTCTTCATCGATCATTCTTTGTTTAGCTCTTTTTCTTGGTCTCATTTACAGGTAATTTAAGCAAATTGAGTAACGCCTGAGCCAATCCTCAACCGACATTCCTTGAAGCAAACTATACTCCCATTTTATTAACCAGGCTTTTGTAAATCCTACAAAAAGGGAGTTAATTGTTGCATAAATATGACCGTGTGTGGACGAATAAATCTCAACCATTTTTTTTCTTTTTTTTTTGGTAAATCTCAACCCTCTTGTGTACAATTTGCAATCAAAATCTTGAGAGATCAATCTTTTGGGAGCATTTATTTGTAAAAGAGTACACCGTGTTTATAAATGAATGTTGGCTTCATTGCAAACCAATATTAGTTTGAGGCTTCAAGTATAGTTGATTAGGCATAATTCTCGGACAAGCTTTGGAAATGGGGTGGGCACCCATTTGGATCAGACCACTATAAAACGGTTATGCATTCCTTTATCGCTACTCATTTGTATTTATATGCATATAACGTTTCTAATAAATTGCTTAACTTATATTTGTATGTAAATACCTAATACTATGGAGCATATTTCATATTTGGGCTAAAATATCATTTGTGCTTATTTGAATTTTAGAGCTAAATATCATGGCATCACATGTTGGTAACTAAAGAGAGTTGGAGATACATTTTCATCACAATACATAATTAAACAATAGTATGATCAACAAGTGTTAGATGAGAAATCTTATGCATTCACTTGCTAAATGCAGGGAGGCACATGTATCTTTTTGCCCTTTTCCCCACATTTCATGAAGCAACAGTCCTGGAACAATTTTATAACCTTTTGTAATGGAAGGCTTTTATTTATGAAATGAGATCAATTTTATACAAAGAAATGAGAAATAATGCAATTGGTTCTAATGTATAAAATCAAAGAAATGAGAAATTTCCTAGAAGAACGCCTTTAAATGATTAATTGCTGTGTCAATAGGCTATCTATTTGATATACAAAAACGGCGGCTCTATGGATGTATTCCTTATTTTTACGTGTCAGTGCCCACACATCTCGCGCCTCTAATTTCTCTTGTATCTTTATTTTTTCCAAGAGGAGGAAATACCCTCTAGATGTTTTACATTTGAAGGATGTCGAGATTTGCACGAGGCCTCATAAGAAGCAATTTTAGGAATTTACTTCTTTGGAGTGAAGAATCTTTTGCTTGGGTGGGGCCCTTTTCATTTTTTGAGTGTCCACTTGCATAGTTGTGTTACTCTCAGTCAAATCAAATTGCAATTCATTTTAAAAATAATTAGATGCATCACACAAGAGTTCATAAGAAAGACTTCATCTAGGTGTGAAAAATATATATGTAGATTATTTAGTCAAAAAGAGGATTTTTCGTATTTGGACTTTAACGAAGAATGACGCTTCAAGTTTAAATTGTCCACTAATGTTGCATGTTCCATATGATTTGATGATATCTCACTTTTTTTTTTCTCTATCTTATTTTCTTAGTCGAAAGTACAAGGAAATATTTGCTCATGAGTTTAGCTTATTATGTTACTATCTAAATTGATATTGCAAATGGACATCATTAATTTTAATCGAGCGCAATAACTTCAGCGACCATTATGAATTCCATGTGGTTTGACGAAATCTCTCCTCTCTTTTTTTTCTTCGTCTTGTTCGCTTAGTCAAAAGTGAAATAAATAGCTCATCACTTTCGTGCCGGCTTTCCTCCACGCAACTTCTTTCCACGCCTCCTGGCAACTTCGCTCTGGAAAGAAAAATGATGGACTTGACTTTGATGGGCAAGTGGCCCCCACCACCTTGTTCCTTTTGCATGCTCATATCTAGAGTGAATCCGAGGCTTGAGTCCGCTAGCGCATTTCCATTGCACTTCCGCTACAGAAATGCCCCTATTCTTACCGACAGAAATATCACATGCTCGTCAACCAACTAACATTGACCGGCCATTGAGCACAAGTCTTTATTTGACTATGATTTACTCGCTTTAGGCGCTTATTAAAATAATTTTCACTCTAGACCCACTTTTTTTTAAAAAAAAATGACCTTATTTTAGATACTTATTTAGAGATTTTCCTAATTATTTTTTAAAGATGCTCTGTGATTTTAATTAAGACGACTTAAAAAACTGCAATAAGTCTGTGATATCGATCCAATACCTTTGGCGAGCTTTCTAAAAACGAGCCCCAATGCTAGTGTCGCTTCTTCAGCCACAAAATAATCAACTCGTCATATTTCATTTTCAAGACTCAAATAAAAATTTGCCATATCATTAAAGAAATAACCATTTGGGACAGTGATGGTCCTTGCACTTCAAAGCATTTTCACAGCTATCCTCAAGAGTTATGAACTAGATCTATGTTGACCATAATTTAATTTCGATTATTATGAAACTCACTCAAATATTTTGTTTATTATTTGGACTTATATGTGCTGTATGCAAGCCTATTTTGCAGGAATTTGGAAAGTGTAAAAATGACCGGCTCTACAGAAAAACACAAGGCCGGGTACCTGGCCCAAGTAATGTCCAGACATTCGGCCAGCTAGATGTCCAGCGGTTAACCTCCAGCGGCTCCCGTAGTTTTGAATATGGGTTTGTCCATCCCATCCAGCGGGTGTCAGAGTCTTTTTTAGCCGGACATTCAGAACACTTAAGAGTCGAATTTTTAGTTGTTTAAAGTGTTAGTAACGTCTATTTTGAGTTTTTTTTTTTTTTTTATAAATAGGATAATTCATTGTATTGGGTAATTATGTACACCACCGGTACCCGTAGAATCCTCTTATATACACTTTGCAATAAAAAATCTGAGAGATAAATCTTGTAAGGGCATTTTTTTGTAAAAGAGTGCACCATATTTGTTAGAGAATGTTGGCTCCATCATAACCAACCTTTATACGGATATAGTGGATTGGACATACTCTTGAACAGTCTCGGGGAAACTATAAATCGGCTGAGCATTCATTTATCTCACTCCTTTTATTGTATAGTGATTACTTGTTTAACAAATTGCTTAACTTATATTTGTGCATAAATACTTGATACTGTAGTGCATATTCCACATTTGGGCCAAAATTTGACCGTGGGTTCTCAATAAATTCTTCCTTAGTATTTCTTGTGTTTATTTGAATTTTTTGAGCTAAATATCATGGCATCTTATGTTGTTAGTAGTTTCTAGCCAAAGGTCAATCTATTGTTGAGCAACTTTATTTTGTGGAACAAACTATAATTATTTGAAGGCTCATATGAGAATTTTTGTTCAATCAATAAGACTATGAATTGTGGTGGCGATGCATTACTAATGGCCCTTATGTGCCTAGTAGAATCAAAGATGAAACTATCATTCATTGAGATGAAAAAGAAAAATAACTCAAATGGTCCTTGGACTTTGGTCCAATGTGCAATGCCGTCCAGATTTTTTGTTTAGTGTGCAATAAGGAATTTGAACTTTTAATTTATTCAATGCAATTCTTGAACTTTGGGTTTATGTTCAATATGGTCCTTAAATTTTTAAATATTTTTATATAGTCCAAAAACTATATTGAACATTTATCAATAGCTTAAGGATCACATCAAACAAATTAAAGTATAGGGACAATATTGCACATCATGCCAAAGTTCAAGACCACTTGTACAAATTAAAATTTAGGACGACGTTGTATATTAGACCAAAGTTCAAGGATCATTTATGCTATTATGCCAAATAAAAATAAATGGAGTGCTAAAGACATGAAATTAGTTTGATTAAATGCTAGGACAATGAACATGTTGCATTGTGCTTTGAATGCCGATTCATCGAATCGTGTTCTTCTGCTAAAGATATATGAGAAAAACTTGAAGTGGCTTTTGAAGGAACTAATAGAGTTAAAAAGTTTAAAATTAGTATGCTTACTCATTAGGATGAGCTTTCTACTATGAATGAGAGGGAGTCCATCTTTTGATGTGTTTACCTTATTCACCGACGTAATTATAGTATAGAAATCTCTTGGCAAGGTTTATCCTTAAGAAGAGCCAAACCAAAAGATTTGAAAAGCTTTGCCAGAAGTCTAGGAGCCTAAGGCTGCACATGTTAACATTTTTGTTTCTTAGAATTTATGTTCTTTTGTTCCCCGGAACAAAAAAAGAACAGAAACCCGTTTGGTAACGCCAAGTTGTTTTTTTGTTTTTTTGTTTTTTGGTAATGTAACGCCAAGTTATTTTTCTATTCCCTGGAATAGAAAGTTAGCTCGGGAATAGATTTGGAGAAGAAACGAGAAATAAAAAAAAAAAATTGCTTCTTGTTCCCGGGAACAATTTCTAGAAATAAGTCAATTTTGTTTTTTTTATTCTTCTCTCTTGCCGCTGCCACTCGAGCCATCGCCGACCGCTCAACCGCCGCCGCCGGTCACTAATCGAGTTAGCCCAGGAATAGATTTACAGCAGAAACGAAAAAAAAAATTACTTCTTGTTCCCGGAAACAATTTCTAGAAATAAATCAAAAATTTTTTTCTTTTATTCTTCTCTCTTGCTGCGGCCACCCCGGAGCCACTACCAACCGCCAGCCGCCGGTCGCTACCGGTCGCCGCTGCCACCGCCGCTCGGTCACCGGTCGTCGCCGCTACCGCCGCCGCCGCCACTCGGTTGCCGATTGCCGCCACGTCCACCCCCTCAGTCGCTGGTCGCCGGTGGTGGCAACGAGCGGTTGGCGGTCAGCGATCCATGAGTAAGAATAAAAAACGAATAAATACAAAAAAAAAAAACTATTGCGTTACCAAACGCATTTCTATTCTTTTTCTATTTCAAGAGTTACTCAGAAATTGTTCTCCGGAATAGAAATAAAAAAGAACTATTTCTGGAAAAAAAAAAAAACACTCTTCATCGGCCAATAAGCGTTGTCATGTGCACTCTAAAGTGTCAGCCATTAAAGAAGTTCATGATATCTCCATAGCGTCTTTTTCTTAGCTTCTTTGAGAGGTTGTTACTAGGGGTGAGCATGGTCCGGGTTGGTCCGGGCCACCCCCTAACCCTAGGACCAGCCCGTACAGTGTCGGTCCTCAATTTTTAGGACCGAGGACCGACCCTATTGAGCCTGGGACCAAGGACCGGACCGACCCAATGGGTTCGGTCCGGTTCCAGGGTCAACCCGAGACCGATCGATAAATTTTTTTGTCTTATTTTTTATACTCCCTAAAAAAGCAAACCTACAAATTCAAATTACACATCCATTGACAATGCGGCATTGTGCAACTAAATTATAAATAACAATACATATTTAGCAAATTTAAGATGACACAATAGAAATTTCGTACTTGCTAACCGCTCATCGAGATATGGGACAAGATGGAAAGTTCTTGTAATCATCTATCTTTAATATTCATAGCACCATATGCAAAAGCATTTTCCTACATTTGATCATATAGAGTCAACTCAACCAAAAAATGAGCTTCACACCACTTGATTAGCAAATTACCGTAGCAACTGCAATACTATTCTACTTTTCAAAAAACTTCTACCATTTGAAGCAAATTGAAAAGCAAAGTGCAGCTGAAATTCATTAGTAAAATACAATTAAATTATAAAAAATCCAAAATATTTAATATAAATCATGAATATATAACTTCACATCTTGTTAATTCACTTGAACTTCTAAACACCTGAAAACAAAACAAACAACACATAATTAATACTCAACAAAAGTTTTAAATTGAAATTACTATTATGTTATTGATAGAACATTTTAATATAATATAATATAACAGACATTTTACTTAGGTTTGAATATATAAAAGAATTATATATAATATGATATAATATATAGGGTTGGTCCAGGGTTGGACCGACCAAAAACTCTTAGGACCAAGAACCAACCCGCACAGTGTTGGTCCTAGAATTTCAGGACCGAGGACCGACCCAGTCCCCTTGGGAACCGGACCAGGACCAGCAGGGTTGGGCCGGTCCAGGATCGGTCCAGGGTCAACCCTAGACCACTGCTCACCCCTAGTTATTACACATAAAATCAAATCGAAGGCTCGAGTTGAGGAAGATTCAAAGAGGAAGAAGTCATTTGCTCTTGGATCCACTAACTCGGATGCGGAGCCAAAACAATGTAGTGACAAGGACATGACTATGATCACGTGGAAGTTCCAGCAGTTCTCAAGAACAATAACTTCAAAAATGATGAAATGCACACACAAGGAAATCTAAATTGGAGAAACAACGTCAAATGTCACGAGGGCAACAAGTCAGGCCATCTACGGTACAAATGTCCAAGACGTGTCACCTCCAAGGACAAGGGGTACAAGTAGGAGCGATTTGGCAAGACGGATAGAGGGGATAAGAATGTACAAAGAAATTACAAAATGCTTGTGAAATGATTAAAAAAAAAAAAGGCATTGACATCTACAGGAAGCGATTGCGTGGTCGATGATACCTCTAGTGATCAAGATGTTGCCAATCAATGTCTCGTGGCTCTAAGGGTGCGCATGACAAAATTTCTGGAATAGAAATTGATTTCTGGCCAAAAATTGATTTTTCAATTTCTATTTCAAAAACTGAGAAGTTAAAAATTTTAGCTTATGATTTCTTCTTCAAATCTATTTCTGAAATAGAAATATGTTTCAAAAATAGAGAAATCAAATTGCGTTACCAAACAGATTTCTGTTCTAAACTTATTCCGGAGAACAGAGAAATACAGAAATCAAGAAATAGAAATTTTATCATGTGCAGCCTAAGCGATTGAGAGAATGAGGTAAATGATCCTACATTCGTTTTTACTTTTGAAGAGCTTCAATGTGCCCTGGATGTCCTATAGTAGATTTTGAGAAGTTAGAAGAAAATTCTCAGTCGAAGAAATCAAATGATTCTCTTATTGATAGATAGAAACAAGAGATTGAAGGGTAAATTTGAATCTTTGAACAAAAAGAGTGATGGTCTTGAAAAAGAAAACATGGCTTTGAAGCATGGCCAAAAGTGAGATCAAAGAAAAATGTCAAGAAGTTGCAAAAGGAATCGGAGGTATTTGAAAAAGAAAACGGATGAATTGAATGCCAAATTTGCAAAAGTTTATACTAAGGGTACTAAGAGCTTGAACACAATGTTTGAGAAAGAAAAATTTCCTCATCGTAGAGTGTTCTTGGATACCAGCCTTTTGAAAATAGGAGAAGTGTTCATGCCATTTTTTTGAGAGCTTCTCGCGTATGGCTCGTTTATAACCTGTGTGGTAAATATGGACATTGTACCCAATTAGTACTTGGGAAACGGTGTTGTTAGAAGAGTAGAAAGGGCATGGGGTACCTAAAGTTTCATTGTCTACTCACTCTCAAGGATCCAATGCGGTTTGCATACCAAGAAAAAAAAATCCTTAAATGTGCTCTTTGTAGGTATGACTATGTCTTGGGACCAATTCTAATATGCACAAATGGTACCTTGATGGTGGTTGCTCAAGACAAATGACCAAAAATGCCAGTTTATTTAAATCTTTGAAGAAATGGATGGAGGATGTGAATTATGGTGACAACTCAAAGAGTCATCATAGGTATTGGTTAGGGAGAAGTGTTAAAAAAAGTCCTAAACATTTTGTATTTGTTCCAATTTAGTCCTAAACCTTTTTTTGATGCCAATTTAATTATAAACGTATTTACTTTGTGCCAACTCAATCTTTGTCGACCAATTTTGGCCGGATTTTGTTAACTGAATGCATGCCAGTTGACGTGGCTTGATCAGTGCTGACGTAAATAACTTTTAATAATATTTTTAAATTTTTCTTTCTCTTTTTCTTTTTCCCCTCCTTCCTCCAGCTGGTCATTGGACCTTGCTAGCCATTGGCGAGCCTTGCCACCACCTCGCTAGTGGTCATGAGGGCGGCCTCGTGCTAGGCGGTAAGGCTTGACCCTCGCCAGATCCAGTGAGGGCGAGCCTCGTCGATGCTGCCTAGGCTGCGATCCGGCGAGGTTGAGCCTCGCCCATGGCCAGTGAGGCTCGCCCTCACCGCCCAACGCGAGGCCGCCCTCGCAGCCACTACCAAGGTGGTTGGCGAGGTTGACCTCAACCTCGCTTGTCAGAGGAAGGAGAAGAGAAGAAAAAAAAGAAAAAGAATAAAAAGTTCAAAAATTCAAAATTATTAAAATATTATTAAAAGTTGTCAACGTTATCGTTGATCGGGTCATGGCAGCCGACCGGCGTTCAGTCAGTAAAATCCAATCAAAATTGACCAGAAAAGGATTGAATCAGCACTAAGTAAAAAATTTTAGGACTAAATTGGCAGGTTTATGACTTTTTTTAACACTTCTCCTGTATTTGTTATGTTGGTAAAGAAGAAACTCTTATTAAAACGTTTTGCTTGTTGAATATTTGATACATACGTTGTGCAGTATTGGTCAATTATGTGATAAAGGCTTCCGAGTAATTAATTGATCATTACTAGCTCTATTACCGAGACTCCTTGTGGCATTGCTCAGGTTATTGCAAGAACGCATGAAAATGCGTATGTGATTTAGCCAGGGTGCTTAAACTCAAATGATGAAAGTTGTCTTGTTGTATCAAACAAAAATGATCCTTGATTACAGGATCGAAAATGAGCACATATTAGTATGGATACTATCTCAAGGCTTCCTAGGTTTAGTTTAGTTCATGGCTTACCTAATTCAAAGATCAAGTCTGTGATGCTTGTGTTAAAGGAAAATGAACAAAAGTGTCGTTTGAATCTAAGAAGCGTGTTAGCACCTTTAGACTTTTGGACTTGCTTCGTATGGATAGGTTTGGTCCTTCAATATCTTCGAGACTTGGTGGTAAAAAGTATGGGATGGCCTTAACTCATATTTTTTTATAACTTTTGATGTCAGGATTCCTAGAGTTCTAATTGACCGCCAATTTGGTGGACAATCTATGCTAGAAAGTTTGGACATCAAGAAGAGATTAGAAGTTTGGATAAGGAAGAATGCCTGGGATGGCCAACCGGAACCCAAGAGGTATCACCACCATTGTTGTATTAGGCTAGCTGGCGAAGTTGATATGAGGACGAAAAATGAAGATGAGGCTCCCACCATTGAGCTTACTTCGCTTTGGGAGGGGGAGAGATGCACACGGTCTACAATGAGATGCAGCAAGGATTTGCAAGAAATAGGAGAGGAACTTCAATTGTTCAACCAGTTTGCTGAAATTTTCCTCCAAAATTCATCTCTTTTCCCAATATCCTCCTCCTCCTCCACCACCTTATTAGATATGTGTCATCGTATTTTTTTTCAAGATCGTCTGGGCTTGTTTCCTGTTTGAAGAAGTGCTCAAAATTCTTTTCCGTGTGAGCATGTTTTAACACTTGACCTTGAGTACATTGGATTGCTGAAATCATTTGATCTACTTATTTGCTTCTCAAGCCTATTTTGATGTTATGACAAAAAGGGGGATATTTATGTGACATCCAGAATTTTCAGTATTGTTTTCTATTAAATTAATCGGGCATTTCATTGACGTGTCTATAGGGTTGTTCTCAGAGCTGATCACTCTCGAGATAACTAGACTAGCTGGGTAAGCCATTAAAGAATATTAAGGCAATAGACTTGAGAATTCGACCAGGAAGCGGCTTCTCGACCGTGTCCATCTTTAGAGGTCATTACTGCACAGTTAAAGATCGAATTGAGATCAGAGATAGGTCGGTTCGACTGAGATGTGTGGCCGATCGTGGGTGACTCCACTAAATTGGAAAATTCTCGTCGACCGGCACTAATTTGATTTTCTGTCGTTTTGGTACCCTGTGTTAGTAGTCGAGCCCTCGAGATTTTCACGACAATTGAGAGTCGCCAATGTGTCGAGTGGGTTCATTGTGGCTCGAAGAAAATCGACCACGAGTCAATTGCCCTAAAAAGTTTTGAAAACTACCCGATAGTCTAGGTCACACTAAAAGCACGCCGGAGTGAAATTAACCGTCGATTTGAGTTAGATTTCAGAAATCGAAAGTTCAGTGATGTCACAAGCTATTTTAGGAACGTCAACTCGGTCTCAGAAGATTTTTCGGAGGTCCCGAGATTTTTACGGAAATTGGGTTCGGACGTCGTGGAAGTTTGGCCGAAGTTCAGATTGGCTAAATCAATGGGAAATTTGACTTTCGGGTTGAGCCGTTGTGTGTCGGGGAATTATAGAAAATCATTTGGGATTTTTCTACATCAAAATTTGACCTCAATTTGGAGAGATTTGGAATTCAAATTTAGTTCGAACTTAGTTAAAAATCGAATCTTAAGATGGGGGCGTGCAACATTGGTATAAATTGGGATTTTTGGCGGATCCTTGGGTGAGGAAAAATGCCGAGGTAATTGATGGATGACCGATTGATTTTGTGAGGGCCAATGGAAATGAAATTTGGATGGGATGAATGTCCAATTGAAGCTGAGATTTTAAAATTCGTAACCCCCCACCTAGCCACAACATTTGGACCATTTTGGCTTCTAGAAGAGTTCTTGAGAGGTCCATTGTGAGCCAAGTAAATTATACATGGCTAAGAATGGTTTTGGGGGAGATATTTGTGTGAGGATTAAAAGCCAAAGGGCCCCTCACTCATTCCTATCCATTCTCTACTTCCCTCACCTCCTCAACCGATCGGACTCTCCCTCCCCTTTTCCTTTTTTTGTGCGACATCTTCAACAGCCGCTGAAGAAGACCGGACAAATTCCCTGCAGCTGCAAGCTCCCTTGTTCGCGTCTTCTGCCCGCAAAGATCCGAGCTCCACCTGACCGAAGACTCCCTCACGGCCCAGACGAAGCAACGGCAGAGCCCGCAGCTTGACACCAGCGAACTCCTTCATCGTAGACCACACGCCAGCTCTGCCGTCCAAGCATCCACGCGGCCAGCGCACGCCAGTCAACTCCAAGCCTTCTTCTCTTCAATTTGTTGACCACCGAGCGAAGCCGAAGCAGCCCTGTCCGCGTGGTCTTCAGCTGTTGCTTCATGCGGCCTCGACGTCCAGCTCCAGCATCCCACGGTCAACACTTGCAAGAACGAAGCCGTTGGTTGACCACTTGAAGACCACCTCCACGCGTCCAGTAGCTGCGGAAGTATCTCCACCGCTTCTTGTCTTCAGCCAGCCCACGCTCGGTCAACCAGCGAAGCACCGAACCGGTTTGTTGACTCCACTCCACCAATCTTCCTCCGCGTCCCAGTTGCACGAAGCTAGCAAAGCCAGCGAAGCCCAGCTCCTTCGTGAGTTCAACCGCAAGTCCAGCAGTCTCCAAGCTCAGTGAATTTCTTTTGGGCCCAGCAAAGACAGCCCAGTTTAGTTTTATTCCAGCCCAAGTGATCAGCATCAGTTTGGCCCAAGTTCAAGCCCAGTCCAGTCCATGTGAGTTAATTGGCCAAGCCCAATTTTCAGCAAATCAATTGCAGCCCAGCCCATAGCTTGAAGCCCAAGTGAATTTTCGCAAGCCCAATTCAGCAGGTCCAGCCCATTCCAGTGCAAGAACAAATCTCATTTGGATTGAGATTTGTTGGGCCAAGTCCAAGGCCCGGTCCCAAGCCCGCCGGTGTCGTCGAAAATCCGATTTCGGCCGCCGTCGCGTCGCCGTCGCGGTGTTCCGATACCGCTTTTGATCAAGTGAGTTTTACTCACTAAAGCTTTATTAGTTTGCTAATTATGTCTTAAGGTTGGTTAGATTTAATTAAGTGCACTTAGGTGGTTAGATTAGGTTAGAACAATTGAATTTAGTGACTTAATAATGCATGTTAGGTGGTTAGCTATAGCCATTATGGAGTAGGAATGCTCTAGTATTTATTGAATGCATCTCGGGATTTTTCCCGACCCGTTTCGGGCTCCAATAAGGCAATATAGGCCTAAATTGGATTTTTAATGTTTATTTATTTATTTTTCGAAATTAATTATTTAATTAATTATTTTTCCGGAAATTCAACCGGGATGGCCGGTGACCGGAATTTCGTGCCGATTGTCGTGGTGCAGACCGTTTATTTATTTGAGCTCTACGTTGTGTGGAATTGAATTTATTGTGGAATTTTAGGAATTGTCCTAAATTGTTTGTTATTGAGTATTTGATTGGTAATGGCTAAGCTTGGGTATATAGCGCCAGTACGTTGATGGGCTATATAGTAGGGAGAATGGTGAGACCAATCAGGTACGATATTATTGGATATACGTGGTTCGGTGATTGGAAGTATCACTGGCGAAAACGGCGCCTTAAAGAACGCACGTAAATGACTTATAGACACACGTGGTTCGGTGATTATGGGAATATCACTGGTGAAAACGGCGCCTTAAAGAACGCACGATGTTGTCTATAGCCGATGTCACCTTGGCGAAAACGGCGCCCTTGAGAGACACGTGGTTCGGTGATCAAGGTTATCACTGGTGAAAACGGCGCCTTAAAGAACGCATGGTGTCGGTGATCGGTATGTCATTGGCGAAAACGACGCCCGAGAAACATGTGATTTGGTGAATGAGTACACCACTGGGGATTTGTGGTATGAGTGGGAATGACCTAGAAAGGGTCTGGCTGACATGTAATCGACTTAGTCGATTGATCAATGCTTGATCGGATGTCGTGAATTGTTTGAACGCTTGTGTTTAACCTTGAATTGCAGGTTGGAACTGAGGCCAAGGTAAGTCCTCTGACTCGTGTTGTGCTTAGGCAACCGTATGGCGTATTAGTTTATTAATCGAGTCTTAGTGGGTAGGACTCGCTGAGACGTGGTCTCATTGGTTATTGAATAACCATTTCAGGACCCTGAGGAGAATCTAAGGAGGAGGAACCTGAAGAGGAGAAAGACTTTTGAGGAAGAAGATGATCCAGAGAGGGATCTTAGATATAACCCGGATGTGGATTGAGATCCCGTCCCTTTTTGTGAACCCTGTCTTGGTATAGATAGGTGTGAGACTTTTATGCTGTAAATAGTATTGTAAATATACTATGAGTGGTGATGTTAATGAAAGTGTGGTTGTGAATTTCAATATGAAAAATATGGCCTACTTTCATATCCCATTGTTTTATTGTCTGGGGATTTATAACTGCTTCCGCATGTGCTTAATGAAAAGAAAGGGTCGGCGATACATAGTCCTGGGATATCGCATTATAAAATCGACCAAGTAGAAGGATGTGCGCGCGTCCGAGGATCGGGGCGTGACAATTTAATTTTGATTAATGAGCATGCTCGGAGGGGGAGCTTATGATTTAAATTGTATCAGGGACTTCGATTTCTCAAGAAAGTTTTTTGACTTTTATTTTCTTCGTTAAAATGTTTAAGGGGACTTTCTTCGTTGGGAGATTCTGCTTGATTAATGGTTTAGACATCATAAAAAAAATGGGAATATTTGTTACCCTAATATAGTTTTGATGATTACAACACTCACTCAAATACTTTGTGATTATTTGAAATTATATCTGTTGTATTTGAGTATTTTTTGAATAATTTTAAAGGGCTAAAAGAGACCGCCTCTGTCTTGAAAAATGGGGCTGAGTACCCAATCGGCCGGATGCCTGGCCAGGTTACCTCCGCATTCCACACTCCCATAGTTTTGAATCTGGATTTGTCTACCCAATCCAACAAGCGTCTAGGCCATTTTTAGCCTGACAGTTGGACTCCCATAAGTCTCAATGGAAGAATTTCTAGCCATTTGATGTGTTGGTAATGCCTAGTTTGGTTCCTTTTTTATTCCCCTATATATAGGGTAGCTCATTGTCTTGGGTAATTGTGTACGCTACCAATACTTGCAATATCCCTCTAGTATACAATCTGCAGTCAGATTCATAAGAGATGAATGTTGTGTTTCTTTAGGAAAGAGTGCACCCTATGTAGAAAGGAGTACTGGCTCCATCGTTAATCAACTTTTGTATAAAGCTTCAGATGTAGTAGATTGGGCCTTACTTTCAAATGGTCTCTGAGAGTGGGGAACGCATCGGTTTGGGCCAAATCACAATATATCTTGCCAAAGTTATATTTTTGCGTAAAATATTTTATATTTTGTTGCATATGCTACGAATTTGGGCCAGGAGTTTATACATCCCATCAAGGATATTCTCATTTTCAATAACTTTTTTGTTTTTCTAAATCATTAGCCTCATCAAAAAAATCATCAAATGAATCATGCGACTTACCTATTGAGCCATTTTTAAGGCATTAAGCATACATCTTCATTAGATCTTTTACTCAATTATGTTATTTTCATCACTGGGATAGGGTTAAAAAATTAGTATTGGAGAAATATGATATGGGGACATATTAGAAAAACGTTGACCCAAATTGAAGTGCGCCAAGATGGTCGAAATTCAAATATTTGGAGAGCGATCAAGAGCTCTGGCCTCTTTAACATTCTTCAAAAGAAGATGCATCATCTATGTCCACTTTGCTCGAAGTTCTAATCCGTGGGGAACCAGTCGATCCATGATAGTTTGCCTCAATGCCCTCCAGATTACTTCAACCGCGCACCAACTCACTTGCAAGTAACTTCTTGCGTTGCATGTTTTCCATTAGTCATCATTTGAAACCATCTTGATTTTAATATTTTGTTTCTTGACTCTATTTGTTTCGCGAAAAATGAATGATTTAAATAATATTTTCTTAAAAATAATTACTTATATTGTTTATAAAAATAAATGAGCAAACAATATTTTTTATCATCCATGAAAATATCTAGACATAAATTATTATCAGTGATAACATCTTTAAGCGACACAACTAATCCTTTAGAAAAAGATTTTCCAAATCAGTCATTTTTCATAAAACAAATAGAGCTTTTATGCATGTTGCTTCTCTACTAGGTCGAGCTCTTCAAGCTATAACTCAGCTTCATTATTCCACATTGTTTTTTTTTCTTCAAACATTGTTCCACATTACAAGGTCATAACATGTAAGTTGGGTACTAACAAAATTATATTCGATCTTTCAAAATGGTACACTTGGTATAGAAAATATGAGAAATATAAAAAGCAATAATTCAAAGGTTATAAGTCCATTATTAGCAATCTCTCAAAGAATTTTATTTTTCTTTCCTAATAATTATAGATGTCATTAGAGTTTGCGCTATATCGTCACGCATATTCAATTGGTATAAATCGTCAATTCCAGCTTCAGTATTTTGCAGCCCTATCGTGGGTTCCTCCACACTAGTTGGGCCACTTTCCTCTTGATCCGTTCGATTTGGGCCATTTTCCCAAAGTGCAGTATCCTCCATAGCTCTTGATGCAAGACTGTTTTTCAAGGACTAGAGCTTGGTTCTCATGGCTTCTCTCGAGCTCTCTTCTTTTGAATTTGTTTGATACCTGAACATGACAAACCTCGGAGAGCGTACGTTACTGACTAACCACATAGAGGAAAGCAGGATCGAGTTGAGTCACTGGTTGTTTGGAATCACAGTCTTTAGGTTGTCCCCTAATTGTTTGCACATTATTTGGAATCATTGCTCTGTCAAGACTTCTTCCATTACTCTAAGGCTATAAGCTGAAAATGATTCAAATCAGCATGACCAAAATTGACTTTTTCATGGCGATCTTGATTTGGAAAATGCAAGCCACATATGATTAGAATTTGCTTGATCACATGGTGTCTATGGAGCAATCCCTCTCCCCTTCTTGTCATTAATGCGTGGTAGGATGTGGACTGTGGCTATCTCTTTTCCTCCTCTTGTTGGAATATAGAAAGCTTATCTTAGGAACTTGTCATAAGCAACCCCTTCGTTATGACTCCTACAGGAAAAAAGGCGGAGCCTTTTCCTCAGCAACAATCTTCCTGCAACATTGTGATAAGTGCCAATGAACTACACATCTAACAAAGGAACAAAAATACGAGTCTATTCGAACGTATTGTGAACTACTTATGTGGGCAAAATATATTTTCTTGTACTATGTTCTGGCAAACAAAACATTAAAGGACCTCGGAGGCAGAGTGATGTTCTTCGTGAGGTATTAGATTCCCATTATGGGTGATGTTATGACGCCATTGGCTTAAAACGGATGAAATTCATGCCTTTTTTACTGGCTATTGCTGGATCATTAAAGAAATTATTGCAGTTGTATAGTTGCTAACTACATAAAGATTTGGTTATTCAACATTTCAGAATAATTATTACTTGTGAATGTTACCAACTCTTGCTATACTAGTAGGTATTTTATAATAGTACAATAATTAGCCACACCCACTAATTACTAATTCAATCAAAGTTACGACTTTTATAAATTAATAATTACTAACTACTTGGAGAAATTATTAGTTACTGAAAGGTTCAAGCTTACTTTTAAATGTGGAAAGTAAATATTGACTCTTCAAATTTACCAGATCTCAATGGATTGAAAGTTTATCTTTCCCTAAAGAGAAATTAAAAATCAAACCAAGAAATTACTAGCTATTGTGAAAGGTGCATACTTCCTTTTCTCAGTATAAACATTATCAATTGAATGAACAGTCATTTTCTCATATTATTAGACATTTTCCCTTTGAAGATTACTAATTACCAATTGGATGGAAATATATCACTTACTAATATTTTGGAAACTACTTACTCTGCTAAAAAAGTTACCATACTTGTAGAAAGATCACTGCTTTTGAAGATAAAAGAGGGGAGCTAACTTCTATGAGCCTGTGTATGATAATCTTCCAGTGTTGGTTGAATCTTAAAAGAGCCATTTTTGCCGCATCTAACTAATTGTCTTTCATTCCATAGGATATTGTTGCTGACCGCCGCTGATCCTACCATTTTTTTTTCATTAGCAATAATCTTCCTCTGCTTGCGTATATCTTTGTTTATTCTCCTCCTCTTCCTCTTCAGATACCCTTTTTCATTATTGTCGCACCCCATCCCCGCAACTACATTCCGACCAAGGAGAGAGCGATCCAATCTTTCTCTAGCCAGCACTAGCAAAAAGCATGCTCACTCTCTTTTCCGATATAGAGATTTACTCATATTGCACAAAGAAGTTACTAAGTGCAATTACTTTGTATATTGACACCTACTTTTTCAATATTATAAGTCACTAGCGAAACAAGAAGTTTATGATTACAGGGTTGTTAAAAGTTGCTCGATGTCTTGAAAAATTACTGATAAAATGAGATGTTACTTATTACTAATAGAAGCACACATGCTTTTTCAGTATAAGAAGTAGCTAATAAGGATAAGAAAAGTTGTTGTAATTACTTCTGGTATTTTGGTACCAACTAAATTAGATGAAAGCTTACTCACCAAGCAGAGAGGTTAGGTGACAATAATAGCAAATAATTGTGCACTTCAAGCTTTTATGATCACGATTATACAACATCATATTTATCATTTCACATGAATCATAATCAATATGAAAAAAATCTATTGCTCGATGTGATGTGTCATGCATATCTCTTGAACCAACCATTGAGTCGATCAGGCATTGATTTGCTTCGGGTTTCACTTGGATGCGGCCCCTAAATCCAGTTGCTTAGCTTCTTCCACAAATTGAACTCAATTTGCATCGAATTTTAGATGGACCGGGTCAAATGTCCAATGATGTGACTTGCTTTTTTAATGACCTCGCCGCCATCCAATCACATAAGCCTCTCAAACCAACCATTGGCCCAATCATGCCTAGATTTGATTCAAGTTTTAGTCAGATTTAGGCTTCAAAATCGGGTGGTTGCTTCACTTCTTCAACAAAAATTGAATTCATTAGCATCGAGTTATGGACTGATGGGTTCAATTGTCCGACGATGCCGAGCCACTGCTCTTAACGACCTCGATGCTCACGTAGCGATCGACAACATCAAAACTCTTGTTGGGGAGCAGTGTCAATACTGCAAAGACAGTAGTAGCCGGAAAAAGGAGTGCAATTGCGCTGTTGTTCGCAGACCTTTTTCCTTTCTTTTTTCCGTTTCTCTTTCTTTAAACGGAAATGCATTCGGTTCTTCACACGTACACTCTCTGTATTTCTCGTAACATTTACGGAAAAGTTGAGTATATACACTTGTGAGATACACTTTTCATGTGCACATTTTTTTCATATTAAGTACTAAATTTCATGCACGTTCTACATACATGAGCGATTGCACAACGTCATAATATATTAATAATTTTAAATTGGAGGACGGAATAATTACTAGATTTTTTTTCCTCATTATTACTGCTATATGAATTTCTTTTCAAGAAAGCAAACACCAAATGAACATTTTTGGTATACTTTTAGTAAAAGCAAACCACATTTTTTAACAACGTTTTTAAAAAATTAAGGTACTTGATTTAATAAAAGTCCATGTGCTTAGATTGAAAATCAAGTAAATGATTGATGTCATTATCTAAAAAAAGAAAGAATGTACTAATATCATGAAAAATCATGAATCCCAAATTCTATTAGAAAATATTTGTGACAAATTTATCTTCTATTAATTTCTATTAAATTGGATTAATATTATGAAAAATCACAAATTAGTGAATATGTGACAAATGGAGAGTAAAACCTTCAATTTGTACATCAATCAATTGTCTTATGTAATTCAACTTAGCAAATTGACAGTAATATCTAACAGAAATTAACGAAGTTAAATTTTTCATAAGTTTAATAGTTTGAGATTTTATTTTTATTTTTTCTGGTGGAAAAAGTAAGAAATGGTCTCAAACACTAGCAAAAAATAATCCATAATAATGTCTTCCTAGCAGTGACGTTCGAATTCAAAAAAAGCCACTCACATTTTCCACCATATTCCCCACTTTCACGTGACCTTATTCTCAGTCCCCCATGACCCCAAACTCCCACTCCACTCCAACCAAGCAATGACGCTCAGCACCGTCGCCCTCTCCCTCTTCCTCCTCCTCCTCCTCCTCCTCCTCCTCCTCCCGCCGCCCCCCGCCGCCGCCGCCGACCCGCCCCTCGACTCCCTCCTCCCCTCCGATGCCGTCGCGCTCCTCTCCTTCAAGTCCCGCGCCGATCTCGACAATTGCCTCCTCTTCTCCCTCAACAAGTGCTTCGACTTCTGCCAGTGGCGGGGCGTGAAGTGGGCCCAGGGCCGCATCGTCCGCCTCGCCCTCCCGTCCTCCGGCCTCCGCGGCTCCCTCGCCGCCGCCACCCTCTCCCGCCTCGACCAGCTCCGCATCTTCTCCCTCCGCAACAACTCCCTCTCCGGCCACCTCCCCGACCTCTCCCCCCTCGCCAACCTCCGCTCCCTCTCCCTCGGCCTCAACTCCTTCTCCGGCCCCTTCCCCTCCTCCCTCCTCTCCCTCCGCCACCTCCGCGTCCTCGACCTCGGCCTCAACGCCTTCACCGGCCTAATCCCGGCCCAGATCACCGCCCTGGACCGGCTCGACACCCTCCTCCTCGACGGGAACCGGTTCGGTGGGGCGCTGCCGCCCCTCAACCAGACCCTGCTCAAAGCTTTCAACGTCTCCGAGAACAACCTCACCGGCCCGATCCCCGCCACGCCAACCTTGTCCCGGTTCGACCTGTCGGCGTTCGCCGGGAACCCGGGTTCTGGCGGCGAGGTGATCAACAAGGCGTGCGTGTCAGGCGCCCCGTTCTTCAAGCCCACCTCCTCCGGTGGCAACAGGAGCAGCTCCGTGCCGGCTCCGCTGGCGCAGAGCACGCAGTCTCAGAACGGCATCGTCGTGTTGCCCGCGTCTTCATCGCCGAGGAAGCCCAAGAGAACCGGCATGATCCTGGGTTTCGCGCTCGGGGTCATACTGCTGGTTTCGGCATTGCTGATCGTCTTCATCCTGTGCAAGGCCTGGAAACGCCAGACCCACGCGAGACCGAAAGGGCCCGCGGAACCCGACGAGCCCGTTGTGCAAGCTAGGGCCGTGAATTCTGTGGCTCTGAACTTGATGACGGAGTTGCGAGAGAAGTACAACAGCAAGATTCAAGAGGCTTAGCAGAGAGTTCAGAGGAGCAGGTGCTTGGTGTTCTGTGCAGGAGAGTCGCAGCTGTACACATTGGAGCAGCTCATGAGAGTGTCCGCCGAGTTGCTCGACAGAGGCACAATCGGGATGACGTACAAGGTCGTGCTCAACAACCAGCTGATCGTGATCGTGAAGGGGCTCGATGCCGGTAAGACGGCGGGCACGAGCGAGGAGGTGTTCGAAGGGCACATGGACTCCGTGGGCTGGTCGAGGCACCCGAATTTGGTGCCCATGAGGGCTTTCTTTCAGGCCAAAGGGGAGAGGCTTGTGGTCTTCGATTATCAACCCAATGGCAGCCTCTATAATCTCATTCATGGTATATACATTTTACTTATTTTGCGAATACCATTTTTGATCATTGATTCGATTCTTTTAGCATGTACGAGACAGTTTTGTTTTGATCATTGAGCATCAATAAGTTTGGCTTCGTTTCTTTTGAGGTCTCTCTTTGATGGGTTTGTCCAATGAGAAAATATTTTCTCTTAGGCGTATCTCCTATTCCACGTCATCGGCAAAACACTCAAATTAATTGATTGACACGTGGCAGATGGATCCCACTTGTCAATTAGTGCCTCCATTCTCTCTCACTGTTACTCTCCTCCCCTCCGTTACTAACCCGTGACTTGCTCTCTCTTCCTCTCTACTTTTCTTTTCTTTCCTTTGTGTCCACCGTGGCTCGAGTTTCGAGCTCATAGCCGCTTTGGCCATGGAGCTCGACCTTGAACCTAGGGCTTGGGGTAGCTTTGGTGGCTCGAGTTTCGAGCTTGGCCTCAAGCTCATAGCAATGGCCACTTGAGCTTCAAGATCGTGGCCATGGTGGCCCGAGCTTTAAACTCCCGTCCATAGCCGCTAGATTAGAGAGGGAGGAATGGAGGAACTTCTTGCTGAAGTATGAGAGTACGCATGATAAAATTTCTACTTCTCTATCTTTCTGTTCCTCAAAATAGATTTGGAACAGAAATCCGTTTGATAACGTAATTTAATTTTTCTATTTCTGAAACATATTTATATTCCAGAAATAGATTTGAAGAAGAAATAAAAAGCTAAAATTTTTAACTTCTCAATTTCTGAAATAGAAATCGAGAAATCAATTTCTTGCCAGAAATTTTATCATGCGCACCCTTGTTGAGCAGGAATGGTGGAGCACAAATTCAGGTGCTATCGAGCTTGGCAAAGTCAATGGTAAACGCACAAGGTGACCAACCACGGCGTGATGTCTCTTGCAAAATCGCTGTGAATCCCCTGAGATCGCCGTCTTACTGCAAATGAAGCTCGACCAAGTCTCCATGCTCCTAAACCTCGAGTCCTCGTGCCAAATCGCCTCCCCCTAATCGTCACCCCTCCTCGACCTGAAGTGGGCATGAGCCTTGCACTCGAGCTCGAGCCATGGCGGACGGAAGAGGAAGGGAAAAAAGAGACATATGGAGAGGAAGACAGAGAGAGTGCCACGGTCGGTAACAACAAAGGGGAGGAGAGAGAGTGAGAAGGAAGGGCCACATATCGACTAAACAGTTGAGTGTTTTGTTGATGTCGTGGAATATGACATGCCCCCATCATTAAGAATATTATGCATTTTTTTTTTATCTGCTGTAAAGAAGGGGAGGGACATTTCTTGTTGACTTCTTGAGAAATGCTGGATATACGGAGTAGATTATCAAATTCAGTCCAGTAATAAGGTGCGCTCGCTATTGTTGTCGCCTTCAAAAACTCAAGCTTGAGCTTTGGTTTGGTAAGATCAGCAACTCAACCACCATCAATAAATTGGAAAATATCTTATGAGTTTTCATCTAACAATGTGCGAAATGCAAGGGGGAAAAGAAGATTTAAAACACCTAGAAAGGTGATTGAAGGTACCTACATTGATAAAGAAAAGCACATTCATTTGGAATGTTTCCATAAGCGGTTGTATACTTGTTGTTCCATAAGCACATTATATGTGCAATAGAAGGAATTTCTTTGCTGTTACATAAGCACATCATATGTGCAATAGAAGGAATTTCTCAAAGGTATAGTCCGCGTGGCAAGTTTAAAATTTGCACTCAACTCATGATTAATGAAATTCAATTCTAGTGATTATCGGCATTTATCAATTCATCGGATGCTCACCTAGCCATAGCAAGCCTCAACCTCATATGGGGGAGGCTGAGCCTTGCCAGTGGCTAGGCAAGGCTCAATCTCATGACTCGGCCTAGCTAGGCTAGGGCAAGGCCGAGTCTTGTCGATGGCCAGGCAAAGACGAGCATCGCCGAATCGCCTGCCCACCAGTGAGGCCAAGGCTCGTCGTGGCCAAGTGAGCCTCTAACGAGCTTGTCGGAGCTCACCCTAACCTAGCGAGGTCCAGCAATGGTCAGTGACTAGCTGGGACTAGAAGGAAAAAGAAGAATAAGAAGAAGAGGGAAGAAGAAAATAAAGAAAAGAAATAAAAAGTTAGGCTTGATTCTTGAAATTATTTTCAAGAACGATAAGTAACTTTTTTCTACTTTTTGATTCTATTCCAAATCTATTTTTAGGAGCAAAAATTTTATCAAACGGTTTTTTATTCTTTTTTTGTTCTGGGAAATGAAAAAAATAAAATCAGTTATTTTAGAAATAATTGCCGAACAAGGCCTCATCTTTTGAACTTCAAATGAAAAATCTGATCGTGTGATGGATTGGAGAACAAATAAAATAAGATTTTATCTTTAAAAATTCTTATCAATAAGGGTGGAGCTACCTCTATAAATGGAGGGCCTGGGGACTTCGTGGGGGGTGGTCGCTTTCTACGGGAGAATTGAGAAAAGAAAAGGAGTTCGGTCGCATTAAAAAGAGAGAGAAGAGAAAGGAAGTGTGTTCACAGAAAAAGTGAAGAGCTTGGACTCTCTCTCTCTCTTTCTCTCCCCCTGACATATTGATAAAAAAAAGTCGAGAGGGGACAGACATTTTGCACAAAAAGACAAAAAGGGGTCTAAAAGGGGAGCGTTGTGCTACGGTGAGAACGAGAGGGAGAAAACTCTCGTGCACTAGAAGACAAAATGAGGGACTCCCATATTTTATTATTATATTTTTTATTGCGGGGGTAAAAGGGTCATTATGAAAGGTTTTGTTTCTTTCCCCTCTCTAGCCTATTGTAGCCAGCCGCACGAAGGAGCAATAAAGCAGAAGTGTGGGTTTTCCATCTCAGCTCTCAGGAATAACCGCACGGCAAGGTTCGAGTGGTTTTAGCCGCACGGTGATTTCCTGGAGAGCCGCGCCGTGAAGAAAGGAAATCGAGAAGCCGTGCAAAGAGAGCTCCTATTCGTCGGCGGCAGAACAAAGAACACTTTACGTCCAATTGAGTAGTTTTATTTATAAACACTTCGTATGAAAATACGTTAGCAATTATAAATTATAATTCTCTTATTATAATGAATTTTTTTTTTACTCTCCCTAATAAAGGTACTAATATTTGGATCAAGCTAGGTAAATTTTTTTAGGTCCTTTATTATTCTTTGTCTATTTCTTTCATGATTTTGTATTAACTTAAATTATAATATCCTTATCAGCTTCCATGTCAATATTACAAGAAATGATTCTGTTCCCGGGAACTGATTCTGACAAGAAATGATTATTTTTGGTTTTGTTCCTGAGAACTGATTCTGAGTAAAAGAACGTGTTTGGTAACTGTCTAAAATTTTTTATTCTGGAATAGAATTGCGTTTGATAACGTGTCCATTGATTCTGTTCCAAATTATCATTTTTTATTTTTAAATAATTTTTTCTACTTTTTTTTCTTTTTTCTTTTTCTTTTTTTTTTTACCTTTTTACCTTTTTTCCTTTTCTTTTTTCATTTTTTCTTTTCATTTTTTCCTTTTTCTCCTATTTTTCTTTTCTTCTTGTGGCCGGTCGCCGGACTGGCAACCGGCCGGACGAGGGCCGGCGACCTCACTAGAGCGTCGCCAGCCCTCGGCGACGCTCGGCCCACCCTCGTCGGCCGAGCGTCGCCGGCAGCCTCGCGCAGTTGCCGGCGACGCTCGCCCACCCCCGCCGAGGCTTGGCCTCGCCAGATCTGGCGAGGCCGAGCGTCGCCGGTGGATAGGCGGGCCTCGCCGGGGCTGGGCGAGGCTCGCCGGGGCTGGGCGAGGCCCGCCTGGCCACCGGTCAGGCTAGGCGAGCCCGACTGGTGGCCAGGCAGGCCTCGCCTAGCCCCGACGAGCCTCGGCATCGCCAAATCTGGCGAGGCCTCGCCTCACCGGTGGATAGGCGGGCCTCGCTGGGGCTGGGCGAGGCCCGCCTGGCCACCGGTCAGGCTAGGCGAGCTCGGTCGGTGGCCAGGCGGGCCTCGCCCAGCCTCGGCGAGGCTCGCCCGTGGCTGGGCGAGCCTCCGGCGAGCTCGCCGGACCTCGCCAGTGGCTAGGCGAGCCTCCGGCGAGCTCACCGGACCTCGCCCAGGCCAAGCGAGCCTCTGGCGAGCTCGCCGGACTGGCAGCTGGCGACCGGCAGCCGGCGGTGGTGAGCGGCGGCGGACGGCGGCGGGTGGTGACGGGCGACGGTCGCGTGATAGCGGAAGGAAAGAAGAAAAGTTTTATTGTGTTGATTCTTTTTTTGATTCTCGGACGTAGAATCAACTTTTTTTTTATTCTCAAATCTACTCCAAAACTGATTTTGGGAACAAAATTTTTACCAAACGCGATTCTCGTCCCAAACTGATTCCGGAAACAAAAAATCAGAATTAGTCACTGTTTGGAGTGTTGCCAAACAGGGCCTAACTTTCTTACCCAATTGAGACCATAGGCTCCTAGTTTCAAGAAAAAAAAGGTACAAATTGTTTTTAATAGATTAGCTATGGTGTTTGTTTATGGTTAGAAAAATAAGCAAACTATAGTGTCATTTTCTTAGTTAGAAAAATAATCGGTCATAATCTTTATTGTACCAATATCACTAATTAATTGTCATAATAAAATTTTTGTTTTTTGTTATTTTAGCAAACACAAGAACTCATGTCAACACCAGAAGTGTAGAATGGTGTCACGCTATCTGACAATGAGGAATGTCAAAGAGAAGCTGCTGTAGATGAGCCAAAAGGAAATCAAATTGACGAACATATTGTAATAAAACCGAGGCAAGGAATGGTACTGGATTCCGTAGAGGAACTCTTAAGGGTACTGCAAAAGATAGGCTAAACAAGTGGGACTTGGTGTCCCAAGGAGGAGCTCGCAAAGTGGAGATGACGGTAAGATCTAATACTTGACTTTTGCATGTTCTCGTCGTGGAAAGAGTATGTGTAGATTGGCTAATGTTGTTAAGCCAAGGCCTGTGTCAGGAGCAATGTGAAAGCAAAGATTAGTGCTTGTTTTATGTCCAGATGGAAAGTACAGAATGCCATCTTCCCAACTTGACCACAACCGTAACTTGAATCCTCGGAAAGGTCATGATCGAAATGCTCCAAGAAGTTACATGCTCATGTGAAAAGAAGGTTTGAATTGAAATGACAGAGCTTCTATAAGAATCGACAAGAATTTCTTTTATCGCCTGTTGTTGAGGCAGGAGGCTATGCAAATCTTAAATTTGGTGAGAGAGAACGTCAAAATTCCATTGAAAATGCAAGAAAGCTCAGACTTGGAACTGGAGATGGCGAAGTCATTCATAACTATTTGTTGGGATGCAAAGTAGAAAATGACAGTTTTTTTCTAGGGATGGGTTTGGATGACAGTTCCAAGACATTTAGCATCACACGGAGTGTCAACACCAATCCTCCCAAAAATTTATACACAGAATTGTGTAAACATGGAATATCCTTATATATCTACTTGGGCAATATAGAACAAATTCAAGGTCAATCTACTGTCGAATAAACTACTATATATTAGGGAAAAAAAAGAAAAAGAAAACTAATTTCAAATTCAAGTATGGGATGGGCTCGGAGGGAGTCATTAAATGGAAGGAGGCTCTCTTTGAATCCACTAATGTGATGGGAACGCATTTGTATGATGGTTAATCCCCAATTTCGAACTCATTTATCTTTTGCTATCAAAAATAATTTTAACTGCCTAGGAGAGGAAGTGTTGAGACTTGACTAGCTTAACACCAACACCAATCGACCGAGTCGACCTAACCTATGACATCGATTTCTGCCTTGCTTTTGTTAGGTATAAATAAATGGAAGCTATATTAAAGTAAGGAAGTTCTATTCTCATTTCTGACTGCTTCAAGTGGGAAAGAGAACTTGAAATGAAAAAGCTATGCTCTAAAGTCAAATCCAACGCAGCCTTTCAGAAATTTTTGCATTCCATCCATAAGATATATTGATCGAATAAAATGATCTGAATTCAATGGCACCAATATGTAAAATTATCCAGCAAATAGTAAAGTTACATGGTAAAGTCTAATATGAATTGAAGAGTAAACATCGAAACTTGGCATTCTTCGCTCTACACAATAAGAGTATATGCTTTGTGCGTGTCCACTATAAATTTCATCGCTACCAAAGCCATTATTGACTAGAAAAGACTAAACTCGATCAAAAAATTTTGGCCCGTTTAAAACTCCTCTTCCTAGATTATGCTATTCACTTCATGCTAGATAATGGCTATACTTTGTAATTATCCATAACTCTCTCCCTCTTTTGTTTCGATAGGAATGAATATGATTGGATCCATGGCATTGTTGAAGAGAGAAAATTATAGGAGAGATTAGATGTAAACTACAATGAAGATCCTCATAGTTACAGTTAGATAAGACAGAATAGCTATTTCACTAGAGAGATTGGTGTGCGACATTGCTGCTTCAGCTAAAGGGTCAAGAATAGAAGTTTCCAATGTAGAATATTTTAGTTGCTTAAAATTGTTGTTAGAAACTTGAGAATTAGCACAGACAAGGGAGGACACTTCACAGCGAAAACTATATAAAGTAAATTGTTGGTTAAAGAAAGTGGCAGTGAATGGAGTTTTGTGATAATGTGACTTAACCATAGAATATCCTCTTACATAAGTATAGCCATACTCTGTCACAGAAACAGACACGAAGGCAAGAAAATGGCACATAGAAGGGTAATTGCTTGGATGCACAGCGAAATACCATTCTGAAAATGGGAAGGAATTTGAATTTATTGTTGAGCGTATGAAGGTATACACCATGAATTTGCGAAAAACCAGAGAAATTTTAACCAATTGATGCCTGTGGCATAAAACATATGGAGCTGCTTGCTTGCTTGTTCAAACTTCCACAAAGACGTAACGCCCAAAAGCTCTGCAGAAGAGTAAAATTAACACCAGCCAGCTTAATTTGGTTAAAGGCAGAAACAGAGCTACATCTGAGAACTTTGAAAAGCTAACCTTCACATCAAATTGTATTGCTACTACAGTCTTGTGTGATAAGCATTCCAACTAGCATAAAAGGGGGAAACTTAAAAAGATTAATATACACATAAACATGAAAGAGAGAGAGAGCCAGAACTTCAGTCTCTTTGTGTATTGACACTGATACTTCGTATTGTGATGCAATAAGCAATATGGAAAAAAAAAAATAGGATCCACAGGAGTGAAGCACATAAAAGCAATACAAATCTAGCAAATTTTAGAGCACAAGATCATAGTGACTCAAACAATACTTACATTGAGGCCAAAAAACAAGATCTACATAACTTCTTTCAATATCCATTTATATTTCAGCATTTGGATAACTCCCAATTGCCTAAAGCTAAATTTGGCTGCAAAATTTCGAATTTGCGGCTTCTAAATAATAGAAATGGCACATGTATAATTTTGGACATTTGCAAATCAGTCCCTTACAGTTCAATTTCAAAATTTAGAATTAGCACTAGCCAAATCAACAAATATCCCATCCATCCATCTTTTGTCACAAACCTAGATGAAGTTGCTTCATGTGACAGCCAATGTAATCGTCACATATCCATAGAAACACATTAGAAAATGGACAAGAGGGTCATAATGATCTCACCAGGAAACAGCACAACTACTAAAGTTGCTGAAAGTGAAGTACAAAAAATCATTTACCAAATGCGACAGGTTACATTACACATTATATCAAATATTTCGAATTAAATGCAATCCAGAGGTGGACCTTTCTACCATGGATCAGGAATATCTCCAATAACAGAGATTATCTGTAACAACTTGAGGTGCTTCCCAAGGGCAATTCATGTTGGTATAGAACCCTTACATCATTCTCCGCTTGCATGCATATAAGGCGAAACCTACACCTTCTTAGTGTTGCTTTTGATACCTCGAATGAAACATCAAAGAGACTCCACTCAATCTCTAGCATCTCATCCAGCTCATCAAATGAACAGCATGTAATATAGTTAAACCATAAGTGATGAAACTATAATGAAGAGAATGTTCTTGTATCATTATTACTATGAACATGATTCACCAATACCTGAACCTCACACGAAATGCTAGCCCCAATTCCTTCCTCCAATCACAAGGCAACACATAAATCTAATCCAAGGATACTCCCATGCAAATCTTGGGATACCAAGAAAGAGACAGAACATTCTTAAGACTTTAGATAAAACAACATGCTATCTCTCTTCCAGGAAGTATAGTATCCGTGCAGTGAACCATCTCACGAACATCTTGCTATAGCAAATCTATTAAATCAGAATCCCACCAGCTCATGCATACGTGTAATATTAGCCAGGTTAATGCCTTCGCGAACCAATCCATGACATGAATTATAAGTGAACATACACTGACATGGAGTATTGAATGCACTGAATAGGCAACTTTGGAAATCTGGACAGTTCATTGCAGCCATTTGCTTCTAGGCTGCAAATGTTTTGGTGGGAGCTCTAGGATCTCCTATAGCTGCTTGCAATCATCTAATTTTTTGAGAACCATAAACTCCTCAAACTTGCAAATGCATGCAGGAAGTCTTACAAAGTTATTTCCTAAGAGATGCAAAATATTTACGGAAGAGAAGCAGGTGAGACTCTGAAGGAATTCTGCCTTTGACAGATTGCACCCATAAGGAGACCAGATTTGGAAATCCAAGTCTACCATTAGGGAGATTGGATTTCTCACTGCTCTTTGGAAACAAGCCAAATAATGAACAACCATCAAGAGAAAGGTGCTCTAGACATTGCATCTTGTAAATGCTAATAGGAGGACTGATAAGACTTTTGCATGAAATCAAAAGCAAAAACTTAATAGAGATTAGGTTTTCAATTAATGCAGGAAGTTATTTTATAGAGGTCTGAGATAAATAAAGTTTTGTTAAGCTCTCCATATCCTTAATATCAGGAAACTCATCAGCTAAGAGCAGCCAATTACATTGACTGTTTATTCAGCTTCAGTTTGCTTGAAAGCTCCTTGAGTTTCAAGCACCTACTTAAGTTCAATGTCTCCAAATTTGGCACCTCTGAGAAGTTTCGAACTTTAATCAACGACTTACAGCAGTTGAAATTCAGGAACTTCAAATTTCTATACAGCAGCAGCAAATTAAAAATAACATGCTTTTATCAAATTAAACAAAGAGAATGCTCGTGTCATAATTACTATGAGCATGTAAGACATACCTTTAAGTTGTCTCCTAATTATTTAATCCAGTTGTTATGCACATCGAACCAAACAAGTATCTTTGGACCAGAACTAAACTTCAGAGTTGATAAAGGATATTCCATTCAAGCCACCTTAAGTCGTTGGGAAGACATATGGGACCTCCACTGACCTGTGCATTCAGAACTAGGAGCACTATGAGTCTCCTCATACGTGTGAAAGCACTGGGATTGATGTCTAGCTCTTCCTGTGTTGGCAAGTCCAGCACTACGCCTTTAACAACATTGGTTATCTATCAAGGAAAAGAAAATAATCATCATTACCATAATCATCATTACCCAACCCGAATTAGGTAATAGTGTGCAAATTAAAGAAGATGAGATTATCAATGGTTTCATGAGAAACACTCTCTATATCCTCTGACAACACTTCAGAAACATCATCGTAGCACCATAATCTACTCTATTTGCCAGGGTCATCTGGACACCCTTGTTTCATAATATCCTACATCAGCTGAATCAAGTCATGCTTTTGCATTGTTCTCTGATTCTCAACGGTTGGTAAAGATCCATCTATTAAACTTTCAAATCCAAATTAATGTCTTTAAACCACAACTATCAAGAACTCTGGTTACATAATCACTATTCCTCCCCTTAAAGAAGCAAGCAATCTCAAGAAAAACATCCTTGTTATTGTCCTCCAATGCATCAAAACTTATCTTCAGAACACTGTCTGCATCTTTATTAGGAATTTCAGCAAGTTAACCCAACATAGTGTCCCATTCCCTTTTGCTCCTACCACATAAAAATGGACCCGACAACACAATTGCTAAAGGAAGGCCATTAGCATAGCCCAGAATATTATCTATGGTATCTCCTTGCTCATTCTTTTTTTTTTTCCCTTCAATCTTGGAAAAGCATATGAACTAAAACTTTCAAAATCTTCACCTTGATCAATGCTTTAACTTCACATACCTGATCTATCCCATGAGAAGTCAGTACATGTTTATCTCGTCATAATAATGATCGTGCTCCCTTTTCCAAACCATTCACATTCTCTAGCTAACACATTCAACTGGTCCCCATGATCCACATCATCAAGCACAAGCAAAATCTTCTACAGCAAAGCACATCTCATATCAGGTTAAAGCCCCCATCCACACTGAAGACCACTAAATTTTCTTTCCACAGTATCTCGGATAAGAGTGCTTTCTGCAAATGAACCAGGTCATCAGGTTTACTGGAAATTTCTCTAACATTTGGAAGAAGGCCACACCCACCAAACTGACTAGTAATACTGTTATAGACAACTTAAGCGATAGCGCTCTACCCTATACCTCCTGCTCCCCATATTCCTATCATCCGAACCTCATCCAAGCTTGTACTTAACAACGATCTTACATTCTCTACCCAGCAACCTACACCAAAAGAAAGTAGCAAAGGGAGTGGGAATAAATGGCAATATACGATCCATTGAACTAAATAAAAAATGGCACGAAGAAAACAATCACTCTATAACATTCCGAAACATGACTCTTAACGCACTAATCGATCTCATCAAGTATCAACAGATTAGTGAATTCAATATTCTTTTATAAGGTCGAACAGGAATACCGTGATTAGCCATGGTCATAATAATGCCAATCGGACAAATCAGTGACTGGCCAATGCCTTGCCATAACCCCCTCTCTCTCTGCCATCAAATCTCCCCCGGCTCCACTTCGTAGGACAGGGGCAACACCAGCTGTCCCCTTGAGCCTCTTCCACTCCATCACCTTCCTTCACCGAGCTCACTCAATCACCACCGAGACGAAGCGTGGTCCTCAGGCAAGATGAGCACGGCGATCCGCGACTCCTGGACAGCCTTCGTGACCGCCCGGCGGGACCTCGCGCCTCGAGCCCTCATCGCTGCAGGCGTCATGTATTCATTGTCATTGCTTAAACGTGCCTGTATACATGTTTGGTTGCATCTATAGGATCGTGTGGCAACAGTAAAGGAAAGCAGGAAACATTCATTTCTTGTAGCCTTGCTATATAGCTAGGGAGACAGAACTTAGAAGGCAAGAGAGCCCTCGTAGACTGGTATAGACTCCGCTGTGATTGATCCGTTTGTGTCTCTCATGCATTATTAAAGTTAATTAGTTCTCTAGTAGCTTGCTATGCAGAAAAGTGACCGCCTCTTTTAGTTGCAGTCCTATTTCTTGAGTTTAGCTGCCAGTGTTTGAGAAGGGACCCGCCAGAACAACAGAAGTCTTGGCTTTGACGAATATTTGGAATCTTGTCGTCATTTTCCTTTCAAATATTCATCGATTGAATTGTTTACATCAGCATATAAGTTTTTGTTCCATTAATTTTTTTCAAGCTATTAGTTGATCGTCTTCAAGCATAATAAAGGAAGTTATAAGTCCATTGTGAAGAAAGGGATATGGGAAAAATCATCAACCTTTAAGCTCACACATCATCATCTTTGATTGTTTGTCTACTCCTCTCTCACTCTGGTCATCACACAAAAATTTAAGAGACTTGTGAATGATAGTGGTTCGATCTCACTGCCCTCAAGAAGTGCTTCCTGGTCAAAATTTTCACCCGGGATAGCTCTACAGTGACATAAAAGGAGAAATCAGCCTAGTATTTTTTTCCAATAATCTGTCATTGGAAGGAGCATTGGTACCATCTACAAGGGTCATAAAAGGTGAAGTTGGTCTACTCTTCAAGTCGCCAAAGACGGGAAATTCAGAGAGGGGGTTTTGTCCAAAGAAAGAGTAAACGGTGTAACGATTTAATAACCTCGAGGAAGGTTTGTTTCAATTTTGTGATCTTTAATGGTTTGCAGCTGGAAGTCTGTGATGGAGATGTTGAAAGGGAGAATAATCAAAGTCACTTTTGTGATTCTTTACATGGTAGAGAACTGGGAGTTGTTATTTGATTCTGGAAATATGTTATCCTGCATTTAGTGATCGTGCTCTATTAATATGCTGTACGGATTTCTAGCAAGACGACATGATACCTGAGGACCCTTTCTTTAATCGATGTTTGATGGTTGCATGATTTTCCCCTCGGCTAAACCAAAATCATTCCAAGGGTTCACTCCAAGGACCCGAGTCCCCGACTTCCAAGTGTAACGTTGGCGATCTAGACTCGTCGATACCCGCTCTTAATAGTCAGATCTCACTTTGTTTGCTGGCGAAGGTCGCTGGATGCGCCGCTTTACAGCCCAACTCAAACCTTCTCTCTAAGGTCCCGAGTCCACATTTTTCATAAGTGGAGTTTTTTTCTTTTTTTCTTTTTTTTTTGGCTTGTTTCTTTTCTTTTATTTATTTTAAATTAATGATGAGTTTGGAAAAGTGCATTAATGTTGTGCTGATGTGGCTTTCCGTATATCAATATTTCCGTCCATATAAACAACATGGATACTGACCAAAAAAAAAAAACATGGACTAAATTGAAAAGAAAAAATGGGTAATATTAGAGTTATTGGTATGGTATATGGATACACAAATTTTTGAAGTCTAGGAATTTTATACGAATAGCCCTATTTTTTGTTTTGTTTTCTCTTTATGTTTCATTTTGTTATTAAATTGTGATATTTGGCGTTTAAGATTCCAGAGTGTGATTTTGATTGTCGACGTGTTAGGTTTGTCATCTCTTGTTGTTTCTTATGATTTCTATTCGTTCTATGTATCCGATTTGTGCTTGCCTGAGATGGGTTGTACCTATTTTGTCTCCATCCACCCACCGATCAATAACAGTTTGATTATCTAGAAGACATGGTTGAAGGACTTTGATTTGCAGATAGCACAAGCTGTTATTAATAGATTGCTACCGCGTTGGTTTACGATTATACCGAAAAACTACTATAGCATCATATTCTTATTTAGAAAAATCACCTGTTATAATCTTCAACATATCGACATTTCTAATTAATTGTCGTACAAACATTTTTGTTTTCCATAATTTTAATAAACGATGGCACACTATCTAATGACGAAGAACGTGAAACAGAGGCTACTAGTGATGAGCCAAAAGGAAATCAAATCGACGAAGAAAATGTGATGGAACTAGAGAAGAATTGCTATTTTAACTCGTATGTTGTTGAGGCAGGAGGGTATGAAAATCTTTGGTGAGAAAGATTGGAAAGAAAAGGAGTCGTGGCCTGGCTTTCTTTGATGGGAGGAACTATCATCACCAACCAGGACAAGGCAATTCAAAATGCAGTTGAGCGTGTGTCCCGCAATTCTAAGCATCGATGGTGGTTATGGCACATCATGGAAAGAGATTGTAGAAAATTAGATTGATGTACTGACTTTTCAACTTGTCGAAATGACTTTACATACTATTGCCTATGATCCCAACCGTTGAAGAATCCAAAATAGCTTGGGGATGTATGTTTGAGCAACTGATCTTCGTGAAAATGAATGGTGTGGCTACTTATATAATGAGCAACATTGTTGGATTCCTATTTATGTGAAAGATGGTTTTTGGACGCGAATGTCTACCATGCAAATAAGTGAAAGTATGAACTCTTTCTTTAATGGGTACGTGACCGCCAATTGGGATAAGGTGGAAATGTAAAACTTATAACTCTTTTAACCCTAGAACCCTCCTCTGAACACAACATGGCATTAATAAGCAATTTCAATATGTTTGCACGAAAAAGAAGTTCAGATAAGTTATTGAAAAGGAATACATGTTAGTTATTCAACTCTGACAAAAAATTGAGGGTTCCATTTCCATTGATAACGTTCCTGATGAAATTGAAATTGGTGATGGAAAAAGGTTATGCTGATTACGAAGTTCACTTTAATGACGAGGAATAAGAAATGGAGCGCAAGTGCTACTTTTTTGAATCCTGAATTCAACAATGGGCTTGCTTCTTTCTGGGGAGGAGGGGATGGTTTAAAGCTGGATTCAGTTAGGCAGAATCATAGAAAAATGCTCGACGTAACAGGGGCTTTTTACAGACGAAAGAGAGATGGGACAAGCACCGGCAGCGGGATATAATCTCGTTCACTCAGATGTCAATGGCTTTGGAAGCTCTAAACTCTCATTCTATGACTAAGCCATCATTCAAATTTATGCATGATCTTGTCTATTCTTACCTCAGTGGAACTTTGGACCGAACAAAGCAGTCCAAGGGACTCTTTATCACCCTTGCTCTCTGCCTATCGATCATCAATGACTACATTAACCAGATAGATCGGTGCATGACATCGCTGTTTCAGCTGCAGGAAGTTGTCTTTCCATGTACAAGATTTCAGTTGCTTAAACTGTTTGTTGTACATTGAGACACTTCGCAGCGAAAACCATGTAAAGTACTGTGTCTAAATAATGTTAAAAGAAAGCAGGAGGCTATGGAGCTTTAAGATAACGTGGTACAGAAACAGGCAAGCAACCTGCTATAAGCTCAAAACCTTTCATCACAAAGAAGCCTCCCCTTACGACACAAGACTACTGCACCTATCCCATGCAATCTCTTTAGTAACAACAGAGGAATCGACTAGATCACAATATAAAAACTAACAACTTTATTGGTTCGAGAAGAAAAACGAACAGATGCTAATGAATACCTACCAATAGGGTGAGATTATAAATAAACTTGCCTCCCAAACAAAAGATGAACGGTTCTCATTCATAACAATCAACAAGACCCAACGACAGCACGCTGGTTTTATTGGCGCATTAAACTGATGGACAGCAGCGATCCTCTCAGAAAATTTTACACGAAATGGTGTCACAATGGAATAAAATTATCCATCTAAATTGACCAGGACATCTCATATAATAGAAAAACACTAAAACTAATTTCAGAAAACTAGAAGTCAAATAATTAACTCTGCGAATTATACAATGGATTCAGTTAACAAAATCAGAAACACCCAATCGACGTTACAGAGGGGTTTTTCTTCAGACGAAAGAGAGAAGGGACAGGCATTGGCGGCAGGAGATAATCTTGTTCCTCAGTTGAACTGGCTTTGGAAGCTCTAAGCTCTCGCTCTACGGATAAGCCATCAGTCAAAGTCATGGATGATTTTACTCATTCTTAACTAGTGGAATTCTGGACTGAAAAAGTAGTCCAAGGGACTCTGTCACCCCTGCCCTCTGCCTCGTGAATCATCAATCACTAGAGAGATTCATGTATAATATCCCCGATTCAGCTAAAGTTCATGGATCTGTGGGAAGTTGTCTTTCCGCTTCAAACTGTTGTTGAAACTTGAGAATTAACATGGACATGATAAGACACTCGAGAATTAAGATGGGATAGCAACCAGACTAGTCCAAAAATGAAAGCTTGCTGTGAAATCAGTAAATGATATGTAAATGACATGTAACTAAGTCTTTTGCACAGAACATGACATTTATCAAGGAGATCATGATCCGCTTGACAAGGAAACATGAAAAAGAAGAAACACTTGCCATGAAGTCGCACTTGAGTTTAAATCAAATGAAGCTGGCATAATAATAAAAAGTTCATACGTAAAACACCCCATAATGATCATAAGAAAGAAGTAGTTCCCTTCTAAAGACATGGCAATAATAATAAAAGGGAAGCAGTTCCCTCAGAAGTCGTGACCAAGAAGCTATCCAACAAAACTAGACCGGCGCTATAAGATTTATCCGCCTAAGGAAGCTGTTTTCGCTTAAAAAACTTGATTCATCAGAATCCTCCTCATAGAGTGAAGCTGGATTCACTGTTATCTTGTCTCCAAGCACAGCCTTCAAATCATCCTCCAGTGGCCCACATCTTATCATATATCCCAACTTTTGTAGGGTTCCACCAAATACTCTAACATCAAGGCTAAATCGTAAATATATCTCGTCAAATTGAGCAAAATCAACTTCTCCCTCCAACAATCCCCACAGCACATTTGGGTGGAGATATTGAATCCACGTGTGATTCGAATCAAATGAACCGAGAGTTCCTGATAGCACATTCCGCATTTCGCCGTTAATGTGTGGCACGATGTCAAAAGATATTTCCTTTTTTGCATCTTCTACACCGAAAACAATACAAAGAGCCAATCCTATGAACTTGTCATACAAATCTTGTGAAGCCATGAAAGATATGGTACCGTCTTCAACAGGCACAAACTCCTTTAGCATCTCTCCTCCAGGGACAACATTTCGGTATTTTCGGTAAACACGATCAAATTCGAAATAGCGATAGTTCTGTTAAATGAGTAAATAGTTAGAAGAACCCAACTTTGTAATTAAGTTTGAGTAGAAGAGCTTGATTTGAGCATATTCCTTGTAATTCAACCTAAGCTGGTGTTCTATAATAATTAGATGCATTGATCCTTGCTTTCGTTATATTACATATAAGGTGCATAATCACCCTACATTAATTGTTTATCTAGTATCTTCAGCTTTTGGATTATAAAAACACACAAAGCACTAAACGTAGACTCTCTGTATTTCTCTCTCACCCACAGACACAACCACGCACGGAAGGGGAGGGGAAGGGGGGGGAAGGGAGGGAGGGAGGGAGGAGAGAGGGACCTGGATTGGGATGTCAGTCACGTTGGATCCTTCGAGTATTAAATCACTCGAACTGTTTTCCTCTTTACTAATTTTATTACCCAGTAAATCTTCTGTTTCACTTGAACTTTCTTCCACCATCCTCGTCCGATGATCTTCATGTCGAACCTCATACAGTAAAGCTGGATCCAGGGACTGATTATGTTGAAGAAAAATCTCCAAATCATTCTTCTCTAATGGCTTGCATATTAGTCGGAATCCACATGTTTTCACAATTAAACTACCCCATGTTGTAAGGGTTAACGTAAAACAATTCCAGTCATTTGGAACAATAGAGACTTTGCTCCAGAGTAGCCTTGGTTCGAAACACTGAAGGAACACATGATCGGAATCCATTAGGGGAGTAAAGGATGCACCAAAATTACTACTGCCGTTAATGGTTGCGACAATATCCAAATGGATCTCCTTTTCTCCACATTTTGTTCGGGCTACAACACAGAAAGCTAATCCTAAGAATTTCTCAAACAAGTCCTTTGAAGCCACGAAAGAAATATGACCCTCATTATTAGGGAGCAACCATTCTGGCATTTCTCCTCCACGCATAACAACTTGTTGGCAACCTTGGACAGAATAAAAATCCTGTCAAATGCACACTGTCAGATAGTTTTTCCAAATTGACACCTAAAAAGAGGAGTTTGAATAAGTTAAGTGGACAGTCCTATAGTTTAGCTATAGTTAGAAATAGCATTACAAAGATTTTTTTTGTACTTAATTGGTGGAAACAAGATATGTACTGTTGAAGATTTTGTAACTGGATGAACATATATTGTTGAAGTTTTTCATTGGGTGATCCCTGTAATGACACAGAGAACTAGAGTTCTACAGATAGAGAGAATATTATTTCCGTTGCCTTATAGCCATCTCCACTACACATACATGCAAAATCACTTTTAAATTGTTTGCTTTTGTTAATTAGTCCACCAATTCAGGATTTTTGGCCTTTTACAGTATACAAACACTCGGTGCAGCCAACACGTACACGGTCACATATCAATCAAAGAGAGAGGGAGAGTCTAACCTCTTGCTTCAACATAACATTATCACGGAACCATTCATGACATGAAGATAAGTCAACATTGTCAAAGTCACATATGTTTGAGGCCCTTTCACATAGAGTTTCGCAGCCAATTGCCCATCGACGTTGAAATTGCCTTGGAATATCGAGGATCTCTTGTATTCTTTTACAATGCAAAACAGGTGAATGGGGCAACTTATATTGTTGCTCGCATGCAAGAAGGTTAGTAAAATCGGTTCCTTCCAAAAACAAATAATTTAAGGAGGGAAAACAAGAAGGATTATCCAGGAACTCTATTTCCGATAAAATGCATCCGCTGATGTCTAGAAACGATAACTTAGGAAATCCCATTTTTGTATGGGGATCACTCGAATCCCCCCCCATCTTTGGAAACTTGACTAGGTTTGAGCAACCACGAAGTGTCAACAATTCAAGATTTGGCAACCTGTAAATGCTAGACGGGAGGATTGTTAAATTCTCACAGTAATCTAAATCCATTTCCCCCAAAGAGACAAGATTTTCTATGGATGCAGGAAGTCCCTCAATTAAAGTACGTTGTAAATAAAGTCCTTGCAACCTTTTCATTTTATCCGAAAAATCAGGGAGTCTTTGCAACTTTGAGCAACCATTAAGATTGAGAAGTTGAAGATTCTTGGAGTGGAGCACATCAGGGAGATGATGGAGTTTTGAGCAATCACCTAAATTCAAAAGCTGTAACTTGTTGTGATACGAAACTGATTCGTGGACACTCTCCAAGTTTTTGCACTTATAAAGATCCAATATCTCGAGATTCGGAGTACAATTGAGGTCCGGCATACAAACCAATGATTGGCATCCACTGAAGCTAATGAACTTTAGTTTTATGAAGTCCTGCAAGAACAAAGAAATCAACTTGGGTAGACATTCCGGATGAAAAAATAAAATAAAATCTGAGATAAGTATTTAAATTCAAAATTTGGCTCTAATGAATAAGTAATTATTTCTGTATGTCTAGAGGCAAATAAATGGTTCTTATAGTTTTCCTAAACAAATTACATGGGGACGATTCTGTTATCCCATTGTGTAAAATTGGAACACCGTTCCGTGCTGGTAAAAGTTGAAAGACATTGTTAATTGTCAAATTCTGTTGCTAACAAAAATTCGATTGAAAACTTGTTTAACAGTAATGCTTTGGTAAGTAACCAATACTTTTAAGTTACTACATAATTTTAAATTACAGACCATTTCATTACATACCTTACCGATAAGATCATGATATTGACTTATACAGAAAACTAGTAAGATGCATGTGCATCGCATGGATAAGACTATATTTAATATTATGAATGTTGATATCAACAAGACTTTTTCGCAAGAGGGATAAAACATGTGTAGAAGATTATAACAAAATAACTATACACATCAATGAAATTCTTTGCTAGAGCTTATAAGAAAATAGCAGGTTTATCCTTTGATTAACAAAGAGGGCTAAAATCATGAAAGATCCTAAACTATAGTGGGTTAAAATACCTCTAAATTTGGCACCTCTGAAAGGTCAGAGACACAAAGCAGCAACTTAGAGTGGCTAAAAATTCAGAAACTTCAAATTCCTAAAACGTTGCAAATTAAAAAGAACAGCTGAACAAGATTTTGATAAATTCAATTTGTATGCATCGAAAATGAAAACCGTCAATTAAAGCATTTATGACGTACCTTTAAGTATCCTCTAAATTTCTTAATCTGGCTGCCACTCACATCAAAGCAAACTAGGTTTTTTGGACCACCACTAAGCTCCAAAGTGGCTAAATGACATCTATGCCATTCAAGCCACCTTAAATCATCAGGAAGACATACAGGACCTCCGCTGATTCGTGCATTCGAAAGTATGAGCAATTTCAGTCTCCTCATGCGTGTGAAAGCACCACGACTGATGTGTAGCTCTTCTTGTGTTGGCAAGTCCAGCACTATGCCTTTAACAGTATTGATTCCCTATAAAGGAAAAAAAAATAATCAATAATAATCAACCGTGATTAGGTGATAGCATGTAAATTAAAGAAGATAAGATTATCGATGGTTTCATGAGAAGCTCTCACCTTAGCCGCCGACAGTACTTCATAAACATCATCATAGCACCATAATCTACTCCGTCTCCAAGGATAATTTGGACTTTCTTGTTTAACGGCATCCTGGCCCATTAGCTGAATCAAGTCATGCATTTGTATTGTTCCCCCATCGCCAATTGTTACTAAGGATCTCTCTATTAGAGTCTGAATCCCAAATA
The DNA here is from genome assembly GCA_019915185.1 of Eucalyptus camaldulensis. Lineage (NCBI taxonomy): Eukaryota > Viridiplantae > Streptophyta > Magnoliopsida > Myrtales > Myrtaceae > Eucalyptus > Eucalyptus camaldulensis. The sequence continues at coordinate 23,300,354 of JAHSVA010000010.1, read as the reverse complement.
ATGGGTGTGGACCATAGCTATCAAGAACTCTGGTTACATAATCCCTCTCCCTCCCCTTAAAGAAGCAAGCAATGTCAAGAAAAATGTCCTTCTGATTGTTGTCCAGCGCATCAAAACTTATCCTGAGGACACGGTTTATATCTGTAAGAGGACTTTCGGCAAGGTTTTTCAATATACTTTCCCATGCTTCTCTGCTTCTACCACATAAAAGGGGACCCAAGACCACAATCGCTAAGGGAAGGCCATTAGCATAGCCCAAAATATTATATATGAGATCGTCTTTGGTCTGGTTTCTTAGAAAAGCATGTAAACTCAGAAGTTCAAAAGCTTCAACTTGATCTAATGGTTCAACTTCATATACCCGATCTATCCCATGAGAAGTTAACACATGTTTATCTCTTGTGGTAACAATGATCCTGCTCCCCTTTCCAAACCATTCACATTCTCTAGCTAATGCATTTAACTGTTTCCCATGATCCACATCATCAAGCACGAGCAGAATCTTCCTGCAGCGAAGTCTATCTCGTATCAGATTAGCGCCTCCATACACATTCAAGACCGTTATACTTTCTTTCCATAATATTTCGCGTAACAGTTTTTCTTGCAAATGAACTAAGCCATCAGGTGTACCGGAAGTTTCTCTAACATCTGCAAGAAAGCTGTACCCATCAAACTGACTATAAATTCTGTTATAGACATCATTAGCGATAGTGGTCTTTCCTAAGCCTCCAGTTCCCCATATTCCTATCATCCGAACATCATCCGAGCCCATACTCAACAACGACATTACTTTTTCTACCCGGCAACCTACACCAACGGGATACTTGGCAACACTCAAGGGTACACGTGCTACTGTAGTTGAGATTTTTTTGACGATCTTCTCGATGAACTCGGTCTCATCTCTGCCAAAACAAAGCAGCAAAAAGAACGCGAATAAACAAAAACATACAGTCCATTGAACTAACTAAAGCTAACGCAAAGTAAACAATCCCTCTTCAACAGTCCAAAACATTACTTTAGACCAACATACTAATCGATGCTATCGTGAATCAATAAAATTAGAGAATTCCAAATTCTTTTACAGGGTCGAATAGGAACACTGTGATTACCCATGGTCATAATGCCAACCGGACAAATTGGCCGCTTTGATTAGGGCTTGCCTCCATTTCTCCACCCTCTTAGAACCCTTTCCCAGTTTCTCCTCGTGCCTGGCCAATGCCTCGCCATAACTCTCTCTCTGCCCTCGAACCTCCCTCGGCTTCACTCCGTAGAACACGGGCAACACCAGCTGCCCCTTGAGCTCCTTACACTCCATTACCTTCACCAGCTCGTCCAAGCACCACCGAGACGAAGCGTAGTTCTTGGAGAAGACGAGCACGGCGATCCGCGACTCCTCGATGGCCTTCGTCAGCGCCGGCGAGATCTCGTCCCCGGGCCTCAAGTCCTCGCTGTCGATGTAGGCGTTGATGCCTCGATGAAGCAGACACCTGTGGAGGTCAGCGAGGAAGCCGCGGCGGACGTCCTCGCCTCTGAAGCTGAGGAAGACATCGAACGGCCATTTCGCTTCCGAAGAAGAAGAAGAAGAAAACGACGACGAAATTTTTTGTTTTTTTTTTGGATGAAACGCCGACGACATTGAAAGATAGAATCTGAGCTTAGTTTGGACTCGTGTCGAGCGATGAGTGTGAGTGATGCTTTTATAGTGGAGTTGGTCAAGAAATCGACGCGGACTGAGAAACATCGAATGTCGCACCGCGTTAGGAAAAGCGCCTTTTTCATTTTTGTTTTTTCTTTTCATTTTTCGCAAATGGACGAGAAGTTTTTTTTCGTTCATTTTTATTTTAAAATCGTTTGTTTCTGTCTTACAAAAAATCGGAAAGTGACTTTAGTTTACGGGTGTTCAAAATGAACCTTTCAAATCGGGAACTGCCCGGGTTGAGCCAAATCAGCAAGTTGGGTCCGATTTTCAAGATTGTCTATCTAATTCCTAATTCTTAAAAGTGAAAATGGGATTGGACTAGACTAACCAAATATACTTTTATTTCTTCAAAAAAAAATTGCCAAATGTGAATTAAGTACCATCTTATCCAGTAGCATCACAAGTTACGATCCAATAACTTTTCATTCATCATTACTTCCATCAATATTTTAAGATTTGTCACTTTCTCATTATGCACATATACTCTTTAGTGATTTAAAAAAGAAAAAATGATCGATTTCATTGGATTGAATTGGAAATCGAACATCCCCACTTTATTTTATTTGCCAAAGTTCAATATTATTCAAAGCATATAAAAAAATTAAGTATAAATTTATGTATGCAATAAAAAAAATTATCATTCTCAACCCAAATCCGATATATTCCATTTCAATATTTTGTCTTCTATGAATAGCAACATATCTTTCACATTAATCGGTAGGAAATTGTTTACATTTTTTGCTTATTCAACTCATTGTGTCCCCAAAAAATAAGTCATGAAATAGATTTTTTTTAATGCATAATGCATACAATTATGTTTTTTCCCCGTTAATTGATTTTCAAATTTTTAAGTAGCCCTCTTTTGCTTAAGAATGGAATGAGGGAGTCATGTGCATGTTTACATCATTCAACTCATCGTGTCCCTGGAAAATTCTCTTTTCTATTTTATTTTATTACTTTAAAAAAAAAAAGGAAATATGCACCGGGCTTAATCTATGCGCTTTGTCTGTTATTAACACATGATACGTATGGAAGATCCCAGCTTGGTAAAATACAAGTAGTGTTGTTTGAAATCAAGGCTTTACCTTTTCCAATTATTTTAACTACAACCGACTTTGAACGATGTAACAAGCCGTGATCACAATCGAATATTTTTTTGTTAATTCCTTTGGCGAGCTTTCTGAAAACAAGCCTCAATGCCAATGTCACTTCTTTGGTCGCGAAATAATTAACACAGAAGAAGAAGAAGCCATTAGAATTTAGTAAAAGGAGGCAAGTGCTGGTGTGTTTGCTTGGAAAATGAAGGTGCCGAAGGATGAAGCGAGATCTTAAAAGGTAAGCTACTCTATTGGCCACCCAATAAATTATTTGGCTGTGGCTTCCAGGAAAAGGCGTTCGCGATCAGTGAGATTTGTTCCCCATCAGATCTTCTCGGTATTTTCTTTGCACGCAGAGGCATGTGTCACGGGCCGAAAGCTGGTCAACCCGAGAGGTTCCCCAAAGTCGACCCCAACTCGCCTGTGGACCTCCTGCTCTCCCTCGGATTCCCACCAAGCCTGCTCCCCGAATTGCAAGGATGGGCAAAACTGCCATTGAGCTAAATTACGGGAGTCTGTTCCTTTCATTTATGTCGGTAGATGGTAGCTCAATACTTATGTCGGTAGTTGAGGCGGTGCGATCTCGCCCGTCAGATGAAAAGTAGATCAACGGTTGTAAACCAAGGCCCTCCACTATAAAAGGGGGTGTCCTCCTTCATTTGTAATCACCCAACATTTCAGTGATATCAAAGCTTCCGCTTCCTTTTCAGAGCTCGTCTCTCTAGCTTTCTTTCTCAACGATCCGGGTAAGCGTTCGATCAAGCAAGGCTTGGCTCGGGTAGTCCAAATTCGCCCGAGTCGCCGCGCGGTCACGATCCCAATCGATCGGCCCATGACAAGTGGTATTAGAGCAAGAGAGAGATCCGTTCGAGAGATCAAGGAGCGCCAACTGTTCGAAGGAATGTCGAGCCAAGAAGCTGTCATGGTTGGAGAGACCGTGCAAGTCCAAGAGGATCGCGGTTGTGGAAAGAGAAGTGACGCCTCAAGGGACGTCGTAGCAGCGTTCGATGAGAAGATCGCGAATGTCCGGAGCGCTGTGCAAGAGCTCATGGAAGGTCTTGACGACATGCGAGACCGGATCATGGAGGTCGACAGTTCACTCCGTGAAGACTTCACTTCGTGCATCAACGAAGCTACCGCCCCACTACACGACAAGGACGAAGCCCTTGAAGCATCGATCGATGTGTTGAAGGAGCGCGTCCAAGTCGTCGAGGAAGAAGCTCCGCGTAGGGACAAGATCGAAGCCATGAAGGTCGAGATCCAAGAGCTCAAGACTGAGCTCGCCCTGTGCAAACTAAGCATCACAAATGGTGCTGTGCCGAACCAAGCGGTGCCCAAAATTGAGGTGCCAAAGCCGAAAGAATTCAACGGCGAACAATCCGCCAAGGAGGTGGACAACTTCGTCTGGAGCATGGAGCAATACTTTGGCGCCGTCAACATACACGACGAGTCGATCAAGGTACAAACCGCGTCCATGTTCCTGTCTGATACGGCTATGCTTTGGTGGCGCAATAGGTGTGACGAAGTTAGACGAGGCGCTAATCCCGTGTGCACATGGGACGACTTCGTGCGTGAGCTCCGGGACTACTTTTTCCCCGAGTTCGCTCAGCAAGAGGCCCGTAGCAAGCTCTATCGCCTTGAGCAAAGAGGTACAGTCCGAGAGTACGTGAAGGAGTTCACCGAGCTCAAGCTCCAGATTCGCAACCTGAGCGAAGAGGAGGCTCTCGAAGCGTTCATGGATGGATTGAAGCCGTGGGCGCTGCTCGAGTTGAAGCGGCGGGACGTGAGTAGCCTGGCGCGTGCGCTAAGCGTGGCCGAGTCACTCGTCGACCTTACCAAGACCGAACCAAGGAGTCGGCAAAGAGATTGGAGGTCGAATCGACCTTGCGAAGATGAAGCTGGAAGAAACACTCCCCGGGTCGCGCATGAGCAAAGCGGCCGAGCCAAAACATGGGGAGAAGGGTCTTCTAAGCCAGCCTTCCAAAGGGGTAGACCACCGACGGACTACGCAAGCAGGTTTGATCAACCCCCGCCTTCTCCTTGTTTCATTTGCCAAGGTCCGCACTGGACCCAAAAGTGCCCGAAGAAGGGTCGAATCAACGCCCTCCTTGCCCGTGAGGAAGAGAAGGAGGAGCCCAAAGAAGACAAAAGGCAGATTCGGATTAGGGCTGTGAGGATGATCAACTCAGTCCAAGCCCGATCACCAACCAAAGAAAAAGAAATCGCTCCAAACACCGACATGTTCTTTGTGGAGGTCGAAGTGGGCGGCCGAACGCTCTACGCTTTGGTCGACACCGGAACATCCAACATGTTCATGTCGACCGAGGTTGCGAAGACCTTGGGACTTCACGTGGAGCCATCCGAGAAGTCGTACAAGCCGATCAATTCGAGCGACTTCCATGGCGTAGGATCAACACCCGACGTGGACGTCAAGATTGGCGGATGGAAGGGCCGAATGGCGTTCGAGGTAATCCCTCTTGACGATTATGATCTCATACTTGGCATGCAATTCTTCGAGAGTGTGGGAGCTATGATCGACATGAGGACGAAGTGCATGATGATCCTCGACAAAAAGTGTCCATCGATGATCCCCATGATCAAAGGGGTGGTCGACACCAAGACCATTGCGTCGATTCGACGCCTCGACAAGAGCTTGAAGGCTGTCATGCGCATCAACAAGCTGACCGAGGTGAAGCCAAAGGCCAAGTTGGATCCTACTCCAACAAATGCCATGCCCATCCAAACGCTCTTCCCCGAGGTTGAGTGTGTGCCGCGTGTTCCGTCCAAGCCGAAGACCGAGCCGCGTGCGTCCGATTTCTTCATGGAAGGATGCGGCCCTTCGTTCATGAGCGTTCGAGCGAAGAGAAACAAGAACAAGAAGGCTCGTGCCAAAGCCCGCAAGGCTACTCGCCGAGCTGAGAGCGACGAGGACGTCGCTCAATTGAGTGGAGGAGAATGTCACGGGCCGAAAGCTGGTCGACCTGAGAGGTTCCCCAAAGTCGACCCCAACTCGCCCGTGGACCTCCTGCTCTCCCTCAGATTCCCACCAAGCCTGCTCCCCGAATTGCAAGGACGGGCAAAACTGTCATTGAGCTAGATTACGGGAGTCTGTTCCTTTCATTTATGTCGGTAGATGGTAGCTCAATACTTATGTCGGTAGTTGAGGCGGTGCGATCTCGCCCGTCAGATGAAAAGTAGATCAACGGTTGTAAACCAAGGCCCTCCACTATAAAAGGGGGTGTCCTTCTTCATTTGTAATCACCCAACATTTCAGTGATATCAAAGCTTCCGTTTCCTTTTCAGAGCTCGTCTCTCTAGCTTTCTCTCTCAACGATCCGGGTAAGCGAGCGGGTAAGCGTTCGATCGAGCAAGGCTTGGCTCGAGTAGTCCAAATTCGCCCGAGTCGCCGCGCGGTCACGATCCCAATCGATCGGCCCGTGACACATGACTCTCTTTTTTGAGGGTCAACAAAGAATATTATATTAATTTCCAGCTTTGTGGGCAAGGCAGATGAGAGGATGTGGTAGGAAATTGGAGAGAAGGAGGCGGTGCCCGGTGGGCTCAGCAAGCTCGGCTTGGGATCCTATTCTTGAGAACTGATGTATTGTGGCACGGAGAAATGTCGCTAGCGTGATTTGTTGCATACTACTATTTTGGTAGCTAAACTTCGCATGATTTTTTGCCATGCCTTCCAATAAATCAATATATAATGGGAATGAAGAAATCCGAATTTAGAGTGAGGACCTACTGGGTAACTCAAGAAGATAGCTTTGACATATAAATCAATTGTAACATCCTACACAAGATGTATTAGTCATGCATGTATGTAGATACTTGTGCCGATTTGAGAGAACGGCTTTGATATGAGCACGTCTTCACCAACAATCGGTTTCACATTTTCTATGCATTAGGCAATCTAATTACAAATTGGATAAGGATTACGTTTTTCCTTTCATAGCTCAGGCATGAGAATAGATCAAGCTTTTTGGTCAATTGAAAGTAATGCAGTAGGTTCTAATGTATAAATTCAAAGACATGAGAAATTTTTTAGAAGAACATCTCTAAATGATTAATTGGCACATCAATAGCTTATCTTCTATTACTATAGAGTGAAGGATCTTTCGGTTGACTAGGGCATTACTCATTGGATGCTTTTTTGGAATTCACATGCTTGGTGATGTCATTCCCTGTCAAATCAAAGTGCTAGTCACTTTCAAAAGCATTGGATGCTTGGTATGAGAATTTGTAAGAAAGACCTTGACTAGGTGTAAAAGAACACATTCTGTTCGGATCATTTAGTTCAAAAGAGGATCTTTGCGTTTAGACTCTAATGAAGAGTGGTTTTTCAAAAGTGTAAAGCATCCACTAACACGAGATGCATTACATATAGATTTTAGCTTATTTTGTTATTATCTAAATTTATGCAGCATATAAACGTCACTAATGTCAATTGAGTGCAATAATTATACGGATCATTATGAGTTTCATGTGATTTGATGATATCTCATTTTTTTTTTGTTTTTTTTTTTTTGTATTGAAGGAACCGGCTTGCAGCCGACAACCGTGCCGTAAACCCCCAAGTGACACTTAAGCAGGAGGATCCACCACCCCTGAGTCACACTTAATACATCTAGTGCCTCCTCTGGGTTTTGAACCCTTCACCTCTTCGTTGAGGATCAGTAGAGTTTTATCCAGTGGAGCCACCGCGGCCGGTGGTTTTTATTTGTCTTTGTTTCTTAGTCAAAAGCGCAAGGAAATGCTTGCTCTCAGTTTCGTGCTAGCTTCCCTTAATGTGGCTTTGCTCAGAAAAGGAAAGAAGATCAAGTTGATTTTGATGGGCAGGTGGCCCCCACCACTTTGTTCCTTCTATATGCTCATATCTCTCTCTCTCTCTCTCTCTCTCTCTCTCTCTCTCTCTCTCTCTCTCTATATATATATATATATATATATATATATATATATATAGAGAGAGAGAGAGAGAGAGAGAGAGAGAGAGAGAAACGGCTCAAGTTGTTATTATTAAGGAAAATGTTAAGTAGGGAGATGGATTAGACTCGTTTTACAAAAAAAAGCCTAAACTGAATATAATCAAATAATTGCCTAAAATAACTAAACTAATCTCACATAGGAGCCAAAGCTAGCTGATCGGCCAATTTTTTTTATAACTGGCAGGTGTATGATTGGTCCAACAGACAAAACCTAGATATTTTTGTCTAAAAAAATTTGGTGAAAATTATAAATCCCAAAAACAAAACACCACCACCACCACCCCCACACATCGCACCCAAAAGTTTCTTCCTTCATTTCTTCGCATCTTCTCCTTTGCTTCCGGTCTTCATTTCTTTCCAAAGATAAAGACAAAGCTCATGCAAGGCCCACCTCTTCATTAGTCAGATTGATGACAGCGCAAGTTTTCCCTAAAATTCTATAGCAGAGAATAAGCAATTGAGATTTCAACTGATGCACAAGAAAATCAAGTTTACGCACTCATAATTCTGTTTGATCGTACTCACTCATACTTTGCTACTAATCATATGATCTTGAATGGAGATAAGGAGTCATTTCTTACTGTAAAATCAGTTTTTATGAAATTTCAAAATTATCTCCGATTGGAAACTCAACCTTGAAGGATCGACATATTTGGAACTAAAATCAAGGCCAGACTATTAGGTGACTTCTTGGAACTTAGTACTTTAAAGTTGGTTCAAACAATTGAAAAGCGATCAAAAATGCTCCTCCGTTTCACACTCGAGCAAAAAATTATATTTATTTGGTCAAAGTTGTTCTATTTGACCGGTCAATGGTCGTGGGACCAACCACTTTTTATTATTATTAGTTTTTGGATTTCTTTTCCCTATAGTATATTATTAACTGGGATATCAACTCAGTTAAAATATACTCCATTAGCTCCCTAGTAAAATCCTTGATTGTGGCTTCCACTAAAGAGTTAATATCACAAAAAATCTCAAATTGACAATGTTACCTCAAATTAATTTTTTAATCACAAAGAACCCCAAATTAATACATTTAATCATTCGTTAAATTTTACTATTAAATTACTGAGGTAAATAACATGTGTATCGGTTTTGGATTTTACCCTTCATTTATTACAAGTGTATCAGTTTATAATTTTAGTGGTATCAATTCAATTTAATATAAAATAATTGATTGTAAATTTATCATAAATATATCAGTTAGAGATTTTTGTTATTAATTTAAAATAAATTTATTATAAGTATACCATTTTGATATTTTTCTTAGTATTAACCCTCTAATAAATGACATTTGAAATCAATGAGTTATTGCCCTTCTTTCTTTCTTTCTTTCTTTCTTTGGAATATCATGACTTCTTTTTGTCGAAAAAATGTCCTCGTTTTCTTTCTTTCTTTTGTATATTATGACTATCACTACTTGAAAGCTATGTCATTTTGAGTTTGTTTTTGTTTTATTCTTACGTGCACATTAAAGTACACTAGCCCTCACGCACGTACTATTGTTTTAGACGTCGGCCATTGCCAATCGTTTTTTTTTTTTTTTGCTTTAATTTTTGTTAAAGTAACCAAAAGAAATCCTTTAACTCACGTTCACGAATTGAACTCGTCTCCCTCAAACCTATACTAGTTTCGCCGCTAGAGAGCCAAGATAACTCGCACCTCACTGGCCCCACAGGTCCTTGACTACCTTTCTGCCCACTTTTTTTCTTTTTTTAATTGGTCTTGACAAGATTTAGTTTCTTTAATGTAAGATCGTAAGCATACCTGATAAATCATTGGCAAATTCGAATTGCTATTTGTCCCAAGTCAACATTTCTTGCTGAAACAAAACTTATTTGATGGAGTACAACATAGCACACGGTTCATACAGTCTTTTTCTAGTGCCTTACATGATGTGATTCCTATGATCACTTCAATAGTTTTACTTGCTGAGTCGCTGTGTTTGCAAATTGTCTTCACAAGAAGTATGTGAAATTCTGAAAATTGCTAATGAAAAGTGCATTCATCATGTCTTTAATTGGTGGATACTGTTCAGGTTTGTCAATATTTATATTTTCCCCACATGCTCCGACTTTCGCTGCATCGATCCATGTGCATTTACACATTAGATTTGGAAATTTTCTTCTCTCTTATTTCACCTGTGATCTTACTTTGGCTGCATTAATCCCAGTGCATTCACACGCTGAATTTGGAAATTTTCTCTCTTGTACTGTAGCTTTGGCCGCATTGATTCAAGTGCATTCACACGCCATATTTATCTGTTGCTTGTAGATGATATTGTATGGAAAATTCCAGCCGTGAGCTTGATAATTTCAACTAATGTTAACATCAATGTTTTCACTTTTCTGGAGAAGTAAAAGTTAGGTAACTCTTTTTTCCATGATTTTGACTGAAATGACACCAAAAGACTAATACACGTTATATTCACATGAATGAAGTTTTCACAACTATCCTAAAACAATATAGAACTAGATCCATGTTGACCATAATTCACGTTTGGTGATTATAAAGCTCACTCAAATATGTTAGTTACTATTTAAAATTATTTCTAATTGTACTTGAGTATTTTTTATAGGATTTCGAAAGGGTAGAAAGACACCACTTTGCCTTAAAACACAGGATATTATAAGATCTTTTAATAATATTACTGTGTGTATCAGGTGCCTGAAAAGGTTATTGATTTGCGTAGTTGAAGATCACATTTACCATGTCCATTTGATGTGTGATCGATACAAATATTTTTTTTAACATTAATTTATTGTTAAATGAATTATAAATAAATTTGACAAATTGATAATTTTGGGCTTGAAAAAATTGTCGCCGTCGCCACGTTTATATTGAGATTTACTTAGATTGGTTTTTCATAAAGCAAAACAATTTTATAAGCTTTGCAATTTCGCTAGCACCCCGCATTATATTCCCCCTAGGGTCACGACAAGATAAAGGCTATGTGATTTGATATAAAGTGACAACGCACTAACACTCTACTTTCCACGCACCAAATGCATGAGCCCTCCCCAACTTCAAACCAAAAACAAACAAACATATGATGTTCCCACTGCACTCTTGACTTTTGAAGGTTAAAGGTTTTTTTTTTTTTTTTTGAATCTGTTGACTGTAATTGTGGTTCCCACACTGTGTTCTTGACTTGAGTGGAAAGATGCTTTACTAATCTGAGATACTCTATAATTGTTGGTGGGGAGCTTGTTGGCTTTTTAAGCAAAATGGATTAAGACAAAGTGATCCTATCGCATCCTATTTGTTTGTGATGACAGAGCAAGTTTCGCTAAAATTCTGCAATAGAGAATAGGCAACTGAGATTACAACCTATGCACAAGAAATTCAAGCTTACGCACTGATACTTCTGTTTGGCAATTCACTCATTCACTTATACTTTGCTAATAATAATCTAACCTTCTTGAACGTAGATAAGTGGTCATTTCTTACTATAAACATGGTTTTGAGAAATTCTACAATTATCTCCGGTCGGAAACTCAACCTCAAAGGACCGAGATGTTTGAGGCTAAAATCAGGGCTAGACTAGTAAGTGACTTCCTGGAACTCAGTCACTTTAAAGCTAGTTCAAACAATTGGAAAACAATCGAAAATGCTCCTCCATTTCACAGTCTGAGCAAAAAAGTGCATGAATGTGGCTCTAGATGAAGTAATGAAACTTCGCCAATCTAAGCACAACAAAATGTAAAGTGTATTAGAATTGCAATTATGATCAATTAAAATAGCTGAAATCGAAATCACTTCGATATGAAATTATAAGGAATTGAACAAGGAAATGAAAGTACAAGGGAGAAAGTAAAGATAACTCTCAGATATGAGGGTTGCGTTGGTTGATCTGTCGCTTCAACCTCTTTAATGTTCTTCAAAAGAAGTGGCACCATGTCTGTCCACTTTGCTTGAAATTCTCCTATTTTGTGGGCAACCACACGAGTAAATGGACTAGCTTAACACACTTTTTGGGGAAAAATGAGTAAAATTTGGTACCGACACAAGTATATTTGATCATTCTTTCTACATAGTGTTAACAATATTGGAAATCTAAGAAATTATAACAATATGAGGTTACAATTATTACAGGTCTCTTTGGAATATTTTAATTATCTTTTGCATAATTATATTAGTGTTACTAAAGTTTTCACTAAATCCTCATGCAAATTCAGCTTATATAAATGGTTGCACGTGTTCAAACACAAAAAAAAAATAATAATAAATAATAAAAAATAACTCATCTTCCATACTTTTGCCATTGAGAATTAGAGTTTGTGATAAACCGGTTACATGTCAAGTCATATTGCGAGTCAATAAAAGAACGAATTGAATACCAAACACCCAAATCCTACACTAAAATGTTGCAATTGATAGAAATGTCTAGCCTCTCCAATTATAATTGATCAAATAAACTCAACATAACCGTTCAAAACAAATAAAAATAAGAAGAAGGCCATATCAACCAAAAAGTTTACATTTGGAAACTCCAACATCATACATGCGATAGTGACATGAGAAGTTAATAACAAATGTTGATCCTATAAAATGACTATGTTTTCTTTGCCCAGTCAATTGCCTTTCCAGCAACCATATCTAATTGATCCAAGTGATAGACATCATTGAGGATGGCATCGGTCAATGAGATCGTGATTCAATGAGGGGAAAAATGAAAAGCAAAATGTGCCATACATTATCCGAATGGGGACTATGCGAACATAATTTAGTCTAGAAGAAGCCTTTTATGAGCAAGATATCCCAAGGAAAAATTGAAATGTCAATCTCATGAAGTCATTGAGAAAGCATACACCCTACCTAGGTTTGATACATATCTTTGCAAAATCATGTGACAGAAGTAGAAAGAATGCACCGTAACTTTTTTTGTGTAAAATTCATCGGTATGACAAGCTTAAATATTTTTCATCACGATTTTTCTGGATGGACTCATGACATGCGTGAACAGCACCCCCCCCCCCCCCCAAAAAAAAAAAGACCCAGCATGATTCTAGATATTAATTGGATGAAATAGGCATTAAGCAAGTTTTTACATAAACGATAAGTTTCTAGCTTAAAAAGTCGAGCACACAACGAACAGTAAAGAGGGGGAAAATGAAGAAGAAAATCCCAAACCAAAGCAGTCCACTTCCCTTCTAAGTTCTAACTACTCCCTTAAAAAAAAAAAAAATCTCTCAGTATCCTCTTCATATCAAGAGGCATTAGTATCTTTTTCGTGGGTCAACATAGATTATTATTACCGTTAGCTGGAAAAAAAAAGGACGGTGAATCCTCAGCCACACGTTGTCGGCAAAGCAAACGAGAGGGCTGAGGGAATTGGAGAGAAGGAGGCGGTGGGGCCCGCCGGCCTCAATAGGCTCGGCTCGGGCTTCGGCGCCGTGAAAAACAAGCAGATGCCGTCGGTCAACATGTTTACAATCATAATTTTAGTGATTAATATTAAAAAAAATTCAAATTAATATATATGATAAATTTATTTTAAATTTATTTTTAGATTATAAAATATTTTTAAATTATTACATTCGTTTCATTAATTTCCATTAAATTAGATTATTACATGAAAAACCAAAAATTAAATCACCTTAGGATAAAACAAAAAATTGGTGTATTCGTTAATAACTTAGTAATTTGATGATAAAATTTAATAAAAATTAATTGATGATAAATTTATTATAAATATGTTAACTTAGATAGATTTGTAATAAATATATAAATTTTGAAACTTTCGTGATATTAATTTAATTTTATACTATCCTGATTTGATGTTTTTGGGAAATGGCTTCCATCTCCTTAATTATTGGTTTCTTTTTCTTTCCGCGAAAAAATAAAGTATTCCATCTCTCAAGTCCTTTCTCTTTTCTGGGACCGCGCCGTGGGCACCGATATCGTAGATTTGACGGTCAAAGATTTTAGGCATCGAGCGCAACGATCTTTCCTTAATAAAGAGCCATTTGTCTGTTACCTTCCAGCCTTTACGGTCGAGTATCGTTCGGCGAGGAGCTGATTGAATAGAGATTTGAAGTTTCTTCTTCTTCTTCTTTCATAGAGTCATCTGTGGACGTGGCGGTGCCCAAAATAACAGAGAAGACAATGGGGATTTCCAACAGTAAATTGTTGGATTGTTCCCCAGGTTTTAAAACCGGCAAATGCCCAACCCATTGTAAACATGATGATCGGATTTATGATAAATTTTTCCTTAATAACGACATAGCATCGTAAAACTTTGTTAATTTTTTTTTGTCTAAGTGAAAAATGACATTTATTGAATGTGATATATGATTGAACACATTAAACATGTTTAAATTAAATATTGTGATGTACGAAAATTCTGCAGTAAGTTATTATGTATAATTACCTATATGTGTCACGTGCACTAACATTTGCTTGCATGATTAATTAACATACGTAGGTTCGTGCCATAAATTTGTGAAAATGGTTAAGCTGGATAAGTCGCAAATGTTGGGTAAGAAAGGTCCGAACTATTTATTGGAAAATCCTGAGTTCTATCATTTCAGTCAGCTATGAAGTGTACTTACGAACAGCTTGCAGAACTACATAAGGAGGTCATTAGCTTGCGAGTTGCTTGGGCTCGACTTGATGACTACTTGAGATCAGTTCACTTAGTTCTGAGTCGAGGTGGAGTGCAAGCTACTCAAGTTTTTTGTAGAGACGAGCTCAAGCTTATCAATTTTCAGCTCAATAGGCTCGTGAGCCTAATTAAGCTTTCATTATCTTTTAAAAAATATTTATAATGAGGAATATAGATAGAAAAACATTCAAACTTATAAAAAACGAGATTGAGTCTTATTTTTATGTTGATTGTGATCGAGTGAAGTTGGGTTGAATACGAGTATCTCGATTTTCTACTCAAGTCAAACTCAAGTAGAAAATTTGATATTTGATTGAGCACGAGTCAAGTTTCAAGCACCAAGTATTCGAGTACAGTCGAGTCAAGCTAGAGCTTAGTAGTGCTTCAACCTAGCTCTACTTAATTATACCTCTAGATACTCATAAAAAATCATAAATTATATGACATTTCACTGTTTTGAAATTTACAATGATTTACTGTAACTAATAACCAAATATTGTAAAATTTGAAATACTTTTAATTGCAACGGGTTGGTACACACAGTTGTAACAAAGAACATGAATTATGAATATGAAAAATTTTGAATAATGATGAGTTATAAAGAGTTATAAAGTTCCGTCGTAGTCAAGACCAAAGCATCATAAATTTGCATTTTTTAAAAAAAAATTATGCTTGTTCAAAATGTTTACGTCATCACATTGGAACAAAGAATAGAATGTCCTAAAAGTCCATTTTTTTTTTAAAATGGCAACGGTTTACATATTTTTACGACGGTCCATAATAATAATAATAAATTAATAATTGAGTGACAATTTTTAATTTATTATAAAAATAACGATCTATTTAGAATTATAAAAAAATAAATAATAAATAATTGTAAATTATTTTGAAATTTATTCATCTAAAAATTTACGATTCATAATAAAGTAGTATTCACGGTAACTCAAAATCGTTATATTAATAAAGCCCTTATTCTAATAAAACAAGGCAACTTGCTCTGGAAATAAAAATGATCAAGGAGACTTTTATGTGCAAGTGGCCCCCACTATATTGCTCCTACTTTCGGAACAAAACGCGCTCATGTCTAAAGCAAATCCTAGGCGACACTCTCTGCTCAGCCCATTCTCATCATTCAGTCGCCCATGCCACGACACTGAGGAAGACCACAAAGTAGATGTTGTTAGCGGCCGGTCGGGGTACGACGAAACTATGAGGATTCCGCTTCAAATCTTCAGGGAATAAGAGTTGATTTTTTGCGATGTCTCATATTCTCTTCCACAAAATCAATGGATTTATTAGAGAATTATTGCACTTTGATAATCGTAAATATTTACCTCCTTAAATCCAAAAAATCAAGTGAATTTCTTGGTGGAAATATACTTGAATATATTGCAATTCGGTGTTTAAAAGTTATTCCATTAAGTTTATAACGTACGCATCAATGGGACAACAGATTTTAAAGGGTGGTTACATAGTACTGTTTTGATAGCTAAAATTCTCATGACTATGCCTTCATGCAGAAACTTGGTGCTTCCATTTTATATAATTGTTTGCTAAATTAGTCTCTCATGATTGAAGAAATCCAAATTTAGAGTGGGGCCTATTGGGTAAGTCAAGAGGATAGCTTTAACATGTAAATCATTTGTAATATCCTACACAAGATGTATTAGTTATACAAAGTACAAAGATACTTGTGCCGATTTGAGAAAAGGATTATGATTTGAGTATTTTATCACCAATACTTAGTACTTCACATTTTCTATGCATTGGGCATTCTAGCTATAAATTGCATATGGATTACATTTTCCTTTCATTGCTCGGGCATGAAAATAGATCAAGCTTTTTGTTTTGTTGAATGTAATGCAATTGGCTCTAATGTATAAATTCAAAAAAAAAAAACAAGGAATTTTCTAGAACAACATCTTTAAATGATTAACTAGTATGTCAATAACTTATTTTCTATTACTTTGGAGCAAAGGATATCTCGCTCAAAGTAGGACGTTTTTCATTGTATGCTTTTTGGGAATAAATTTCACAAACTCTCCCCTTCGAGGATCCCCTTCCCCTATGTGGAAATCTGTTTTTCGGCACTGCTCCACTCTTCCGGTTAAAGCTTTGGGGACGCCAAATTTGATGTTTCAAAGAAGGTGGTTAACGTTGGATATTTCATACAAAAGTTCATAAGAAAGACTTTGGGGGTATCTAAGTGAGAAAGGACTCATTTTCAGATTATTTAGTCCAAAAGAGGATTTTCGCATTTGGACTTTAATAAAAATTGGCATTTCGAAAGTGTAAAACATCCATTAACGTTGGATGTTGTGGGAATTATGCCTAGAGTTTCAGCTTATTTTGTTGCTATTTAAATGGATGTTACATATGAGCATCACTAATGTTAATAGAGTGCACTAATTACGCCTATCATTATGGATTTTGCGTGATTTGACAATTTTCCTTCTTTTTTTGCTTAGTCAAAAGCGTAGGGAAATATTTGCTCATCACTTTTTTGCTAGCTTCACTTCACACAACTTCTTTTTGGAAAGAAAAATGATCAAGTTGATTTTGATGGCCAATGGCTCATTTCCATTGCATTTTTTAACCTTTCTTTTTTTTTAATAAGTGTATTAGAAATCTTAAAGTTTATTATAAAAGTATAATTGAGTTCTAAAACCTTCAAAAGTATAGTTAAATCTTAAAACATGTTATAAAGTATAATTAAGTCATAAAAATTTTAAAAAATGCAATCAAATCATTTATTGATTACACATTTGAAAGTTTTAGGACTCGATTGGACTTTTGTAATAAGTTTTAGAACAAATTTTAGAACTTTCGTAATATCCTACGCGAGATGTATTAGTTGTACGAGTACATAGATACTTGTACTGACTTGAGGGAAGAGTTTTGATAGTATGTCTTCGCCAATAATTGATAAGTTACATTTTCTATAGGCATCCTTAGTTACGAATTGCATAAGGGTTACCTTTTCTTTTCATAGCTCGAGCACAAAAGCAAATCAAGCTTTTTACTCAGTAGAAAGTAATGTGGTTGTTTCAAATGTCTAAATTCAAATAAATGAGAAATTTTTCTGGAACGACACCTTTAAATGATTAATTACTGTGCCAATAGCTTATTTTCTATTACTTTGGAGGGAAGGATCTTTCCCTCGGGTAGGGCCTTCTTCTTTGGATAGAGTCACTTGCTTTGTGATGTTATTTCCTATAAAATCAAAGTGCAAGTCCTAGAAAGAAGGAACGAAAAAGTGCAAGTCATTTTCAACCAAAGACGTTGTTTAGGTGTGAAAGAACACATTCCATTTAGATTATTTAGTCCAAAACATGATTTCTGCATTTGGACTTTAATAAAGAATGGCACTTCTAAAGTATATAGCGTCCAATAACATTAAATATGGCAGATATCGTGTCTAGAATTTAGTTTATTTTGTTACTATCTAAATCTAAATCGATGTTACCCATGAACATCACTAATATTGCCGATCATTATTAATTCAATGTGATTTGATGATATGCCTTTTTATTTTTATTTTTCTTTTTCGCTTAGTCAAAAGCCCAAAAGGATTATTCGCTCATCACTTTTATGTTAGCTTCACTCCTCCAGGCAGAGAAATCTTCGCTCTAGAAAGAAAACTGTTCAAGTTGGCAGGTGGCCCCCACCACCTCCTTCTTCTACATGCCCATATCTAGAGTGAATCCAAGGCTTGGGTGCAGTGGCTCATTTTCATCGCATTTTTATCCCTTTTTTTTTCCTAATAACATAAACGGCTTAATAGTTATTATTTGGAAAAATTTCAAATAAGGCCATTTTATAAAAAAAAGAAAAAAAGAAGAGGGACCTAAAATGGACATTATTCTAAATAATGGCCTAAAGTAATTAAATCAGTCTTCCATAAAAGCTTTAACTCATCAATTGGCCAAATGTTTGTCGACCAACAAACATATGATTTTTTCAGTTGCCAGAATATAGGTACTTTTGTCCAAAAAAAATTGAGCAACCAATTGCAAACCTTAAAAAGAAAATAAAAAACTGAAACACTTCTTCCTTTGTTTCTTCACATGTTCTTCTTTGTGTCCCATCTTCATTTCTTTTGAGAGAAGAAAACATAACTCGAGCAAGGCCCACCTCTTCTTTTAGTAAGACACTAAAATCTAACACAAGTACCTTGACTCTCCATCATCTTTTCTCAAGATTGCAATTCACCTCAATCTCCACTTACGTTCAACTAAGGTTAGTCTCTTTCAAATTGATGCAGCCGATCCTTCATTCAATCAAGGGGCAACAATTGCTTTTGTTGAAGCAACATGTCAATGAGGTGTGGGCATGTAGTGGATTTTCACACCGATAATAGCAACAATAGTGATGGTAGGAGAACTTTTTTGTATTTAGTATTGTTTTTGCTTGTTTTCTTAGATTTTGGGTGCGTTATGTCTCCTTTTGTAACGCATATAAGTTGCGTCCACTATGTATTTTTAAATTGGATTTACTGCCGTAGTGATCCTACATGTTGGTAGTGGTCCCTATTTTGCAATTTTCTTAATGCTTTCATTTTTTTTTCGAGCGTATGCTTTGTCGTTAATGGCCAAGCCTCGTGAACATGGCATGGAATTCAATTGTTGTTTTTTGATTTGAGCTATAGCACATTCACGATGCCAAGGATAAGATTCCTCATCTTAGCAGCAAAAAATGTTGGTTTTTGATTAGCTCTTGTACTAGAGGCCTCATAAACATAATCACTGAGCTTAATCACCATACCAACGATAAGCTCCCTCACCATAGCAAGGGCACTTTTGTGCCATAACAGGAGTATGAATGCAGATTACCAAACAACTAGCACAGAAATTAAGTCTATAATGCACAAGTTTTGTGACAAATATTATCCCATAAATTGTGAATAAGTGGAAGAGAAAGAGGGCATATAGTCCCTTGTGTGACTAGTTTTCTTTCATAGCTCAGGAATGAAAATAGGTCAAGTTTTTTGCTCAGTTGAATGTAATGATGTTGTTTCTAATGTATAAATTTAAAGAAATGAGAAATTTCTCTAGAAGAACACCTTTTTTTGTGATTAATTAGAGTACCAATAACTTATTTTCTATTACTTTGGAGCGAAGGATCCTTCACTTGAATAGGGCCTTTTTCATTGGATACTTTTTGGAATTCATTTGCTTAGTGATGTTAAAAGAATTGGATACTTCATATGAGAGTCCATAAAAAAGACCTTGTCTAGTTGTGAAAGAGCATGTTACATTCAGATTATTTAGTCCAAAAAGAGAATTTCTGTGTTTGGACTTTAATGAAGAATGACACTTCGAAAGTATAAATCATTCACTAAAGTTGGATGATGTGATAAACATTGCGACTAGAGTTTAGCTGATTTTATTATTATTTAAATCGATGTCAAAAATGAACATCACTAATTAATCAAGCGCACTAACTACACCGGTCATTGTGAAGTCCATGTGATTTGACAATATCTCTCTTTTTTTCTTTGTCTTTTTTGCTTAGTCAAAAGTGCTGGGAATAGCTCATCATTTTGTGCCAAGTTCCATCCACGCAACTTCACCTCACGCCTCCACGCAACTTCGCCGTGGAAAGAAAAAATATAAAGTTGATTTTGATGGGTAGGTGGGCCCCACCACCCTGTTCCTTCTACATGCTCTATGTAGAGCAGAAGTGTTAGGAATAGCTCATCACTTTCATGCCAAGTTCCCTCCACGCAACTTCGCTGTGAAAAGAAAAAAGATAAAGTTGATTTTGATGGGCAGGTGGGCCCACCACCTTGTTCCTTCTACATGCTCATATATTGAGTGAATCCAGGGCTTGAGTCCCCTAGCTCGTTTCCATTGCATTTCCATTACAAAAATGCCCCTATTCCAATTGTTGGAAATATCATACGCTTGTTAGCCAGTGAACATTTAGACAATGAGCTCAGGTCTTTATTTGACATTGATTTAGCTGCTTAAGGCCCTCATTGAAATAATTTCCACTCTAGGCCCTCTTTAAAAAAAAAGAGCCTCATTTTAAGCCTTTATTTGGAGATTTCCTTTATTTATTTTAAAGATGCTCCATGATTTTAACTAAGACGACTTAAAAAGTTGCAATAAGCTGTGATTTTGATTGAATACCTTCGGCGAGCTTTCTGAAAACTAGCCCCAATGCTAGTGTCATCTTCATTATTCCACATTGCATGGTCATAACATGATTGAACGGACAAACTTAAACTACTATTGGAAAAAAAAAAACATGTGTAAGTAGGATAATAACACAAGTATATTCGATCATTCTTTCAACATAGCATTCTTGATATAGGAAATGTAAGAAATTTAAAAGAAATAATTCCAAGGTTTTAAATCCATTATTAGAAGTCTCAAAGAATTTTTTCTGTCTTTCCCAATAATTATAGATGTCACTAGAGTTTCCACTAAATCGTCACGCAAATTCAGTAGATATGAACTAGGAATTCCAACTTCAGTATTTTGCAGCCCCATCATGCATTCCTCTGCACTGTTGGCCCACTTTCCTCGTGATCCATTTGACTTGGGCCATTTTCCCAAAGTGCAATATCCTCCTCCATAGCTCTGGATGCAAGTCCCTTTTTCATGGACTAAAGTTGGTACTGGTGGGTTCTCCCGTAAGTTTGCTTCTCTTGAGCTCTCTTCTTATAAATTTGTTTGATACCTCAGCATGACAAACCTCGGAGAGTGTAAGTGACCCACCACAAAGGAAAGCTGGATCAATCTGAGTCACTGATTGTCTGAAATCACGGCCTTCAAGTTGTCCTCTAATTGCCCAGACATTATTCGGAATCCCTAATTTTGGAAGATTTCTCCCATTACTCTAGAGGCTAAATTGGAAATGATTCAAATCATCTTGATTAAAATCAGACTCTTCTGCTCTTGGTTGGGAATATGCAAGCCACACGTCATCGGAAATGGCTTGATGGCATGGTGCATACTCCCTCTCCCCTTCTTGGCATTAATGTGTGGAAGGATCTGGGCCGGGGGAACCACATTTCCTCCTCTTGGTCCAAATACAAAACAAAAAGCTTATACTAGGAACTTGTCACCCAACCAATGTGAAGCCATAAGCAACCACTTCAGCATCTCTCCTCTAGGAAAAAAGATGGAGCCTTTCCCCAGCAACCATCTTCTCGCAACGTCGTGATCAATGCCTTGAACTACCCATCTAACAAAGAGACAAAAAATCCAAACGTAAACTACTTACATGCTTAAAATATATTTGCTTGTGCAATGTTCTGGCAAACAAAACATAAAAGAACCTCCTCGGAGCCAAAGTCATCTTGTTGAGGTGTCAGATTTTAATTATGGGTGATCCCATGTTGTCGTGAGATTAAGAGCGGAGAAAATTCATGTCGTTTTTACTGGCCATTGCTGGATCATTGAAAAATTATTGCAATAGTGTAGTTGCTGACTACATAAATATATTTGGTTATCTAATATTTCAGAATAGCTACTACTTGTGAATGTTGCCAACTCTTGATATACTAGTAGGTATTTTATTATATTAAAATTGTAAGCCTTACCAACTAATTACTAATTAAATTAAAGTTCCGACTTTTTAAATCAAGACTTTTAAAATCTGTGAACTCTCGATGGATTGAAAATTATCTTTTCCTAAAGAAAAATTGATAATCAAACCAAGAAATTTGAAAGGTACGTACTTCCTTTTTTATGTATAAAAGTTTCCAATGAAATGAAAAGTCACTTGGACTCATTACATGTTTGCCAATTGAAGGTTGCCAATTAGGTGGAAATGTACCACTTACTAATATTTTGAAAGCCACTTATTCAGGTGAAAAGTTACTAACTTATAGAAAAATCACTTTTTTCTTTAAACGTTGAAAGGGAACTACCCTCTATGGGCCTGGGTATGATAACTTCTCTAAATACTTTTTGGATGAATCTAAGAAGGCCATTTTTGGCGCATCTAGCTAATTGTCTTTCAGTCTAAGTACCCAATTGAAAGGCGATTGTTGATGACCACCGCCAACCCCTGCTCTTTTCATCAGCAACATCTTCCTCCGCTTGCATATCTGTCTGTTCATTCTCTTCCTCTTCAAATAACCCATTTTTGTCATTGTAGCACCCCGTCTTCGCTGCTAGTCTCTAACGGAGAGAGCATCCTAATCTTTCTCCATCCAGCACTAGCAAAAACATGCTCACTCTCTTTTCTTATATAACGAGTTACCCTTATTGTGAATAGTGCAATTACCTTGCATATTGATAGTTACTATTTCGATGTTACAAGTAAGTTAGAGATGAGACAATTCTAATTACCGAGTTTTTAAAAGTTACTCGACATCTTGAAAAATTAATAATAAAATGGATTTGTAACTCATTGGCAAGAGAACCGCATATGCTTTTTCTGTATAAGAAGTAACAAATAAGGATGAGAAAGTTGCTATAACTACTTTGATATTTTGTTACCTACTAAGTACTAAATTAGATGAAACTTACTCACCAAGTGATAAGTTAGGTGACAATAATAGCAGACAATTATGCACTTCAATCTTTCTCGATCATAGTTATACAACCTCGCATTTATCATTTCATATGAATAACAATTTAATATAAAAAAAAAAAACTTTACTCAGTGCAATTGTATCACTTATGCCTCTCAAACCAGCCATTGGGCCAATCAGGCCTTGATTTGCGTTGAGTTTCGATCGGATCTGGGCTCTCAAATTAGGTTGTTGCTTCACTTTTTCAACAAATTGAACTCAATTCGGGTCAAACTTTGGACCCATTGGGTCAAATGTATAACGATGTAACTTTTTTGATGAACCTCAATGCAATTATATCACTTATGCCTCTCAAGCCAACCATTGGGTCAATCGGGCCTTAATTTGATTCTAGTTTCAATTAGATTTAGGCACTTTGGGCGTTGCATAGTTGGTCAATGAATTTTTTTTATCAAAAAAAACAAAAAGGTGGTTGTTTGCTTCACTTCAACAAATTGAATTCAGTAGGCGTCGAATTATGGACTGATCGGGTCAAATGTCTGACGATGCGAGTCACCTTTGTTATCGAAATTGATGCTTACATAGCGTTCTCTCTTGTGGGGTAGCAATGTAAATAGTGCAAAGACAGTACCCCAGAATTAAAATATACACGCACATGCACGATTATTTTACTCCTCACACAAGTCATATTAAATAAATAATACAATTTAATAATTATAATTGGATGACTATTATAATACTTGATATTTTTTTTCTTATCTTACCCTATACAAATTCTTTTTAAGAAAACAAACCCTAAACGAACGTTTTGGCTATGTTTTTAATAACTTGTCAAAAATTTATTCAACAATTCTATAAAACAAAAAATGGTACAAGATGACGTTGGTTGTTCACTATCCAGACAATTGAGGAATTTCATCCGAGTGCACTGAGTAGTAGGGTTGTGCATGGTCTGGGTGGGCGGTTCCCGACCTAGAACCAGGAACCACCCGTTAAGGACTGGTTCCGAAAAATTGGAACCGGGATCCACCTGTTTGTTGCATGAATCCACCTGGGAACCAAACCGCCGGTCCGGTCTGGTTCCTAGGTGGATCCATGAAACCGATCTTGACGTAAAACAATTTTGATTTTCAACATAGAACGGTCAGGTCTATGAGTTGGGAAGGAGGGGAGGAGGTCTATGGTTGGGTTTTCAACATAGAACGATTGCGAAACAATTTTTTGCGGCTGTGGCAGGTGGCGGCCGACGCGAGGGGGCAAACAACAGTAGCGGAGGAGCAACAGTGGCGGCATCAACGCTCGGGGAGGAATCGAAATGGCGATAGGATTAGGAGAAACTGAGGAAGAGACAAAGAGAGAGAGAAGACGAAGGAAGTGAGGAGATGAGATCTAATCTAGGGTTTCTTTTAATAATTTTTTTTTTTAATATTAAAAAAGTTCCTGTCCGGTCTAGGTGGGCAGATCCGCCCATGGAACCGGGAATCGGAACGGTACCCACCGATTCCGAAAAATTGGAACTAGGAACCGGACTGGTTTCCTCAAGAACTGTCGGTTTCGGGCGGTTCCGGTTCAGTTTCGGGCGGTCCGGGCGGTTCCCGGGTATTTTATACACCCCTACTGAGTAGTGGAAAGTAGGTGGTTAATTTCTTCTTTGGCTGACTTTACACTTTTTTTTTTCCTTTAAATTGCATTGCAAATTTAGAGATAGAGCGCTCCATGTAGATGAGGGCAAATTTTAGCGTGAGACGAAAGGGCACGTTGGTTTAAATACATAGATAAGAAATTTATCATGTACCATTGTTCCATAACGTGTCATTCACACACAAAGGACATAAAAACAAATTTGTTTGCTTTTCATCAATGATAAATAATATGATTGTGCGATAAATGCCTAATTTTCAAGAAATATATATTTTTTATTGCTTTGAGATCTTTTTTTTATTTTACGTACTTTTTGTTTGTTTAATGGACAATTAGTCTTTTCATGTAGGCAATGCGCCCATACGAGATATTTGTGTTTTGCATGATTGATTGTGAGTGAAATATGAAAATAATCAATTTCCCCCGCCTGCTGCTTTTTCTCAATTTTGTTTACTCTTCACTCATACTCCCATCTCTCTCTCTCTCAATCCACAAATTTTCTCATTCACTTAGATTTTGCTTCATATTTCTTCAAATCAAAGCCTCTAATCGCTTTCTCTTAGCTTCAACCTTCCTCGAATCTAACCTGTTTCATCCAAACCTATTCAATTCCATCCCAAACACCCAAAAAATCCTTAGAAATCCTCCCTCTTCTGTGAGAATGCCGTTCAAACACACGGCTGGAAAAGAAGGGAAGCAGTTCTCCATTACACTGGACGGCATAATAAAGCGAATGGGAGGTCGCAACTCCTCCGCAAGTTGGGTTCCCCAAACGGAACCAAGCTTGCTTTGATAGATATCTCACATTTGCTGCTAGAAGTGTGTTGGAAGAGACAGCATATAGACTTTTGAGTATTTCACACAGGAGGGATTTCCATTTAGGCAAATGGTTTTAGCCGGTCGGGTTGGATTTGGTTTTGGTTGGTGTCCGAGGAGATTTATTTTTAAGCTGTGAAATGGTTTTATACTCATTCGATCAAAGGTGAGAATGATAAGAAGGAAATATAAGTCACGAGCCTTTCTATTTGGAACGTTGATTATTCTTGAATATTAATCCTAAGGTGATTTTGAAGCATTTAGCTTTCAGTGATACTTACATGACCATGAGAAAATGATGGTTTTTCTAAACAAGTGAGACAATTAGTCCATGATCCTAAGGCGCTGCATTTATATGTCAGCATGCGTAGTCTCCATATGATTTTGATGTACTGCCTGCTTTCCATATCTGGCCATGGAGCTGATTTGGTCAAGGAACAAATCAAGCTGACATTCAAGGTCAAGAATGGTTTAAAGGGCTCCCGAAGAGACCTCCAAAAGGACTGTATATTTTGTGTGGGGGATGGCCTTAACTTGCATTTTTGAAACTTTTGACGTTGACCTCGAAGGTGAGATGCTAGAGTCCTAAACAACCGCCAATTTATTGGAGAGTTCACGCTAAAAGCTATGGACATCACAAGAAGGAAGGAGAAGTTTGGGTGAGGAAGAATGCTTGGGATGGCCAAACCAAACACACGGGGTATCGCCACCTCACTTTACGAGGCTAGCTGTTGGAGTTGATATTAGGATGGAAATGAAGGTGATCCGTAGGTAGAGGCTCTCTTTGCCAAGCTTTCCTAGCTTTGAGGGGGAGATCCACGTGGTCTGCGAAGAGATGCAATCAGGATCTACGGGAAATTCGGGAGTAACTTCAATTGTTCGGTCAGTTTGCTCCACTTTCCTCCAAAATTTTCATTTCTTTCCATAGTATCCTCCTCCTCCACCAACTTTATTGGAGTTTTCACGTGTTGACCATATTTTTCAAGCATTGGCTTAACAACCTAATCAAGGTCTATGTTTAAATCCATTTTCAAATTTTTCGGTTTTTTTATATTTTTATATCTTTAGATTTTATTCATTTATTATTATTCTTTTTATATATTTCGAAAAAAGGGGTCTAGGCTGGGCCTTCAGACCCGGCACGGACACGGGCTGACACATATCAGATCTATGGGCATGATTCATTGGGCTTATTGCCTTAAGAGGGCTTGATCAAAAATTCAAACTGGGCTCATATCATAGAATTGAACCCAATTCCCACCTGAAACTAATCAAACCCAAATTCGCGAAAAAAAAAAAAAACGAGATCCATAGCCCAATCACCAGTAAAACCGAATTGAACATAACGGCACTAACCCAACTCTCTCATGCTAAGCCCACAATGAATTCATTGTCCATTAAGAGGCCCATTTTCCTATTTATTCTGTTCTCTCCTCCTTATTCTTCTTTTTTGCCCTGTCGTCTTTCTTCCTATAATCTTCCTCGCGCACATCCTGGGAGCTCTGCTCTGCTAAAGAAACCGACTCAACCTCATCAATGATCGACGTATTCAAGCATTGAATGTAACGTCGCCGTTGTCTGGCTTCAGTCGCCTGGAGCACGGCCATCGTCCGTTAATCGTCATGCATAAACCCAGATTAGCGGAAGGACACCCAGGATATGAACGTAAAGAACTGGACCTCTAATCAACGTATGGGTCAAAGATTTCGAGCCACGTTTCTCACCAAGAAAAACGACCACACCATGTGGCCATGGAGATGCAAAAAATAGCAAAAATAGATAGCCGGTGACATATTGGGAGACCACAAAGTGTACTGGAAAGCAGATCCGTAGCAAATGGGGAAAAATTTAATCCACGATGCTTAGACTAGCAACCACATCCCATAATCAGTATCGTTCAACAAAATCAATCCGAACGTGTCAGCTTTGCTTCCTAATCAATCAACAACACGAGGCGAGGGTCACAGATTCAACTCATGCATTCTATCAAACAGTTGGCGAGCATCTCTGGAAAAAAGACATGATGAGTGTATCAACACCACAAAACAATCCGAATACTTCTTCTTTGCAGAAAGGGTTTGATTCATCGAGGCAAAAAAATGATTTCAAACCTGGTTTCTTCCCAGACATGCACCAACGTCAACTTCAAACTCAATCTTCACTTATGAAATGACCAAAAAAATGTCGCGGGTCCACTCATAATGATTTACTCATCTTGAGTGCAAGTTTTTTTATGCCGCGATCGCTTTTGTATAGTTTGGTCAGTCCTCAATATAATTCTTACTTCTACCATAAAAAAACAAAAAGATGTTGCGGAACCAACCTTGTCGAGGAGGGATCTTCAACCACGAGTGCTGATTAAACTCGTCCATGGAGGTTCAGGTGAGTGTCGATCAACGAACTTGAGATGGATACTTGGAGATCGAGAGGGACTTGATAGCTTCAGAGTTTTCGCCTCTGAAACGGTGCAAGGCAACGGTCCTCCGGATACTTCACAGAGGCAAGAGATCCAAAGCGAGGAGCAATGATCCAAAGCCAGAATGGGGACTCCAAGTACGCCGGCTACACTGATCGGCGTAAAAACATAGGATGCATTGAATGTTAAAACAGAGCATAACAGAGCTTTTCGGCCGTGGTAAGGGAATGGCCGCGAGTGATGACAGAAGACGTCTGACCGCGAAGGAAGGAGTCTGAAAATCTCCCGGAGTGCTCTCAAAATTTATTTTCATCCTCACTCTTTGTTTTTTCTTCCAGAGTAATTTCTATCTCCCTTTCTTACCTCACTCTCTCTGTGACATTCCCCCCAAAACACGATCCTCAGTCCCCTCCTACTCAGAAAAAAACCGACAATCCCACCTTTGCATTGCGTCCTCTGCGCGAGCGGTTATGGAGAGAGAAAGGTCTGAGAGAGAATTACCAATGATGATGGAGATGACGATGAATATTATCCTGTCTTCCCCTCAGGTTTGGAGGGAGGAGACTGTTTATGGAAGTAGATCTTTTTTTTTTTTTTTTTACGTGTTTTCCCCCAATCCCCCTTAAAAATGCTGAAATGGGCAGGTTTTATAGATGGGCCAGAGTTGCGATAATAGGGCCGGATGAAATGATGGATAGGGCTTCTTCTATTCTTTTTCTCTTTCTCATTTTTTTTATGTTTTTTTTACTTAAATGCATATTTAATTTATCAAGTAAAATTCAAGTGTTAACACCCATTTAAGCTTACTGTAGTGACATGTGAAATTGCGAAAATTGCTAATCAAATGTATTTGTCTATGTTTGCTGCTAGAAGTTTCTGGCTTAGAGAACAGAGCTTATGTTTCAGGGCTGATGTTTTTGAAGTCTGGAAGATCTCCCAAACCCAAGATCAGCGACTTGAAGAGAAAAGGGAACAATATGATCACGCCTAATTTAGAAGAAAAGGCCCAGGGCCAGCCTTCAGATAGATCAGCACTCAGCAGTACAAGACGTTAAAAAAACTAATTTTCTCAGAAGAAGAGAAAATGCATGGATTAGAAGTGTACAGATGAGACCGAAAAGATTCGTATGGAAAAGAAGGGTACAAAACCAATAGAAAGGAATGTTGCACGATCAAGATTTTACAGAAAAAATCCTGCATCAATGAAACCTGTTAAGCAAAGGCAGAAAAGAAATTCCGCATTGGTTAGACGAGAGGTAAGCTGGCAACGTCCTACAGACGCCAGCTGCTGTGTCCACTTGTAAATGTGGAGGCAAGCTGGTATATATATATAGCCGATCCCTCTTCAATTGAAATGAGAGGGGAAATCAGTAGAGAAAGTTTTCTTTTCCATTTTTACTCTCCAAGTGACTTTAGTCTCCATTATACCTTATTTGTGTATTCATAATGGTCTATGAACGAGGAATGCTAGCCGAAAACCCTAACAAGAAGCATAGACATTTCATAGGTACAAAAGAACCTCCAATTACCAGCATTGGGTGCCGAACACGGAAAAGCAAGCTTCGTGGACAAAGTGCTTGTCAGAAGAAATGAGGAGGAAAACACAAAGAGAAAAAAATTAAAAATAAATTTATTAAAAAATGTCCACATTGTGTCACATAGGCTAGATGATGTCTATGTTAGCAATATCCGATCAAAACTAGCCAAAATGATTGAATTGACTATAGGTTAATAGGTTTAGGATTAATTCGACATCGTTAAAAGATTTATGATTAAGTAGCACAAATACAATAAATTTTAAAAAAAAATTAACACTTTTCCCCTCAAACGAACATAAAAGTTGGAAAATTTCTGATGGAAGAAAAAAGAAAAGTAATCCCTAAAGTAGTGAACGGTCCTTAGGCTTTATTAGCATCAAAACTTATTAAGGTGTTGCTTTTCACCTTGTGAATATACCTTTTGATCATTCTTATGATTTTGCATATTTTCTTTATAATAGTTGGCAAGTAACTCGGTGGAATTGGGATGATTCAAATGTTTAAAGTAGGGAATATGAGCAGTAAATCCGATGCAAAGGTTGCGTACTTTTACCACTTCCAGTAGCTCACAAAATCAATTTTTTTCTTCTTCCCTAAATTTATATTGGTAAAATTAAGTAGAAGAAAACTGGCTGTTGAAGAATATTTCGTTTCCCTTAGGAAGGAAAAAAAAAAAAAAGAGCCCCAGAAATACACATCACATGGAAGGGCAAAATTGGAAAATGTGGGGTATCTAATTGAAATATTCTCCACTTTTAACGGTGTTTTAGGACAAATGGCTAGGTTGGTACCTCTGCTCCCCTCCGCCTCCCCCACTGCCCCACGGCCGCCGTCATTGCGTTCCCCCAACCGTCACGTTCCTGCCATCGCGCCGCATGCCGCATCGGTCACCTTCGCGTGTCCCAGCGGTTGTCGCAACTCTCTTTCTCTGTTTTTGTCCCGTCTCAGCCGTCGTCGCCAACCTCAAGCGACCATTGCCAGCGGCTAGCGACTGTTGAATGGGGCGCGAGCCTAGATTCATCGAAGCCCCTTGACAGTAAGGGCACGCATGGTAAAATTTCTGAAACAGAAATTGATTTCTGGCCATAAATCAATTTCTCAATTTCTATTCCCTGGACAAGTTTCTGCGCAAAGAAACCCGTTTGATAACGACTCAAAATTTCTATTTCTGAAACAGAAATCCGTTTGATAACAGAATAAAATTTTAATTTCTAGGAATAGAAATTGATTAGATGACAACATAGGAAATCCTCAAATACAAAATAATAGTCAAAATAATATTAAAACAACATAGGAAATCCTCAAATACAAAATAATAGTCGAAATAATACTAATACATTACAAAAGTTGAAAATACAATTTCATGGAATTTCCTATTACATGTGTTTACGTTTCGTATTACGTAATATTTTCTTTCGAAAAATAAACGACGTGGCAAAAAAAAAATCAATTGAAATTCAATTATAGTGAATATGTCGTTATGTTTTTGCCGAAATTGATTTCACATTAATCAAATAAGTCTAATGATAGCCATGATTATAATAGTCTAATCTCCTAAAAAAGTCCTAACTTCAAGTCTAATTCCAATTTCTTTCCAAATTTTGTTAAAAAAATCCTCACCATGTTCAAAAATCGTCACCAATTTTTTTTCAAAATTATCAACACTAGGATTATTTAAAAATTTATTATCAAAATCTGTATTTTCATCAACACTCTTACAAGAACAACAGATTCCTTATTAGATTTCTTTTCCTTATAAAAGAAAAATCGGATGAAACCCTAATGATTTGACCCCTTTTTACCGTCTTAATATGAAGTTTATGAATAAAAAAATAGTTAACTAGATAGAGCCGTTGTCTGGCGTACTACGGAAGAGTAGGTGAAGAAAGACTCGTTAGATATGAATGTGGCAAGTTGACTATTACCATGCGTGAAATCTCTTGCGTGCAACAAATAAAGCCTTGTCCATTCAATTCCCACCATTTGGCCCAATGGTTAAGATTTTCAATCAATATTGATTGAAATGATTATATTAAAAAAATTATTAAAATATTTTGGACTAAATTAACTATTTCTATTTCTATTTCTATTTCAATATTAGTGATCTAAAATATTTTGGACTAAATTGAAAAGTTGAGAAAAAAAAATTTCTATTTCTGTTTCAGAAACTGAGAAGCTAAAATTTTTAGCTTCTGATTTCTCACCCAAAACAATTTCTGAAACAGATTTCTATTCCGGGGAACAGAGAAATCAATTTGCGTTACCAAACGGATTTCTGTTCCAAACCTGTTCTCGGGAACAGAGAAACAGAGAAATTGAGAAACAGAAATTTTACCATGCGCAGAGAGACTGAGAGGGGCTGAGGTGACACGACCAGGGCGGCGTGGGGACGTGCACTCGGGCGGCAGCATGTCAAGAATTAAAGGAGGCTCAGAGAAGCTCAACGGCTCGCACATCGTGCTCTAGTTCGTGTGCTTCTTAAGTGTGCTCTGTGCTGTCTGATGATGGCGTGTTTGCGTGAGAGAGAGAGGGGAATAGAGAGGGAGGGACAGAGTTTCTCACATACCCATCAGTAAAATGCCATCCAGACAAGTTACCGGCATCCAAAAGAGCTTTTTTCCATCTCTTTACTTTCTCCGAATCCTTCCCGACCTTATTCTCATGCTTAGCCATATCTTGTAAGTAACTCTCTCTTGGTGTTCTCATTTCGCAGGGTTCCACTTTGTAAAACACCGAATAAACCATGAGGTCTCTTTTCTCTTTGCACTCCATTATTTTTGACAGCTCTTCCAAACACCACATTGAAGAGGCATAGTGCTTGGAGAATACGACGATTGCAATACATGATTCCTCGTTCGCCTTCTGGAGCTCGGTTGATATATGCTCTCCCTTTCTCAATTCTTCATCGTCCTTTTAAGTGTTTATTTCTGTCTGATTTAGAGCTGTATAGAGATGACCAAGAAAATAATTGCGTACATCCAGCCCTCTGAAATTCAGGAAGACGTGGTAACTCTTTCTGAGCTTAGAGGAAGAAGATGCCATTAAAATCAAGGAAGAGATGAGGTTAACAATGAGCAATGAGTTGCAGAAGATTTGGTACTATGCTTGAGGTAGTTTGCTCACCATTGGATGGTCTTGCGGTATTCTTTTTTTTTTTTTTTTTTTGGTAAGGTGTCTTGCGGTATTCTTTATACCGAGATGCCATGACTTTCCTTTTCGGGTCAACGAAGAATATTAAAAGGTCTTTTTTTTTTTGGTAGGATATTATTAGGTCTTTTAATAATATTATTTTGCACACCTGATAGTGGTGAAAATTTGCGCATGAAACTATTCTTTGTTAATTAGATCTGATGGGCACAGATCTTTTTTTAATTTTTAAGTTATTGTTAATTAAATTGCTAGTTAATTTGCTGCGTCAACATAAGATAAGTTTTAATGACAATAATTTTATACCATCCTGATTGGAGGTCCGATTGGTTTGATTGGTTCTGGAAGGAAAGACCTTGAAAAGTGTTGAAATGCGTATTAGGTAAAATGTTGATATCTAATCCAATTTTCAATAATAACTTCCAAAAAGCTGTAAGCCAATCAATCAAACACAATGTCATCAAATGTGCGAGGACCAAGAAAAATGAGAAGAAGCCTGCCATGCCATTACCATTCAATGCACGCGAACGTGATGAGGCTAAATAAAAAAAAAAAAGTTAGAAACATAGCAACAAGATTAGGGACACTACAAGTCGATAGGCCTTGGCTAATGGTATGTTAACACATAATAAAACCCAAAAATCAGCGTAGACTCGAGTTTAGAAAGAGCCAATAAATTCCGAGGACATGTTAATAACAACAGAGGGGGATGGAATTGGATAGACAAAGAGATGAGGACAATCAAATGGCACAAAGATACAATGCCTAAAAATTGGCTTAACCCTCGCTGCTCTCTCAGCCTTTTTGTCTTTACTTCTTTCCAATAGCCATCTCAGCCTTTTGTTAACATAAGATAATTTATTTTTTCTTCTTAGTATGTCAACAAAATACTATTATCGATCTTTGCCTTCATTATTTTATTCTTTTTTTATTTTGGCAAATTATAAATAAAAATGCGTGACTACCCAAAATATATTTCATTTCTAGGTTTTCTCTCTCTTTTTTTTTTGTTCTTTTTTTACATATGTGCACATTATAGTATACTAGCCCTCTCTCATTTTTGCTTCAAAAGTTGGACAATTATATTTAGTAACCAAAATATGAAATTCTTTGATGCATGTCGAACAATTGAAATCTTGTCTCACCCAAATTTATCACTAACTTAGCAAATGAAATTATAATTTGTCGTACCACATTTGAGTTGAAACCATAGTCACTAGGGAAAATGGGGTAAAAAAGAATCTAAGAAAATAAAATAGGATTAATTAAGGAGATGACGTTAAACTATTTTTTGCTTTTCGGGCAAAGCTGAAGAGAGAGATGAGGGAAATGAAGGGAAGGAGTCGGTGGGGCCCGCGGGGCTCAACGTGCTGAGCTTGAGCTCCGCCGCCAATGAGCCGGGGTACTGCAGAGTCGAGAACAACAAGCAGATGCCACCGGTGAGCATCATGACAAGCCTGATCTTGATCTTGGTGTGAAGGAAGTTGATCGAGAACCCCAACAGCTCCTCGAGCTTGAGTTCGTGCTAATCGAGTTGTGCTCGAACTTCTCAACTAGCTCGATGGGCTGAAGAGATTAATATGAATTTTCTTTATCGTTATAATTTTTTTTTTATAGTTACAGATTACTAAAAATTACATAATATTCAAGCTTATACAATCAAGGTTCAAGTTTAATTTGTATGTTGATTGTGATCAAGTCAAGTCGAGTTGAGTTTGAGTATCTCAATTTTCTACTCGAATTGAGTTTTGAGTACCGAGTCTATGGGTGGAGTTGAGCTCAAGCTCAGAAGATTATTGACTTGGGTCGCCTTAATTACACTTCCAAATATTGCTAACAAGTTGAAAATTACACAACAATTCGCTTTTTGGAAACTTATGATGGTTTATTACAAATAAGAACAAAACATCATAAAACTTGGATATTTTCATTTGCAACAATTTATAAAGGGTTGGGACGCATGGTTGTAACAAAGAATAGTAAGGCCTAAATATGTATATTTATTATGAGGATTTACAAAGAGTTATGAGGTTCTGTTGTAACCAAGAATAAAGTGCCATAAATTTGAAAACTTTGAATTATGACAGTTTATAAATGTTTACGATATTACGTTATAATGAAGAATAGAATGTTGTAAATTTCAGATTTCTTTTTTTTTTTGGCTCATCCATCATGACATCCAACTGTATACATGTAATCCACACGCGCCCAAAAATGATAAGAACTGACTTCGTATGGATGCAGAAAAATAATCGCCAAAAATAATATGAAAAAGAAAATTGATTGGTATGAAGAAGGCGAAATTTGCAAAGTTGGATTTGACGAAGATGCTAGTCCTTCTCCTTATCCTTTCCTGCTTTCGTCATCATCACCTCCTCCTCTGCACTTTCTTTAATTGCTTGCTTCCTTTCTTCCAAGTCCTGAGGTCACGGGAGATTAGCATGTTAGCTAGGGAAGGCTGTAACTAAGGCACCATTTAACTGCCATTAATCAAGTCATAGTTATTCTTTTTTTATGGGTAAGTACGAATGAATATGACTGAAAAAAGCAAGCTCAAGAATAAATCAAAGAGTGAATTCATATTGACTTGAGAAGGACAATAAAAAGCATAAGATAGCCTGTCATTTGATCTGCCCATCAAAAGAGTTATGTTGATGAAGCTTCATATCATGGAATGCTTTCCCCTTAAGATGTTTCGTGAAGAATTAAACCTAACCAACAAGCGAAAACAGTGGGACATCCAAAGAAATGGTGCTAAACTTCATCTGCCTCTGCTATTAGTTATGCTTAATTCTGTCTCTGTGATTTTGTTTAATTTAACTATAAAATAATTTATAAAAGTGCATGGTACAACGAGGCTATGATGAAATATTTACTCATAGCTAGGACAAGCCTTCCATTTTTGGTGCACGATTTCTCTTAATCTTGATCAATCTGTCTGTCTAATCTCGCCCCAAATTTCAAGTTATTGTACGCATGCAGAGCACAAAGTGTAATTCAGTCAATCAAAGATGCTCTTCATGAGGGAAGCAAGAATCTCGAGATGAGTTACAGAAAAGCAGAAGGATTAATTAGTTTATGAAGAAATCTGCATGATTTGATTTTTCTTTGGTAAGGTCAAACACTCAAGTCAATTTACATCCAATCACTACGCTCTAATTTTCTATATACAAAACATGTTAGACAATAATGTAGAATGTCAATTGTTCTAAAAATTTAAATTATTATATTAGATGAAAGCTTGATTTAATATTTAAATATATTAATATCATCTTTCACTAGGCTAAACTTTGACTTAAGCTCAAAGCATGGAAATACGAAATTGAGGAAGTAAATAGGATTTGGAAAGATTTGTACTTATAATCTCTAATACCATGTCAAATTCTATGGGATTTAAGCTATTGATGAAGGTATAATTTATATGTTTTAATATCATATTGTAAAGTTCCGCCCAAAAAATTTAAATTATTATGTGTAATTTATTATAAATAGAGCAAAGTGCTTGGTCTTACTCTGATCGAAGTGATTCTTCGATCGAGATCAATCATCACATATATTACGTTAAAGTTAGATTGGCTGGCCTCCAATTTGGTGTTTCAATTAATTTGATCTCGATTCCAGCGACTTACCTTTTCCTCGACCTATGCTTTGAATCTTTCGATCTCATCTTAATATTTGGGCCATAATTTTACACCATCAACGCAACTCACCGTTTCCTTTTTCTTTCCGCAGGAAACAGTAACATCATTTGGATCCCCATTTTCTGTCTCTTCTACACAACAATAATTGTCAAAAAGCATGGCAATAACGATTTATGAAATTCCGAGAAGATGATGAGCTGGAAATAGATATCTAGGTCAGAATATATCCTTTGACCGAGCTTGTATCAAACAAAGGTTTTTGACTCATTCCATGGACCATATTGCAAAATTTTTTGCGCGATAGATTGTTTAATATATGCAATCAGTATCGAAGTCAGGACTGCTTGGGAGAATCAAATCGATATTGCTTATGAACTCAAATTGCAATGGGACCCCTTGCTTATTTGCTCATTTATTATAACATCAATTATAATATAATCCACACTCAAGTACACAAGATGAGAAGAACTGACTTGTAGGGACATAGAAAATATCCGCCAATATAATAGAAAGATTAACTTGATTGGTGCGGAGAAAGCGTGATTTGCAAAGTTGGATATGAATAGAAACAAGGTAATGTGGAAGAGGGACTCCCCTTTCATTGTCGTCCCCTCCTTCTCTGCACTTTCATTTTTCTTGAGGTCCGGACGTCACGGGAGATTAGCGTGTTAGCTAGGGAAGCCTTTAACTTAGGCACCATTTAACTGCAAATTATTCAAGTCATCATTATTCTTTTTTTATGGGTAAGTACAAATGAATTTGACTGGAAAAAGCAGGGGAGTAAGTAACCTACTACATCCTCAAAGTTAAATCAAAGAATGAATTCATATTAACTGCAAAAAGGACAATAAACAGCACAAAGATAATATGTCGTTTGATCTGTTCAACATCAAAAGACTTATGTTGATGAAGCTTTAAATCATGGAATGATTTCCACTTCAGACGTTTCATGTGAAACTATGAACATCAACCTTGTAATTGCCTGTCAATATGAAAGTCATGGAGAATAATAGTAATACCTAGCCAACAGGCAGGAACAGCGGACATCCAAAAAAAAAGGTGTTTAAGCTTTCATCTGCCCCTACCGTTAGTTATACGTATATCTGTTTCTGTTTCATTTTATATAATTTAATTATGAAATGAATTCAAAATCTGCACTAATCAACGAGGATACTAGGAAATATTTCCTCATGGGCGTGATGAGCTCTTCTTTCCCGTTCATTGTTTCTCTTGATCACGATCAAGCTATTTGTCTTCTCTTGCCCAAACCTTCATGTCATCACACGCGTGCAGAGCATAATGCGTAACTCAGTCAATTAAAGATGCACGTCAGTGTCAGAAAACAAAACTTGTAGATAATTTGATCGAAAGAGTTTTCATCAAGTTCCGATAATCAAACTTCTTTGTCTCTTAAACTGTCTACACTTTACGTAACAGTTTCCCAAATTCGTAAGAAGTGCTTACAAGTTAATGGGCGTAATTCTCAACAAGAAGCATTCTTTGAGATTAAAATGTAAATAAGTGCAATCGTGGTAGTCTTTTGTAGTTGAGAGTGGACAGGGTTCTTCCCACAAATTGGACAGCGTTGATAAAATCGCAGAGATGGCCTCGCAATGTGAATTAGCCTCTAATTCATTTATTTAATAAATAAATAAATATATAAATAAAAATCTGCTTTCCTCAACCAAGGGGATTGCGAAGAGGAAGAAAAAATTTCCTTCAATACCTTCCCGTGGATGCGCACTTCATGAGGGAAGCAGGAATCCATAGATGAGTTACCGAAAAGCAGAAGGATCGATAAGTTCATGAAGAAGTCCACATGAATTAATTCTTCTTCAGTAAGTTCAAGCACTTAGTCAATTTATATTCTATCCAATCAAGATGGACCACCTCTATAGTCTAGATTCTAGCTCTTCCTAGAAAAAAACAAGTTCGATGACGATGTGCCCACTTTAATAGTTTTGTGGAATTTAAATAATTTCTACTACTTACAATCGTTATAATATGACCGTGCCTTCCTATGATAGGAAAGCCCATATATATGCCAGATTTTCGAAGCAAGATGCATTCCACTTAGAGGGCACGGGATATATTTTTTTTCTTGAAATGGATGCCTTTGTAAAAATTTAAAAAAGGCTCATATTGGTTTTTGTGGTTAGGCGATTAAGGCATATACGGGTCATTCTTTGCACATCTAAACCGGTCCACCTCCCAAATTATCTAAGCACGCACTCCACATAAATGTGGCGCTTTCCCAAAAATATGTTTATTAAACTGTGAGTTTCTTTTAATTATTTTAAGCACCCTTTTACATGGGAAGATTTTGTTATGCTCTTTCTGTTACAAATGGATCTTAGGAACATGAATACACAAAGGCTACTTGCATGAGCATTCCATTTTCTGTTGATGCTGATTGAATAGATGACAATTTGAACAAGTTTTTACATGGCATTATTCTAAATTTTAGTTCGAACATTTTGAAACTGCCCACTTGCTTTTGGAATTTTATCATGATTCATGCATTAGATATACATGAACGTGAATTAAATATACATTAATGTGATAGCTGGATCTTTAAGAGTCATATAAGGACATATGTCTGCCACTTATAGGAAAAATTTAATATTAAGGACTTAAAAAACTTTTGAACAGGAAAAAAATTGATACTAAGATACTTTGAAAAAAATTC
The DNA here is from genome assembly GCA_019915185.1 of Eucalyptus camaldulensis. Classification (NCBI taxonomy): domain Eukaryota; kingdom Viridiplantae; phylum Streptophyta; class Magnoliopsida; order Myrtales; family Myrtaceae; genus Eucalyptus; species Eucalyptus camaldulensis. Next base: position 23,261,581 of record JAHSVA010000010.1, on the reverse strand, counting down.
GTAAACAGCGTGGATTGAAAAATTAATAAGTCTGAGGAAATGATTTATGAAGTTCTATAAATTGACCTTTTTATCTATGCAATATATGGTGAAAATTAACCAACTATATTTGACCCAGAAGAAAAAGAAAATTAACCAATTATCTGTCACATATGGATGTGATGGATTACCTTCATACATAAAGTTTTATAACTCTTGACCTTTTTGCATAGCATCTAGTTGTCGGTACTATCTATGGCAAAAATTAAATATAGATATACCTAAAGAGACTTCTCCTTCGAGTATCAATATGACACTATCCGACATCACGGCAGCCCTAATTATTGTCACCCAAACAAAATATAAAAATTGGTTGATGAAAAGTCACTCTTGAAATATGCCAAGGACATTTTAGATAGAACGCATGTTTGTCACGGCCAAACGATTGTCTATTGAACTTCACAAGAAAAGTAGAATTTCGATGCACTTCCCACAAACTTCAATGCGCTGGGGAGTTTCTTCCTTGGACGCCGTCCATTAGATCGGGTGAATCATAACAGCCGATTATGTGCATCTTAGAACGTCTCAAGTGAGTTTCAGAAGATAAACACTTGTCACACGTTTAATTTATTGAACATGAATCCACATAAGTATTTCCCATTGTGTTGAGAAGGCCGACAGCTAGCCCGGTGAGATCTCGGTATAAACATTATGTATCACAATGCCCAATCAGCTACTCCAAATGTTTGCCTGCACAATCAAAATTAAAAGTTTTATCAAGAAATTCAAACTGCAGAGGTCGAGCAGTAAAAGTAACTCCTAGTCCTAGCAATGTGGGTAAATCTGACCACCGGAGGACCGACACTTCTATTGCTATTTTTCCATTAATTTATCTTTTTCTATTTTCCAGGCTCCTGCTAACCTGACCCAACCAGGGCTTTTCGGGGACTGGTTTAATGCGTGTCCAGCTAGAACCAACTTATTGACACCCCTGCCTTACGTAATATTGATATCTTGTGTCAATAACCCAAAAAAAAAGGAAAAGAATTTCAAGAAATCTCGAACTAAAGGAGAAGGCACGAATGGACCAGCGCGCCATTGGGCCAGGTGTGTCTCGATCTGTCTATCAATTTTTATGGGTGATTATATATTAAAATTACCTGCTTTCCTAATGCCACCCCGAAAAATTAGAAGCTCCAACAAGAGCTTCCTTCCATTTCTGTACTTGACTCCATGCTTTGCTGCCCATGATTTCCCGTGCCTTCCTCCTATTTTCCTGGATTCCACTTTGTAGAATGCATCACAACCTGTTCATTCATCTTCTTGCACTCTAATGTCTTCACCAGCTCTTCCAAACACCACGACGACAAAGCGTAGCTCTCCGAGAAGATGATGATTGCAATGAGCGATTCTTTGATCCCCCTCATGATCGAGGCTGTATTCCCTCTCGCTTCCTTAGTTCCTTGCTATCCCATGAACGTCATTAAGCCGGCCATAGAAGGCCTTGCATAGATGACCCACGAAGTTGTTGCCAATGTCTTTGCCTCTGAAATTAAGGAAGACATCGTAAATTCGTCTGGGCTGTGAAGAAGAAGCCATTAGAGTTGAGAGTCTTGAGACCTGGAAACTCACTTTGTCTCAGCCATGAAGTCTAAATGCCACAACTAAATGGAAATTCATACCTAGACTATTACAACAGCAACACCACAGGTTCTGATCATCCGTAGAACGTCAATCGCAGTTGAATCTGTCGCAAACAGAAGCTAGGATTTTCGGCCTCTGTTTTTGCTCACAAAAGAACCGAAACAGAGCATGTATTCTTACCTTGGCGAGATCGGAACTCTAGCCTCGGCGAATGGGCAAATCAGAAACTGGACGTCCAGACACGCTGGAGATGAATATCGGCGTTGGAGGAGTCTCAAGCAATAACTGAACACTTTGGACTCCTTCGCTGAGAAACAGGGGCAAAGAGAGCTGGTTCGACTTCGGCTAGGCAATGTCGAACGGCGATGGGCGATGATTGTCAGTGAACTGAGAACGTCGGAGAAGGTGAATTAGGCTAAGAAAACGCTTATAGACCTGCTCTGTTTCGGTTTTTTTTCTGATCAATGGTGGGCAGCACCTGGAAAACATGGAAGTCTGCAGCGATTGGAGGTGGTGAGCGGTGAATGCAAGCGACGATTCGTGGTCCGGAAGCTAAGGAATCCTCTTGATCAGAGATAATGAAATTTGTCGTGTCCTCCTCTTTGCTCCGGTATTCTCGATTCTCCGTCGGCCAGCGACCGAAGGGATTCGGTGGGAGATGGGGAACGGCGGGTGTCAGCGTCGATTGGTGGCCGGTTAAGGTGAGGGTACCGGATAGAGGATTCCACCTTTCCAGGCGTCATGGGCATTTTTTATGGGCTGCTGTGGAATTTTAAATGATCTTGTGGGCTTATGCTGGTGGTGAATTGGATTGAATTTCTGGGCCCCGCAAATGGATTGGCCGGGCTTGGGTAAGTTGGATCAGGGCTTTTCCATTTTTACCAAATTGGAGCCCCTTCTTATTTGTTCGTTTCTTTCTTCTTTTTATTTGTTATTTTTTTACAAAAATTTATGCTTGATGGGTCGACAAAAATTCAGATGTTGACATGCAATAACATAAATACATTATCTCCAAAGAGACCAGATTTTCTATGAATGCAAGAAAAATTTATCAGTTGAAGTCCCATTAAATAAAGTCTTCACAAGCCTTTTATATTATACGGAATATCAGGAATATTTACAATTTTGAGTCATCACTAAGATAGAGAAGTTGAAGATTCTTGGAATGGAGCACATCAAGAAGAATGGTTACCTTTAAGTTGTCGAATATCCACAATTAAATTGAGAAGAGAGTGATTTCATGGTGTACCAATAATAATTCTGATATGCCACGCAGCTTTCTCAAAATAAGAAAATAGAAGTTATACTTGTAGATGTAAAGTAAACATAGTAGATAATATAGATAAAGTATAAAATAAAATAAAATAACATAAAAAACTTTGGTTAGTACTTGCATGATACAAATGAAAGATCTTACTTCTCTAATGAATTTAGAATTTTGCGTTTGTTTTTTGATATTCTGTGATATGAATTGACCAAAAGAAAAAGCTAATTAGAATCTCCAACCTCTTACACTTCAAATGGTATAGAACCAAAATTAGAAATTAAGTTTGACAATTAAAAGAGATGCTACTATAAGCATTAGATAGCTATAAAATAAGAAAAAACTGTAATAGCATGATTGGATTGACAAACTGGGCATTATTATACTCATACATTGATAAACAAATTTTGCACTCTATGCTTATGCCATTGGTGTCCCATAAATATGTTCATCTACTTAAAACATAAACTATTGAATTGTTTGATTCAAGCCTCCATTAATCATCCTTTTGTGGGGGTGTCCAAACCTCTCTACAAGTTGCACACTTGAAAAGTGAAAATGCCAAGAGAAAATATTCATCATTAATGAGTCTCTTCAGAGACATTAGATGGGGGCTAAAAAAAAGCCTCGCCGTCGCTACTTATAAAATGAATAAACGCACTTAATTATAAAACATAACTGTAAGCTAAAACCTGGCATATATAAATCAGTTTATTATTTGCCGGGGAATAAATCAGATAATGAGAGGACTTCTCGCATTTGCTTAGAATCGCTTAAAGGAAGCCCGTTTCGAACTTGTATTTGCTTACAATTTTGAGCTATCACTAACCATCGCCAGGTTTGTAAAATTGTTCCTCCAAATGCAAAGAATTTAAGAAGATAAAATAGGCTCCAAGAACTCTACTTCTGACAGATTGCATGCTCCAAGATCTAAAAACTTTAACGTAGTAAATCCTGTCTTTCTATGGGGATCAATCAAATCCACTCCTTTGGAAACTCGACAAACCTGAAAGCTGAAGATATTCAAGATTTTGCAACTTGAATATGCTAGACGGAAGGGTTAACAGTCTCTTGCAATAAACTATATTCAATCAGGGTTACCAGTATCTTGCAACAAACTATATTCAATCTTCGCAAAGAGCCAATAGATGCAAGGATTGGCATATAAACCAGCGATGGGCATTCACTGAAGTTATTGGACACTAATTTTTTATGGTCCTGTGAGAACAATAAAACAATAAGGATAGACATTTTGGACGAAAAGGAAAATGTGAGACAAATATCCAATTCAAAACTGTCTCTGGCTTTTGACAAAAAAGATAGTGGTATGTCTGATTACTGGGAACCTACATACAAAAATTTTCACGCGTCATAACTCAAAAGCATTTTCAGAAAACTTGATGAACAAGGATCAACTTCTGTTTGTCCACAACCAAACAGATTGTCGTTATAGGTTTTCCTAAACAATTTACAGAAGGACGATTCTGCTATTCTGTAGAGTAAAAATTGGATCACTGTTACATGCTGGTAAAAAGTGAAAGACGTTTCTAACTATCAAATTCTGTGGCTAACAAAACTTTGAGCAGAAGTAGTGAATTGGTAAGTTAACTACAGCATTTGAGAAAGTATCTACAGTTACTAGATAGTTTTAAATTACCAAGTAATTTAATAATTTACCAAAATTTTTAAGTAACTTACCTATAAGTTAAACTTACGAATGTTATATAGAAAACTAGTAAGATGCCCGTGCATTTGTATTGTTTTAAATGTTGATACCAAAGTGAATTTTCGCAAGAGAAATGTGATATATGAAGGAAATAATAACAAAAATAAGTATCCACATAAATCAAATTTTGCACTGGAGATTATGTGAAACTTTATTTAAAGTTAATCCAAACCTCATAATGTAGATTTATCTTCTAATTAAAAGTAATCATAAGACATAATATTGCAATGTTCATTTAATAATAATAATATATGTATATGCAATATTTCGAGCATGTGAAACAATAGGAATTAAAAAAAAAAAAATGGAAGCATCAGGTAATGATGTAAACCCCTCTCTCTTTATAACTTTCCTTGATTTTGTTGAATTCTTCACCCTGTGCCATCGATTGCTGCGGAAAAGGCGAGCAAGCTTTTGTGTGGAGTTTTCATGAGAAAAGGCTCAAGTGCTAGACCTAGCGCCCTAGCATATCTAAAGAGTAAAGGCTCTTCAATGGAATCGCACTCCACAAGGCTTGCTTTCGAAAGCGAGAGATAGAATTGGATGAACAATCTATTTCCCTAGCTGTTCTATCGCTAGGCGAGAGGACGCCCCAACAAGGGATGAGGAGAGTCGCTTTCTGTCCTGTGATTTCTTACTTCATGATGAAATAGACTGAAGGCACTGACCGATGTCTCAATTGAAAGGAAATGAGGGAAACGAGTTACATATTGGGAATTAAAAGGAGAGATTCCTTGGAAGAAATGCCCCAACTATATTTGAAATTGAACTTGTCATCCATTAAAATTCCGGCAGGTTTGCTTCTTTCTTCGCTCTAGATATAAAGAAATACTTGTCGGAAATCGCCGATTAGATTAGCATGACCAAAAGAGACATGGGACCTTTTTGTCATTGTTTGAGAGTTATCAAGCTTGGGCCAATTCAAGTAAGACTAGCTTCCTATAGAATTCTTCACTACACACTTTCTACATGTCATTTCATTTTCGGCCACATACTCTTGGAGAGAACAGTGGGAGGCTCAATCAAAAGCATTTAATGCAAACTCACTTCAATGATTAGGCAAATAAGAAAGAGAAATCTTTTTCTCTTTCCACACACAATTTTGAAAAGAATCTAGCCAGCCCATCTTTACTATACAATATAGAGTCTTGAATAACATTTTCATAATCTATAATTAAAAAAAAATAAAAATGAAATCGCCGTTTATGTTAATTAAAAATGTAAGCACATTCATCATTCAATAGTCAAATTATATCACCGATAGTCTTTCTTCCAAATTTCGGTACTCAAAGAGTTACCGATGCCTTCAGTTCACTGTTCTTTCAAGTTTCAGCACTTGTAATATATTGAAAACGAGGTTGGACTTTTTTGTTGAATACATTTTGTTCGAATCAACATCAAGATTCTCATGGGAAAGTACTTAATACTCCCCTAAAATGGGAGGATTCAACTTATGTTGGTTCATGTAGTAGATCGACATCCTGTAATTAATGCTTTAATCAAATATAAACAATTAAATAGTTGCGGATGTTTCTTAAGCACATTAATGAGCATCATCAGAGTTAGTAATTATTGCATTCAAAGTTCTCAGTAATACGCGTGCATATTCATATTCATATGCAAATAGATATGGATATGTAGAAGATAAGGAAATGAAGACTATTCAATTAAATGCGCACCTCAAATTGCTTACTCAGTAGTGCTTGGATGTTGCTTTCGTGCAAATCAAGTTTAGCTGACTCCTCAGGACCAGAGGAAGATTCTGGGATGCGAGGACGACGTTAAGGCCATTCAAACCATTTTAGTTCATTAGGAAGATAGATAGGATCTTGGAAAGAGTTATGCACATTCTTCATGATGAGCTTCTTCAACCTTCTCAAATTTGTGAGAGCATTAGGACCTATGTTTATCTTCTCTGGCTCAGGTAAAATTAAAACTATCGACTATAATGCATCTATTACTTGTATTTATAGAATTTGCAGTGCAATTAATATACAAAATTAAACAATGAGAGCAAAATCAATATCAATACCAGCAAATCTTACCAAATGCCTTGACAGAACATTACGAAAATCATCAAAAAGCCATAACCTGCTACGTCTTCCAGGATCATTAGGACATTCTTGTCTAATGATATCCATGGCCATCAATTGAATCAAGTTACACATTCGTAGGATCTCTCTCTCTTCAATTATCAGGGACTTCTCAACAAGCTCTTGCACTACAATTGTAGGGTCAAAGTTGCAAGAGTTAAGAACTTTCATAATATACTCTTTAGATTGCCCCTCGAAGAAACAAGCAATATCAAGAAAGATTTCCTTTGCATAGTCCTCTAGTCCATCATAACTCCACTTAAGAGCATCATTGATGATTTTGTTAGGAAACTTGGCGAGATTATGCAAAGTACTTTCCCACTCACGTTCTCTCCTACAACACAGGGAACAACCCAATACCTCAAGTGCTAAAGGAAGTCCATTAGCATAATGCAAAACCCTATCCACAATATCCTTCCTTATTATTATTTTGTTGTTTCTTCAAAAAGCATGTCCATTGAGAAGTTCAAGAGCATCACAATACTCTAGAGGCTCAACTTCATAGATGCGATCTTCATCTATCCCATGAGAAGTTAGCAAATGCTTATCTCTTGTAGTAATGATGATCCTACTTCCTTCACCAAACCCCTCCGGCTCTCCAGCTAAAGCATATAACTGTCTTACATCATTGACATCGTCGAGAACAAGGAGGACTTTCTTGCAGCAAAGTCTATCTCTCATGAAATTAATACCTTCATCAACACTAGATACCACTACTCTTTGTCTCGGTGATATCTTGGGCAACAATTTTTTCTGCAAAGGAACTAAATCCTTGGAATCTTTTGAAGTTTTACGAACATCTGCCAAAAAATATGAACCCTCAAATTGTCTAAATATAGTATTGTAAAGGGCTTTACTTAATGTTGTCTTCCCTATGCCCACCGGTCCCCATAATCCTATCATGAGAACATCATTATCGGACTCAAGTTTTAACATTGATTCCAACTTTACCACTCGAGGATGTATCCCAACCGGATGCCTAGTAACATGTAAGGGTCTTCGGTCTAATTGCTTAGAGATCTCCTTCACAATTCTCTCTATAAGCTCCGCTTCAACTCTGGAAAAAAAGAAGGGAAAAGTACTTGACATATTGATTCAGTGGTTCAAAGAAATTATTAAATCTCATAAAAATAGAGTGAAGATGTGATTAAGCAAATATAAAACAGGGACAAAGTAGTGCATCACATCAATTAACACTTACTCATTATTAAAGTGCCATCCAGACAAGTTACCAGCATCAAAAAGAGCCTGCTTCCATCGATTCACTTTGTGTGAATCCTTCCCAAATTCAAACTCATGTTTAGCCATGGCTCTCCCATAACTCCCTTCCTTCTCTCTCACCTCTCTTGGTTTCACTTTGTAAAACACTGGCAACACAATCAAGTCCTTTTGTGCCTTGCAATTCATGATTTTTGCCACCTCTTCCAAACACCATGATGAGGAAGCGTAGTCCTCAGAGAAAACGATGATTGCAACTTGCGCTTCCTCAATTGCCTTCATAAGTGCTGGCCATATTTGCTCTCCTTTCCTCATTTCCTCATTGTCGATGTAAGTGAATATACCATTCTGGTTTAAAGCTGTATAGAGATGACCAAGAAAGTTCTTACGAACGTCAGTGCCCCGGAAACTTAAAAAGACATCATAACTCCTTTTATGTTTCGAAGAAGAAGAAGAAGAAGAAGAAGAAGAAGAAGAAGAAGCCATTAGAATTTGGTAAAACGAGGGAAGTGCTGGTGTATTTGGCTGGAATTTTGAAGAAGAAGAAGCCATTAGAATTTGGTAAAACGAGGGAAGTGCTGGTGTATTTGGCTGGAATTTTGGAAAATGAAGGACCGAGATCTTAAAAGGAAAGCTACTCCATTGGCTCCCCCAATAGAATACCTGGCTGTGGCTTCCAGGAAATGGTGATTCGCAACCAGTGAGACTTTGTTCCCCATTGGACCTTCTCGGCATCTTCGTCATACCCTGAGGCATGACTTTCTTTTTCGTGGGTCGACACAGATTATTATTTTAACTTTCAGCTTTGTCGGCAAAGCAAATGGGAGGGACGACGGAATTGGAGAGAAGATGGCAGTGGGGCCCGCCGGCCTCAACGAGCTCGGCTCGGGCTCCAGCGTCTAGAAGAACAAGCGGATGCCGCCGGTCAACATGAGATAAATTTTTACTATCATAATTTCATCGGATTAATATCAAGAAAAACTCTAAATTAGTATATATATAATAAATTTATCATAAATTATTTTTTTTTATAATCAAAAACATCAAAATAGTACACTTATGAGAAATTTATCATAAATGTATCCATCTTATTGTCAAAAACATCAAAATAGTATACTTATGAGAAATTTACCACCAACAATCTAAAATAGACACATTTGTGATAAATTTACCATTTATTATTTTTATTAAATTAGATAATTATCATGAAAAATCACAAATTAATATAATGATGACAAACGGAGAATAAAACTCAAACTAGTCACATGCCTTCTAACTCAGTAATTTGATGATAAAATTTAACGTAAACTAACCAAGAGTAAATTTATTACAGATATATCAATTTAGGATTTTTGGTAATTACATAATTAATTTAAAATAAATTTATCATAAATATATTAACTTTGAAATTTTCGTTACATTAATCCAATTTCATACGTTCCTGATCTGAGGTTTATGGGAAATGGCTTCCATCTCCTTAATTATTGTTTTTCTTTTTTCTTATGCCAAAAATAAAGTATCTCATCCATTTTGTCCCTTCTTTTCTCTTTGGCGGCACCGTGTGCACCAGTATCGTAGGTTTGACGGTCAAAGATTTTCGGTGTCGAGCACAATGCTCTTTCTTCGGGCCACCTGTCCGTTCTCTTCCAGCCTTTACTGTCGAGCATCTTTTGGCGTGGTGCTGATTAGACAGAGATTTCAAGTTTCTTCTTCATTTTTTTTTTAAAATTATCTGTGGACGTGGCGGTGCCCAAAATAACAGAGAAGACAGTGGGGATTTTCTATAATAGATTGTTGTATCGTGCCCCAGGTTTTCAAACCGGCAAATGCCCATTGCCTTAATTCTTTCGGAAAGATTTTACGGCATTAGGACAAACCCATTGTAAACATGATGAGGACGTCGTAAAAATCATCAAATTTATGATAAATTTATCATCAACGTAGCATCGTAAAACTTTGTTAATTTGTTATTTCATAAACGTGCTATGGATAGTTTCTGTCTAATTAAAAGATGACGCATTTATTGAATGTGATGTGTGTTTGAACACGTTTAACATGTTCAATTTAAATATTGTTTTGTACGAAAATTCTGCAGTAAGTTATTATGTATATTTACTTATATGTGTTACGTGGACTAACATTAGCTGACATGATTAATTAACATATGTAGGTGCTTGTCATATATTTGTGAAAAATGGTTAACCTGGATAAGTCGCAATTGTTGTGTAAAAAAGGTTCGAACTATTCATTGGAAAATCCTGAGTTCTATTATTTCATTCATCTACGAAGTGTACTTATGAACATCTATTGAACATCTTGAAGTAGTACATAAGGAGATTGTTAGCTCGCAAGTTGCCTGGGCTCGACTTGATGACTACTTGAAATTGGTTCACTTAATTCTGAGTCAAACTCGAGTGCGAGCAACTCAAGTTTTTTGTCAAGGCGAGCTCGAGCTTATCAATATTTAGTTCAATAGGCACATGAGCCTAATTGAGCTTTCATTATCTTTTAAAAAATATTTAATAATTGAAATATAGATAAAAAAAATACTAAAAATCACATAATATTCAAACTTATAAAAGCCGAGATTGAGTATTATTTATATGTTGATTGTGATCGAGCGAAGTCAATTTGAGTTCAAGTATCTCGATTTTCTACTCGAGTCGAGCTCGAGTAGGAAATTTGATACTCGATTGAGCACGACTCTGAGTTTCAAGCACCAAGTATTTTAGTGGAGTTGAGTCAAGCTTGAGCTTAGTAGTGCTTCAACCTAGCTCTGCTTAATTACACCTCTAGATACTCATAAAAAAATTGTAAATTACGCGACATTTCGCTGTTTTGAAATTTAGGATAGTTTATTGTAACTAAGAACCAAATATTGTAAATTTGAAATAATTTTAATTGCAATAATTTACAACAGGTTGGGACACACGGTTGTAACCAAGAACATGGATTGTGGATATGGAAAATTTTGAATAACAATGATTTATAAAGAGTTATAAAGTTCCATCGTAATCAAGAGCAAAGCGTCACACATCTGAATTTTTTTTTTCTAAATTATGCTTGTTCAAAATGTTTACGACATCATCTTCGAACGAAGAATAGAATGTCCTGCTAGTCCTTTTTTTTAAAAATGGCAACGGCTTACAAATGTTTACGATGGTCTATCGTAATTTAAAAAAAAAGAATATTAATAATTGAATGACAGTCTTTAATCTATTGTGATAATAATGATATGTTTTAGAATAAAAAAATCAAATTATAAATTATTTTGAGGTTTACTCTAAAAATTTGTAACTCATAATAAGTTGTTATTCACAGTAGCTCAAAAACTATTACATTAGCTAAGCCTTTTCTTTTAATAAAACAAGCCAAACCACTTCGGAAATAAGAATGATCTGGGAGATTTTTATGGCCAAGTGGCCCCCACTACATTGTTCCTCCTTTTAGAACAAAACTCGCTCATATCTAAGTTACGTTTGATCGTCCGAATTTTTAACAAGGATGGGATTAAATAAAATATGATATAAGATCAAGGAGATTTCGTTATATCATATTTATTGTTTGGTGATTGTAATAATAAGTCGGATATATTTAAATCGTATTAAATATATTGCTTGGTAAAAACGTCATATCAATATAAATTAATCACAAATTTTATAGATGGAGATGGTAAAAATCTCTCATAACAATCTTGTCAACCTTATTTTTATTTTTATTTTTATCTTATTTTCCTTCTCTTTTAATTATTTTTTATATCTTTTTTCTCCTTCAATCATTCTCTAATAAAATTTTATTAATAGAAAAATATACTAATATACATAAAATATATAATAAATATAAATATATATTTATATATTGAATTTTATATTATAAAGTAAACATAGAAGATAATATAGATAAAGTTTATAAATATATATAACTTATGTAGTAATTGTATCGTACAAATGAAAGATTTTACTTCACTGATGAATTTAGAATTTTTCATTTGTTTTATGATATTCATTGATCTGTATTGGTCAAAAGAAAAAAAAATGATTCAAATTTCCAACATTTTACATCTCAAACGGTACAGAACCAAGGTTAAAAATTAAATTTGATAGTTAAAAGAGATGTCAATATAAGCAATTTTTTTTTCAAAATATATAAGAATTAGATACCTACAAAATAAGAAAAAATTGTGATAGTATGACAGGTTTGACAAATCGGGCATTATTATTCTCATACATTGATAAACAAATTCTGCACTCTATGCTTATGCCATTAGTGTGCCATATATATGTTCATCTACTTAGAGTGTGGATTAAGCCTCCATCAATCATCCTTTTGTTTGTTAGTCCAAACCTCTCTACAAATTGAAAACCTAAAGAGAAAATATTCATCATTAATGAGTCTCTTCAGAGACATTAGATGGGGGAAAAAGAAAAGCCTCGCCGTCACTATTTAAAAGATGAATAAACTAAAAGAAAGTATGTCTAAGAATTGAAGTACTGATCTTCCCATAAGGGATAGAAATGTACTATTGTTTACTGGAATCAACATGTGTTTGCTCTCCGTCCATCTATGGCAACTTAGAATCCATCAACAGCCACACTTAATTAGAAAACATATTTGCAAGCTAAAAGCCTAAAATCTGGCATTTATGAGTCAATAGATAATTTTTTTTTTTTTGGTAAAATATGAGTCAATAGATAATTTGTTGGGAAAGAAATCAAAAAATGGGAGAACTTCTCCCATCTGCTTAGAATCGTTTGGAGGAAGCCCAATTTGAAACTTCTTGCTTTTGCTTACAATTTTGGGCTATCACTAGATACCTTCGTCTCTAACCAAGAGAAATATCTTCCATCGCTACCGAAGCAAAAATATCTTCCTCCAATTTTGGGCTATCAATAAACCTCTCTGAAAGAGCGGACATAGCCACAAACTCTTCGTACGAACAGGAAATATTTGAAAGATTTTCCTCCATCGAGATCTAATGGCAGATACCCAGAAATCTAATTTAGTTGAAAATGGCCATCATCGTCGTTTGGGTTCGTGTCGAGTGATGAGTGATGCTGTTATCGTGGAGTTGGTTAAGAAATCGATGCGGTCTAAGAAACATCGAACGTCACACCGTGTCAGGAAAAGTGCCTTTTTCATTTTTGTTTTTTCTTTTAATTTGTCGCAAATGGACGAGAAGTTTTCTCTCGTTCATTTTTATTTTAAAATCGTTTGTTTCGTAGCTTGCAAAAAACCGGAAAGTGACTTTATTTTAGGAGTGTTGAGAACGAGACGAATCGCCTACTCTCAGGAGTATTCATATTCCTGATTCTTGAGAGTGGAAATAGGACCAAACTAGATCAATTATATATATATATATATATATATATATATATATATATTAAATATAAACTAAATAATATCTTGTCCGGAGACATCACAAGTTAAGACATAATGACTTTTTATTCATTATTGCTTCCATCACTATCTTAAAATTTGTCACTCTCTCTCGTTGTGCATGAACACTCTTTAGTAATAAAAAAAAATGACCAATTCCATTAGACTGAATTAGAAACCGATCACTCCAACTTTGTTTTTTTTTTTTGCCAAAGTTCAGTATTGTTCAGAGCATATAAAAAAAATTAGCTATGAATTTATGTATCACAATTAAAAATTATCATTCTCAACCCAAATCCGATATATTCCATTCTAGTATTTCATCTTTTATGAATGGCAAAATATCTTTCACATTATTAGGTAGGCAATCGCTTAGATTTTGTGCTTATTCAACTAATTGTGTCCCTTCCAACAAAAAAAAAAAACTCATTGTGTCCCTAGAAAATGAGTCATGAAATAGATTTTTTAACGTGTACTAGATACAATTTTTCTCCATTAATTGATTTTCATAATTTTAAGGAGCCATCTTTTGTTTAAGAATGGAATGAGGGAGTCATGTGCATGTTTACTTTATTCAACTCAGCGTATCCCCATAAAATTCCCTTTTCTATTTTATTTTATTACTTTTCCGAAAAAAAGGAAATATGTAAAGAGGTTAATCGATAAGCTTTGTTTGTTATTTACACGACAGACATGGAAGATCCCAGCTTGGCAAATAGAAGAGACATGGAAGATCCCAGCTTGGCAAATACAAGTAGCCTTGTTTGAAATCAAGGCTTTACCTTTTCCATTCATTTTGAGTACGACCCACTTTGAACGATGTAATAAGCCGCGATTTCGACCGAATATTTATTTATTAATTCCTCTGGCAAGCTTTCTGAAAACAAGCCCCGAGCCAGAGTCACTTCTTTGGCCGCAAAATAATTAACACGATCCATTTCTTTTGCGGGACTAAAGTAAAATTTGGGCATTTTCAACTAAGTAATGAACGTCCGACCCAAAAAAAAAAAAAAAACTAAGTAATGAACGAACACGGGGCCAGTTTACCTCCACATATCAGATCTCGATGGAGGGACCGACTGGGACACCAACGTAGACCACCACCACAAAAACGACACCGCATCCCCCCCCCCCCCCCCCCCCCCCCCCCCAACTTGATGTTTCCCTTAGCTTATGTACAAAAGCAAACAATGACTCCTACTTAAACCTTCTAATTAATTCCTAATCTCTAGTTTCATCTAAGCTCTAGAAGATCCCCCCACCACTTTAGCAACTTTGCAGCCCGATCATTTGGTGATTATGGATATGACCATACAAGACCATTGATTCCTCAGGCCACGCTGATGATGCTGTTGGTCGGCGACGAGTGTGGGGTTGTTGCTGGCGCTGGTGCCGCTGCCGCCTGCTGGTCGAAGAGGGTATCGCCGTGGCAAGCTTGAGAGACAGGGGCCAGGGCTCCGCCGGTTCAGAAGCTGCGGTCGCCTTGTTGAGGTCGAGAGCCGCCATTTTCGAGGACGGAGGGATGGGAAGGATCGGGACCGGGCGGATGGGCTTCGACGGGGTGGGTTTCGACTGGCAGCCCTCTTTTCTTAGTCGCAGACTTTCCAGCAGTTTCTTGCCGGTTCCCGGTGAAACCGCCGGAGGCAAGGAAAGAGGGAAGCTTGGTACTTGGTGCGCTTGATGATGACCCTCCTCCATTGTAGAGCTTGAAACCCCAAAGTACTGCAGCAGATTTTCAGTCGACGTTTGGGTTTTCAGGGGGAAAAAACAATTCTCAGTTGATACCATACTCTCTTCGCTTTGCAATTCCTAAAGGAAACGGGTTGGTTGTTCCACTTATGGCATTGCTCTACCTTTTATGGAAAAGAAAATCCAGAAAAACTTCAATGGCTTCTTGCAGTTACCAGCAAGATCCGTTTATTAAATTGGCTCTCACAGCCTCTTAACAGACTCGTACAACACAGACAGACGCAAGAACTAGTGGATCTGGGTTGTTCATCAACATGCTATTGCATCTAGTAGATTTGGGTTGTTCATCAACAGCTAGCAATAGTATGTCAGAATGGTTCAAATTTTTAGAAAAAATTTGATTATCATGCAATTAATGATGTGTTTCTGAGTCGGTGGTGACGTCGACGAGGCTGGACCGCTGGCGTCGCCGGATCAGGTTGCTCTGCCGGATGAAGTACTTCTGGGCGTGGCTCGCCACCTGCGTTGGCGTCCGCGTTTTCACGAAGTTCCTGGAGATCCCTCTCCAACCCCCCTTCTCCACCCTCTGGAGTCCCAGCAAGAACAGCTTGTGCTCTTCCTCCGTCTATGGAACTCCTATAAATCAAACCACCGTGAGTAAATTAAATCACGCAAAATTTACCAAGACCCCACCGCTTCGCCTGACTTGAAAAAGTTCATGAAATCGGGCCGACGCGGATACAGTTCTGCAGTTCTGCAGCCCGCCGAATACGGAGATTCTAAGTTGGGAAAAGAGGAAAGATCCTCCAGAGATTCTAATTTACCTCGCAACCTTCGACGCCCATGGATATCTAATGGCACGCCTCCAATATTTCCTCCTCCGATGAATCCTGCTCCTCCTCCAATACTTCCTCCTTCGATAAATCCTCCTCCAATATCTCCTCCTCCGATAGTTCCTCCGGGATGATATCGCTATTTGGAGTCCAGTCGAAGATCGGCACAAATACCAACGATGGGCATTCACTGAAGTTATTGGACTCCAATTTTTTAGGGCCCTGCGAGAACAATGAAACCAATAAGGATAGACATTCTGGACAAAAAAGAAAATCCGAGATAAATATTCAATTCAAAACTCTCTAATTTTTAATTAAAAAAACTAGTGGTATGTCCGATTATTGGGAACCTATATACAAGAATTGTTACTCATCATAACTCAAAAGTATTATTGGAATACTTTGATGAACAACAAACAACTTCTGTTGGTCCCCGAGCAAATAGATTGTCCTTGTACTTTTTCTGAACAAATTACAGAAGGACGATTCTGCTGCCCACAGTACAAAAATCGGATCACTGTTACGTGCTGGTAAAAGGTGAAAGACATTCGTAACTATCAAATTCCTTGGCTAACAAAACTTTGACCGGAAGTAATGTATTGGTAAGTTAACAACACATTTAAGAAGGTATCTACAGTTACTGGATAGTTTTAAATTGCCAACTAATATAATAATTTACCCATATGTTTAAGTAACTTACCTATAAGTTAAAGTAACTAATATTTCATGGAAAACTAGTAAGATGCCTGTGTATTTATGTTGTTTTAAATGTTGATACCAAAGTGAATTTTTCGCAAGAGAAATATGATATATGTAGAAATTAAAAGCAAAACAAATACCCATATTAATCAAATTCTCTATTGGAGATTACATGAAACTTTATTTATAGTTAATCCAAGCCTCATCATGTAGATTTATCTTCTGATTAAATGTAATCATAAGACATAAAATTGCAACGTTTATTTAATAATAATAAGAGTAACAGTAATAGTAACAGTAACAATAACAATAACAATAACAATAACAATACTAATAATAATAGTAGAAGAAGAAGAAGTAAATGCAATATTTAATAATAAGAACAAAAAAAAAAAAAATGAAAGCATCCAGTGATAATGTGAGGCCCTCTCTCTTAATAGCTTTCCTTGATTTTGTCTAAGTCTTCACCCTTGTGCCATCGATTTGCAGTGGAAAAGGCGAGCAAGCTATTTGTGCGAAATTTTCTTGAGAAGAAGGGTCAAGTGCTGGAGATAGCGCCCCAGCGCGTCTGCAGAGTAAGGCTCTTCTAAGAAGTCGCACTCCACAAGCCTTGTTTTCAAAAGCGAGATATAGAATTGGATGATCAATCTATATCCCCAGCTGCTCTACCGCTAGGCAAGACTACGCCCCAACAAGGGGATGAGAAGAGTCGCTTGCTGTCCGTGATTTCTTACTTCAGGATAAAAGAGATTAAAGGCATTGCCCGATGTCTCAATTGAAAGGAAATGAGGGGAACGAGTTACGTATTGAAAACTAGAAGGAGAGATTCCTGGGATGAAGTGTCCCAACTATTATTGAAATTGAACTTGTCATCCATTAAAATTCTTGCAGTTTTGCTTCTTTCTTCCCTCTAAATATAAAGAAATAGTTGTCGAAAAACGTGGATTAGGTTAGCCCAACTGAAAGAGACATGGGACCTTTTCGTCATTGTTTGAGAGTTGTCGAGCTTGGACCAATTTAAGTAAGACTAGCTTCCTATAGAATTCTTCACTACACACTTTCTACACGTCATTTCATTTTCGGCCACATACTATTGGAGAGAACAATGGGAGGTTCAATCAAAAGCATTTAATGCAAACTCACTTCAATGATTAGGCAAATAAGCAAGAGAAATCTTTTTCTCTTTCCATACCCAATTTTGAATAGAATCTAGTCAGCCCATCTTTACCATACGATACAGAATCTTGAATAACATTTTCAGAGTCTATCATTTAAAAAAATAATAATTAAATCTCCATTTATGTTTATCAAAAATGTAAGCACATTCATCATTCAATGGTCAAATTATATCACCAATAAGTCTTTCTTCCAAATTTCGGTACACAAGAGTTACCGATATTTTCAGTTCATTGTTCTTTTAAGTTTCAATACTTGTAATATATTGAAAACGAGATTGGACTTTTTTCTTAAATACATTATGTTCAAATCAATATCAAGAATCTCATGGGAAAGTGCTTAATACTCTCCTAAAATGGGAGAATTCAACTTATGTTGGTTCATGTTGTGGATCAGCATCCTGTATTTAATGCTTTAATCAAACATAAACAATTAAATAGATGTGGATGTTTCTTAAGCACATTAACGAGCATCATTAGAGTTAGTAATTGTTGCATTCAAAGTTCTCAGTAATACGCATGCATATTTTTATATTCAAAAGCAAATAGATATGGATATGTAGAAGACAAGGAAATAAAGACTATTCATTTAAATGCACCTCAAATTGCTTATTCAGTGCCTGGATGTTGCTTTTGTGCAAATCAAGTTGAGCTGACTCCTTAGGACCTAAGGAAGATTTTGGGATGCAAGGATGACATTCAGGCCATTCAAACCATTTTAGCTCATTAGGAAGATAGATAGGATCTTGAAAAGAGTTATGCACATTCTTCATGATGATCTTCTTCAACATTCTCAAATTTGTGAGAGCATTAGGACCTATGTTTATCTTCTCTGGCTCAGGTAAAATTAAAACTATCGATTGTAATGCATTTGTTACCTGTATTTATAGAATTTGCAATGCAATTAATATACAGAATTAAACAATGAGAGCAAAATCAATATCAATACTAGCAAATCTTACCAAATGCCTTGACAGAACATTACGAAAATCATCAAAAAGCCATAACCTGCTACGTCTTCCAGGATCATTAGGACATTCTTGTCTAATGATATCCATGGCCATCAATTGAATCAAGTTACGCATTCGTAGGATCTCTCTCTCTTCAATTATCAAGGACTTCTCAGCAAGAACTTGCATTACAATTGTAGGGTCAGAGTTGCAAGAGTCAAGAACTTTCATAATATACTCTTTAGATTGCCCCTCAAAGAAACAAGCAATATCAAGGAAGATTTCCTTTGCATAGTCCTCTAGTCCATCATAACTCCACTTAAGAGCATCATTGATGATTTTGTTAGGAAACTTCGCAAGATTGTGTAATGTACTTTCCCACTCACGTTCTCTCCTACAACACAGGGAAAAACCCAATACCTCAAGTGCTAAAGGAAGTCCATTAGCATAATGCAAAACCCTATCCACAAGATCCTTCCTTATTATTTTTTTGTTGTTTCTTCGAAAAGCATGTCCATCGAGAAGTTCAAGAGCATCACAATACTCTAGAGGCTCAACTTCATAGATGTGATCTTCATCTATCCCATGAGAAGTTAGCAAATGCTTATCTCTTGTAGTAATGATGATCCTGCTTCCTTCACCAAACCCCTCCGGCTCTCTAGCTAAAGCATATAATTGTCTTACATCATTGACATCGCCGAGAACAAGGAGGACTTTCTTGCAGCAAAGTCTATCTCTCATTAAATTAATACCTTCATCAACACTAGATACCACTACTCTTTGTCTCGGTAATATCTTGGACAACAATATTTTCTGCAAATGAACTAAATCCTTCGAATCTTTTGAAGTTTTACGAACATCTGCCAAAAAACATGTACCCTCAAATTGTCTAAATATAGTATTGTAAAGGGCTTTACTTAATGTTGTCTTCCCTATGCCTCCCGGTCCCCATAATCCTATCATGAGAACATCATTATCAGACTCAAGTTTTAACATCGATTCCAGCTCTACCACTCGAGGATGTATCCCAACCGGATGCCTAGCAACATCTAAGGGTCTTCGGTCTAACTGGTTAGAGATCTCCTTCACAATTCTCTCTATAAGCTCTGCTTCAACTCTGGAAAAAAAAAAAAAAACTTGACATATTGATTCAACGGTTCAAAGAAATTATTAAATCTCATAAAAATAGAGTCAAGATGTGATTAAGCAAATATAAAATAGGGACAAAGTAGTGCATCACATCAATTAACACTTACTCATTATTAAAGTGCCATCCAGACAAGTTACCAGCATAAAAAAGAGCATTCTTCCATTGATTCACTTTGTGCGAATCCTTCCCAAATTCAGACTCATGTTTGGCCATGGCTCTCCCATAACTCCCTTTCCTCTCTCTCACCTCTCTTGGTTTCACTTTGTAAAACACCGGCAACACAATCAGGTCCTTTTGTGCCTTGCACTTCATGATTTTTGCCACCTCTTCCAAACACCATGATGAGGAAGCGTAGTCCTCAGAGAATACGATGATCGCAACTTGCGCTTCCTCAATTGCCTTCATAAGTGCCGGCCATATTTGCTCTCCTTTCCTCATTTCCTCGTTGTCGATGTAAGTGAATATACCATTCTGGTCTAAAGCTGTATAGAGATGACCGATAAAATTCTTACGAACGTCAGTGCTCCGGAAACTTAAAAAGACATCATAACTCCTTTTATGTTTCGAAGAAGAAGAAGAAGAAGAAGAAGAAGAAGAAGAAGAAGCCATTAGAATTTGGTAAAACGAGGGAAGTGCTGGTGTATTTGGCTGGAATTTTGGAAAATGAAGGACCGAGATCTTAAAAGGAAAGCTACTCCATTGGCTCCCCCAATAGAATACCTGGCTGTGGCTTCCAGGAAATGGTGATTCGCAACCAGTGAGACTTTGTTCCCCATTGGACCTTCTCGGCATCTTCGTCATACCCTGAGGCATGACTTTCTTTTTCGTGGGTCGACACAGATTATTATTTTAACTTTCAGCTTTGTCGGCAAAGCAAATGGGAGGGACGACGGAATTGGAGAGAAGGTGGCAGTGGGGCCCGCCGGCCTAAACGAGCTCGGCTCGGGCTCCAGCGTCTAGAAGAACAAGCGGATGCCGCCGGTCAACATGAGATAAATTTTTACTATCATAATTTCATCGGATTAATATCAACAAAAACTCTAAATTAGTATATATATAATAAATTTATCATAAATTATTTTTAATAATAAAAAACGTCAAAATAGTACACTTATGAAAAATTTATCATAAATGTATCCATCTTATTGTCAAAAACATCAAAATAGTATACTTATGAGAAATTTACCACCAACAATCTAAAATGGACACATTTATGATAAATTTACCATTTATTATTTTTATTAAATTAGATAATTATCATGAAAAATCACAAATTAATATAATGATGACAAACGGAGAATAAAACTCAAACTAGTCACGTGCCTTCTAACTCAGTAATTTGGTGATAAAATTTAACGTAAACTAACCAAGAGTAAATTTATTACAAATATATCAATTTAGGATTTTTGATGATTACAAAATTAATTTAAAATAAATTTATCATAAATATATTAACTTTGAAATTTTCGTTACATTAATCCAATTTCATAAGTTCCTGATCTGAGGTTTCTGGGAAATGGCTTCCATCTCCTTAATTATTGTTTTTCTTTTTTCTTATGCCAAAAATAAAGTATCTCATCTATTTTGTCCCTTCTTTTCTCTTTGGCGGCACCGTGTGCACCAGTATCGTAGGTTTGACGGTCAAAGATTTTCGGTGTCGAGCACAATGCTCTTTCTTCGGGCCACTTGTCTGTTCTCTTCCAGCCTTTACTGTCGAGCATCTTTCGGCGTGGTGCTGATTAGACAGAGATTTCAAGTTTCTTCTTCATTTTTTTTTTTAATTATCTGTGGACGTGGCGGTGCCCAAAATAACAGAGAAGACAATGGGGATTTTCTATAATAGATTGTTGTATCGTGCCCCAGGTTTTCAAACCGGCAAATGCCCATTGCCTTAATTCTTTCGGAAAGATTTTACGGCATTAGGACAAGCCCATTGTAAACATGATGAGGATGTCGTAAAAATCATAGGATTTATGATAAATTTATCTTTCGTCGCAACGTAGCATCATAAAACTTTGTTAGTTTGTTATTTCATAAACGTGCTATGGATGATTTCTGTCTAATTGTAAGATGACACATTTATTGAATGTGATATGTGATTGAACACGTTTAACATGTTCAATTTAAATATTGTTTTGGACGAAAATTCTGCAGTAAGTTATTATGTATATTTACTTATATGTGTCACGTGGACTAACATTAGCTTACATGATTAATTAACATATGTAGGTGGGTGTCATAAATTTGTGAAAATGATTAACTTGGATAAGTCGCAATTGTTGTGTATAAAAGGTTCGAACTATTCATTGGAAAATCCTGAGTTCTATTATTTTATTCATCTGCGAATTGTACTTATGAACATCTATGAACATCTTGAAGTCGTACATAAGGAGAATGTTAGCTCGTGAGTTGCTTGGGCTCGACTTGATGACTACTTGAAATTGGTTCACTTAGTTGAGTCGAGCTCGAGTGCAAGCTACTCAAGTTTTTTTGTCAAGGCGAGCTCGAGCTTATCAATATTCAGTTCAATAGGCACATGAGCCTAATCCAACTTTCATTATCTTTTAAAAAATATTTAATAATTGAAATATAGATAAAAAATACTAAAAATCACATAATATTCAAGCTTATAAAAGCCGAGATTGAGTCTTATTTATATGTTGATTGTGATTGAGCGAAGTCAATTTGAGTTCAAGTATCTCGATTTTCTACTTGATTCTAGCTCGAGTAGGAAATCTGATACTCGATTGAGCACGACTTTGAGTTTCAAGCACCAAGTATTTTAGTGGAGTTGAGTCAAGCTTGAGCTGAGTAGTGCTTCAACGTAGCTTTGCTTAATTACACCTCTAGATACTCATAAAAAATTGTAAATTATGTGACATTTCACTGCTTTGAAATTTAGGATAGTTTATTGTAACTAAGAACCAAATATCGTAAATTTGAAATAATTTTAATTGCAATAATTTACAACAGGTTGGGACACACGGTTGTAACCAAGAACATGGATCGTGAATATGGAAAATTTTGAATAACAAGGATTTATAAAGAGTTATAAAGTTCCGTCGTAATCAAGAGCAAATCGTCACACATTTGATTTTTTTTTTCTAAATTATGCTTGTTCAAAATGTTTACGACATTACACTGGAACGAGAATGTCCTGCTAGTCCTTATTTTTTAAATGGCAACGGCTTACAAATGTTTACGATGGTCTATTGTAATTAAGAAAAAGAATATTAATAATTGAGTGACAGTTTTTAATATACTGTGAGAATAACGGTATGTTTTAGAACACAAAAAATCAAAGTATAAATTATTTTGAGGTTTACTCTAAAAATTTGTAACTCATAATAAGTTGTTATTCATAGTAGCTCAAAAACTATTACATTAGCAAAGCCTTTTCTTTTAATAAAACAAACCAAATCGCTTTAGAAATAAGAATGATCCGGGAGATTTTTATGGCCAAGTGGTCCCCACTACATTGTTCCTCCATTTAGAATAAAATGCGCTCATATTTAGGCTACGTTTGGTCGTTCGGATTTTTAAGAATAATGTGACTGGATAGAAACTAATCACAAATTTTACAGATAGAGATGGTAAAAATCTCCCTTAACACTCTTGTCAACTTTATTTTTATTTTTATTTTATTTTCCTTCTCTTTTAATTATTATTTTTATATCTTTATTCTCCTTCAATCATTCTCTAATAAAATTTTATTAATAGAAAAATATACTAATATACATAAAATACGTAATAAATATAAATATATATTTATCTATTGAATTTTATATTATAAGATAGAATTAAATTAGAATATATAAATAAAAAGATTAAATTTTTATTTTTTTATTTTCTTGTTATTTGGAATTTCTTATATTAGAATTCATATATTATTTATATTGAAATATAATTTTAAAATTTGTTAATTTAAGAATTTTTTTATTTGAGAAAAAGAAAACTTTTCTGTCATGGATATTAAAAATCTTATCACCTTTGTCACATCTCTCCCATGGGATAATTTTATCTAGCTTATATTATCTTTATATCCGATTTTATACTATCTTAAGCAGACACCAAATGCAAAATATGATATGTTTTATCCTATCATGAATTTTATATTGACTACCAAACGCAGTTTCAAGTGTCAACCCACTCTCATCAATGGTCCATGCTACGACACTGAGGAAGACCACAAACTAGATGTTGTTAGCGGCTGGTCGGGGTATGACAAAACTAGGAGGTTATTGCGCTTGGAATCTTCATTAAAGAAGAGTTGATTTTTTGCCACGTTTCATATTCTTTTCAATAAAATCAATGGATTTACTATAGAAATATTGCACTTTGATAATCATAAAATACTTACATCCTTAAATCTACAAAATCAACGGAAATCTTGGCGGCAATACACTATGACAATTTGGTGTTCAAAGTTATTCCATTAAATCTATAACGTGCGCATTAAATGGGACAATAGATTTAAAGGAGTTGTCACATAATACTATTTTGGTAGCTAAAATTCGCATGACCATGCCGTTTATGCAAAAGGATGGTGCTTCCATTTTCTATAGTTGTTTGCTAATTTATTCTCTCATGATTCACTCACTAGAGATAAATCAATATATAATGGGAATGAAGAAAATCCAAAATTAGAGTGCTGACCTATTGGTAACTCAAGAAGATAGCTTTGACATGTAAATCAATTGTGATATAACTTTGACATGTAAATCAATCGTGATATCCCACACAAGATGTATTAGCTATGCAAGTACGGATATACTTGTGCCGATTTGAGAAAAAGTTTTCAATTTGAGTATGTCTTCACCCACACTCAGTGCTTCACATTTTTGATGCATTAGGCATTCTAGTTACAAATTGGATATGAATTACATTTTCCTTTCATTGCTCAGGCATGAAAATAGATCGGGCTTTTAGTTCAATTGAACATAATGCAATTTATTCAAACGTATAAATTCAAAAAACGAAGAAATTTCTAGAACAACACCTTTAAATAATTAATTGGTATACCAATAACTTATTTTCTATTACTTTAGAGCGAAGGAAATTTCGCAAAAGTTCATTGAATGCTTTTTGGGAATAAGTTTCGCAGACCCTTCCCTTCGAGGATCCCCTTCCCCCGTGAGAAAATCTGTCTTGCTACACTCCTTCGCTCTTCCGGTTAAAGCTTTGGGGATGCCAAATTTGATGTTGCAAAGAAGGTCATTAATGTTGCATACTTCGAACGATAGTTCGTCGGAAAGACTTCATCTAAGTGGGAAATGATTCATTTTCAAATTATTTAATCCAAAAGAGGATTTCCGTATTTAAACTTTAATAAAGAATACCATTTCAAAAGTGTAAAGTGTCCACTAACATTAGATGTTATAGGAATTTGTGTCTATTTTAGCTTATTTTGTTGCTATCTAAATGGGCGTTACATGTGAACATCACTAATGCCAATCGAGTGCACTAATTACGCCTTTCATTACGAATTCCATGTGATTCGATGATTTTCATTTTTTCTCACTCTCCTTTGCTTAATCAAAAAGCCAAGGGGAAAATTTGCTCCGTCAGTTTGGCGCTAGCTTCCCTCCACGTGACTTCGTTCAGAAGGAAAAAGATCGAGGTAAGTTTGGTGGGCAGATGGCCCCCACCACCTTGTTCCCTTTTACATGCTCATGCCTAGAGCGAATCCAAGGCTTGGCTCTTCTTCTTTTTTTTTTTTTTTTTTTTGTCTGAAATAAGTGACTTTCATTACTAAACCAACATCAGAAAACCACAAAGTCTCAACATCTAAGCATAAAATTAACAAAAGAGATTGGGGGAACTGGTTAATCTAGTTAAAGGGGAGTTCTCCTGCTCGGTGGGCTTTCTGCTCGATTGGCTTCTCTAGGCTCGTGGGCTAATTTAACGTTAGGCATGTGGTCCAAGAGGAGTCTGTGGTCTTCAATTACTGGTCGGGCGGCCCATGCACATTCTTGTTGGCCCAAAATACCTTGAACAACTTCTAGATTATTTGAAGTAAGTTGGAACCCCGCTGGGGTTTCGGTGGCTCATTTCCATTGCATTTTTTTTTTGGTAACCCAGGAAACCCACCGCACGGCCGGCAGCCGGGGAGTAAACCTTGGGGAGGTACGCAAGAAACCACCATCCACGCACCCTGGGCAAGACATCATGCAACGCTTCAGCCTCCCTGCTTCGCAGGGCTTTGAAACTGGGACCTTCTGCGTGGAGTCTAGTAGCCCTACCATCCACGCTGCAACGAGGGGTGGTTCCATTGCATTTTTTATCTCTATTTTTTTTTAAGCCCTACAACTTATTATAGAAATGTAATTAAATATTAAAACTTTAAAAAGTACAGCTAAATCTTAAAATTTATCAAAAATTGATCCAATCAAATTCTTTATTAGTTGTATTTATAAAAAATTTTAGTTGTCGACTGGACTTTTGTAACAATTTGATTGTACCTTCATGAAAGATTTTAAGATTTAATTGTATTTTTTGAAAATTTGAGAACTCAAGTTTTAAGACTTCACATGTACTCATTTTTTTTTTTTTTGGTTGCTAATAGAAATGGCTTGATAGTTATTGTTAAGGTAAATTTGAAATAAGAATATGAAGCAAAGTCATTTAAAGTCAACATTCTTTCAAATAAAGGCCAAATCAGTATCATATGAGAGCCGGAACTCGCTAGTCCGCCAGATGTTTACTAGCATGCAAGCTTGTGATTTTTCTAATGGATGGAACATATGTACTTTTATCCACAAAAAATTATTTAAAAAATTACAAACCCTAAAAACAAAAGAAAAAACCCAAACGATTCTCCCTGCGATTCTTCACATCATCTTTCTTTCTTTTCGGTCTTCTTTCTTTCCGGAGAAGAAGACAAAACTCAGGCAAGGCCCACCTTTTCCTTAGTTAGACACTCACCTGTAATACGGGAGCCTCATTTTTTCTTTTTCTTATATGGAAAATAAAATATCTCATCTCATTAAGGAAATACTTCTCTGGGACTATATGGCAACTTTGTGAGTGATGATCGACATACCTATAGATTGGTGGACGGGACACTAATTAATTGTCATTATTAAATGAAAGATTTTTTGGTCAGTATTAAATGAAAGATTTATAGGTATCGAACACAACAATCTTTGTTTAATGTGAAGTGAAAGCAGTCCATAAATGGTATTGAAGTATGTGTTAGACTCTAGAGACGACTGCAAAACCAACTTGGATTTTTAATTTGGACTGAACTTTACACCCCAACTACATATAATATAAATCTTATACCCCGTGGCTTGAAGTCTAACTACAAGATATGCCATATATTACTTAATTCTCAATATTTATATCAAATTAAACAAAACGAAAAAAGAAGAATATTTATGATACAAGTTGGAAGTTGCGATCTATAGAAAAAGTTAATCTAGCTCCAAAGTGACGAGGACATAGAATTTAAAGTTCAAGGACCAAATAAAATTGAAAAAATTACCCAATTAGTCTTAAACATTTTGTATTGATACCCATTTAATTATAAACTTTTCACTTTTACCAATTAACTCCTAAACCTTTTTCGTGAAATTTCAATGTAGACCTTTTGGCCAATTTTCCTCGGAAACATCTGACTTGGTAGTCTCTTTATCACCAACCATACTATATGGTACACCTTTACATTAGCAATTTTTGGCAACAATTGGCCGAAAGAACTATGTTCGAATTTAATCCAATGGCTAATGATTAAATTGGCAAAATTGAAAAGTTTATTATTGAATCGGCATCCGTATAATAGGTTTAAGACTGTTTGGACAATTTTCCCAATAAAATTTTCAATTGCTGGAGCATCAAAGTCGTTCCATCATTACGCAAAGGAGTAATTACTAGGTTTATCTCATCAGCACAAGACAGTCAAATTACACCAATTACCATGGGGAAAGAAGATAAGAAATCATCTTTGACCATATTAATCACTAGAAATTTTCATTTAACAAAATAATGAAAGACATCACAACAAAAAAATCTCAATTAAATCAAGTATGCAAACATAGCAATAAATCGAGCATTGGTTATTTAGATGAGAAGAATAACTTGAAGTGCAGAATTAAAAAAAGACAATACCTTTAAAGGATAATAGATAATGTAAAGGTAAATATGGAAAGCTAAAATTGAAACAAACCTCACTTTTGGTTTAAATATATAAATTTAAGGCACACTGAGAATCACGTAATTCACCAATTCGACCTACACAATCACAATTTGTCCACTCATTCGTGCTTGAAAGTCTTTAATTCTAAGAACTAATTTCACAAGCCACACTAGCAATTACCTTTCAGCCCATTTTCCTTCAATTTTGATCTTGACATCCAATTTTGGTCTTGACATCTCCAAAGTGTAAAACTGCTTTTCTTCAACGATTGATTTATTACTTCTTTAATTTAAAATCGTGAGTTTAAGTGAGATATCTACAAACTGTTACTGAGACGTGGTAAAAGTGGGAACCAAAAATTGGCCCAAAATGATTTACTTGAAAGTAATTTTTACATATAAACCCACTTTTACTTGCATCGACACATATTCATACCTCGATTCATGTATATTTGCTCATCACTTTTAGAAAAGAGGAAGGAGTGAAAAACAAAGGAAGATAATTTGTCGTGTTGTCTCTTGGTTCTCTATCCTGTTCTTAAGGCTTTTTTTATGGCGCAAAGTTTTATTTTAGAGACTCAGTTTGTTGATGATGGCATGTTGGGAAGTTCGATTTGCTGTTTGTCCTGAGATGACATTCTTCTTCTCGAAGAAATATTACTTGATTTTGAATATAACATGGCATGTCGTTCGTACCCTGTTTTTCTTGTGTCTGGTGGTTTCTGCTCCCAATGAGGTGCCACTTTTTCTTGTGCGGGGGATTCTCTTTACAATGAGCATGGGAAATTGCGAAAGTTGCTAATGAGATGTGGATTTTTGACCGGTCCAACACATCAAGACAACCATACTCACCTCCCAATCAACAAAGCATGTGGCTCACGGAATCGATGATGGAGCCCCAAGCAGATGATCCCCAAAGAAATATCATCATCATCTCCAAAAGTGCACACTTTCCTTAGCCAAATGAATCCGGTCAAGATTAGTTCGGAGGTTGTCTCACCAACTGGGCCTTTAAATATTGTCAATCTAGGACAAAACAACAGTTGCCAGTCATTATGGCCATTGAGTAATCCCATCTGACCTGCATCATATCAAGTGCTCTTTGGCTTTATTCACATAAAGCAAATTGAAGTAGTAAAGTTGCCTCCAGTCGTCATAGAGAATACGTGCACCATACTTCCTAGCTAGGGAAAAATTATCCAAGAAGTTCTAAATTTATTATTCTTTTACCAATTTAGTCATAAATATTTTTAATTTTGCTAATTGAGTCATAAACATTTTTACTTTTTAACAATTGAGCTCATCCGATTAATTTTGGCCGGAATTCCTAGACGTGGATACCAACCATCTTATATGACATGACCGGTGCCGACATAGACAAAATTTATTATTTTTAAATTATTTTTAAATTTTATTTTTTTTTCTTCTCTTTTTCCTCCGTTGATCGCCCAACCTTTAGCGATCGACTAGAGGCTGTGGTCGGCGAGGGTCAACCTTGCCAATCTCATGCGAGGTCACCCTTGCTTGGATTTGGCAAGGGATGACCTTGCGGGCCTTGGGCGAGGCTCGCTTTCGTCAGATCTAGTGAGGGCGAACCTTGCTTGCGGCTAAAGGCCGACCATTGCCTTTAGTCAAAGTAGACAAGGGGCAACCTCACCAACCGTGAGTGAGGCTCGCCTTCACCGGATTCGGTGAGGGGGAGCCTTGCTCAAAGCCTGCGAGGTTGTCCCTTGCTAGATTCCAACAAGGGCGACCTCATATGAGGTCGGCAAGGCCAACCCTCGCTAGTTCTTGGGGAGGGCAACCTCATCTGAGGCCAGTTGCTAGAGGCTAGGCAATCGACATAAGAAGAAGAGATAGAAAAAAAATTAAAAAATGTTTTTAAAAAATTGAAAAAAATATTTAAAAAATAATAAATTTTGTCCGTGTCAGTTTCAATCGTACCATATAGGACGACCGAGGCCCATGTCGGTGAATTCCAGCCAAAATTAGTTGGATGGACTCAATTGGCAAAAAGTGAAAATGTTTAAGACCCAATTGGCAAAATTAAAAGGTTTAAGACTGAATTGGTGAAAGTGCACTATGTTTAAGACTTTTTGGACAATTTTCTCTCCTTGACATGCCCGCCAATTTTTCACTAAGTACGAATTAGAAAGGAAAAGAAACACGAGCTGTATTATTATTCAATTCTTTACACCGTCTTTGATCATCGTTCATTAAATCATAATCCGTCTGGACAACTTTCATAATAATTTCCAACGCAATTTCCAACGCAGAGATTTGCATTGACAAATATCGAACATTTATTACCAGAAGTGTGTTGGAAGGATGAGAGATAGACTTCGATTCTTTCACATGAGATAGATTTTTATTTAGACGGTTTAGGCGGGTGGATTGGATTGATTTTCTGTCAATTTTTGAGGAGATTTATTCTGAAGATGTGAAACGATTTCATGCTAATTTGATCAAATGATTTATGAATCCTTTGTGAATGGAATATCGATTACTCTTGAACATTAATCTAAGGGTGATTTGAGGCATGTAGTTGTCAATGATACCTTTATGACTATGAGAAATAATGTTCTTTCTGAACAAATGAGACAATTGATTCACGATTCTAAGATGCAAAATTTGGATGTCAATACACGTATTATCTAGACGATTTTGATATATTGTCTGCTTCACATTTTTGGCCGTAAAACTGATTTGTTGGAGGAACAAATCAAGCTAACGTTCATGGTCAACGATGGTTATAAGGTCTCTCTAAGTGACCTAATTCTTGATAGAATGATGAAATGCCCTGGCCCAAAAGGACAGGATTTTCCACATGGGATGACCTTCACTCCGATGATAATTTTGATGTTGATCTCGAGGATGAGACTTCTAGAGTTCTAACAGACTGCCAATTTATTGGACAGTCTACGCTAAATGTATGGACATCAAGAAAAGAGAAGATGACGAAGAATGATTGTTATGGCCAACTCAAACCCGAGGGGTATCGCCACCATCGTCGTATAGGCAAGCCACCAAGTTGACATGAGGACGAAGACAAAGATGATCCATCGGGTAGAGGCTCTCTACATAAAGCCCACTTTCCTTGTGGTTTAAATTTCATCGCGGACTTCAATTACATCAAGAAAGTTTTTTAATTATGTTTTCCTCGTTTATATATGTAGGGGGACTTTCTACATCTGGATTTTCTATTTCATTAATTTAATGTGGTTTTGTTAGCATAAAAAAGGAAGAGATTGTTGACTATAATTTAACTTTGATGATTAAAATTCCCACCTAAATATGTTATTGATTATTTGGAATTATAAATGTTGTATTTAAGTATTTTTTGGACAGTTTCAAAAGGAAAACAGACCATTTTTTAGTACCATTTACTCAACAAAGCTACCGACCATTTGTTCAAGCAATTCTAGCATGCACGAATTTTTCCTTCTGTGCACCCATAATGGATGCATTATAAACGTGGGATCAGCTAAAATTCGATTGAGGCCATCCAACTCAAACTTAGTTTCTGATTTCTAATATCTCATTCATAAAAGAAAAAAAAGTCATCTCCATATCATTCTTTCTAGCAGTACATAGAAAGGAAAAATGATCATAACCCCAGTAACGTTACCTTCTCAAATGGTACATAACCAGAACTTCACATATTTTCAGATACAAACAGAAATTTTCTCCCCATGCTCTGTTGTCTCTCTCGCTATTTGTTAGGCCCCATTAGAATCTTCCACTAAGTACCGTTTTCAAGAGTTGACTTCAACTTTCCAACAATAGTTGGAACTTCTAAACCTGTGAAGAACATAATCATTACTAGATCAACATAAAAACGAACAACATAAAGGAAAAAAGAAAAAAAGCCAAGTACATATCAATGGATACCTACCAACAAGATGAGATTATAATAGACTGTACCTCCCAAACACAATAAGAACAATTCTCATCGAGGACTAGTCTACAAGACACGACTACATTGCCCTGGTTTAATTCCAGCATTACAAGCGAGGGATCCCAACTTTTCTTTCAAAAGTTCAGAAGTTTTTACAATAGATTGGAGGTCACTTTGCTTTGGATCAAGCTACTACACATCTTAAAAACAAATGAGAGCACTAATTTCACAAAACTAGTAGCCAAAACATTTAAATCCTTGAAATAAACAATGGGTTTGGTTTTTCTTGGGAGGAGGGGGTGGTATAAAGCTGGATTCAGTTAGGCAAAATCACAGCCATCTGGTGGCGGTCACCCAGCGGGGTTTCTCCAGACGAAAGTGAGAAGGGGCAAGCGGTAGGAGATGATCTTGTTCATGTAGTTGTCAATGGCTTTCGAAGTTCTAAACTCTCAATCCACGGCTAAGCCATTATTCATCTTCACGGATGATTTTTTCCATTCTTACCTCGTGGAATTCTCGACTGAACAAAGCAGTCCTAGGGGGACTCTTATCATCCTCGCTCTCTGCCTAACCAATCATCATGTCCACTGCGGCACTGCATTATCCCTTTGTAATTGTGCCACGGCCTTTGCTCGAGTACCCCGGCAGCAAAGGATATTCGCGACGCACCAGAGATCAATCGAGCTTCTTTGAAGTCATCGGAAAAAAAGAAAAGAAGAAAGAGGAAATCCGGAGGATGGAGAGTAGAAGAAGACAAATAGGTTCGATCCAAGAGCCTCAAAGCCATCGCTTTCATGATCTTCAACTAGTCTGATTTGCTTTTCTTTTTGTATTCCTCACTCGCTCGCGTTTACTAAGCATCGTGTCAAATGCCCACATAATCCGCCACATCAACCATCACCTCATTTTGTCAATAAATAAATAAATAAATAAACAGTCACCTCATTAGTATACCCTATAAAGTACCGACACTCTTCAAGAGTCATCGTGTCGTGTCGGACACTTTGACACGTGTCTGACATTTTCCGACACTCTCAAATACTTATTTAACACATGTTGGAAAATTCAATATCTAGTCAACTTTTCCAACACTTTCCAATACTCAAGTTAGAATTCCAACATACGAGTTTCTAAAATGAGATTTCGATATTGAGGTCAAAGGTCAAAAAGTATATATGTGAAAAAAACACAATAATAAAAATAATAAATGGAGAAAAAAGAAAAAAAAATCTAGTTTTCTCTTCTCTTCTAACTCTCACTTTCCGTGACACACAATTCACCCATTAAGTTTTTTTTTCTCCACTTCCGACATATTTAACATGCGAGTCTAAAATGTAGATTGCTTATTTTTTCTCCAAGTTTTATGAATTATTAGAATAGAGTTGAACTTGTCAAATTGAAACAATGAATAACATTAATAAATGGAGGATTGATGTTTTAATGTAAATTCATTTTAGGCTTTTTAAATTATTTATTTATTTGTGAATTTGAATCAAATTAATTTGATTGAAATAATCCTAAAAATGATAATTTAATATGTATATATAAAAATATATATTTAATATACAAAATGTCTTAACGTGTCAGAATTATCTTTTTTTTTAGAGCCGGCATGTCGTATCGTGTTGCATGTCGCATATCGCATGTAAGTGTCCGTACTACTTAGAATATACCACAAGATATTAAATTTTAGTAACTCTAGTATTGTTAAAATAAATTGGGTTGTTTATCCTCTCAATTGGCTATAAAAAAGTTTAAGAACTAATGGTAAATTATAAAACCAAAATACCTTCTTATCTAACTTCTTCTTCTTCTTTTATTGGGAAAAAAAAGTCACACAGATTATCTCTTTTAGTAAAGCTAGTGGATGGATAGTCTTCATACATCATCTATTTACTTCACTCATAAAATAACTACTAAATCGATTTCCCATGATTATGACATTATCAGAGTCACGGAGTGTATCAATCAAGGATGCCCCGTGATATGAAGCAAGCTTGCTCTATCATATTTTTGTGTTGATCAAGCCAAAAAAATATTTATATTCATATTGAGAACTTCTTAGATTTATTAGCTGAGTAAGAGTTAAGTCTAGGCACCGAATTCCTGCAAAAAAAATACTCAAAAAGCTATCATCAAATTTAGCTCTAGTACGTGGCTCTTCGCAATGTCATAAGGAAAGGTAGATTGACCACAATAGTTTGAATGAAAGTTTTGAGCCACAATTCACACTGAAATGATTGCACCCGACAATTCTCTTGGCACGTGAGTAGCCTGATGGACGAAGCTTGTATCAATATGGATTTCGAATTGGAATTGAGCGAGTAGACATGTAACAAGTTCTTCTAGGGACAAAAAGGAAAAGGTAAAATGTGAAGGCGTAAAAATCAAAATTGGCCGGTTCGTTTCCCTCAGAATTATTTCCTTAAGAAGCTGCGATCAGTTCAACAAATATCGAGTGTTGCAAGCCAGCACTATTATAACAGCAGGTGGCATTTGAACTAGTACTACACCATATTCATGGTTGTCATGCCTTTCCAGAGGAAGATGATGATCTCCTTTGAATCCGTTTGAACTCAGTCAGCTTTCTCTGGCTCTGTTTGATTTGAACCTTCTTCGTCCTTTAGAATAAGGTCGAGCATGTAAACGGTTGAGCTGGCAGGCCCCGCCGCCTCCTCTATAATTCCCTCATCCCGCGGTCATCTGCTTTGCCCATTAATAAAATTTTATTTCCTTAATTAATCCTATATAATTTTCTTAGATGCTATTTATACTATTTTCCATGATGGGTTGTGTTGCAACCCTAAGGTGGCAACCCTAAGGTGGCATGACAAATGGTAATTCCATTCCCTGCATTGGTTATAGATTTTGGGTGAGACAAGAATTAATTGTTCGACCTGGCTTGTAGAAATTAACTTTTTAGCCACTTGAAAAAATGAAAAATAAATTGGTCAACTTTTGAAGCAAAAACACATGAGGGCTAGAAATTGATATTTCTTTCAAGAAGTTGTGAATTGTTAAATTGTTTGATTGAGTCTGTTTGGCTTTGAGCTTTTCGAAGGAACACACTTTTTTTTTTTTTTTTTAACGTTTGGACTGTAGATTATCAAAACATTATCTACCTCATTCCGATTTTTCGTTTCTTTATTCCCCATGGGCCGAAGGAAACTTTTCAAATGAATTGCAATTTAAATTTCACGGGTCAATCTTTAGGCTGCGTGAATAAGGTGATGAATTTTTATTAGCTTTTTATTGCTAATAATTTTGTTGAACGTATGTTTGATTTTGTCAGTAAAAATTCAGGTGTCAACAAATTTATCAGAGGAACATGAGATTATTATAGATACAATGAAGAAACCATTATGGTATCTGTCTTCCAATTAGGAGAATGTCAACTCAAGATGAGTTCCTGTCAGAGAGAGGGTCTGACCTCAAGAGTTCCTGCTTAGTGCACTATACAAAGTATACGAGTTTCTGCAGAACAAATGGGGTTGTTGTCAAGTTTGCCTTGGAGCATCGGGAGGGATCTTAGGGAAGTGTGGATCCCATCTAATATGCGAGCAATTGAAGTGTCGTCATGCTCCAACAACCTTAGCCGGTCAAAA
Source organism: Eucalyptus camaldulensis (assembly GCA_019915185.1). Classification (NCBI taxonomy): domain Eukaryota; kingdom Viridiplantae; phylum Streptophyta; class Magnoliopsida; order Myrtales; family Myrtaceae; genus Eucalyptus; species Eucalyptus camaldulensis. The sequence continues at coordinate 23,226,146 of JAHSVA010000010.1, read as the reverse complement.
CAAATCAGATGCTTGAAACAAACTAGGAGGAACAGAATCAAAAATGTTTGAGCAATATCTAGTGTCGTGTTGAGATGTGCAAAAACTGTTATCCAATTTGTTAGATGATATGAATAGATATCTTTGGGAGTATGGCATACAAAAGGTCGAATACAAACCCATGACATCGTGTGGTCAAATTTGGTTTTTATTTCTTGTTTTCATTCCAAATCTTTTTCCCAGTCACTTTTCTATTTTGGAGAATAGAAAAATTAATTAACGTTACTAAACGAATTTCTGTCTTTTTTCTATTTTGAGGAGTAAAAGAACATAAGAGAGAGAGAGAGAGATGCTGCCATGTACGCCCTTAATGACCAGATCTTATTGACGAATATCCAGAGTACTAGTTAGGCATTTTGAATTTTTCGATACATCTATCATACATTACTCAAGAGAGATAAAGCATTATAAATTGTAATATTTCTTATGGTGAGTTTTTTTACAAGTACACCTAAGGCGCTTATTGACAAAAAATTTACTAATGTTATGGAAATAGAAAAATTGTCCAAATAATAGAAATAGAAAATATAAATTTTGTATCAATATCAAATAAATTTTTATTCTAGGAATAAAAATTTTGTATTGTAATCAAACGTGTAATTTTTGCTTAGAAATTCGTTTAAATAGTAAAAATAGAAATCTTGTTGTCGGAGAGCAAAGGTACCGCAGTTCCAAGAACAATGAGCATATGCACATTGCAATTTATTCCATAACTACTCTTAGATTATATTTCATGATGCTTTTTTTTAATCATCTTTTGATAATAATTTTAATCATATGAAAAATTGCTTATCCATTACATTGGCTGGTATTAATATTTCTGGTTTTTTCTTTAAATATTTGTGTTTTAGTCATTAGAATGAAAAGTGAAACTAATTGAGGATTGGGGATGGCGTATTCAGTGTTTTACAAGCCTCACATCGCGCTTATTTACTAATATCCAATTAGATTTTCACACATATATATTGACATGGAAATTTTAAAAACAAATTATTATTTTTCTCTTTTTCTCCTCCATCTTCAACCCCTCCGCTCCGCCTGAGCTTGGCTATCTCCACCGCCCAAGCCGCTGCTGCCGCCATCCTCAAGCCACCGCCCCCATCGTGGCCACCACGGCTCGTGGCAATGCTGTTGAGCTTGTCACCGGCAGCCGTGGACGAGCCAAGACTCAAGCTCAAAGCCGTTGAGCAGCAAACCAATCTAGCTGTTGGGCGACGGTATCGTCACGTCCAGGCCGATCTCCGCGTCCACCCTCGTGGTTGTCCCGGCGGCTAAGCCTTGGCCACGGCACTTGTCCACAGATATGAAGATACAGGGCAGCGGTCTTCTGTTGTTCCGAAGTCTCGTCCACAGATCTGAACGCACACCCTCTCTATCGTTCCGGTGTCTCAGCGGCAGATTAGGAGACGCAAACCAGTGGGCTTCGCGTCCACGGCCGTGAGGGACGACGACCTCGGCGTCCACCCTCCCGTCGTCCCGGCGGCAGATTGGAGATGCAGAGCAATGGGCTCGCGGCCGAGACTCCAGATCTGAAGCCATGGCCGTGAGCGACAACCGACCTCCGCGTCCACCTTCTCCGCCGTCTCTGGCGCCTGAGCGGCAGATCTGGGGACACAGAGCAGCGGGCTCGCAGCCAAGACTCCAGATCTGGAGCCATGGCCAACGGTTCCAATCCGTGGAATCTCTTTTGAGTGGCGGAAGGAAAGAAATCAGCTTCGCCTATGGCTTCTCTCATGACCAAATCTAGCCCTCGATGCCGGATTTGGAATTGAGGTAGCGGGTGGAGGAGAAGGCCAAACTGGATTGATGCGGCGGCGGCAACTCCGACTCCACCGGTGGCGATAGCTGAAGGACGAGCGGAGGTTGGGCTCGTGCAGATGGAAGGGAGGAAAGAGAGTCTAGTTTTTTTTTTTTTTTTGGCCGACGAGTCTAGTTGGATTAGGGGATTTTTAATTTGTTTCTCTGATGCCATGTGTCAATTTGTAATTAGTTAAAAATAAGTGCATGTCACGTCAGCCAATGACATGGCATTTGCAATATTTTCCCGTTTTCTCTGCTCGTGGTGGTGCAGGTGGGATGTGGGAATGCCCAAAATAACAGAGAGCCAGTGGGATTTCTTTGGTGCATTGTTATAACGTGCCTCAAGCTTTCAAACTGGCAAATGCCGATTGCCTTTTTTCTTCTTTAAGGTTTTAAGATGTATACGACACCCATTTTACACATGACGAAAACACATTGTAAATCGTCAGATTTGTGAACAATTAAAACCACATCCATGTCCGTGAAAAAAAACGCATACAGAAGAAAAAAAGAAAAGATATTAATTGTGTGCAAAAGAGATAAATGTTTAAAAAGGCAATTGGCAAGAAATTTGAAAAAGTTGTAAAAATAATGTAAATAAGGTAAGATAGTCAAATCAAAATATGAAAGAGTTGTGAACTAACAATTTTTTGTTGTGAAAATGTCAATTTATTTAATTTGATTGTCAATTAATTTCAGAATATCATACTTTTCAAAATTGAAGGTGCATCTCCCTAAATACAGTTCAGCTTATGAGGTCATCCTATTTTGTCCTTATATTTTTATGGTTGTTTTTTTGTCTTCTCCAATGGCCACTATAGTACCGCGAAACCTCATCTCCAAATTAGACTTCAATTTTACACCAACTTCGTCACACGGTACAGAGCCAAATCAAACTCCTCCAATGATCAATCTCACTTGGAACTTATGCAAAGATCAGTGGACCAATCTCCTCCGGATCATAAATCGAAGCAAATGTAACAATGATGAAACAAAATCAAGAACGACAAAAGAAGATAAATGAGAAATTGACGACAGTGTAGTGTAGATAGCAAGCAAAATAATTTGGTTTGAGTTGCTCTTTAGCGAGACTGGATTGTCATCCTCCTCATGGATTTGATAGGTCACTCTGATGCTTTTGTACGGAAGTCGTGAGGATTGACGAGGGGTGTTGGGGGAGGAGGGGAGGGAGGGAGCGGAGTAGACGCAAAGAGCACGCAAAGACAATGAGAAGGAATATAAACAAGAGAGCCTCACAATCTTGGAGAAGATGGATTTAGAAGTGAGGGAGCTTCATGATCTTGTAGAGTTCACAATGGAGACAATGGATTTGGGAGCTGGAAAGTCTCTGATAGAGAAGATGGATTTGGGAGCAAGAGACCAAACAATAAATTTGGAAGCGATCTCGAAGAGTATAGGATATTTTATGATACTCGATTTTCCACATAATACCCGACACAAAGAATACCCCCAGAAAGAAGAACTTTGGTTCAAGTCGATTTGGTTTGGTTTTTCAACAACCCTATGACACTCGATTTTCCACATAATACCCGAACACAAAGAATACCCCCAGAAATAAGAGGTTTGGTTCGAGTCCATTCGGTTTGGGCTTTTTTGACAACCCCATGTATATCTTTCTTAAACTCATGACCCGGATCTGATGCATATGCCATATATCCAAGCAATTCTAGCATGCAAGAATATTTCCATCTATGCCACCACAATTGATGCATTATAAACTAGGGGTCAGCTAGCATTGAGTCAAGGCCATCCAACTCAAACTTCGTTTCTCATTTCTACTTTCTAATTCATAAAAAACAAAGTCATCTCACCATCATATTGTCTAGGAATGATGGCACAGAAGTAAAAAATCAAAACTACGACAAGATAACCTTCTCAAATGGTACATAACCAGAACTTCACCAATTTCCAAATACCAACAGAAACTTGCCCCCATGCTCTGCTGTCTCTCTTGCGATTTGTTAGGCTCAATTAGAGTCTTCCCCCTGAGTAGTATTTTTAAGAGTTAACTTCAACTTTACGTCCATAGTTGGTACTTCTAAACCTGTGATGAACATAAGTCCTTACTATATCAATATAAAAACGAAAAACTTAACAGGTTTGGGAAGAAAAACAAATACATGCTAGTGCTTATGTACCAACAGGATGATAGCAAAATAGACTCTGCCGCCCAAGCACAATTAGAATAATTCTCATCCAGGACAAGTCTACAAGACATGATCACGTTATGTCGGTTTTATTCCAGCATTACACTGAGAAATAGCAGCAATCCTCCAAAAAAACTTTTACACGAAATTGTATACGGAATATCCTGATCCATCAAAATTGACCCAAGCGTTGATATAATAGTAGTCAAAACATTTAAACCCGTACGTTTTTCTTTTTCTTTTTTCTTTTTTTTTTTTGGGAGGAGGGGGTGCTTTGAAGCTGGATTCATTTAGGCAAAATCACAAACACCTGGCGGACGTCAAGCAGTGGGGCTTCTTAAGACGAAATAGAGAAGGGACAAGCACTGGTAGTGGGAGATAATCTTGTTCTTGCAGCTGTCAATGGCTATGGAAGCTCTATACTCTCGCTCTACACCCAAGCCATCATTCGAAATTCATGGATGATCTTGTTCCATTCTTACCTCGTGGAATTTTGGACAAAACAGAGCAGTCCAAAGAGACTATCACCCTCGCCTTCTGCCTCATTGATCATCATTTCCTTTGTGGCACTCCTTTATCTCCTTGTAATTGTGCCCTAGCCTTTGATTGAGCGTGAAGCAAAACTCACGACATGCAAATAAACTCTTTGAAGAAGATGAGAGGATAGAATACCACAGTTGTAAAGGAGTTAAAATAAAATTAGGTTGTTTTAAGATCTCAATCGGCTATAAAAAAAAAATTCAAGAACTAATGGTACATTATAAAACCAAAATACCTTTTTATCTAACTTCTCCTATTTAAACGAAGAAAACATAATATACCGTCTCATTTTGTAAAACTAACATACGGATAATCCTTATATATCATCTATTCAGTCCACTCATAAAATAACTATTGAATTGACTTTCCAAGAATACGTCATTATTATAGTCATGGAAGGTATTAATCAAACACACCCCATGACATGAAGCAAGCTTGCTCTCTCATATTTTCGTGTTGATCAAGCCAAAAGATAATAATATTCATATTGAGAATTTTCGGATTTATGAGTGAGTAAGAATTAAGTCTATGCACCGAAATCCCGCAAAGAAAATTCCAAGTTGCTATCACCAAATTTTGGTCTAGTGAACTGCTCTTCTTAATATCAAAAGGGAAAGTAGAAACTATAGATTTTGTGACATCCCAGATTTTCAACCCTGTCTTCTATTGAGTAAATCGGGCATTCCATTGACGCATCTATAGGGCTATTCTCAGAGCCGATCACTCTCGAGATAACTAGGCTAGCTGGGGAATCTATTAAAGACTTTAAAGCAAATAGACTTGAGAATTTGACCAGGAATCGGTTTCTCGACCGTGCTTATCTTTAGAAGCAATTACGGCATAGTTAAAAATCGATTTGAGACTAGAGATAGGTCTGTTCGACTGAGATGTGTGGCCGATTGTGGGTGACTTCACTAAATTGGAAAATTCTCGTCGACCGACACCAATTTGATTTTACTATCATTTTGGTACCCTGTGTTCGTAATTGAATCCTCGAGATTTTCACAATAATCAAGAGTCGCCATTAAGTCGAGTGGCTTCATAGTGGTTCGAAGAAAATTGACCCGGATTATTTGCCTTAAAAAGTTATGAAAACTACCCGGTAGTTTAGGTCACGTTAAAAACATGTCGAATGAAAATTAACCGCCAATTCAAGTCCGATTTCAGAAATTAAAGTTTCTATCATGTCACAATAAATTCTAGGAGTGTCGACTCAGTCTCAGAAGATTTTCAGAGATTTCGAGATGTTTACGGAAAATCGGTTCGAATGCCACGGAAAATCAACGGAAATTCGGATAGGCCAAATTAAATGAAATTTCGACTTCCAAGCTGAGCGTTTGAGTGTTGGAGACTGGCAGAAGATGGTATGGGATTTTCCTTCGACGAAATCGAGCCTCAATTTGGGGAATTGAGTGAGGATTGAAGCTAAATTAAGTGAAATTCGGAATTATGCTTGGACAGCATTTTTTGGCTTCATTTTGGATTAGTTGTGGAAATTAAATAGGTAGAAAGTAATAGAGATTAAAAAATAAGCTTGGAGGTAAAAAGTGGGGACAAACAATTAAGGCAAAAGCTAAGATTTCAGAATTTTGGGCCCCTCCTTGGCCTCCCTCTCACGCGAGGCTTCCCCCATCCGCTCGTTATTTCTGCCTCTGCTTTCATTTCTTTTTCGTGCGAAGCAAACCCCCCATCCGATCACCCTACTCTGCCGCATGTTTGAAGATTCAACCGAAGCAGCCAGCGACCATTTTCCCCTGCAGCTCGCCCTGCTCCACTTTCATTCGGTCCACTGCAGCGTCTCCACCCTGCAGCGACGTCTCTCGAAGATCCAGCGCATGCCAGCTGCTCCTCCAGTCAACTTTGCTGCCTTTCGGATGGGTTGTTGACCTTTGCTCAGCCAGCATGCGACAGCTGCTCCCTTCGTCCGCAACGCCAGCACCACACGTCCGAGTCTCCTCCAGCAGCAGCGCGCCTGCACCATCTTTGGTCGGCCATCTCCACGGTTCTTCATCAGCCTGCGTGTCTTCAACTGAGCGACGCCAGCCTTCAACGTCGTAGAGTCCAGCTGCTTGAAGACTTTAGTGACGTCGATCGTTAATTCCATAAGCCTCAGTCCACCGAAGCAGCAAATTTCTGGCCCAGCGAAGGGACTTCTCGGCCCAGCAATCCGTTTTCTCCAGCAGCCGTGAATTCCAGTCAGCCCACAGTTGGGCCCTCCTTCAGCCCACATGATAGCAGCTCCTTTGGGCCAAGTCTTCAGCCCAATTCAGCAAGGCCCAATTTCCAGCAAACCACTTGAAGCCTTCATCAATTCAGCCCATGATCAGCCCATTGAAGACCAGACCCATAAATTGAGTCTTCAGCCCCTCTCGAAGCCCATTTTGCAGCCCAAGCCCGTGCAAGTCGGCCCAAGCTCAGGCCCAAGTTCGGCCCAAACTCAGCTTTTTCTGTGGGCCTGCAAGTCTTGTAAGCCCGGCCCAAGTGTCCGCTGACACCGCCGAAAGTTTGGATTTCGGCCGCCGTCGCGTCGCCGTTGCGGTGATCTGGTCTTCGTTTTGCTCAAGTGAGTAATCTCACTAATCCTTGCTTAGAAGACTAATTATGCTTAAGGATTGATTAGATTTAATTAAGTGCAATTAGGTGGTTAGATTAGAATGGATTAGTGATTATTAGTTAATTGCATTGCATATTAGCTAGGTGTTTAGTGTACTTAGCTAGAGAACTGCCTATACTATTTATTGAATGCATCTCGGGATTTTTCCCGACCCTTATCGGGCTTCAATTAGGCATTATGGGCTTAAATTGGATTTTTAGTAATTAATTATTAATTTCCGAAATTAATTAATTAATTAATTATTTTCCAGAAATTAGGCTAGGATAGTCAACGACTGGAATTTCGTGCTGATTGTAGTGGTGCTCTCTGTTTATTTAATTGAGTACCTGGTTGTGCAAATTGAGTGCAAATAGTAGTTGTGGGTATTTATTTCAAAAATTGAATAACTTTGGTAATTGAGTGGAAAATTACCGGGCGTCGGTCTACAGCGTCAAAAATCTATTTTTGTACTACTGAAAGGAGTAGGTGAATAAAAAGAAAATTATTGTATTTTGATTAAGGTCGACCATGAGCCCACACACGTGTACTTTTATCAAATATGATGAAAATGGTAAAATTGATTGTCTTCGGAATAAAAAATACTATAACAGCTCGATGATTCGTATGTCATCTGGAGAATTGACGTTATAAAATTATAGCTCGATGACTCTCATGTCATTTTGAGAAAAATTTGCTTGTATACTGGCTCGACGACCTTATAGGTTATCTTGGAGAATGGACGGTATTAAATGTCGGCTCGGTGATTCTATAGATCATCTTGGAGAATAGACGACATGCCATAACGGCTCGGTGACTTAACATGTCATCTTGGAAAATGTACGTTATGATGAATATACTCGGTGACTCTATATGTCATCTCAGAGAATGAATATATAATATACTAACTTGGTAACTCAATAGGTTATTTTGGAGAATGAATAGTATGTTATAGTGACTCGGTGACTTAGTGTGTCATCTCGGAGAATGAATCGTATAATATACTGGCTTGGTAACCTGATGGGTTATTTTAGAGAATGGACAGTATTGATTGAAATGACCGATGAATGGTCCGATTGACATGTAATCAACTAGGTCGATTGATCGAGATATCGATCTGTGATGTGACTGCTTGGGTGCCTATTGAACTGTGCTAATATGCAGGTGGAATATGAGGCCAAGGTAAGTCCTCTGACCCGTGTGTGCATAGGCAGCCCGAATAGTGTATTGGTTTCCTAATTGAGTCTTAGTGGGGTAAAACTTACTGAGACGTAGTCTCATCCCGGTTGTGGGATAACATTTCAGGCTTGTAGATGAGCCTATGGAGGAGGAACCATAAGAATACGATGAGCCGGAAAAAGATGAAGAGCTTGAAGGATGTGAGCTTAGTGAAGAAGAGTCAGAAGAGGATCAAGATGATCCTAATTAAGGCCCGGATGAGGACTAAAATCCCATCTTGTCTTGTCAGACCTTGTCTACATGTAAATAGATGTTAGATCAAACTTATGTATATAGTATTGTAGAATACTATGATATGTTTGTAAAAATGTGTGGTTGTGAATTTTCAGTATGAAAAATATGGCCTTGCTTTTCTATCCTATCGTCTTATTGTCTGGGGATTTATAACTGCTTCCGCATGTGCTATTAATAATGAAAGGGGTCGGCGATACTTAGTCTTGAGATATCGCATTCTAAAATCGACCAATTAGAAGGATGTGTGCATGCCCGAGGATCGAGGCGTGACAGATTTTGAATTGGAATTTAGCAAGCAGACATGTAACAAGTTCTTCTAGAGCCAGCTCAATTTTAGCTATATGACATTGTTGTAGCAAATTCGCTCAATGTCAGTTGATCAGACTGTCAAGCAATTGGAAAAACAAATTACCAGCTTACTTTTTGATTCTAGCTTGGCTCTAAAGTGATTAAACTATCCACAAACAGTTTTGCCAAAGATGGCTTTGATGGTGTGCGTGTGTGTGTGCTAGCTCCCGGAAGCAATGGATGAAATGGTTTGATGGAAATTGATCAAAATGACAGGAACAGCAAATTGCTCAGAGGTTAAAGTGGAAGTACCATGAATTATTTAGAGGTGCAATGCAGAAGGAAATCAAAGCAAAGAACACTAAACTCAAAGGAACGAGCCAAACAAAATTGGCTGAAAAGAAGATTACTAGGACATTAACATTCCTAGAATTGAAATAAGTCACGGTTTGTACAAATGATGCTCGATTGGAGACATCGAGATCAACGTTACAACAATACTCAAAGGGAAATCAGCAGTAATTTTGGCAATATTCCGGCATAATTTCAACAAATCTTTTTCCTCTGCATATCTTTTATTCATAAGTCTTAAATTCCCTTTGATTATTACTAGGTCGATGTCTATTTCTTAACTTAACTTCTTTTTTATATCCCTGATTTCTTAACTTACTTGCTTTCATATATCCACAATTTCTCAACTTAACTAAACTTCCGATCCATGAGCATTTCTTGTACCGTTCCTGTTTATTTTGAATTTAAATTAGGTTGAGGACTCTCTTTCTCGAGCTTTGGTGGAATGGTCTTTTAGGAGCATCAAAACGACATTGAACTTGATATAGCTTGGCTGTGATTTATTCACCACCAATGTATAGTGACTTACCGTTATACCATACGACAATTCAGTCACACAACCAAAAGAGACAAAGTAAACCGAAGCACCGAGGGAAAGAGAACTCTTTGCCATCAAAGGATGAAGCATCAAAATTGAGAATATATGATCAGCATGTTGAACAAGAACATCCAGATCACTCTATGCAATCTCAGATTGATTGATGATGAAGACAAATTCCTCATTATCATCTCTAAGGCAAAACGTCGAACGGGTGGTGATCAGGTGTTCTACAAATAGGAATTCCTATCAATGGGCGAGAAATATAACATGAGCAATTTGAGATAACAATTCGAAGCTCTTGGCAAAAGGCAAACACAGACCAATCGTATGATCGACTCTCAATGAATCAATCGCGTCCTACCTTGGGGGCGATCCGATCCGAACGGTTACCTGCTAATAAATGAAGACACTGAAAGGCTTGGAGAATCTCACGAAGACGAAGCTAAGGCGATGAATCATTTTAGCGACGAAATTGCTTGACGAAGATATTCAGCTACAATTGGCTTCGGCCGTGGGCGTGGACACTGGATTCAGTCCAGAGCGCTCAAGATGAGAGGGGAAGATATTTTTCTCGGTCTGTGCGTGTGCATTCTTGCTTCGCTCGGTTCCTCAGCTCTCCCGCACGCACCAAGCGAGGGAGAAAGAGCACGAGAGAAGTTCGATGGGTGGTGATTGAGCGTCCGTTCTCTGCTCCGTCACGGCCGAGGTTGCGGTGACCAGTGAGGGAGATTTGACGGCGGTTGTCACCGATCGGAGATGGTACAGACAATCGATTGATGGTGATGGAGCCGTAAGGAAGTGGCATCCTCAATCGCATTCTTTCATGTTGTGTTGTTGTGTTTTTCACCAACTATTTATTTCCATGATTTAATAATTTAAATATTACGAAATAACATAATTTTGACCATTATGTAACAACATAATTTAAATTAGTCACATGACATCACGTATAACTTTTACGGTAGATTTGATTATATAATTCTTTCGTTTGTTTAAGATCACATATATTTCAAACAAAGTAAGCATGTAAAAGCATTTCAAATGATTTTTAATTACTAGAACATTGTATAAATTTCTCAAAATTTCTATCATTTAGTATTAAATGCTAAAAAATTTAGGATTTAAAGCTAAAGCACAATAAAACAAGACAAGAAGTATAGCAAAATGGTACTGTCATGTTTATTACATGCAAATAATATATATACTTTGTCCAACTTTCAAAATATCAATTTCTTATGTACATGCAGCATCATGATATTTGTTAGTATGTAAAATTTTTAACCTCTTTTATAAGGTAAGACAATAAAAAGTAGAGAATTCTTTTGTATTCATATTTAAAAGATAAGATGTTAATCGCTAACCTGCGAATCATCTTCATTATCTCAAGTTATGATTTCGTCCATCTATAGTTATGTACGAGCATAGTGTATTTTAATATATGCATGGGGTATCTATATATATATATATATACTTGGCAAAAGCTCGAGATGGAAAAGCTCATTGGGTTTGCTCGACTAACAATACGAATATCATTTTCTTTTTGGAATGGTTCTTCAATCAAATGATTTTTTTAACAAAAGCAAAAAAAGAAACACTATCATTAAGGCGAGAAACTAGCCCAATAGAGAGGGAGGGATTTTACCCGCTCCCATTGGGCCAAAAAAGGAAAAAAAAAAAGAAATTGTAAAAAAAAAAAAAGATACACTCGCAATCCTTATCCACGCACATACTATCAATCACTCACACACATTCACCCAAACCCTAATACAAATAACTTGAAAATTACTCCGAATATTTTCGCAAAACCTTTGCTTTACCTCCCGCAACACCCCCATGCTGAAGACACATGAGCCAGGCATGATGCCCCTCTTCTAATATCTTGAGTCTCTCCCTCCATGCATATCTTCGAGTCTCTTGCACCAATCCTCCCATTTGCTCCCCTCATAGTACAGTGGATCCTCCCCATCCTCAGGGAGTGACAAATCCTCCCATTCGCTCCACGCATGCTGTGGATCCTCCCCATCCTCAAAGAGTGAAGCCGGATCCATTAAGCAATTCTTTTCAATCTCAACCTTCAAACCATCTTCTAGAGGATTGGATTGCAACACATATCCCAACTTTTTAACAATTGCACCCGTTACTCTAATATTAAGGCTAAAGATCGAATAACTCTCGTCAAATTGACCAAAGTCGACTGCTCCCTCCAATAATCCCCACAGCGCATTTGTTCTGAAAAATTGAAACCACACGTGATCCGTATAAAATAAACCGAGAGTTCCGGATACCTCATTCTGCTTTTGGCCGTTCACATGTGGTACGATGTCGAAAGATACTTCCTTTTCTCCATCTTCTACATCAAAGACAACACAGAGAAAAAATCCTACAAAGTTGTTGTACAAGTCTTGCGAAGCCTTGAAAGATATAGTACTGCCTTCAACACAGACGAACCCCTTTGGTATCTCTCTTCCGGGGCTAACATTCCCATAACGACACCAAAGGCTGGAATAGCAATGCCTCTGTTATATGTGTAAATTATTAGAAGTATCCAAGTTTGTAATTAGTTCAAGAAAAAGAGTTTGATTTGTGCATATTACTAGTAATTCAACTAAAGCAAGAGTTCTGTAATAATTAGACATATTGATCGTTGCTTATGTTGGAAATCATTCCCTTGCAAGCGCTACCCACCCCTAATGTTAGATTGAATCTTCCTAAATGCAGCTCATACAATACAAGTGTAATATATAGGAAGTGAAAAATTGATGGAAAATAGAACAGCATATCCAAGAAATTAATCATCCTCATTATACCCCATTGTCTAATGTTCATTATTACGAGTTCACTTTGGAGATCACTGATTCTTCAGTACAAACTGTCCTAATTGAACTCCTACTTACGTGCAACAAATTTAACATTATTAAAATATTTAAAAAAAAAAATTCTACTTGCACTCAAACTAACGAAAAATTGGAAAGGAAAATCTAATGCATGCCCTCTCCACAGACTAGCCTCATCCAACCACTTACCCTTTTATGTCTGCTCTAACTTTATATAAAAGGAGAATCTCAAATGCAATACTCTCTATTAATAAAATTAAATCACACTGTCCAAGTAATTTGCATGTGGCTAGCCAGGCATGTAATACGACGGTCCCCTATCATAATAGCAACAAACACCTAAGAGTGAAAAAGGTCTCATGTCGAATTATTGAATTATTATAGTTGTGCAGTTTTATCTTAGTCCATAGAGTTGATCTAGTACTATTATTGGTGTGAGTTGTTATGATCAACCGTAATATCAAGAACCACGTGTCCATTTGTTCGTTAGATTTTCTAAGATTTCAACCGTATTTTAAAATACAGGAATTACAAACATCAGGTCTTCATCATTGTATCAAGTTGAGATTTTGTTAAGCTTTATACACATGCAGAATCACTTTATATTAAATTTGTTTGTTTGTCTAGAATTTACAATTTTGCATTACATGCACCCAATGTACACCGTATCAACACATGCATATACACACACACACATTGGGAGAAGGGGGAGAGAGAGAGAGAGAGAGAGAGAGAGAGAGAGAGAGAGAGAGAGAGAGAGAGATACCTCGATTGACGAATCAACTATGTTCAATCCTTTTTCCTTTGTGCTCATTGGATTATCTTCATGCGAAACCTCATACAATAAAGCTGGATCTAGCAACTGATCGCCTTGAAGCAAAACCTCTGAATCATTCTCTAGTGGCTTGCATATTAGTCGAAATCCACACTTCTTCACAAGTAGTTTGTGATAATTGCACGCTCTAATGCTAATGCGAAAATGAGTCCGATCATTTGGACCAAAATGGTATACTGTCCACAAATCCTTTAATTCCATATACTCCAACCACGCATTATCCGAATCAAAGAACTTCAAATGCCTTCTATGTATTGTGGCTTTGCAATTGACGGATCCTATAACCTCGAATGCAATACTCTCACGTGCCCTATGCAACACTTGAAATACAACACAAAAAGCTACTCCTAGGATCTTTTCATATAAGTCCTTTGAAGCCACGAAAGATATATAGCCCTCTTTATTGGGTAGCAACCACTTTGGCATCTCTCCTCTAGGTAGAAAAACTCGATGATTTGGTTTGCAATGAAATTCCTGTCATTGATGTAGACTGTTAGATAGTTTTTTTTTATTATTTAAAATTGGCACCTAGAAGGAGGAGTATGAATGAGTTAAGTGGCAATCATAAAGTTTTATATATAGTTAGCAATAGAAATACAAAGATTTTTTTTTTGTACTTAATTGGTGGAAACATGACATGTATTGTTGTATATTTTGTAACCAGATGAACATGTGTTATTGAAGTTTTTCATTGGACGGTCCTTGTAATTTAACAGCGAACTAGAGTTCTATAAATAAAGAGAATATCATTTGCATTGTCTTACATCAACCTTCACTATATTTCTGCACAATCACTTTTTATATGTTTCCTTTTTTTTTTTAATTATCCCACAATTCCGGGATTTTTAGCCTTTTGCAATGCACAAACACCCAATGCAAGAATTAATGTACCCTACTCCATATCAATGCAAGAGAGAGAGAGAGAGAGAGAGAGAGAGAGAGAGAGAGAGAGAGAGAGAGAGAGAGAGAGAGAGAACCTAACCTCAGGCATGACCTCAAGGAGTGAAAAATCCGGGACAAATCCTTCCATTTGCCATCTTCTCCATGCATACTGTGGATCCTCCATATTCTCAAAGAGTGAAACCGGATTCATGAAGCAATTCTTTTCAATCTCAACCTTCAAAGCATCCTCTAGAGGATTGGATTGCAACACATATCCCAACTTTTTAACGGTTGCACCCGTTACTCTAATATTAAGGCTAAATATCGGATAACTCTTGTCAAATTGACCAAAGTCAACTGCTCCCTCCAATAATCCCCATAGTGCATTTGTTCTGAAAAATTGAAACCACACGTGATCCATATAAAATGAACCGAGAGTTCCCGATACCTCATTCTGCTTTTGGCCGTTGACACGTGGTACGATGTCAAAAGATACTTCCTTTTCTCCATCTTCTACATCAAAGACAACACAGAGAAAAAATCCTATGAAGTTGTTGTACAAGTCTTGCGAAGCCTTGAAAGATATAGTACTGCCTTCAACACAGATGAACCCCTTTGGCATCTCTCTTCCGGGGCTAACATTCCCATAATGACACCAAAGGCTGGAATAGCGATGCCTCTGTTATATGTGTAAATTATTAGAAGTATCCAAGTTTGTAATTAGTTCAAGAAAAAGAGTTTGATTTGTGCATATTACTAGTAATTCAACTAAAGCAAGAGTTCTTTAATAATTAGACATATTCATCATTGCTTATGTTGAAAATCATTCCCCTGCAAGTGCTACCCACTCCTAATGTTAGATTGAATCACCCTGAACGCAGCTCATACAATACAAGTGTAATATATAGGAAGTGAAAAATTGATGGAAAATAGAACAGCATATCCAAGAAATTAATCGTCCTTGTCAGACCCCATTGTCTAATGTTCATTATTACGAGTTCACTTTGGAGATCACTGATTCTTCGGTACAAACTGTCCTAATTGAACTCCTACTTACGTGCAACAAATTTAACATTATTAAAATAAATTTTTTTTAAAAAATCTACTTGCACTCAAACTAACGGAAAATTGGAAAGGAAAATCTAATGCATGCCCTCTCCATAGACCAGCCTCATTCAACCACTTACCTCTTTTATGTTTGCTCTAACTTTATATAAAAGGAGAATCTCAAATGCAATACTCTCTATTAATAAAATTAAATCACACTGTCCAAGTAATCCGCATGTGGCTAGCTAGGCATGTAATACGACGGTCCCCTATCATGATAGCAACAAACACCTAAGAGTGAGAAGGGTCTCATGTCGAATTATTGAATTATTATAGTTGTGCAGTTTTATGTTACTCCGTAGAGTTGATCTAGTACTATTATTGGTGTTAGTTGTTATGATCAACCAAAACATCAAGAACCACGTGTCCATTTGTTTGTTAAATTTTCTAAGATTTCAACCGTATTTTTCAATACAGGAATTATGAACATCGGGTCTTCATCATTGTATCAAGTTGAGATTTTGTTAACGCGTGCAGAATCACTTTATATTAAATTTGTTTGTTTGTCTAGAATTTAAAGTTTTGCATTACATGCACCCAATGTACACCGTATCAACACATGCATATACACACACACATTGGGAGAAGGGGGAGGGGGGCGGAGAGAGAGAGAGAGAGAGAGAGAGAGAGAGAGAGAGAGAGAGAGAGACCTCGATTGACGAATCAACCATGTTCAATCCTTTTTCCTTTGTGCTCATTGGATTATCTTCATGTGAAACCTCGTACAATAAAGCTGGATCTAGCAATTGATCGTCTTGAAGCAAAACCTCTGAATCATTCTCTAGTGGCTTGCATATTAGTCGAAATCCACACTTCTTCACAAGTAGTTCGTGATAATTGCATACTCTAATGCTAATGCAAAAATGAGTTCGTTCATTTGGACCAAAATGCTCTACTGTTCACAAATCCTTTAATTCCATATACTCCAGCCACACATTATCCAAATCAAAGAACTTCAAATGCCTTTTGTGTATTGCGGCTTTGCAATTAACAGATCCTATAACCTCGAATGCAATACTCTCACGTGACCTATGCAACACTTGAAATACAACACAATAAGCTACTCCTAGGATCTTTTCATATAAGTCCTTTGAAGTCACAAAAGATATATAACCCTCTTTATTGGGTAGCAACCACTTTGGCATCTCTCCTCTAGGTAGAAAAACTCGATGATTTGGTTGGCAATGAAATTCCTGTCATAGATGTAGACTGTTAGATAGTTTTTTTAAAAATAAAAAATAAAAAATTGGCACCTAGAAGGAGGAGTATGAATGAGTTAAGTGGCAACCCTAGAGTTTTATATATAGTTAGCAATAGAAATACAATTTTTTTTTTGTACTTAATTGGTGGAAACATAACATGTATTGTTGAATATTTTGTAACCGAATAAACATGTGTTATTGAAGTTTTTCATTGGGCGGTCCTTGTAATTTAACAGCGAACTAGAGTTCTATAAAAAAAGAGAATATCCTTTGCATTGTCGTACATCAACCTCCACTATATGTCTGCACAATCACTTTTTATATGTTTCCTTTTTTTTTTTTAATTAGCTCACCATTCTAGGATTTTTAGCCTTTTGCAATGCACAAACACCCGATGCAAGCCATAATGTACCCTACTCCATATAAATGCAAGAGAGATAGAGAGAGAGAGTCTAACCTCAGGCATGACCTCAAGGAGTGAAAAATCTAGGACAAATCCTTCCATCTGCCATCTTCTCCACGCATATTGTGGATCCTCCCTATTCTCAAAGAGTGAAGCCAAATTCATGAAGCAATTTTTTTCAATCTCAACCTTCAAAGCATCCTCTAGAGGATTGGATTGCAACACATATCCCAACTTTTTAACTGTTGCACCCGTTACTCTAATATTAAGGCTAAATATCGGATAACTCTCGTCAAATTGACCAAAGTCAACTGCTCCCTCCAATAATCCCCACAGCGCATTTGTTCTAAAAAATTGAAACCACACGTGATCCGTATCAAATGAACCGAGAGTTCCCGATACCTCATTCCGCTTTTGGCCGTTGACACATGGTACGATGTCAAAAGATACTTCTTTTTCTCCATCTTCTACATCAAAGACAACACAAAGAAAAAATCCTACGAAGTTGTTGTACAAGTCTTGCGAAGCCTTGAAAGATATAGTACTGCCTTCAACATGGACGAACCCCTTTGGCATCTCTCTTCCGGGGCTAACATTCCCATAATGACACCAAAGGCTAGAATAGCGATACCTCTGTTATATGTGTAAATTATTAGAAGTATCCAATTTGTAATTAGTTCAAGAAAAAGAGTTTGATTTGTGCATATTACTAGTAATTCAACTAAAGCAAGAGTTCTATAATAATTAGACATATTGATCGTTGCTTATGTTGGAAATCATTTCCCTGCAAGAGCTACCCACCCCTAATGTTAGATTGAATCACCCTAAACGCAGCTCATACAATACAAGTGTAATTTATAGGAAATGAAAAATTGATGGAAAATAGAATAGCATATCCAAGAAATTAATCGTCCTCGTCAGACCCATTGTCTAATGTTCATTGTTACAAGTTCACTTTGGAGATCACTAATTCTTCATTACAAACTGTCCTAATTGAACTCCTACTTACGTGCAACAAATTTAACATTATTAAAAAAAATTAAAAAAAAAAAACTTCTACTTGCACTCAAACTAACGAAAAATTGGAAAGGAAAATCTAATGCATGCCCTCTCCACAGACTAGCCTCATCCAACCACTTGCCCCTTTTATGTATGCTCTAACTTTATATAAAAGGAGAATCTCAAATGCAATACTCTCTATTACTAAAATTAAATCACACTGTCCAAGTAATCCACATGTGGCTAGCCAGGCATGTAGTACGACGGTCCCCTATCATAATAGCAACAACACCTAAGAGTGAAAAAGGTCTCATATCGAATTATTGAATTATTATAGTTGTGCAGTTTTATCTTAGTCCGTAGAGTTGATCTAGAACTATTATTGGTGTCAGTTGTTATGATCAACCATAACATCAAGAACCACGTGTTCATTTGCTTGTTAGATTTTCTAAGATTTCAACCATATTTTTCAATACAGGAATTACGAACATTGGGTCTTCATCATTGCATCAAGTTGAGATTTTGTTAAGCTTTATACTGATGCAGAATCGCTTTATATTAAATTTGTTTATTTGTCTAGAATTTACAATTTTGCATTACATACACTCAATGTACACTGTATCAACACATGCATATACACACGGATATACACACGCACACATTGGGAGAAGGGTGGGGGGGGGGGGGGAGAGAGATACCTCGATTGACGAATCAAATATGTTCAATCCTTTTTCTTTTGTGCTCATAGGATTTTCTTCATGCGAAACCTCATAAAATAAAGCTGGATCTAGCAATTGATTGCCTTGAAGCAAAACCTCTGAATCATTCTCTAGTGGCTTGCATACTAGTCGGAATCCACACTTCTTCACAAGTAGTTTGTGATAATCGCATACTCTAATGCTAATGCGGAAATGAGTCAGGCCATTTGGACCAAAATGGTCTACTATCCACAGATCCTTTAATTCCATATACTCCAGCCACACATGATCCAAATCAGAGAACTTGAAATACCTGCTGTGTATTGCAGCTTTGCAATTAACAGATCCTATAACCTCAAATTCAGTACTCCCATACAACTTTGCTTCTTCTTGATATACAACACAAAAAGCTACTCCTAGGATCTTTTCATATAAGTCCTTTGAAGCCACAAAAGATATACAACCCTCTTTATTGGACAGGAACCACTTTGGCATCTCTCCTCCAGGTAGAACAACTCGATGATTTGGTTGGCAATGAAATTTCTGTGATAGATGTAGACTGTTAGATAGTTTTTTTTTTTTTAAAAAAAATTGGCACCTAAAAAGAGGAGTATGAATAAGTTAAGTGGCAATCCTAGAATTTTTATATATAGTTAGCAATAGCAATACAAAGATTTTTTTGTACTTAATTGGTTGAAATAGGACATGTATTGTTGAATATTTTGTAACCGGATGAACATGTGTTATTGAAGTTTTTCATTGGGTGGTCCTTGTAATTTAACAGCAAACTAGAGTTCTATAAATAAAGAGAATATCATTTGCATTGTCTTACAGCAACCTCCACTCTATGTTAGCACAATCACTTTCTATATGTTTGCTCTCTTTTTCTTTTTTTTCAATCAGTCCACCATTTCGACATTTTTAGCCTTTTGCAATGCATGAACACCCAATGCAAGCCACAATGTACCCTACTCGATATTAATGCAAGAAGGAGAGAGAGAGAGAGAGAGAGAGAGAGAGAGAGAGAGAGAGAGAGACTAACCTCAGGCATGAACAAATCATTAACGGGGAACCCATTACGGACTAGCTCCCGATCCCAACTTAAATATAAGTCAACATCCCCAACATTACATATGTTGGAGGGAATTCTAGTTAGAGATTTGCAATTATTTGCCTTTAATCTTCTCAATTTCCTCGGAATCTTGGGGATCTCCTGTAGTTGTTGGCAATTCGAAACCTCCAATTCTTCCAAGTCAAAGTCCCCAACGTCACATATGTTGGAGAGAATTCTAGTTAGAGATTTGCAATTATTTGCCTTTAGACTTCTCAATTTCCCCGGAATCTTGGGGATCTCTTGTAGTTGTGAGCAACCACAAAGTTGCAGGACTTTAAGATTTTGCAACTTGTAAATGCTAGATGGAAGGATTACGAGTTTCTTGCAATAAAATAAACTAATGTCCTCGAGAGAGACAAGATTTCCTATTGATGTAGGAAGTTCTTCAATTGAAGTCCACCCTAGAAGAACTTCTCGCAAGCTTTCGTTCTTGTTCAGAATATCAAGGAATCTTTGCAATTTAAAGCAATATTCTAAATTCAACTTCTGTAACTTACAGTGATTTGCAATTGAATTGTGGACATGTTTCAAGTTTTTGCACCTAGAGAGATTCAATTCCTCGAGATTTGGAATACAAGAGACATCCGGCATATAAACCAATGACCGGCATTTACCAAAGTTAATAAACTTCAATTTTTCAAAGTCCTGCAAGAACAATAAACCAACTTGCATAGACATTCCAGAATTATCAAAGAAAAAAAGTGAGATATACATTCATTTCAAAATTTGGCTGTGATTTTGAAATAAAAATTACTTGATCATAATCCAAGCCATATGTTATCAAAATTCACTAGATCATATGGTTTACATAAAGCACACCCTCTCACTTTATGAATATGAGTCCAGTAAGTAATTCTTGTAAATTCACCAACGCTCGTAATTTCACTACGCGCTAGAATGGTGTGGCCAGTTCCACTACGTATACGTGCAGAAACAATACTTGTGATTTAGAGAGAAAGATTGTGTAACCTCAAGTGGGAGCACATGAGCCAAAATCATTCCTTTGCCAACTGATTCATCACATGCATTTAAGTTAACATCTGGAATCTTATGTAGAGATTCACAACCACCCGCTTGCAGATCCTGCAAAGGCAGTGGAAGGTTGGGAATCTCTTCTATTCATCACTTGTTAAGAAGTGGTGATTGGTTGATCGTTTTTTTTTTTTTATAAAGAAAACATATTGTGTATGCCTAATTGGTCATAACCATAACAAAAATGTGAAAAATAATAGAGCCCGAACCGTCTTGCATAGTTTTTTGCTTTGAGCTAGATATATGTTGTAGTGTAAGAGCTCAAAGTTTACTATATCATAATAAACACAACCACCACATATATACCTTGCATTTGTATACATAAATAAAAAAATGTAGATGCATCGATAGACTTTGACATCTCGATCTAGTGGATTTCATGTGTGATTTATTAAACCTCTATGGTGCATGTCCAACATGGTAAGTCTTTTTGCGCCTTCTTTTGATTAAGCTTTAACTACTTTATTCTTGAGATGCCTTTATCAATGAGTTGTCATTCCATAATGATTTGGATATTTTTGATACAACAAATTTTCAATGAATTTCCTAAAATTATAGCACATCATTCCAAAGAAGAAAAGAATATTAAATGAAAGGGAGTCTAAGGAATGAGATTTGACATGTCATATCTGAATTTGTATTTGAAGGCTTATCTCTTGAAAGATAAAGGTGGTAAGTGTTTATATAGGGCAAGTCAAGAATGTCAATTAAACTTCATAAATTGAGACAAACCTAATCAACACTTTCCCTTGCAGATGCGCATTGTGAATGGAAATGTTGCTATTAGTAGGAAGGGGATTACCGGACAATTTTTAAATGGGAAACAATTTGAAAATGATCGTCATGGAGCCTCGATGGTTTACATGTTATTGAGTTTCATATTAGTGAATTGTGCGCCTAGATGGTATTCCAAAAACATCCCCCTTCCAATAGTGATGTGAAATTTGTATGTCACTTTTGGCATTTCTTATGGTGAAAAGAGGGGACTCCACCTTAGTTCAATTCTGCTAGCCATCCTCAAACCGATAGAAAAGCTGAGGCTGTTAATAGAATTTTGGCCAATTTATTAAGTAGTTTTATTGGAAAACATTTTAAACAATGAGAGTTGTTATTGTTTCAAGGTGAATTTGCTAATGATAATTCGATGAGTCAAACTACTGGAAAATAGCAATTTGAAGTTGTGTACCGAAAACATCTTTGAAGTTCTTTGGATCTTACGCCACTGCCCACTAAATGCCAATTTAGTGGATATTCTGAAGAAAGAGCTAAGGAAATCAGACGGTTACAAAAGTGAGCTTCGTGCAGAGTATGTAATTTAATCTATCTTTGTATCATGAAGACCAGGAGCTTCATGAGGTTGGCCTTGAGGACAAGTCTTTTTCAAAAGAGGGAGATTGACATTGGAAGTACTTCGAATCCGTATCAAAAGATTTCAAGATCCTCTCTTGTGATTTGAATAGTGGAGAAATAATATATTTTCTTGATATGTAAGTTTCTTTATAATATATTTAGGAATGCTTTGATCTCGATCAAAATTTTGATTATATTGTTGCAGATTTGAATTTCGTAAATTAGGTAGGTTGTTTTTACTTAATCGGAGGTTATTAAAAGGTATCTTAGGCTACTGGCTATAAACACCATCTTGGTCCCTCATTGTAAACACAGCATTATTAAATGAAGTTTTATTCCTGGGTGTTGTCCTTTATAAATTTTCCTTCGTCTGTCTGTCTGCTCTTTAGTGGATTCCTAGTGTCCACGAGCGATCAAGAGAGTGTTGAGACCTTCGAGTGGCGTACAAAAGTGGTGATTCGGCTGAGAAAGGCCTAGATTATCCAGTCTCGTCCTTCCTATTCATTGTGATGTTTTCCACCACACTAAGATAAAAAAAAAAAAATACCCTTTTTTTATTTGCTCGTTCAACACAATCCGAAGTCCGTGGGACTAACAAGCATGACAGGAAAATTAAAAGACAATGATTTCATGCGTTTTGTAAAAACGGTGACGGCTTCTGAAAATATTTTTTAAGAATTCATTTTTCAGAAAAATAATAATATTTACGATATTGACTGAAACCTGAAGATAAATTAGAAAATATTTTTCACTATTTGGTTTGGGTACTCCTTTAAAAAATATTATTTCTTTTTTATTTTATTCTTTTCTTTTATTCTTTCAAACAATTAAATTAAATTTTATTTTATTTTTCCTTATTCTTTGGCTGAATGCTAGGCCACGCAAGCTTGAGCCTCGCCAACCTCCAGCGAGCTCATCCCTCGCCTATGTTCAGTCACCAGTCATTACTGTGCCTCTTTATAAACATAGTACTATAATTGATATTTGAAAATCGAGTGAAACCACCAAATTAGAAGCACTTAATGGGAAACATGTGAGAGTTTAATTAAACTTATTAACTTACGCATTTCTCTGTGGATAAAATGTTTGCAAAATAAGTAATTGACACATTTTCGTGAAGAAACAAAATTGATATCCTGTAGAAGGTCCTCTTGGCTTTGTATACTATGCATATAAATATAACTACAAATACATAATACATGTATAACCTTGGAATAGATTTAGATTTAAGTATATTTAAATTAGCGAAGTGAGCCTATTACTGACTTCTCTCTACAAAAACCCTTTTAGTCAAGCGTCAAAGACGTTGCGCACTTATAGAGTGCATACTTCAGCTGGCTTCGAAGTGCCAGATGAAGAGCACTAACACCTCCGCAGAGGAAGTCTTTTCTATGGAGTCGTACTCCACATTCTTCTTTTTATTTAAGCAGGAGAAAGAATTGGATTATCAATCTATTTCCCCTTCTGCTCTACTGCTAGGCTAGAGGACACCCAACAAGGGGATGTGAAGAATCGCTTCCATCCCGTTTTTCGTTACCTCTCGAAGAAATAGAGTAAGGGCTTTAATGGATGGCTCGACTGAGAAAAAAAAAAAAAAGACGGGAAAGAGGAGAGACTTTTAGGTAAAATTTTCCAACATTTTGAAAATGAATTTATTATCCATAAAGATAAAGAAAGCTTTCTTTTAGTTCCGCTTCTTCCTCCCTCCAAAGATAAAGAAATATTAGTTAGGAATGGCTGATTATGTTAGTCCGACCAAAAAAAGAAAGGACTTTTCAGCCACTATTATAGAATTATCAAGCTTGTACCAACCTATGTAAAGACTAGCATCCGATACAGATCCCTTACTACACATTTTCTATGTTTCTTTTCATCATCCGCTCCATGCAATCGGAGAGGGGACAATGGGAGTTTCAGTCAAAAGCATTTAGCGTGCACCCACTTCAATGGTCAAGCAAATATGCAAGAAAAATCTATTTCTCTTTACAAGCGCAATTTCCAAAAGAGTGTAGTCGGCTCGCCTCTACTGTATGAGGTAGAACCTTTAATAACATTTTCAAAATCTATCCTTTCAAAAACATAAAATTAAATCCTTCCTTGATGTATATTGAAAATTCAAGCACAATCATCATTCATTCTTTAAATTATATCACCAATTACTTTTTGCCCCAATTTTCGGTACTCAAAGGTTACCGATTCATTAAGTTCACTGTTCTTATAATTTTCAGTACTCAATATCTTGAAAATAAGTTTGGACTTTTTTCTTGAATATTTTGGTTCGAAGCAAAATCAAGATTCGCATAAGGGAAGTGTTTAATACTCCCCTATAACGGAAAGATTCCACTTATGTTGGTTCATGGAGTAGATCGAGATCATGTATATAAGGCTTTAATCAAATGTGTACAATTTAATAGATGTAGATTTTTCTTAAGCACATTAACAAGCATCGTCAGAGTTATTAATTGTTGCATTCAAAGTTTTCAATAATACATTTGCATATTCATATTCATATGCATATAAAAATGGATTTGTAAAATATAAGGAAATAAAGACTATGCATTTAAATACTCACCTTAAATTGCGTTAGTTGGACTTGATCTTGGACGTTGCTTCGACTCAGATCAAGTCCAACTAACTTCTTTGGACCTGAGGAAAATTTTGGAATCCAAGGAGGACATTGAGGCCATTCAAAATATCTCAATTCATTAGGAAGACACATAGGACCTTGGAAAGAGTTGTGCACATTAATCATGATGAGCACCCTCAACCCTGTCATGTTTCTTAAAGCACTTGGGCCTATGTATAATGATTTTGTCCGGGGTAAACACAAAACTATGGCTTTTACTACATTCGTCCCCTGCATTTATAAATATCGTATTGCAATTAAAATAAAATAAAAAAATCATAGGATAAAGGAGTAAAATCAGTATCTAAACCAACAAATCTCACCATATCCTTTGACAGAACATCACGAACATCATCATAAAGCCATAACCTACTACGCCTTCCAGGATCATCACGACATTCTTTTTTAACAATATCCACGCCCATCAACTGAATTAAGTCATGCATTTGTAGTTCCCCCCACTCTTCATATATCAAAGACTTCCCTATAAGAACATTTACTCCAATAGTTGTGGAAAAGTCGTAACAATCAAGAACCTTCACAATGTCCCGTTTAGATCTTCCCTTGAAGAGACATGCAATATCAAGGAAGATCTCCTTTTCTTCATCCTCTAGTCTATCATAACTTAGCCTAAGAACTTCATTGATGGTTCTGTTAGGACTTTTGGCAAGTTTGTTCAATGCACTTTCCCACTCAAGTTCTTCTCTACCACATAGGAAAGAGCCCAGTATCTCAAGTGCTAAAGGAAGTCCATAAGCAAAATCCAAAGCACCATCTACAAGATCGCTCCTTATTACTATTTTGTTGTATCTCGGAAAAGCATGCTTATTAAAAAGTTCAAGAGCTTCAAAATTGTTTAGAGGCTTAACTGCATAGATATGATCTTTATCTATCCCATGGGAAGTTAGCAAATGATTATCTCTAGTAGTAATGATGATTCTGCTTCCTTCGCCAAACCAATCACATTCTCCAGCTAAAGCATTTAACTGTTTTACATCATTGACATCGTCGAGAACAAGGAGAACTTTTTTGCAGCAAAGTCTATCTTGAATTAAATTAATACCTTCATCCACACTAAACATTTTTAATTCTTTTCCCAATCCAACAATTTTTTTTGCAAAGGAAGTAAATCCTTGGAATCTTTTGAATCTTCTCGAACGTTTGCCAAGAAACATGCACCCTCAAATTGTCTAAAGTTAGCATTGTAAAGGGCTTTTGCTAATGTCGTCTTCCCTACGCCTCCTTGTCCCCATAATCCTATCATGATAACCTCATCAGACTCAAGATTTAACATTGATTCCAGTTTTTCCACTTGGCGATGTATTCCAACTGGATGCTTCGCAACATGTAAGGGTGTGGGTTTCAGTTGCTTAGAGATCTCCTTCACAATTTCCTTTATAAGCGTTGCTTCATCTCTGACAAAATCAAGAAAAGTACTTGATACATTGATTTGGTAGTTTAGATATGATTAAGTGTCATCAAAGAAAAAAAAAGAGAGAAAAAAGATCCGATTATTTTTTTTTTATTGGAAAGAAAAGATGTGATTCAGCATATAAAAAATAATGACAAAGTGGTGCTTTACATCAATTACTACTTACCCATCATTCAAATCCCATCCAGATAATTTACCGGCGTCAAAGAGAGCTGTCTTCCATGTATTCACTTTCTCTGCATCCTTCCCAAACTTGGACTCATGTTTAGCCATAGCTTTCCTGTAACTCTTTCTCCCCTGTCCCACTTCTCTTGGTTCCACTTTGTAAAATACTGGCAGCACAATCAGCTTCTTTTGTGCTTTGCACTCCATAATTTTCACCAGCTCGTCCAAACACCATGGCGAGGAAGCATAGTCCTCAGAGAAAACAATGATCGCGGCTCGCGATTCCTCAATCGCCTTCATAAGTGCTAGCAATATTTGCTCTCCTTTTCTCAGTTCCTCGCTATCCTTGTAAGTGAATAAGCCAATTTGGTCTAGAGCCGTGTAGAGATGACTGAGAAAATTGTTGCGAACGTCGGTACCTCTGAAACTCAAGAAGACATCGTAATTCCTCTTAGCTTTAGAAGAAGAAGAAGCCATTAGAATTTGGTAAGAGGAGGCAGGTGCTGGAGTGTTTGCTTGGAAAGTGAAGGTGCTGAAGGATGAAGCGAGATCTTAAAAGGTAAGCTACTCCATTGGCCACCCAATAAAGTACTTGGATGTGGCTTCCAGGAAATGGCGTTTGCGATCAGTGAGATTTGTTCCCCATCGAATTTTCTCGGTATTTTCTTTGCACGCAGAGGCATGACTTTCTTTTTTGAGGGTCAACAAAGAATATTATATTAATTTCCAGCTTCGTGGGCAAGGCAGATGAGAGGATGTGGTAGGAAATTGGAGACAGGAAGGCGGTGCCCGGTGGGCTCAACAAGCTCGACTTGGGATCCTATTCTTGAGAATTGATGTATTGTGGCACGGGAAAATGTCGCTAGCGTGATTTGTTGCATACTACTATTTTGGTAGCTAAAATTCGCATGATTTTTTGCCATGCCTTCCAATAAATCAATATATAATGGGAATGGAGAAATCCGAATTTAGAGTGCGGACCTATTGGGTAACTCGAGATGATAGTTTTGACATGTAAATCAATTGTAACATTATACACAAGGTGTATTAGTCATGCATGTATGTACATACTTGTGCCGATTTGAGAGAAGGGCTTTGGTATGAGCACGTCTTCACCAACAATCGGTTTCACATTTTCTATGCATTAGGCAATCTAATTACAAATTGGATAAGGATTACCTTTTTTCCTTTTCGTAGCTTGGGCATGAGAATAGATCAAGCTTTTTTGTTCAATTGAAAGTAATGCAGTAGGTTCTAATGTATAAATTCAAAGACATGAGAAATTTTCTAGAAGAACACCTCTAAATGATTAATTGGTACACCAATAATTTATCTTCTATTACTTTGGAGTGATGGATCTTTCGCTCGACTAGGGCATTATTCATTGGATGCTTTTTTGGAATTCATATGCTTGCTGATGTCATTCCCTATCAAATCAAAGTGCTAGTCATTTTCAAAAGCATTGGATACTTGATATGAGAATTTGTAAGAAAGACTTTGACTAGGTGTAAAATAACACATCCTATTCAGATTATTTAGTCCAAAAAAGGATTTTTGCGTTTAGACCTTATTGAAGAATGGTATTTCAAAAGTGTGTAAGCATCCACTAACATGGGATGCATTACATATAGAGTTTAGCTTATTTTGTTATTATCTAAATTTATAATGCATATAAACGTCAGTAATGTCAATTGAGTGCAAT
This sequence comes from Eucalyptus camaldulensis, assembly GCA_019915185.1. NCBI lineage: Eukaryota > Viridiplantae > Streptophyta > Magnoliopsida > Myrtales > Myrtaceae > Eucalyptus > Eucalyptus camaldulensis. The sequence goes on along the minus strand of JAHSVA010000010.1, from coordinate 23,197,975 downwards.
AATTATACCGATCATTATGAGTTTCATGTGATTTGATGATATCTCACCTTTTTTCTTTGTCTGTGTTGCTTAAGTCAAAAGTGCAAGGAAATGTTTGCTCTATCAGTTTCGTGCTAGCTTCCCTCCGCGGCTTTGCTCAAAAAAGAAAAAAAGATCAAGTTGATTTTGATGGGCGGGTGGCCCCCACCACTTTGTTCCTTCTACATGCTCATATCTTGAGTGATTCCAAGGCTTGACTCCGGTGGCTCATTCCCATTGCATTTCTTATTCTTTTTTCCTTTTTCTTTTTTGGATATAAACGGAAACGGCTTGGTTGTCATTATTCGGGAAAATGTTAAACAAGGAGATGGATTAGACTCGTTTTACAAAAAAAGCCTAAACTGAATTTAATCAAATAATTGCCTAAAATGACTAAATCAATCTCACATAGGAGCCAAAGCTTGCTGATCGGCCAATTTTTTGATAACTGTCAGGTGTATGATTGGTCCAACAGACGAAGCCTAGATATATTTATCTAAAAAAATTTGGTAAAAATTATAAATCCCAAAAACAAAACACCACCACCACCCCCACACATCACGCCCGAAGGTTTCTTCCTTCATTTCTTCGCATCTTCTCCTTTGCTTACAGTCTTCATTTCTTTCCATAGATGAAGACAAAGCTCATGCAAGGCCCACCTCTTCATTAGTCAGACATTCACATGTAACAAAAGCCTCCCCCCACCCACCCTCCCCCCCCCCCCCCCCAAAAAAAAAAACAAAAAAACAAAAGGTTTCTTCCTTCGTTTCTTGATGTCTTCCTTTCCTTGCGGTCTTCGTTTCTTTCTAAAGGTGAAGACAAAGCTCAAGCAAAGCCTACGTCTTCGCTCATCAGGCACTCACAACACCCCCCCCCCCCCAAAAAAAACAAAAGAAAGGAAAAAAAAAAAAAAGGTTTCTTCCTTCATTTCTTCACATCTTCTTCCTTTCCTACCGGTCTTCTTTTCTTTCCAAAGACAAAGACAAAGCTCATGCAAGGCCTACCTCTTCATTAGTCAGACGCTCACACATGACACAAGGGCCTCGATTCTCCATCTCCTTTTTCAATTTTGTGATTTACTTTGATCTCCACTCAAATTTGATTTCGTTCAAATTGGTGCAGTTGGTCCTTCATTTGTCCAAGAGAAAGTGATTACATCTTGTTGAAACAACAAGTGATCAAAAAGCTAAGGTACTCTAGTGATTAAAAAAAAAAGATTGGAAATGGAGTGGGCACCCATTTGGACCGGACCACTATAAAATGATTCCGCATTCCTATGTCATTACTCCTTTTTATTTATATGCATATAATATATTTAATAAGTTTCTTAATTTATATTTGTTCATAAATACTTAATACCGTGGAGCATATTCAATATTTGGGCCAAAATATTGCTTGTGTGTTTTTTTTTTTGAAATTTTTAGAGCTAAGTACCATAGCATCACATGTTGATAAATTAAGACAGTTGATGATATATTTTCATCACAATACACAATTAAACAATACCATGATCAACAAGTGTCAAAGGAGGAATTTGATACATTCACTCACCAAATGCAGAGAGGCATAAGTATCCTTTTGCACTTTTCCCCACATTTCATATAGCAATAGTCGTCAGACAATTTTATAACTTTTTGTGATGGAAATAGATCAAGCTTTTCATCCAATTGAATGTAATGCAATTGGTTCTAATATATAAATTCAAATGAATGAGAAATTTTCTAGAAGGACACCTTTAAATGATTAATTGGTGCATTAATGGCTTATTTTCTATTACTTTGGAGCAAAGAATCTTTTCCTAATGTAGGGCCTTTTTAGGGGCACTTTTTTTGGGAACCACTTAGAGGTGCTACTCCTAATTAAGTCAAAATGCAAGTCATTTCCAAAACAATTGGATACTTCATGCAGATTTTCATAAGAAAGACTTCATCTAAGAGTGAAGGATACATATTCAAATTATTTAGTCCAAAATAGAATTTTCATGTTTGGACTTTAATGAAGAATACACTTTAAAAGTATAAAGTGTCCACTAACTTAGATATTCCATGTGATTTGATGATATCTCACCTTCTTTTCTGTGTTTTTTGCTTAGTCAAAAGTGCAAGGAAATATTTGCTCATCACTTTCATGCTAGATTCCCTCCACACAACTCTAGTCTTGAAAGAAAAATGATCAAAGTTGATTTTGATAGCAAGTGCCCCCCCACCACCTCGTTCCTTCTACATGCTCAAATCTAGAGCAAATCAAAGGCTTGACTCCATTGGTTCATTTCCATTACATTTTTTATTTTATTTATTATTAATAGAAAGGCTTGATAGTTATTATTCGAGAATATTCTAAAAAAGAGTATCAAGTAGAGTCATTTCATCATAGTAGATTTATTTTAAATAATAATTTAAAATAACTAAATCCATATCACATGAGGACCTGAACTCATCAGTCGGCCAAATGTTTACCGGCTAGCAAGTATGTGATTTTTTCAATGGCCATACGTGTCTTCCCATTTTCTTCCTTTGCTTTTGGTATTTATTTCTTTCGAGAGTAGACAAAGCTCGAACAAGGACCACCTCTTTATTCATCAGATGCTCACATGTAATAACAAGAAAAAGGCTATTTGATTGATAAAGCTGACAATGCACGGACGCTCCACTTTCCACGCACCACATGCATGGACCCCTCCCTAATTTCAAACAAAAAACAAATAGATGATGTTCACACTGCATTCTTGACTTATGAAGGTTGAGGTTTTTTTTTTTTGTTAATATAATCTATTGACTGTAATTTGTGGTCCCACAGAATTCTTGACTTGGGAGGAAAGGTGTAATTACTATTCCTAGCTATCCTATAATTGTTGGTGTGGAGCTGTAGCAGTAAATTTCACTTCAGTGAATTTACCACTCCTAGCTACTCTATAGGTGTTGACTGGAATCGGGTCATTGGACTGCTGATGAATTTATCATGCTGATCAATTACGACTTATTACCTACTTTATAATTGTGAACTATTGTTGCGATATTTTCATTCTGCCCAAGAGAACTAATAGAACAAAATGCACAAAGCGTGATGCTTTCTTTTGGATAATCTCTATTGTGCATGGAACAAAAGGTCTATCTACCTAAGAAGCAAGTATGCTTGGGGTTAAATGATATTATTGGAATGGAATAATGCTTGTATCCTCATGTATAATTTGAGCATTTTCTTGAAATCCAATTACTTCTGAACATCTTGGATTGAAATTCATAAACAAAAAGGGAAGAGCTTCTGATCTTTAAAGTTGCGCTTTGAGTCCTATTGCTGAATTAAGTGTTGAAGCTGTGTAAAATAGCCAGGTAGCTAATGAAGTACACATTGAGTAGGGGAGTGCATTTTTCTTATGGTTTGATTGTGGCATCTTATGGTCATTTGCTTGATAAATATCTAACAAGAAATTGTCTATGGTTCAGGTCCATCTCTTGATCTTAATCAGCAGTTGTTTGCGAAGCATGGATTCAAGATCTGACGATTTGCTGCAAGTGATGGCTGCTTTATGCAGGATCCCTTTTCTTGCATCTTGCCATTGCTACTTTGATGGAAGGTATAATTCTGCTTGCAAATGGAATGCAATTAGAGAGAAGCAACTTGTCAATTGGCGTAAATGTATTTGGCATAACCCATGTAATCGTAAGCATTGTTTTATAACCTAGCTACTGAACTTGAATGAGTTGGGCCAAATTTTTACAAATGTAGAACCAACAAATACATATTTGAGCACACTCCCTCTTGGGCCCCCATAATTCCCACCATCTACAAGAACATCAGAATGTGCCCTTTTTGCTAGTCATGGCCCTTCACCTTTCTCAGTTTAAGCTATATGTGCCAATACTAGGATGGCATGCCAACTAAGATAATTAGACAAATTAGAACGCAAGATGTTGAATTCAGTTTGCAAAACCTCAGTAATAAAACTTTAAAGCAATGTGAGAGGACACTCAATGGCATTATAGCTCAAACTTCATGACACAAAAGATAACCGAAAAAACTGAAAGAACTCGGATACAGACATTGATGGGATTCTACATAGGAAGCTAACTTGCAAATGCAACTGAAATGTCAACTTTGTTCTAGATGCCTCTTACCTTCATAGGATATCCTCTAACATAAGTAATGCCACCCTTTGTCACAAAAACAAAAACAAGGCAAGAAAATGGCAAATAGAGGGGCAATCATTTGGATGCACAGGGAAATACCATTTTGAAAAATAAAAAGGTATATGTCTTTGAGCATTCGAAGGTAAAAAAACCATGAATTTGTTAAAAGGCGAAGAGATTTCCAACAATTGATACTTGTAGCATAAAACATATGGAACTATTACCTTTACCAAAAAAAAAAAAACATATGGAGATAGAACAGCCAAAAAGCTCTGCAGAAGAGTAAAATTAATACCTGCTAGCTTAGTTTGGTCAAATGCAGAAGAGCTACATCTGAGAAACTTGGAAAAGCTAACCTTCACATAAATTGTATTGCTTTTACAATCTTGCATAATAAGCATTCCAACTAGGATAAAAGGGGGAAACTTAGAGAGATTAATGGACGCATAAACATAAAAGAGAGAGCAAAGAGCTAGAACTTCAGTAAGAACTTCAGTATCCTGATAGTTCGTATTGTGACGCAATAAGCAATTTGGAAAAAATTATAGGATCCACAGGAGGAAAGTGCAAGGAGCTATACAAATCTAGCATATTTTAAATCGCAAAATCCTAGTGACTCAAACAATACTTACATTGAGGCCAAAAGACAAGATCCACATGACTATTTTTAATATCCATTTACATCTCACCATTTGGGCTACTGCCACCTGCCTAAAGCAAAACTCAGCTTTAAAAATTTCGAATTTGCAACTGTTAAAAAATAAATGGTCCATATGTATAATTTTGGACATCTACAAAGCAGTCCCTCGCAATTCAATTTTCACAACTTAGGGTTAGCACTAACCAAAATCAACGGATGTCCCATCCATCCATCTTTTGTCACAAACCATGATGAAGTTGCTTGAGGTGACAGTTACTGTGGTCATCACATATCCATAAAAGAAATCAGAAAATGGACAAGAGGGTCGTTCTCGCCATGCTAAAGTTGCTGAAAGCAGAGTGCGAGAAATCATTTAGAAAAATGCGACAAGTTACAGTAAGCATTACATCAAATACTCAAATTAATTGCAATCCAGAAGTGGACCTTTTTGCCACGAATCAAGAATATATCTGACAATTGAGATTATCTTTAAAAGCTTGAGGTGCTTCCTTAGGTCACTCTCTGCTTGCTTGCATATAAAGCCAAACCTACACCTTCTTAGTGTTGCTTCTAATACTTCAAATGAAACCTAGAAAGACTCCACTCAGTCTCTAGCATCTCATCCAGCTCATCAAATGAATGGCATGTAACATATTTAAACCACAAGTAATCAAACTGTAAAAAGAGAATGTTCTTGTATCATAATTACTATGAACATGATTCACCAATACCCGAACCTCAAACAAAAAACTAGCCTCATTTCCTTCCTCCAATCCAAAAGCAACACACAAAGCCCAAGGTTATTCCCAGGCAAATCTCGGGGTACCCCGAAAGAGACAGAACGCTCTTGACTTTGGATAAACCAACATGCTATCTTTCTTCAAGGAAATATAGTATCCATGTAGTGACCCATCTCACCAACATCGGGCTATAGCAAATCTATTAAATCAGAAATCACATCAGCTCATGCACATGTGTAATATTAGCCAGGTCGATACCTTCATGAACCAATCCATGACAAGAATCTAAGCGAATATACACTGACATGGGGGACTGAATGCACTGAATATGCAATTTTGGAAATCTGGACAATGCATTGCAGCCATTTGCTTCAAGGGTGCAAATGTTTGGTGGAAGCTCCAAGATCTCCTGTAGCTGCTTACAATCATCTAATTTTTAATGGACCATCAACTCCTCAAACTTGATAATGCATGTAGAAAGACTAACAAAATTATTTCCCTAGAGATGCAAAATATTTACAGAAGAGAAGCAGGTAAGACTGAAGGAATTCCTCCTCTGACAGTTTGCACCCACTAAGCTTCAGGGAGACCAAATTTGGAATCCAAGTCTACCATTAGGGAGATCGAAGTTCTCACTGCTCCCTAGAAACAAGCCAAATAGTGAACAAACCTTCAAGAGAAAGGTGCTCTAGACTTTGCATCTCGTCAATGCTACTAGGAAGAATGATAAGACTTTTCCACAATCCTCAACAGAGATAAGGTTTCCAATTGACGCAGGAAGTTATTTAATGGAGGTATGAGATATATGAAGTTCTGTTAATCTCTCCATATCCTTAATATCAGGAAATTTATCAAGCTTAGAGCAGCCAGTTACATCAAGTTTTGAAGATATTTCAGCTTCAATTTGCTTGGAAGCTCCTTGAGTTTCGAGCACCTACCTAAGTTCATTGTCTCCAAATTTGGCACCTCTAAGATGTCTGGAACACTAATCAGAGACTTACAGTAACTGTGAATTAGGAACTTCAAATTCCTAAAATGCTACAAATTAAAAAGAACAGCCAAACAAGGTTTTGATAAATTTTCACTTTGTGAAAGGTACGAAATGAAAACCATCAATAAAAGAATGTATGATGTACCTTTAAGTTATCTTATAATCCTTTAACCCGGCTATTATGCACATCGAACCAAACAAGTTTCTTTAGACCAGCACTAAACTTCAAAGTTGATAAAGGATATTCAGGCCGTTCAAGCCACCTTAAATCTTTCAGAAGACATATGGGACCTCTGCTGAGCTGTGCATTCAGGACTAGGAGCAATCTCAGTCTCCTCATATATGTGAAAGCACTGGGATTGATGTCTAGCTCTTCTTGTGTTGGTAAATCCAGCACTATGCCTCTAACGACATTGGTTCCCTATCTAGGAAAACAAAATAATCATTATTACCCAATCCGAATTAGGGAATAGTGTGTAAATTAAAGAAGACAAGATTATCAACGATTTCATGAAAAGCTCTCACAATATCCTCCAAAATACTTCAAAAACATCATTGTAGCACCATAATCTACTCCATTTCCCAGGGTCATCTGGACAATCTTGTTTCACAATATCCTAACCCATCAGCCACATCAAGTCATACATTCGTACTATTCTCTGATTCTCAACGTTTATTAAAGATATCTCTATTAAAGTTTGAATCCCAATTAATGTCTTTAAACCACAACTATCAAGAACTCTGGTTACATAATCACTATCCCTCCCTTTAAATAAGCAAGCAATGTCAAGAAAAATGTCATTCTCATTGTCCTCCAATGTATCAAAACTTATATTCAGAACACTGTTTATATCTTTGGCTTTTGGCAAGTTTACCCAATGTACTCTCCCATTCCCCCCTGCTTCTACCACATAAAAAGGGACCCAAGACCACAACCGCTAAGGGATGGCCATTAGCCTAGCCCAAAATATTACGTATGAGATCACAATGTATGTCTTCCATATGGTTTCTTGGAAAAGCATATGAACTCAGAAGTTCAAAAGCTTTACCTTGATCTATCCCATGAGAAGTTAGTAAGTGTTTATCTCTTGTTGTAATAATGATCATGCTCCCTTTTCCAAACCATTCACATTCTCTAGCTAACGCATTCAACTGGTCCCCATGATCCATATCATCAAGCACAAGTAGAATCTTCATGCAACAAAGTCTATCTCGTATCAGCTTAACGCCTCCATCTAAACTGAAGACCACTAAATTTTCTTTCCAAAAAATCTCGGATATGAGTGCTTTTTGTAAATGAACCAAGCCATCAGGTTTACGGGAAGTTTCTCTAACATTTGCAAGAAAGCCACACCCACCAAACTGACTAGCGACACTATTATAGATAGCTTTAGTGATAGTGCTCTTCCCTATACCTCCTGCTCCCCATATTCCTATCATCCGAACCTCATCCAAGCCCGTACTTAACAATGATCTTACTTTCTTTACCTGGCAACCTGCACCGACTGGATGCTTGGCAACACTCGAGGGTACTCATCCTACTATAGTCGAGATCTATCTGACAACACCCTCGATGAACTTGATCTCATCTCTGCCAAAACAAAGTAGCAAAGGGAGTGGGAATTAATGGCAATGTATGATCCATTTAACTAAATAAAAACCAACACGAAGGAAACAATGACTCCGTGACATTCCAAAGCAAGATTCTTAACGCACTAATCGATCCCATCAAGTATCAACAGATTAGTGAATCCTATATCTTTTACAGGGTTGAACAGGAATACTATGATTATCCATGGTCATAGCAATGCCTCCTGAAAAAATCGGCGATTGGCCAATGCCTTGCCATAACCCTCTCCGTCTCTCTGCCATCAAATCTCCCTCGGCTCCACCCCGTAGAACAGGGGCAACACCAGCTGTCCCCTTGAGCCTCTTCCACTCCATTACCTTCCTTCAGCAGCTTGTCCAAGCACCACCGAGACGAAGCGTGGTCCTCAGAGAAGACGATCACGGCGATCCGCGTCTCCTCGACGGCCTTCGTCAGCGCCTGACGAGATCTCGCACCCCGGGCCTTGAGCCCTCGCCATCAATGAAGGCGTCGATGCCGCCGTGAATGGAGGAAGCTGGGGCGGACATCCTCGCCTTTGAACCGGAGGAAGACGTCGGACAGCCATCCTGCTTCGGAAGAAGAAGGAGAGGACAACGACGGCATTAGAATATAGAATGTGATGCTTTTTCCTCTTCAATATTTTTCTAGAAACAACCGTGAGTTAATTTTCCATTCAATTTTGAGTTAAATTGTTCGGTCTATGATTTACGAAAAACCGAAAACTGATTATTTTTTTTAATATTTGCCCAAAATTATAAATTATTCAAAGCAACGTAGCAAAATCAATTGTGGGTCTTCACTAGAATTTCTCCGCGTAGCAGAGGATAAGAAAAAGATCATTTTCGTTGTCCTCGCAGACGGCCATAAAATAAACCGGGGGAAATAACAACTAAGGGTTTCGGATCAAATCAAAGTCGAAAGCTAATTGAACCAAATTGAAATTTCGTGCATTTCAATTCGATTCAAATAACGAAAAAATAACTTTTTTTTTCTGGTTCAATTAATCAATTCAAATCGAAATTTTTAATAAAAACTGAACACCCAACTTAAAATCTCTCTTTTTTCTTATTTCTTATTCAATTTAGTTCTCGTAAATAAGGTAAAAAAGGGAAAACCGGAAAACCAAATCAAACCGAGTTTTCATATCTAATTTGGGTCGCAATTCGGTTCAGTTCAGCTATTCACTTTTTATGTTTGGTTTGGATTTCTTGAAAATTCACATCAAACGAACCGTCAATCCCTGTAATAACAACTCACAATGCAGCTTGCTCTAGTTAATGTCCAAAGTAAGCTACCAAAAGCATCTCAAAACCACATATATTTGCAGTATATCCTGCACAGAGGTTGCACTGAGTGAGTAGGGCTGGGCAAAGGAAGGGGGGAGGTATCGACATGTTTTGACAAGAATTGATATATTTTGGTTCGTTAGGCCGATCGTGTGCATTAGAGACTGGGATTGAGTTGAGGACACCATGTGGGTCGGCTGTCCCTTGAATGGATGTTTAGTGTACAACTGGAAACGTTTGATTACCTTTGATGAGTGTGATGGTGCTACACTAATTGCAGATTTTGAAGTGCAGTTGTGCCCCATGTATCCTCGCAATCCAGAGGCCTTACTTAATGAGATGAGATCGCCTTCTGAACTGCTTGGCTCTGGAGAATTTTGAGATTGGAAGTAGAAGGCTATGGCAATGGTGACAAAAGCTACAACTAATGATACAAAGCCTTCAAACTTATTCTCATCTCCTTGACAAAAAGAATCAGAGCGCAACTTTTTTTTTTTGGTCGGAAAAAAAATTATTTGAGTGACTGTTCATTTTTGGTCCTTTCGTACTGTTCTAATTAAAAATAAATTATGCTAAATTTGGGAATCGGTGTGAATTTCTTTTTTCAAGTGTCTCCTTTTCTGAACATCAGGGTTCATAATTGCCTCTACTGGTTGTCTAATTCCCTTACTCTGGTCATCACACAAAAATATATGAGACCCGTGAATAATATGGTTCGATCTTACTGCCCTCAAGAAGTGCTTCAGGGTCAAAATTTTCAGCACGGATAGCCCTAAGGTGTCATAATAGAAGAAGTCGGCCTATTATTTTTTTCCCAATAATCCTTCACTGGGAGGAGCATTGGTACAGTCTACAAGGGTCATGAAAGAAGAAGCCGGCCTATTATTCTTTCGAATAATCATTCAAGGGGCATCGTTACCATCTACAATGGTCATGAAAGGAGAATTCGGCCTACTCTACAAGTCGCCAAAGACATGGGAAACTGAGAGAAAGGGGGTTTTGTCCAAAGAGAAAAAAAAACAAGTGTGTAATGATTCAAAACCTCGAGGAAGGTTTATTTCAATTTTGTGATCTTTATGGGTTTGCAGCTGGAAATTTGTAATGGAAATGTTGAAAGGGAGAATAATCAAAGTCACTTTTGCGATTCTTTACATGGTAGGGAACTGAGAGTTGTTATTTAAAAGATAATAAATCATTTATAGTCGATTATCTAGAATATATGTAGGGTGTATTTAGTTTAGTCTTCTCGAAGGGTTTTCAATCTCCAAAATCTCTTGAGAAAATATTGGGTTATTTGGCAACATCCCAAAGAGCTTTCAAGTGAAAGTGTGTCATTGGAAATGCTAAAAGTTCAAGGCAAGTGGAGACTTGTTTTGATTTTCGGCATTTTTGGAATACTGAAAGGGTGATTTAATGAAAATTAGTGAGTTGCTTATTTTGCCCTTAAAACCTAACTAAAAATCCAAATTTGCCCCCTTTTGAAAGAATTAAAAGCCTAGATCTACAAACACTGCCTTCTTCGCTCCGCTCCCTCCCCGCTCGACCCTGCACTTCGTTCGCTCCGCTTTGCTCACCCTTTTCAATTTGCTCACCCTAGATCTACCCCCGTGCATTATGTGAATCAGTTGCGCCCGCTTCACTCTCTATCTTAGTGTCTCTCTCCATCAATGGCTTCTTCTTCGTCTCTCCTTTGCCTGATGGTTCTCATCGCGGTGATTGATGTGGTGATGATTGTTGGAGAGGTTGATGACCGAGGCAACCAGAGAGAATTCGATTAGTTCAAGTTGATGGAGCAATGGCAGGCCAGGCACTTTCTGCCGGCGGACTCGCCATTGTTGCTCCTCCAACGCGTTGTGGGTAATTCGCAGTTGTCATTTGTTTCGTTAATTCCAGATGCTTGGCTGTTGATCGCTGGCTCGTTTCTCGTGCTCTATGTATTTAATGTTCGACTGCTTTTTAATTGGGGTTTTGTTTGCGCAGTCTGCGACTTGTGTTGTCTGCATGTTTAATTATTATGCTGGTGTGGCGATCGAATCTAAAATAATGGTTGAATTTCAGCTATGGCTTCGTGTTGACAGCCTACGAGTTCGTTAGAACACTATTATATCAATGCGTTAAATGCCGAACTAGTGGTATCAAACCTGCTGAATATCAATCTCATTGAAGCCTGAAAAAATCACATGCACGAAATGGAAATCTTCTGAAGCGCCACTAGTGCTGCTCATGATGATTTTTTTTTCCTGTCACCAACATGATTCTTGTATTTCTTTTTACGGGTTGCAACAAAGAATTGATTTTTGTTTGTCCTGTTTTGAGTATGTACTGAGAGATCACATATGGTCAATTGTCGATTGCAGTGGATTTGTCCTGATTGAATGTGAGAAGGGGATGTTAACCGATTGGTTAATTGTTGATTGCAATCCTATCTTAGGACTTTTGAGATTGTTTATTTGTGTGTTAACTTGATTGATGTTCTTCCATTATTTCCCTTGGAAGAACAAGTCAAATTAATTAGGCCTATACCATTTGCCTTCAAAAAGCTGTGTGCAATTTGTGACATTCTTCGTAAATATTTTGGATTTAAGAGAACCCTTCTCTTAGATCATTAAAGGCTTGTAGCTTTACTGGATTTGCATTAGTATGGGACACTTTCATATGATAATTTTGAAGTTGCTGTACATCTAGCACATGAGAAGATGTCACAACCAAGTCATCATAGAGTTATAGAGTTATTGTTGATGAGCCCAAGGAGGAGGATTACTTATGTGCAAATCCTTTGATGTGCCTTTGTGAGCAACCTAACCGTGATGATTTATGAGGCTTGAGCAAAAGGAACTCCAGTGAAGTCTCTAGTTGATTACCAGCAATGATAAACTATTGTCATCTGGATATATTCCGCACAATATGTTCATGAGCTTGAGATTCAAGTTGATCTCTTTGTAGTGCACGGTACATATGCTCTTGAATTTGATGCACAAGCTACTCCACTTTCATCAACGTGAATGGCTTTTTGTTTGTCCATGATATGAGGCTAACAAGAAGCATCAAGCAAAGGTTTGCCTTTCTTTTAGGGCAACTGCAAAGATAAATTTATCATTTGTTGTTGTCCATAGTTAATGATTGTAATATGTTGAGAAGTCACTTAAAACAAGCGTGCATTTTTGCTCTTCTTGTGGTAACGCATAATGAAAGCTTATTTTGGTTCATGTCAATTATTTCAGTTGGGTGAGGATCTTTTGAGATGATGACTTGAGAGACATCTGCAAATTCATTTTTATTTTGCTTCAGCTACATAGATCATTTCTTGTGGCAAAGTGGTGCCATGAACTTGGATACAAACAAAAAATTGGGGAAGTTTGGTTATGTGCCTAGTCAATGAAAATTGACAGATACAAATCCCCGTAATTTCTTTTATTCCCTCATTATTTCATCCGAATTGGAATTTACTTGTCAAAGTAAGGTGCACAATTGTTGATGATGTAAATGAGGAGGGTAATGCTCCAACTAATGATGCAACTTCTGATATGGCACATATATGATCAAATAGCCATGAGTTTATGAAATACTTAAGAATATTTGCAATTTTTAAGGATAATAATTTTCTTTTCTAGGGGCATATTTTAATATGTTTATTGCAATGAAAGCATTCTTTTTTTGATTGAGAAATAGACCATTTTGATGTAAATTTTTCCATTTGAAACTTTTTGAGCCAAAACAGAGAAATTTTATTTTACTAAAAAAAAATTTACATTATATTTTCAACATTGTTGTCAAAATTTAAATTTAAAAAGTTGTGAACATTAATGTTTTCAATTTTAAACAAATAAAAAATTTAAATTTTAAATTAATCATTCACATGGGCTTTTCAAATGTGTTTTCTACCAAATAACAGTTATCTCAAAATTACTTCTCAAAGCGAAGTTTACTAAATAGTTTTTGCATTTCTTTTCAAAGCCCTTTAGGCTAAATTGCTTTCTCCAAAGCTACTTGGAAAAGCCGAATCAAACGCAGCTGTCCAATATCACAAGTAGCTTGATCATCACTCTCTCTTCCATCAATTCCAGATATTTGGTGAGATGATAAGGATCCTAAATGTTGACCCACTAAATTCATGTTCACTAGTTTGCTCTTATCAGTGAAATTGTGTGGATTTTGATGTAAAATCAGAAAATTAAACTTAATGACTTTTTTTTCCTGCAAATCACGGATTATTTTTCTATTAATAAGTTTGTGAATTTTTTTATTATAATCTGTGATTCGTATGCACATGCGAGGGGGAGAGAGAGAGATGCGTGTATGAGTATGTTGGTGAAGGAGGCGATCTATGCTAGCTTGAAAGAGAAAGACAAGTCAGAGAGAGGTGACCAACACAGGGCACCACAATATTTTCCTTGCAAAGTGCACATCACATGGCAAGGCTTGTGATTGTATTATGGATGGAGGAGATTGCAAGAATGTTGTAGCAGCTATAATGGTCGAGAAGTTGAAGTTGCCGATGAAAGATCATCCCCACCCTGACAGATCACAATAGTTAAGGGAGGAGAATGAAGGAAAGGTCTTTAACTTCATTAATTCAATTTTTTATTGTAAATAAATATCACAGCAAACTATGGTATAATGTGATTTCAATGGATGTGTGCCATATGCTACTTAGACTATCGTGGCAATATTAACATTGGACTATTTATGATGGAGACAGATACACTTACTCCTTCGAGAAGGATGGTATATAGATTACAATTGCACCATTAATGATAGGTAAGGAAGAAGTTGTTTTAACATCCTTGTCTGGATTAACAAAAGCCTACAACGAGACATGTGTTGCATGTGCACTAGTGGTAGAGAACTAAGAATCACTTGGATTGCCAAGACAATTAAGCCACTTGAAATTTTTGATCTTGATGAAATTTTAGCTGCCATGCCGCCCATGTGTGGTATTCATTACTGCAGTTATCCCCAACAAAGTTGCCTACCCCACGAGTCCTAAGGAGCATGAACCAAGTCAACTGCAAAAACCTTACGGCCAAAGGCCTGGTGGAAGAAAGTGCTAGTCCTTCTGCGGTGCCGGCTAGGAGGGGCCAAAGGGCCGTTCTCGGCTCGGTTGGTCTGGGCCCATTTCTTTTTCTAAATTAATTTTAATTCTACGAATGAAAAATTAAAAAAAACTAAACTATTTTTTTCAAATTAAAAAATTAATTTAGAAAATTTTATAAAAAAGCACTTATTTAATTAAACCAAATTGAAAGACAAGTATATATTCAAGTAATTTGAAAAAGAAAAATACACATAATGGTGCCCTAACAACAACTACACACAAATTACATCAAAGAGAATGTCTAATAAATTAGGTATCTTCATGTCTTGTTCCCCACCTTAATTCAAATGATACAATCTCACTGTTGTCCTCTTGTTCATATTGGGCACATTCTTTTAGAGTCAGTTCTTACACAAACCAATAGTGTCCAGCCAAAACAATTTCTAAATTTTCCACCTCCACCTTTTGTCTTCCAAGATCCGTTAGCTAGTTTTAAACATGGGCTCATAAACGCTGGTGCGATTAATAAAAAAAAAAAAAAAAACTAGTGGCTTCCCTCTTCCACCATTTCAGAATAACTCATTGGTAGACAGACGAAAAACTAACAGAAGGTTCGGAGTGTTCTGCTTAGGAATTAGAGACCATAGAAATTTCTGGCCTTCTTTGATGAAATTATGCATCGTCAAAAATTATTTTTTATAACAAGCATCAATACACTTAACCATATATTACTTGGTCATTTCATGAATATTCTAAAGACCTTTTAAAATGTTTCCTAGAAACAATGTGTTAATAAACCACAATAAACTGGTATTTCTTTTAATCATTTTAAGCACGCTTTTACATGGGAAGATCATTTTTTCTTTAGCTCCTTCCGAAGAATGGATCTTAAGAACATGAAGGGACAAAGCCTACTTGCATTAACAATCTATTTTTTTCTATTGATGCTGATTAAATAGCTGAAAAATTGAACAAGTTTTTGTTGATACCTAAATTTTGGTTAAATATTTATAATTAAATTGCGTAGAAAATTAGAGATCGATTTGGCCCTAACAAGAAAAGATTTTTACGTCACATAGTCATTAATACTATTTGCATCAACTAAATTTTATTTTTTATTTTATTTCCCTTCATTTTACTACATTTCAGATAAAAATTTAAAAATGTAAAAATTTCAAATCATTGTTTTAAAAAATTAGAAAGACGTAAAGGGACTCGGGGGCGGGGCCAGACCCCAGCCCCCTTTCTTTCCTCCGCCCGGGCCGGGGCCTAGTTCTCCTCATTTTCTCCCCGGCCCGGTTCTCTCCCTTCTCTCCTTCTCTTCTTCCTACCCTTACGGGACGTCTGGCCCTATAAGAGGAGGGGGATCCGAGAGAGAGGGAGATTGAGATCGAGAAAACGAAGAATGAGGGCGAGAGTGGGGAGTTTCTCCGGTAGCCACCGCGCCTGTACGCCAGCCGCCGATCCTCGCCGACGTCCTCAAACCAGCTCCAGTAAGCCAGCCCTGTTTTTGCCCTGTTTTGGGTACGTCGGGCCGGAGCTCGCGGCCGCCCGGCTCATGCGAACTCCGGCCCCATCTCTCCCTCTTTTGGCTGCTGTGGTGTTGTTGTTTGCTCGGCGAAAGCTTCAGCCTTTGGTTTGAGTCCCGATGGAGCCAAAACCTGATGTTTCAGCAGCGTGCTCGTTCGACGGAATGCCCGAGATAGACCTAGTTCTTGCCTGTTTATTTTGGACGGTATCGAGTTGTCCGGACGCCATCTCGGCCGGTCGAGACGCCTCGGTGACGTTTGGCGCTTGTGGGCGTCGGCCGTTTGGCCGTTTCAAGGCCTCCCCGCCGGCGGTGTCGAGCGGCGCCAGGAAACGGGGACCCGGGCGGAAGCCGAGCGCTCAGCTTCGGCTGGCCGAGGCGACGGCGGAGCAAGCGTGCGGCCAAGCCGAGACGAGCGGCGTCGCCACGGCCATCCGCGTCGGCGTTGCGTGGGAGAAGGGGAACGCGAGGGGCTACTAGTCGGGTCGGCCTGGGTTGGGTCGGGGTCGGTCCCGGGTCGCACGTCTAAGTGGCTTGGGCTCATTATATTAGCTTTGGGTCAAGCTCGGTTTGTTGGAGTTGGGGCTTAATTCTATAAGATTGAGCCCAGTTCGTTTTTTAAAAGCCTCGTAATGGGTGAGGCCTCCCAACCTGAAGACCAGCGGCAGCCCACATTCGGACGGGGCTCAAAGGCCAAGCCCGAGTCCCAATTTCGGAATAAAAAACTACGAAAACATATATTTAAAAAAAATATATCTAAAAAAGAAAAAATTTCAAAAGAATTTCGAAAAAAATTCTCAAATTAGGAAAAGTACAAAAAAAAAAGTTTTTGAGTATCTTTCTCTTTAAAATGCATGAAACATCCTCAAAAAAAAAAAAAAAAAAATCTAACCTGAGGTGTAAATAAGGTTAGGTTTCGAAAGAGTATTAATTGATTAACTAGTATAATCAAGTCTCAAATCCTAATTTTTTTTGTTGCACATAAGTAGAATATTTCTCTTAATATTTTATTTGGTTTCTAATTGATCAACCACAAACTGATTAGGCGATTCATAAATGAAAATGACTTACATATTAAAATTTTAGACCATAAATAGCGAGTTGATGAGCTTGGAAGAGCCCAAATTAAATCTAGACTTAGTAGGTCATTAACCTCCACAACTGTGGGAGTGTCCAAGGAGGTTGCAAAAGTTTATTTTATGTGGCATAATCCTTAGTTTTAGTTCAAATATTTTGAACCTGTTAACTTTTTTTGATTTTTTTTTCATGATTAATGTGTCCAAATATACTTGAACACGAGATAATTGTATGTTCATGTTATAATTGGATCTTTAAGAGTCATACAAGGGACGTAGGTTGGCCATGCATCGGAAAAATTGATATCAAGAGGTCAAAAACTTTTTGAATAGAAAAGACTAATTTAAATCTAAATTTCAATGCCATAACAAATATGGGAGAAATTCGTAAATAGTATCAGCTAAATAAAAAATTACATTTCAGAGGAGTTCATTTATAAATTCCTGTAAATCAACTTTTTTGCAGAGCATCTATCTATCTAATGGTGAAAATTATCCAATTATCTGATTTGTGACGTCTTGTACTCTCCAATGAAATAAAAAATATCAAACCAATTATCAGCTACACACGGACGTCATGGATCGCTTTAATATATAAACAGTCTTTAACTCTTGAATTTTTTGGAACACAATTTTTGGTTTTTAAGATTCAGGAGCATGCTTTTGATTGAATATGTATTAGATTTTGTCATTTTGTGTTGTATCTTATGCGTTTTGACTAATGTTTCTCTACGTCTATAATTTGTGCTTGCCTGAGATGGGTCGTACCTATTTTGTCTCCTCCATCCACCAATCATAATGTTTTGACTAAATCGAAGACGTGGTTAAAGGACTTTGATCTGCATATAGTTCGTGCGCCATATGCTTCTATCTTCAGAATGCACAAGTTGTTATAATAGATTAGCTACAGTGTCGGTCTAGGATTGTACGAAAAAATTACTATTGCATCATATCTTATTTGGAAAAATCAGGGATTATGATCTTCTGTCTATCTATATTTCTAATTAATTGTAGTACTGAATTTTTTTTCTTTCTATGATTTTACTAAACACAAGAAGATTTCGTGACAACATTACAAGTGTAAAACGATGACACACTATTTGATGATGAAGAATGTGAAACAGAAGCTACTGGTGATGAAACAAAATAAAATCAAATCGACGAAGCAAATGTGATTAAAACCGAGGGAATGAGAGTTATTTTATTCTGTGGAGGATCTATTAGAGAACGATAAAAGATGCATAAACAAGTGGGATTGGGTGTCTCTAGGAGGAGCTAGAAAAATGCAGATGATGATAAGGTAAAATACTTAACTCTTGCATGTTCTCTTCATGGAAAAAGTCTATATATCTACAGCTAGTATAAGGATCAACAAACTTTAACTTGTTTGTTGTTGAGGCAGGAGGGAATGAAAATCTTACCTTTGGTGAGAAGGCAAAGGAAGTTAAGACTTGGAATTGAAGATTGCAAAGCCAATCATAACTGTTTGTTAGGATGCAAAAAAGAAATGACCTTTTTTCTATGTGATGGAGCTGGATGATAGTCCCAGGTTAAAGAATGTTTCCTTGGCAGGTGCAAGAACTTGGGCGTTATATGAAAGTTTTGATGAAGGAGTAACCTTTGATACTATATATTTGACCAATCAATATGAGAAGCCTTTCGCCCCTTTCATGAGTGTGAATGAGGATACTAACACATTCGTTTGGTTGTTCAAATCATTGTCTCTTTCGGATGTGAGGACGAGCACCATTCGCTGCTATCACAGACTAGGACAAGGCAATGCAAAATGCAGTTGAGCATCGGTTCCCTGGTCCTAAGCATCAATGGTGCTTATGGCATATCATGAAAAAAGTTCCTGAAAAATTAGGTCGATATTCTGCATTTCAACTTATCACTCGACATAAAGGGCGTCCCACATCAAAATGGAAGGAATAAAAAATAGGTCATATTGATAGAGTAAAGAAGTAAAAGACTAGGGCTCGACAGACTAAGCGAAAGAAAAGCAAGAAAAGCAAAGATGTAGTTTTGAAAATGGTAGTTGTAAATTTATCGATATCCTTTTTCTCTATTTCATATCATAAAATGGACTTCTTATTTGGTGGTACTCTCATGTTTTCGGGAGTTAATGGAGCCAAAAAGGAAATAAAAATGGAGTCTCGATGCTTACAGTTTTTGCTTTTTATTATAAAAATTATCTTCATTCTTAAAATGGTTTTTGTATGACTCACTAGTGGGTAACTTAAGTGCAATGTCGGCTAGCATACATGATCTTAGGGGTGATCGGGTCCAGGGTGGGTAGGGTCTAGACCTGGACCCTGTTCCCGACCCTGTTATAACCGGTTCTCTTATTTTGGACCCTGTACCCGACCCTGTTTACGTTGGACCCTGTTCCCGACCCACCCTGTTTTTCTGATCCGGGAACAGGGTTAACCCTGTTTATATTAGAACCTGTTTTGCATAAAAATTGCTGTACAACACTCAAGATAAAGCGTTTAACACTCATATGTAAGATGAAGTGTTTACAATCTCAATCAGCATAAGTTTCACTAGAACTCTTAAAAAGTCAAGTGAATACAAGTTTCAAGCCTTGGCAAAATCCACTACATGTTCCCTCCCAGCAACCAAAAATGCATAAGCTCATGCAGCATCATAGAAGTTCAGCCTCCCAATTTCGTGCTGGGAGCTATTTTTCCCACTTGATTTTGCACCATGCAAAGAAAGCATTAAGTGACACAGACACATAATCTCCAGGTAGGCTTTGGATTGGCACGGTCAAGGCAGGAAGGAAATAAACTCAAAGGTTCCATGAAAAACAATAGAGTCCTCAATATCCAGATTCGCAACTAGTCCAAAAGCCTCAAATGATTAATAGAAAAATGAAGTGTCAGGTGTGGAGTGTAATCATTTCTGCAAAGATGAAAGTATATATACCTTTATATCCCTTGGGACTGTACCTGTTTTTGCATCCTTTCCACAGCCACAGCTGACAGATCAATGCATGTTATATCCGTAACCCCGTCTTCATAGAGATTTTCACATAGCTGCGAGTTTCCACAACCAAGCTCCAGAACCTTCATTACAAAGTTCCCTCATTAGAAAGACCAGCAATTAAATAAAATCCTCGAACCAATAACAGTAATTGGAATCCAAGAAAATCTAAAAAGAGGGTAAACATGCCCACAACAAAAATGGAAACAAGATCACTGGACAATTCAACATTCACCCATCTACTTCCACAGAAAATTCAGGACCACCATGAAAACTTAAGTAATTCTTATAAGATGGCCAAAATACAAACAAGCCCGCAACGCCAAACTAGTCACATCAGCATATCTATCAATGCCAGCACGCGAAATAAACCATAGAAGACCGCAACGCCAATTTCTTGAACTGAGCTTAGACAACACCAGGTCTGAAGACTAGATACAGAGAATCAGGGAATCGAAAAGGCATTGAAAGGACGCGGTGCTCACGAAAGAACCGGCCTTGACATTCTGCTGCATCAGGTGGCGGAAATGAGAGTAGTCCTTGAACCACTCGTAGTGCTCCTCGCGAGAGAACCTCTCGTCCCTAAAGCAATATCGACGACAACAACGTGAGAACTGCAATGGACTGTAATCGGGTGCCCCCTTCAGCAAGCGGAGATGGTGAAACGCGATTCTGGCGAGCGCACGTACCAGTAGGACGGATCGAGGTAATCCAGGGCCGTGAAGGGAGCAACATCTCTCTTCTCCACCTGGTTCGATCCCTCCGACGCTGGGCGTCAGCGAGGGGGCTAGGCCAGATCGCGAGCAGAGCAGGGGGGCGTCGTTCGGGCGGCAGTAGATCAGCAGCAGGGGAGCTCGGGATCGGCGGAGGGCTACTGTGGGTTGCTCGAACTCGAAGATGCGACAAGGTGGAACGGCGAGATTGAACGGAGGCGACGTCGGCGCTCGGGTGCGAGATTAGCGGGGGTGGTGCGAGCGCGAGGGGTGCGACGAGAGCGGCGTCGGCTTCGCGATTTCGGGAGGTAAAGATAGAAAAGAAGTAGAAAGGAGAAACAGATTAGGTTTTGCGTTTTGGGGGGGCTTCAAACCGGTTCTCCAACCGGTTCCCAAACCGGTCCGGTCAATCCGGTTCCCGGGTGGGTAATCCCTCGGAACCGGTTCCCGGACCGGTTCAAACAGGGTCTGATTTTTGGGAACCGGTTCCCGGACCGGTTTCAACCGGAACCGGTTCCCAACCCTGTTTTCCGGGTGGGCCGATCCGGGAACCGGGTTGACCCGGACCGGTTGCACACCCCTACATGATCTACCAAAAGCTTCTTCTTTTCCAGCAGAAACTATTTAAATGTGGGGAAGGTCCTTTCGTCCATACATTAATCTTCTATTTGCGAATATTCTATACAACATTTGTGCTTTGTAAATAACGGTCAAAGTATGTTCATCTAGGACAACTCGTACCTATGTGAGGATTGGACTTGATAATCAATGCCGCAACACTCAACATAAGCCAATCATACTTATCTTCATTCAATTTAAGAAATTCTCATATATGATTGTCACATTCTTTTACATAGATTTCTAATCTTAGACATTTCATAAGATTCTTTGAGGTATCCTTTTTTCTATATTTTAATCTTGTGCATTTGTGAAGTCGTTTGAAATCTCAAAAAAAAAAAAAATGGTATGTTTATATTCTTAATACTAATTCATGAATTTTTTTTATTTAACAAGACTAAACCATGGGACAACGTCAACCTTATTATACTTTTAATCTTTTGAGGATCGCAACACAACCTTTTAAAATTAAAAATTATTAATCAATAGACTCGACTAAAAAGCATTCATTTCGCATGGTGATTTGTGTATTTAGCTATTTTCCATGGGAAAAAGGAGTGATGTTGAAGGTAAAGGAATTTCTTATGGGTGAAGAGAGAGAGAGAGATTCTTAATTTTTGTTCGTGATCATCATTTGAGACCTACAAAATCCTAAACTTTTATTGTACAAGAATGTTCTAGACTGTTTTCCAGAGAAGCCTTTTGTATGTATATGATTCTTAGAATCATCACCCATTTCTTTGTAGAGAGAGTGAGCTTCTTGGATTCATGTCCTCTCCGAGTACCATTTACTCAACAAAGCTGCCCGCCATCTCTGATGTGTAGGCCATCTATCCAACCAATTCTAGCATGCAAGAATCTGTCCATCTGTGCACCCACAATTGATGCAGTATAAACATGGGATCAGCTGACATTCAATTGAGGCCATCCATCTCAAACTTAGTTTCTCATTTCTAATTTCTCATTCATAAGAAAACAAAGTCATGTCCACATCATTCTTTCTAGACATATACAGAAAGGAAAAATAATCACAACTCCGACATCGTTACCTTCTCAAATGGCACATAACAAGAATTTCACATATTTTCAAATACAAGCACAAAATCTCCCTCCTTGATCTGTTGTCTCTCGTGATATGTTAGGCTCGATCACAGTCTTCTGCTAACCACTGTTTTCAAGAGTTGACTTCAACGATCCAACCATGGAACTTCTAAACATGTGAAGACCACAAGTCGTTACTAGAGCAACATAAAAACGAACAACGTACTATATTTGAGGGGAAAAAAAACAAATAGATATCAATGCAGACCTACCAACAAGATAAGATTATGATAGACTCTGCCTCCCAAACACAATAAGAACAATTCTCATCGAGGACTAGTCTACAAGACACGATTACGTTACATTGGTTTAATTCCAGCATTACACTGAGGGACAGCTGCATTCCTTCCAAAAGTTTTTACGGTAGATTGAAGGTAACTTTGCTTTGGAGCAAGCTGCTACGTATTTTAAAAAACAAATAAGAGCACTAATTCCATAAAAGTAGTAGTCAAAACATTTAAATCCTTGAATTAAAAATAAAGGGTTTGGTTTTTCTCGAGCGGTTTAAAGCTGGGTTCAGTTAGACAAAAAACACCAGGTGGACGTCAACCAGTGGGATTTCTTCATACGAAAGTGAGAATGGACAAGCACTGGCGGTAGGAGATGATCTTGTTCACGTGGTTGTCAATGGCTTTCGAAGCTCTAAACCGCTCACTCCACGGCTAAGCCATTATTCATCTTCACAGATGATTTTCTTCCATCTTTAGCTCGTGGAATTTGGGACTGAACAAAGCCGTCCAAGGGGACTCTGCCCTTGTTCGGTAAAAAGTGTTTATGTTCCCCGAAATAAATTTTTTTGTTCTTTTGTTCCAGGGAACAAAAAAAGAACATAAACGTGTTTGGTAAAACTTTTGTTCCTAAGAAAAAAAAAATCTATTTTTCTTGTTCCTGAGAACATATTTAGAACAAAAAGAAGAAGTAGAAAAAAATTGCCTTTTGTTCCCGGAAACAATTCTGAGAAACAATTTTTCTCTCTCTTCTCTTTCTTTTCTTCTTTTTCTTTTTTCTTTTGGCCGGTTGCCGGTCGGCCAACCTTGACCATGGCCGACGACCTTGCTAGAGAGTCACCGACCCTCGAGAGGCTACGCCACGGCGAGGCTTGGCCTCGCCTAGCCACTGGTGAGGCTCAGCCTCGCTAGATTTGGGTGGACTCGAGCTCGCCCAGCGCAAGCGAGGCTGGGCCTCACCTGTCGGCGCGAGGTTGGCCTCACGCTTGCCTAGCCTAGGTGAGGCTGAGCCTCGCCGCCTAGCGCGAGGCTCGACCTCGCTGGTGGCCTAGCGAGGCTCACTTGGTCACCGAGGTCACCGGTGAGGGTTGGCCTCACCCAGATCTGGGCAAGGTTGGGCCTCACCCAACCGGTCACCAGCGACTGGCCACAAAGAGGAAGAATGAGAGAAAAGAAAATAAAAAAGAAGAAAAAAAGAAAAATATAATAAAAGTATTAAAAAACTAAAAGAAATAACAAAATTATACAATTTTACCAAATGCATTTCTTTCTCGGGAGTAGAAATTTTGTGCAGTTACCAAGCGTGTTTTTTTACTCAGAAATTATTCCTGAGAACAAAAATAAATAAATAAAATATTTTTGTTTAAAAATTGTTCTCCGGAACAGAATGTTACCAAATACGCCCTCTATCACCATCTCTCTCTACCTCACCAATCAACATTTCCTCCGCAGCACTGCATTATCCCTTTGTAATTGTGCCACGACCTTTGCTCAAGTACCTCGGCAGCAGAGGATAGTCGCAGCGCACCAGAGATCAATCGAGCTTCTTTGAAGTCATTAAAAAAAAAGAAAAAAAGATAGAGGAAATCCAGAGGATCGAGAGCTGAAGAAGACAAACAGGTTCGATCCAAGACCCTCAAAGCCTTCGCTTTCATGATCTTCAACTATTCGGATTTATATTCCTCACTCGCGTTTACTAAGCGTCGTATCAAATGCCAACGTAATCTGCCACGTCAACCATCACCTCATTTTGTCAAAAAAAAATCACCTCATTTGTATACCACAAAATATTAAATTTTAGTTACTCTAGTATCGTTAAAATAAAATTGGGCTGTTTGAGATCTCAATTGGCTATAAAAAAGTTAAAGAACTAATGGTACCTTATAAAACCAAAATACCTTCTTATCTAATTTCTTCTTTCATCTGGAAAAAAAAAAAAGTGACACATATTGTCTCTTTTAGTAAAGCTAGCAGATGGACAGTCTTCATACATAATTTATTCACTTCACTCATAAAATAACTACTCAATCGGTAACCCATGAATATGACATTATCAGAGTCATGGAAAGTATCAATTAAGTATGCCCCGTGACATGAAGCAAGCTTGTTCTATCATATTTTCGTGTGGATCAAGCCAAAAAATATTTATATTCATATTGAGAACTTTTCAGATTTATTAGCTGAGTAAGAATTAAGTCTAGGCACCGAATTCCTGCAAAAAAATACTCGAAAAGCTATCAGCAAATTTAGGTATAGTATGCGGCCCTTCGCAATGTCATAAGGAAAGGTAGATTGACCACAATGATCTGAATGAAAGTTTTGAGCCACGATTCACACTGAAATGGTTGCACCCGACAATTCTCTTGGTACGTCAGTAGCCTGTTGGACGAAGCTTGTATCCGTATGGATTTCGAATTGGAATTGAGCGAGCAGACATGCAACAAGTTCTGGAGACAAAAATGAAAAAGGAAAAGGTAAAATGTGAAGGCATGAAAATCAAAATCAGCCGGTTCGTTTCCCTCAGAATTATTTCATTTAAGAAGCTGCAATCGATCCAACAAATATTGAGTGTTGCGAGCCAGCACTCCTATGACAGCAGGTGCCATTTGAACTCGTACTACACCGTAGTCATGGTTGTCACGCCTTTCCTGGGGAAGATGATCTTCCTTTGAATCCATTTGAACTTGACCAGCTTTTCTCTGGCTCTGCTTGATTAAACCTTCTTCTTCCTTTAGAATAAGATCGAGTATGTAAAAGGTTGAATAAAATTTGACCACACGATGTCGTGGGTTTGTATTCGACCTTTTGTATGCCCTACTCCCAAAGATATCAATTGATATCATTGAATAGATTGGATAACAATTTTACAGCTCAACGCGACACTAGAGATTGCTCAAACATATTTGATTGTGTTCCTCCTAGCCCGTTTCAAGCATCTGATTTGTTTCGACTGGCTAAGGTTATTGGAGCACGACATCACTTCAATTGCACCCATATTAGATGGGATCCACGGTTCATTAAGATCCCTTCAGATGCTCTAAGGCAAACTTGACAATGACCCCATTTGTTTTGCAGAAACTTGTCTACTTTGTGTAGTGCGCTAAGCGAGGACTTTCGAGGTCAGACCCTCTCTCTCTCTCTCTCTCTCTCTCTCTCTCTCTCTCTCTCTCTCTCTCTCTATCTATATGACAGGAGCTCATCGTGAATTGACATTCTCCTAATTGGAAGACAGATGCCACAATGGTTTCCTAAAATTGTAAAGAGTTTTCCATATCTCTCAATGATCCAAGGACTTGTATGACAACTTTTTAGGATTAGCACTCCATGTTATTCTCGGCCTGGAGGAAGGAAAAGTGGCCAATGCTTCGTGTGACCTACATATATTTAATATATGACCAAAGGGTGATTTGGCACGTGAGTAGCTTGATTTCGTTGGAATCCAATCCTGTGTGGCTTGAATATCTCCTCTGCAGTAG
Organism: Eucalyptus camaldulensis; assembly: GCA_019915185.1. NCBI lineage: Eukaryota > Viridiplantae > Streptophyta > Magnoliopsida > Myrtales > Myrtaceae > Eucalyptus > Eucalyptus camaldulensis. The sequence goes on along the minus strand of JAHSVA010000010.1, from coordinate 23,171,802 downwards.
TTTGTTTGAAGTTCAGAAGCATCTGCGAAACAATTGGAGCCATTTCCAAGTTCATCTCAGAGCATCAAAATGAAGCTTAAAGAAGCGATGATTTCGTCTAAAATGCCAGCAACAGGAGGATGTTCTAAGGTCGTGCTTCAACACTGTCAGCCGATAGAAAATAATTGGATTCTCAGGGAAAGAGACTCAAAGGAAGACAACTCAATAGACACCGAGGAAGAAGATATTCCAGGAGAAGCAGACGTAGAGAAGGTGGTCTTAACTATGCCGGGACCATGGGTTCCACTCGCACCAACTGTTATTTGCGCGTTGGGTTGCGAAACATGCCTGTTTGGATTGGTGACGACTTGTTGAGGAAGTGATTCTGGGGGAAGCAAATTGGATGATTTTGATTCCAATGCCTTTTACTTTTCCCTTTATTAGTCTCTACTAGAAAATTTTAAATGCATGCTCCTTCGATCCAAATTAAAATCACTATGAAATACATATTTCACATCATGCTTACCGGTACTGACATTGGTTGAGGAACTATTTTTTCATCTCTTTCTTTATGAATTGTGATGCAAATTGCATTAATCCAAACTGCTTGTTAAATGGCGGTGATCTTCCAAGTTGCTCTGTGACCTTAGTCACCTCCCTTAATCCAATTTATTGCCAATACTTTGTACTCTAAAATTCTGAAATAGTAAGTTTTGCTCAATCAAATCTAATTTATATCTTTGAGTGGTGCACATTTAGGTTCAACATCCCCAACACCATTGCCATTCAGAGTAATAAGGTTGAACAAGCATAGATACGACACATGTGAGATTGAAACAAAGCTCCTCCAATTTTGTTTGAAATTGGACTTGTACACCAACGAAACCTAAGGGAAGCAAAATCCTAAAATCATACATGCAAAAAACCCCAAATCTAGACTAGATCGAGATAAAAACCTTCTCGAAATGGGACAGAGGAGCTTTCAAATCTAGACTAATTTAGAGGAGGAAAGCAAGAAAAATAGAATAGAGAACCAAATCAGCCAAAGAAAAAGTAAAAAGGGGAGAGAACGCTAGCTTAAACCCTCCCCTCCATAGAGGCCGAAGAAGAAAGCTGTGTGAAGATAAGATGAAGAGAAGAAACCCTAGAGAGGAGAGAGGAAAAGCAGCAATTTTTATTCGTGACATTTTAGGAGTAATATCATACAACAATCTCCACTGAAATGAAATTATATTCTGTCTGATAGAACTAACATTTTGAGCTTTTTCATCCTAACTATCATTCGATCCTTTGCATCATTTGTCTATCTCTTTAACAATTCTAGGGATGCAACCATGTATGTTCCTGTCAAAACAAAAAAGCGAGAAAAAAATGAATGTTATGAAATATAGCCATCAACTAGCATGAAGTGAACATCATAATCCGGTAAGAGGAGCACATTCGCAAGCCAAGAGAGTTTCTGATTAGGTTGAGTCTTTTCTAGTTAATATTGGCTTATGTAGCAATAAAATTTATACCAGAAAATTATTTATTGGCCGCTTCAAATTGGAGAATGAGCAAAGCATATGCTCCTATTGAGCAAATCGACGAAATCCAAGTTTTGATATATGCCCTTCAATTTATATTGAGGACTTTACCGTATAACTTATACAATTGCTGGATAATGGACATAGTGGTGCTGATGAATACGGATCATTTAATTTGATTGACATATTTAATGCATGGAATGCGGACATCTTCTTATGAGTTGCACTGGACTCAAATTGCGAGTTCTTTTTCCCACTGGAAGTATATGTCAGCAATCATAATAGAACGTTAAGTCAATACAGTGGCCCTTTACTTATACCCGACAAAAAACAAGGCAGAAATCCATGTCTTAGTAGAAATTCTGCGTTTAGCATAATTATTTCTAAAAGGAGAAGGCAAATGAGTTCGAAATCTTACCCATCATGCGGATGTATTACATTCACATTGGCAGCTTTAGTGATAGCCTTCTTCCTTTTTTTTTTGACCTTGCGCTTCCCAAACTCGCTCTCATGTGGTCGGTCAATGCTTTCTCATAACTCTGTTTCTTTCCGTTCACTTCCCGTGGATTCTGTCCCCTCACTTCCCCCGGTGCCACGGTAGCAGCTGTTTTGTTCTGTTCTTCTCCCCAGAATCTGCACCAACTCCTTCAGACACCACCAAGATTCAGCGTAGTTTTCTGAGAAAACGACGTATGTGCGAGATTGTTCGATGGCCTCCTTTAGTTTTGATGGGAAATCCTGGCCCATCATTAAGTTTTCACTGTCCATGAAAGTCTTTTCGCCCTTCTGGACCAAGGCCTCGTTCAGACTCTTAACGAAGTTCTCACGGACTTCCTTACCTCTGAATCTTAGGAACACATCGTACATTTTCAGTTCAGATATCTTTTTGATGATATCTTTGATTATCTTGGCCTCCAAAATTCTAATATGATAGACGACAGAGACATAGATAATATAAACTGCCCAAGCTGTCGAATTAAATGAAGCAAGCAATAACAATTTGATCTAAGAAGAATAAATCATGAAGATGTCCATGCAAAATTACACCAGCACAAATTTTAGGATACAATTTCACATGGCCACTCCTCATAGGCTGTGATGGCGCCAATGCAGAAAGAAATACAGTGTTGTCTCTAGACAACATATTAAACTAAGACATGTTAATGAGGACATTTGTTAAGCATGCGTAAGGAGAAACGAAGTTCTCCTAAAAAAAAGAAAGAACGAACAAAGGAGAGACAATGCAAAATCCATATGTAGTTATTATGCCTTCGACTAAGGCCTGGCAAACAACGACGTAATGTAGCCAATTATCCAAGATAAAAAGAAATGACGAATTCACAGAAGCTGGTTCACCCTTCATAGTCAATATTCTTTCAGCTTCGATTATAACTATATATATAGGAAAATAGAAGACAGATGTAAATTAGAATAGGCCAGATGTTTATATATTATGTACTGTCTTTGATATTGACAACACTTTATCTATTTGAAATTTGCGCAACTTTTTCTTTTAACAAACATCTCAATTTGCCCATTAAGAATTTTGAGTTTTGTGGATATATATATACATAATGACTTTAATTTGTTACTTTACCCTTAAACTCAACCTAAGTTTCCCCTGCCCCTTTCTCTTCTCTACGCCTCCTTTCCCACTGTCCCGCCATCGCCGTCATCCTCCCCCCCCCCCCCCCCCCCCCGGGAGCGCCATCATGTCCCTGCCACCGTGGCATTCCTGTCACTATCGCTAGTCCCAGCTGTTGTTGCACCTCTCTTCTGTTTTCGTCCCTTTGTCGCGCGGAAGACAGCAGAACGTCTCAGCCGTAGCCAGCCTCAGGCGACATAGCCCGAGGGAAATGACCCCACATCTAAGGTCGCGAGCCTAGATTCGTCCCCCAGAGCCGATGGACGCAGAGAGATAGAGGGGGGCTGAGGTGACGCGGCTGGGGCAGCGGCGTGAGTCAACGGAGGCTTTGAGAGGAGGTTCTTCGTTTCTTGTGAAACGTAAGTGTGCTCCGCGCTGCAGCTCCAAGAACAATGAGCAGATCCGGCCGACCAGCGTCATGACAAGCATGATCTTGATCATGGTACGAAGTAAGCTGATCAGGAACGTCGACACCTACCTGAGCCTCATTAGCCTCACATGATCCTCGATTGCCTTTGGGTAAGCACATAATGAATTTTTTAATGACTACTCTTGGATTATATTTTCATGATGATTTTTTTTTATCATCTTATGGTCATTATTTAGTCGTATCAAAAATTGCTAATTCATTTCACCGGCTGGTACTAAGGTTTCTGGTTATTTCTTTAACTATTTGTGTTTCAGGAGTTAGTGTGAAAAGTGAAACTGATTTGGGGTGGCCTTTCTCTGTGGTCGTGGTGGTGCAGGTGGGATGTGGGAAAGCCCAAAATAGTAGTAGTTAGTGGGGATTTCTACAGGGCAATGTTATATCGTGCCTCAGGTTTTCAAACTGGCAAATACCGGTTGCCCTTTTTCTTCTTCAAGATTTTACGAAATATACACGACACTCATTTTAGACATGATGAAAATTTGGTAAATCATCAGATTTGTGAACAATTAAAACCACATGTGTGCCCATGAAAAGAAACGCATATGGAAGATAAAGAAAAAATATTGTTTGTGTGCAGAAGAGATAAACGTTTAAAAAGGCAATTAGAAAGAAACTTAAATGATTGTGAGATGGGGAGATATATCTTCAATTTTGAAAAGAACGATATTCTCAAATTAATAGATAATAAAATTAATAGAAATGACATTTTCACAACAACAATATTATTAGTTTAGAACATTTTCATATTTTGATTAAACTAACCCGAATAAACAAAAACAAGAACAACAAAGATAAACAAAGAGAAATTAATGACAGTAGAGCATAGACAGCGAGCGAAATAATTTGGTTTAGAGTTACTCTTTAGATAGACTGAATTGCCGTCCTTCTTGTGGATCTAAGAGGTCGCTTCGATACTTTTGTATGGAAGTCATGAGAGAGAGAGAGAGAGAGAGAGAGAGAGAGAGGAAGCAAGAATAGACGCAAAGAGAACGAAAAGACAATGAGAAGGTGCAGGAGTGAGAGAGCTTCGCAATCTGAAAGATGAATTCAAAAGTAGAGAGCTTCGCGATCTTGGAGAGTCTCCAATGGAGACAATAAATTTGGGAGCTAGAGAGTCTCTAACAAAGAAGATGGATTTGATAGTGATCTGGAAGAGTATAGCGTATTTTATGATATCCGATTTTTCATATAATACCTGAATACATAGAATACCCGACCCGAATAATCCAAAATAAGCAGTTTGACTTGAGTCGATTCCGTTCTGATTGGTTCGGTCTAGGCTTTTTCAATAGCTCTAGGTATATGTTTCTTAAAATTATCACCCATACCTTATGCGTATGCTATCTATCCAAGCATTTCTAGCATGCAAGAATATTTCCATCTATGCTACCACAATTGATGCATTATAAACTTGGGGTCAGCTAGCATTGAGTCAAGGCCATCCAACTCAAAGTAGTTTCTCATTTCTACTTTTTAATTCACAAGAAATAAGGAATAAGAATAAGAATAAGAATAAGAATAACAGTAACAGTAACAGTAACAATAATAATAACAATAACAATAACAATAAAAATAAAAATAAAACAAACTCATCTCGAGATCATCCTTTTCAGCAACGATGCACAAAGTGAGGAAAAAAAAAGGATCAAAACCACGACAATGTTATCTTCTCAAATGGTATATAACAAGAACTTCACTTTCCACATTCAAACAGAAACTTGCCCCTTGCTCTGTTGTCTCTCTTGCTATTTGTTAGGCTCAGTTAGAGTCCTCCACTAAGCAGTATTTTCAAGAGTTAACTCCAACTTTCCATCCATAGTTGGTACTTTTAAACCTGTGATTACATAAGTCCTTCCTATATCAATTATAAAGCGAACAACTTAACAGGTTTGGGAAGAAAAACAAATCGATGCTAGTGGATATGTACCAACAGCATGAGATTAAAATAGACTCTGCCTCCCAAGCACAATAAGAACAATTCTCATCCAGGACAAGAAGGGCGTGCATGGAAACGTTTCTAAGAAACGTTTCCGGAACACTTCTGTACGGATTTTGTTCCCGGGAACAAAAAAAGAATAGAAACGCGTTTGGTTGCGTTTCTGTTCTTTTTTTGTTTTTTTGTTCTCGGAACAAAATAAGAACAAAAACAAGAAACAACAAATTGTTGTTTCTTGTTCTAGAAACAAAAATGAAAGAAATGTTTCTCTCTCTCTCTTCTTCTTCTCTTCTTCTTTTCTTCTTCTTTTTTTCTTCTTTTTTCTTTCGCCGGTTGCCGGCCTCGGCCATGGCCGGCGACCGGCCGTCGAGGCTCGGCCTCGCCTAGATCCGGCGAGGCCGAGCGTCGCCGGCCCCTGGCGAGGCGTCGGCGACGCCGAGCCTCGGCGACCGACCGTTGAGGCTTGCCGTGGCTAGGTGAGGCTATCGGCCCCGTCGGCCGGTCGCCGGAGGCCGGGGACCGGCCGAAAAAAGAAAAAATAAAAAAGAAAGGAAAAAATGAAAAATAAAATAAAAATGTTTAAAAAATTAAAAGAAACAAAAAAAGAATAAAATTTACCAAACGTGTTTCTATTTATTTTTTATTGCCGGACCAAACGTTACCAAACGCGTTTTTTTGTTCAAAAATTATTCCCCGGAACAGAAACACTTTTTTTTTGTTTCTGTTCCCCGGAACAAAAAAAGAACTGAAACGTTACCATTTGCACCCGAAGTCTACAAGACACGGTCACATTACGCCGGTTTTATTCCAGCATTACACCAAGGCATAGCAGCAATCCTCCAGAAAAACTTTACACTAAATTTTGTCTATGTAGAATATCCTGATCCATCTAAATTGACCTGAGCATTGAGATAGTAGATTGAATGTCACTTTGCTTTGAAACAAACTGCTACATAAAAATACTAAACAAAACAAATAGAACAAACTTCACAAGACTAGTAGTCAAAACATTTAAACCGGTAAATTAAACAACGGGTTTTTTTTTTTTTTTTTTTGGGAGGAGGGTGTAGTTAGAGCTGGATTCAGTTAGGCAAAATCACAAACACCTGGCGGACGTCAAGCAGTGGGGTTTCTTCAGACGAAACAGAGAAGGTACAAGCACTGGCAGTGGAAGATAATCTTGTTCACACAGCTTTCGATGGCTTTGGAAGCTCTAAACCTCCCTCTACGCCCAAGCTGTCATTCAAAGTCATGGATGAGTTTGTTCCATTCTTACCTCGTGGAATTTTGGACAGAACAGAGCAGTCCAAAGAGACTCTATTACCCGTGCTCTCCGCCTCATCAATCATCATTTCCATCGCAGCACCCCATTATCCCCTTGTAATTATGCCCCAGCCTTCCCTCGAGTGCGAAACAAAACTGACAATGTGCAAAAAAACGCTTTGAAGAAGACGAGGATAGAATACCACAGCTGCAAATAAGAATTGCGACGCACGAGAGATCAATCAAGCTACTTCGAAGTCAACAGACAAAAAAGGAGTAAAATTAAAATTAGGTTGTCTAATATCTCAATTGGCTATAGAAAGTTCAAGAAATAACGGTACATTATAAAACCAAGATACCTTTTTGTCTAACTTCTCCTTCCTTTTTAATCCAAGAAAACGTAATCTACAGTCTCATTTTGTAAAGCTGGCAGATGAATAATCTTCATATATCATCCATTCATGGCACTCATAAAATAACTATTGAATCGGTTTTCCAAGAATATGGCATTATCAGAGTCATGGAATGTATCAGTCACACACACCCTATGACATGAAGTAAGCTTGCTGTCTCATATTTTCGTGTTGATGAGGCCAAAAGATACTTCTATTCATATTGAGAATTTTCAGATTTATGAGCTGAGTAAGAATTAAGTCTACGCACCACACTCCCGCAGAGAAAATTCAAAGAGCTATTGCCAAATATAGGTCTAGTACATTGCTCTTCATAATATCAAAAGCAAAGGTCGAAAGTATATATATATCATGTTTTTTGATTGATAATTTTGAGCCATGTTTGCACCCAACAATTCTATTGGTGTGTCAGTAGTTTGATGGCAAAGCTTGCATCAATATGGATTCCGAAGTGGAATATAGCAAGCAGACATGTAACAAGTTCTTCTAGAGCCAGCTCAATTTGGTATGTAGATTCAGCACATTCCTTCAGCTCAGGAATCATTACTCTTCTTGAATACCATATGGGGTTGGAAAGCAAGTACCTATTTATATACCACAAATCAGCTAGAAAAATCATTATTCATTATGTAAGATGTCGACCATGAGATATGTGAACAGATGACGTCATGCATGTGCTTCGAATATGGACTGGCATTTGTGTACAATGTGAACAAATGCCACACATGACAAAGTGTGATTCTGTGGAAGCCACCTCTTGAACCTCGTTAGGATAAACTTTCACATGGTGGGAGCCACCTCTTGAACCAATGGCATCTAACTTTAGAATCCTATCATAGTGCGATCACTTGTGTATATCAGCATGTTTAGCAATTGGGAAAACAAATTACAAGTTTACTTTCTGATTCTAGGCTCTAAAGTGATTAAACTGTCCACAAACAATTTTTCCAAAGGTGGCTTCGATGGTGTGCGTGTATGCATGCAAGCTCCTGGAAGCAATGGATGAAATTGTTTGATGAAAATAAATATAAATGAGAGGAATAGCAAATTGCTCGGAAATTAAAGTGGAGTGCTGTGAATTATTTCAAGGTGCAATGTAGGGAATAATCAAAATGAAGAACACCAAACTCAAAGGAAGAAGCCGAACGAAATTAACTGAAAACGAGATTACTAGGACATTGACATTGGTGGAATTGAAATTAATCACAGTTTGTATAAATGATGCTCGAATGGAGATATTGACATCGGCGTTACGACAATACTCAAAGGGAAATCAACAGTCATTTTGGCAGAGGTCCAGCATAATTTCAACATATCTTTTTCCTCTGCAAATCTTCTATCATAAGTCTTAAATTCCCTTTGATTATTACTAGGTCGATGTCCATTTCTTAACTCAACTTCTTTTATATATCCATAATTTCTTAACATAACTACTTTCATATATCCACAATTTCTCAACTTAACTAAACTTCTGATCCCTGAGCATTTCTCTTACCGTTTCCCCTTATTTTGAATTTAAATTAGGTTGAAGACTCTCTCTCTCTCAAACTTTGGTGGAATGGTCTTTTATGAGCATCAGAACGAGATTGAACTTGATATAGCTTGGCTGTGATTTATTCACCACCAATGTATAGTGACTTACTGTTATTATACCAGACGACAATTCAATCACACAACCAAAGGAGACAAAGTAAACCGAAGCACCGAGGGAAAGAGAACTCTTTGCCATCAAAGAATGAAGCATGAAAATTCACAATATATGATCAACAAGTCGAACAAGAACATCCAGATCACTCTATGCGATCTCAGATTGATCAATGATGAAGACAAAATCGTCATTATCATCTCTGAGGCAAACATCGAACAAGTGGTGATCATGAATGGTGAGGTGTTCTACAAATAGGAATTCCTATCAATCGGCGAGCAATATAACATGAGCAATTTGAGATAACAATTTGAAGCTATCGGCAAAAGGCAAACACAGAACAATCGTATGATCGAGTCTCGATGAATTGACCGCGTCCTTCCTTGGGGAGATCCGATCCGAATGATTACCTGCTAATAAATGAAGACACTGAAAGACTTGGAGAATCTTATGAAGACGAAGCTAAGGCGACGAATCGATTTAGCCATGAAATTGCTCGACGAAGATATTCAGCTGCAACTGGCTTCGCTCAGTTCCTCAGCTCTCCCGCACGCACCAGGCGAGGGAGAAAAAGCACGAGAGAAGTTTCGATCGGTGGTGACGAGCGTCCGTTCTCCGTTCCGTCACGGCCGTGGTTGCGGTGACCGGCGAGGGAGATTTGATGGCGGCTGTCATCGATCGGAGATGGGATAGACGATCGATTGATGGTGATGGAGCTGAGAGGAAGGGGGGCATCCTCAATCACAATTCTTCATGTCGTGTATTTCACCAACTATTTATTTCCATGATTTAGTGATTTAAATATTACGAAATAACATAATCTTGACCACTAATGTAACAATATAATTCAAATCAGTCACATAACATCACGTATACGGTAGATTTGATTATATAAATCTTTCGTTTGTTTGAGATCACATATGTCCCCAACAAAGCAATCATGTAAAAGCATTTCAAATGATTTTTAATTACTAGAACATTGTATAAATTTCTTAAAACTTGTAGCATTTAGTATTAAATGCTAAAAAAATTAGGATTTAAAGCTAAAGTACAAAAAAAACAAGACAAGAAGTATAGCAAAATGGTATTGTCATGTTTACTACATACAAATAATATCTTTACTATGTTAAATTTTTTAATATCAATTTCTTGTGTACACACGGCATTAAATAATTTGAACCCTTCTAGAAGATAAGACAATAAATACTAGAGAATTCTTTTTGAATTCATATTTAGAAGATAAGATGTTAATTGGTAATCTGCAAATCATTTTCATTATCTTAAGTTATGATTTCATTCACTTATAGTTATGTATGAACATAGTGTATTCTACATATATGCATGAGTTGTTTATATAATGTTTTCTTTTTGGCAAAAGTTTGAGATGGAAATGCTCGTTGGATTTGCTTAATTAATAATACAAATAAAAATTTCTTTTTGGAATGGATCTTTAATCAAATTATTATTTAACAAGAGGTAGAAAAGGAAACTAAGGCGAGAAACTAGCCCAAATATAAAAAAGGAGCGATTTTACCGGCCCTCCCATTGGGCAACAAAAGGAAAAAAAAAAGGAAATTGAAAAAAGAAAAAAGAAAAATAAGACGCACTCATAACCCTTGTACACACAAATTCTATCGATCATTCACACACATTTGCACAAACCCTAATACAAATAACTTGGAAATGACTTGGAATCTTTTCGCAAAACCTCTACTTTACCTACTGTAGCGCCCCGCCCCACGCTGATGACATGTGAGCCAGGCATGATGCCACTCTTCTAATAGATTGAGTCTCTCCCTCCATACATATATTTGAGTCTCTTTATCAATGCCTTCCACCCGCAGCTCCCATAGTACGCTGGAGTCTCATTATCCTCAAAGAGTGAAACTGGATCCATTAATTGATTCTTTTCAATCTCAACCTTCAAAGCATCCTCTAGTCGATCGGATTGCATCACATATCCCAACTTTTTCACGGTTGCACCCGCTACTCTAATAGTAAGGCTAAATTGTAGATACCTCTCGTCAAATTTACCAAAGTCGACTGCTCCCTCCAATACTCCCCACAACCAATTTGGAAAGAGAAGTTGAAACCACATGTGGTCAGTATCAAATGAACCGAGAGTTCCGGATAACCCATTCCACCTGTGGCCATTAACATGTGGTACGATGTCAAAAGATAGTTCCTGTTTTCCATCTTCAACACCAAGGATAACACAGAGATACAATCCTTCGAACTTGTTGTACAAGTCCTGTGAAGCCATGAAAGATATTGTACCATCTTCAACAATGACAAACCCCTTTGGCATCTCTCCTCCAGGGCAAACCTTTTGGTAAGTAGAACCGGTACGGAAATAGCAATACTTCTATTATATGGGTAAATTGTTAGAAGTATCAAGTATATTATTCGTTGAAGAAGAAGAATTTGATTTGAGCATATTCCTAGTAATTCCACAAAAGCTAGAGTTTTATAATAATAATTAGACATATTGATCCTTGCTTACGTTGGAAATCATTCCCTTGCAAGTGTTGTAACCACCACTATTATTAGATTGATATCTCCCTAAAATGTAACTCATAGAAACCGAGTTTACTACATAGGAAGTGAAAAATTGACAGAAAATAGAACTGCATATCTAAGAAATTAATCGTTCTCGTCAAACCCCACTGTCTAATGTTCATTGTAATGACTTCACTTTAGACATCACCAATTCTTCAGTACAAGCTGTCCTAATTGAACTTCAACTTATTTGCAACGAACTTAACGTTATTATAATAAATAAAAGAAAAAACTTCTACTTGCACTCAAACTAATGGAAAATTGAAAAGGAAAATCCAATGCATGCCCTCTCCACAGACCAGCCTCATCCAACCACTTGCACCTTTTATGTTTGCCCCAACTTTATATAAAAGAAGAATCTCAAATCTGATACTCTCAATAAATAAAATTAAGTCAAACTGTCCAAGTAATCTGCATGTGGCCAGCAAGGCATGTAGTGCGACAGTCCCCTATCATAATAGCAACAAACACCCAAGTAAAAGGTCTCATGTTGAATTATTGAATTATTATTGTTGTGTAGTTTTATCTTGGTCACTAGAGTTGATCTAGTACTATCATCGGTGTTGAGGATCAAACCATAACATCAAGAACCACGTGTCCATTGTCTAGTAGATTTTCTAAGATTTCGACATTTTTTTTCTAGAGAAGAATTATAAACATTGTGTTTCTGTGATTGCATCAATTTGAGATTTTATTAAGCTTTATATAATGTGTGGAATCACTTTGTATTAAATTTATTTGTTTGTCTAGATTTTTCAGCTTTTGCATTACATGCGCGCAACATGCACTCCGCATCAACACACATGCAAATACATATGCGCAGAGAGAGAGAGAGAGAGAGAGAGAGAGAGAGAGATACCTCAATTGAGAGGTCAACCATGTTCAATCTTTTTATCTTTGTGTATGTTTCATTGTCTTCTAAGTCTTTTGTTTCACCTGAATTTTCTTCCTTTATACTCACTGGATTATCTTCATGCGAAACTTCATAGAGTAAAGCTGGATCTAGCAATTGATCTTCTTGAAGCAAAACCTCCAAATCATTGTCTAGTGGCTTGCATATTAGTCGGAATCCACACTTTTTCACAAGTAATTTGTTATCTGGATGATATGTAGAACTACATACTCTAAAATGACTTGAGTCATTCGGACCAAAATGATCTACTATCCACAAACCCTTTGATTCCATATACTCAAGCCACACATGATCTAAATCAAATGGCTCAAAAAACCTTTCGCATTTTGTGCCTTTGCAATTAACAAGTCCTAAAACCTCAATTGGGAAAACCCCATCTCCACCAGGTGACCTTGCTTTTTTTGCCTGAAATACAACACAGAAAACTACTCCTAAGATCTTTTCATATAAGTCCTTTGAAGCCACGAAAGATATATAACCCTCTTCATTGGGGAGCAACCACTTTGGCATCTCTCCTCCAGGTAGAACAACTCGACATTTTGTTTGGCGATGAAATTTCTGTCATAGATGTAGACTGTTAGATAATTTTCAAAATTGGCACCTAAAAGGAGGAGTTTCGATGAGTTAAGTGGTAGTCCTAGATTTTTAGATGTAGTTAGCAATAGCAATACAATGATTTTTTTGTACTTAATTGGTGGAAACATGACATGTATTGTTAAAGAATATCCTTTGCATTGTCTTGTAGTAACCTCCCCCACATATACGCACATAATCACTTTCCCTTTGTTTGCTTTTTTAAATTAGCTCACCATTCTGGGATTTAGAGAGAGAGAGAGACTAACCTCAAGCTTAAACAAATCATTCACGGAGAACCCATTACGGACCAGTTCCTGACTTGAATATAACTCAACCATCTCAACCTCATGTATGTTGGAGGGAATTCTATTTAGAGATTTGCAAGCATTTGCCTCTAGTCTTCTCAATTTCCTCGGAATCTTGGGGATCTCTTGTAGTTGTTGGCAATACGAAACATCCAAACCTTTCAAGTTATTTAGTCTTTCACATGTAGGAAGGTTAGTAAAATTGTTTTCCAACAAATCTAAGCTTTGTAAGTAGGGAAAATAACAATGATTTTCTAGGAACTCTACTTCTGATGGATGGCACCCGCTAAGACTCAACCGCTTTAACTTAAGAAATCCAATCTCTGTATGGGTTTCACTCAAATCCTCATCTTCCTTTGGAAACTTGATTAGTTTTGAGCAACCATTAAGTTGTAGGGATTCAAGCTTTTGCAACCTGTAAATGCTAGGCGGAAGGATTGCCAGTTCCTTACAACCATATAAATTAAGGTTCTTGAGAGAGACAAGATTTCCTATTGATGCAGGAAGTTCTTTAACTGAAGTATCCCTTAGAATAATTTCTCGCAAGCTTTCATTCTTATTCGGAATATCAGGGAATCTTTGCAATTTAGAGCACATTTCCAAATTCAACATCCATAACTTACGGTGATTTGCAACTGAATCGTGGACACGCTCCAAGTTTTTGCATTGATAGAGATATAATTCCTCGAGATTTGGAGCAAAAGAGAGGTCTGGCAAACAAATCAGTGACCGGCATCCACCGAAGTCAATGAACTTCAATTTTTTAAATTCCTGCAAGAACAATAAGCCAACTTGCATAGACATTCCAAAAGAAAAAAAGAAGAAGAAAAAAGTGAGATATATATTCATTTCAAAATATGGCTGTGATTTTCAAATAAAATTCACTTGATCATAATTCAAGCCAAATGTGATTAGAATTCACTAGATCATATGGTGTATATAGAGCACACCTTCTCACTTTATAAAAATGAGTTTAGTAAGTAATCCTCGTAAATCCACCAACACTCGTAATTTCACTACGTAGCCGAATGGCATGGCAACTTCCACCACTTAAGGTTGCATGTTAAGTGTGAGCACATAAGCCACGGTCAATCCTTTGCCAACTAGTTCATCACATGCATTTAAGCTAAACATCTGAAATCTTATGTAGAGATTCACAACCACCCTCCTGTAGATCCTGCAAAAGCGGTGGAAGGTTGGGAATCTCTTCTATTCATCACTTATTTGGAAGTGGTGGTTGGTTGATTGTTTTTTGGAAGAAGAAATATTTTGTACGTCTAGATGGTCATAAATATAACCAAAAAAAAAAAAAAGCAATAGAGTCCAAGCCGTCTTGCGTAGTTTTTTCGTTTTTGAGTTACATATACGTCGGTGTAGCGTAAGAGCTCAAAGTTTACTATATCATAATAAATACGACCACCATAGTTATACCTTGCATTTATATACATAAATAAAAAATGCACATGCATCGACAGAATTTGACGTCTTGATCTAGTGGATCTCATGTGTGATTTACTAAATCCCTTTGGTGCACACCCATTGAATATATGATGAGTCTTTTTGTGCGTTCTTTCAATTATGTTTTAACTACTTTCTTCTTGAGACCGCTTTATTAATGAGTTGTCATTCCATAATGATTAGGATATTTTCAATATGGTAAATTCTCAATGAACTCTCTAAAATTATAGCACTAGCATTCTGAAGGACAAAAAGAATATTAAATTAAAGGGAGTTTAAGGAATAAGATTTGAAATGTTATATATGAAATTTTAATTTGAAGGCGTATCTCTCAAAAGATATAGGTGGTGATTTTTTTCCTAGGACAAGTGAAGACTATCAATTAAACTTTGTAAATTCAGACAAACCTAATCAACACTTTGGCTCTCCCAATAGCATTATCAATGGAAATGTTGCTATTAGTAGGAAGGGGACTATGGGATGGTTTTTATATGGTAAAAAATTTGTGAATGATTGCCATGGAGCCTTGATAGTTTATATGTTATGGAGAGTTATATTGGTGTTCATTAATGGGGACTCAACCATAGTTTAGTTCTATTAGCCATCCTCAAATCGATGGACAAGCTGAGGTTGTTAATGGAATTTTGGGCAATTTAATAAGGAGTTTTATTGGAAAACATGTTAAACAATGGGATTTGTTATTAGTTCGAGATAAATTTGTAGATAATAATTCGATGAGTCAAACTATCGAAAAAATGCCAATTTGAAGTTTTGTCAAAAGGACAATAAGGTTCTATTCATTTCATGAAAAATATGATGTTTTTGGATAATATTTTCCAATTGACAATATTTTTTTTATATTCGGTAGAAATCTAAAAATGAATTGGAAAATAGTTTCTACCATTTGATTTTCCCAGAGAAAAATTACAAAATAAATGAATTTTTAATTTTTTTTCTCTTTTTTTTTTTCCTTTTTTCCTTCTTCCTCGGCCAATGGCCGGCCACAACCACAATTGGCAGTCGATGAGCTTGTCCCTTGGCTGTGGCTGGTCGCTTGCCATTATCGTGGTTGGCCACTAACTAAGGAAGAAGGAAAAACAAAAACAAAAACAAAAACAAAAAACAAAAAAAGAGAAAAATAATTAAAAATAATTAAAATTTCAATTTTTAAAATTATTTTTATAATAACAAACATTTCATTAAACCGGGTCCCAAGCCCAAGCACCAATGACCTACACATAGCCTTTATGGTCTAGAGCTTGAGTATCAGGGACTCAAGCAATACCTTTATGGTCCTGCGCTTGGGTGCTAGAAAGTCGGGCACAAGCATCCAGGATTCAAGCTCAGCCTCAATGAACTCAAGCGTGGCCATTGGGGCCTCGGGCCCGGCCATTGGAGACCTGAACCTGAATACCAAGACTCGAGAATGAACACTAGAGTTTTTGTATCCAAGTGTAGAATTTTGGGTCAAAGCATTAATACTTAGTCATATTTTGAAGAATGTTTTTCAATTTTTGAAAGAGAGAAATTATTTTCCCAAATTTAAATATAGATTTTCCATTAACTAGTCCACACACTCATTTTCCAAAGCAAACCAAAAGCCAAAAAATGAGGGAAATATTCCGTGAAACGAGCAGAGAGCGTAAGTTTATCTCATATGAAGCATGGGAAGAGAAAAATATAAGGGACTTTTTATACATATAGTACTACGTACACACGTTTTTTTTTTAAGATACACACGGGTTAAGTGTACTGTGGATGCGCAAAATCGATACTTGTAAAGTTGTGCAGAAGCACTAATATAGATATATTTAATGGAAATAAATTGTTGATAAAATACGCAATACATAGAAACATATAGATGTACATGGACAAAAAACAGATATTTCAAGATTTCAAATAAAAAATTTGTTCTCGGATAAAAAGAATTCAAAATTTTGATATTGAAACATGTTAGAGATCAAATAAACTTACTAACTCAGGCATTTCTCTATAGATACAACATTTGCAAAATAAGAAATTGACTACATTTTGGGGGGAAAAAAAGATCCCATCGAAGCTCCTGTTTACTTTATATAGTACTATAGATTATATGAATGTGAATATAATTACACGTATATACAACGTATATAACTTACTTTATGGAACAACTAACATGTGAAAAGTTACCAATTTGTTGAACTTAGGTATTTCTCTATGGATACACCATGCAAGTAATCGTCCGAGGTAGGCTTATTTAACTAAAATACGAAGGGCTGTCCTACATGTGAAATGTTAGTGGCAAATTTGGGTGATCTCTCGTGTATATAATTGGGAGGTCTCAGATGCTTTTAGTAATCGATTAATTTGGTCTGAGTGTTGTTATCTATTGTCCCGTACAGATCGGATAATTTCTGGAGTAGCCCCAAGAGAATACTCGTGTTGAACGGAACATAAAAACTAAATTGTTAACATGATGTACTTACGTCAAAATTTGAATAAGCATGCTTGTTGATATGGAGGTTAGGTCTGGGGTAAGACAGGGCAATGAGTCCCGAGCAAACTAAAAGGTAAAATATTGTAGTTCCGGTGGTAGCAACAACACCAAAAATCATGCCCATATCAAATTCATTTTGCACATTTCAAAATTCGATGAGACCTTAGGAACTTATCTTTTGAAAACTCAATTTCTCTGAGGATGTATGCACAAATGGCCGGACACGGGACACAATGTAAGTAATTGTGCACGTGTTTAATATTCTGCATTTGATTTCTCGTTGATGAATTAACGTTTCAATTTTTCCTCGCTTGTCGATGCCGTGTTTTATCAAAGGAATTCCAAATCTTATTTGAGTGAGTTACCATCAGTTATTTTATTATTTCGAAATTACCAAATGTTATAATGATTTAGCAACATTTGTTTGCTGAGCTTACCGAAATGTTTAATTTACTATTTTTTTTATAAAACTATCAACTCCTGTTTAAGTCCTTCTATCAATGTTTAATTGTTTCTCTGGAATTACCAACTGTTTTTTTCAGTACTGCAAAAATATTTATTTTTCGAGTTAAATTTACAAATTTTTTAGAATATCATCTATTATTATTTGAGTCACTACTAATTTTTTCTAGTGTTTTGAAATTATCAATTGCTGTAACAATCTATGAATGTTTATTTGCCAGCTTACTAACTTGTTTAAATTACTATCTCTTTCGGAAAATTACCAGCTATTATTTAAGTCCACTTACCAACGTCTATTAGATTATTTGTAGCAACTAAAGTCGTTTCTATAGTTTACTGATATTTATTTGTTTAAGTTATGGATGAGTTGAACTAACTCTTACACTAAATTGCCCGTTATTCCAAAATTACCAACTAATCCCATAATTTACCAACAATTATATGCAGAGCTTATTTAAGAGCTCTTACATGAAACTTCCGATGAATATTTGAGTTAGTTATCAATGTTTACTCGATTGTTTCAAGAGTACCAACCATTCCAATAATAAACTGAAATTTGTGGCAATTTACTAACTGAAAAAAGTCGATAACTCATATGAAATTATCAACTTTTATTTGAGTTAATTACCAACATTTATTTAATTGTTTAAGAAGTACCCACTGTTTCAATAGTTTACCAAGTTTAATTTGGAAAACTCTTATATGACATTACCAATTCTGTTGAATATTACCGACATCATTACAATAATTTACCATCACTTATTTGTGGTGATTAAGTTAGACACTATTATTTGAGTCACTTACCAATTTTTAATTGGTTGTTTCAAAAGTATCAACTATTCACATAATTTACCACATTTGCTTGGGGAATGTTTCAACCTGTTTAATTATAATCAAATAAACGCTGCCAATTAGACTCGAATAACAACCGGTAATTTTTGTAAGAGTTGATAACATCTGCAATTTAAATGTTGTAAATTAGTAAGTGGGGAAGTGATTTCGAAAAAATAAATAAATGTCAATAGCTGAATCACATAAGAGCTAGAAAAACTAAACTAGATGGTAACCTAACGCGTGAGGAGTTGGAAAATCACATAAATTAATATTGTTAACTTGCTATAATAGTTAGTAACTTTAATACGATGGTAACTCTAGCAAATAGATATTGATAGCTTCTTGGAACAATTGATAATTTGAATACAATCAAATAAGAGTTAGTAAATAAACTCAAATAGAAATTAATAATACTTCATAAAGGTTAGTAATTTTAGCATGTTGGTAAATTACCCAAGTAATATTGGTTATTTACAAAAAATAGTTTGTAATTTAAAATTATTAAGTAATTGCAGTACTTCCACAAAACTTTTGCTGCCTTACTAACACGTTTCCAGGCTATATAAGTGTTGTTATTTTCATAAAAGGTAACTCACTAACATGTGACGCAAAATAAGTTGTTGATCAAAATTTAGTTACCAACTATTTTGACATTTACAACACTTTTAAGAAATCATTAGCATGAAAGAATATTCTGTTTTTTCACGCACGGTTATGTAGAAATTTGCATTACATAATGATGCTGCTACTCCTTTAGAATTGGGTTTAATAATTCAAACAAAACGATGACTTTTTCTCTAACGTTTTTTTTTTTTTGTACTTAATTACGAATATAGCTTTTTTTTAAAAAAAAATCTAATATGAGATGGAGCAAGCTCAATCAAATTGATAAAGATTGTCTTCGAATTTGTTAAATTTCATTATACATTCTAATGTTTTATCTAGTACACTACTTGAAACTTAACAAGTAAAGGAGATTTACCTATTACCATCCAAAGGGTCATAAAGACGTGGCCACAATTCTCTATATGAAAGGATCTTTAAAATTATTTAGACTATTACCAACTATATATCAAAACCTACAAATCAAACAAAACATTTCATGGTATATTTTGAGCACATCCAGCATTCAAATGTTAAATTACATACTAAGAAGTTTTTGTTTCAATTTTCAGCTCAGTCATGATGGTTTGAGCTCAATTGTGGCGTTTTTCATATATCTATGAATTTTTTTTTTTACTTTCCCGTAATTTTTGTTTAATAAAGTCCCTATACTATTAAATTTTCTAATCAAGTTCTATTTTCAAAAATCGTGTAATCAAATCTCTCTAGTATCAAATCTAAGCCAAATTTAGCTGACCTGGCCGTTGAATGACCCCGTAGTGTGCTGTGGATTAATTATTGCACATACATAGTGCACTCTTAGAATTAGCTTAAAGCGAAAGCTAGTCAAACAGCTTATGGCATCTCCCACCATTCACTACCCACGGGGTTTCCACATAGGCAATATTCAATCCGCATCACACTCTGGCGTTCTCTGAAGGCTGCGTCTATTGAATTTGGCCGGATTTGATACGGAAGAGACTTGATGATACAATTTATGCAAGGAGAATGACTTGATTGGGAAAATCAAAAAACAGTTGAAGCACATGTAGATTGATAACCTACATTTCACGCTTTGACATGTGTCTGAAGTAATAAATAGTTGTATCTATTTTCCCTAAGGACAATCTTAAACATCATCAGATTTAATACTTATTAAGTAATGAAAAAAGGACCACATAAATGCGCACCTTAACTTGTCCCAGCCCTTCTTTGATGTTGCTACCCCGCATATCAAGCCCAACTAAATTCTTTGAAGCATCTCTAAAGTCCGGAGTAGAGGCACAATGAGGCCATTCAAACCACCTTAACCCATCAAGGAGATGGATGGGATCTTGGCAAGAATTATCTACATTATGCAAAATGAGCAACCTCAACTTTCTCATGTTTGTGAGAGCATGGGGATCAATATGCATCTTCTCTCGCTTGGGTAACATCAAAACTATGGCTTTTATATTTTCAGTCCCCTGGATATGTATTTGAATAAATTTAGGTTACTTTGTAACTATAGTAAACAAAGTCAAAGATAAAAATACAATATGAATTGTCACACTAACAAGTCTTACCCCATTTCTTGATAGAACATCAAGAACATCACCAAGAAGCCATAGCCTACTGCGCTTTTCGGGATAATCACGACATTCATCTTTAACTATTTCCATACCCATTGATTGCATTAAATCGTGCATTTGCAAGGTCCCATACTCTTCACTAATAAAGGAGCGCTCAATGAGACATTGTAAACCAATAGTCATGTAAAAACCACAACTACTAAGAACTTTTATAATGTACTCTGTCCTTTGCCCTTTGAAGAAACAGGCGATATCGAGAAAAATCTGTTTTTCATTGTCTTCCAATGGATCCCAACTTACTTTTAGCACTTCATTGATCTCTTGGTTAGGTCTGTCAGCAAGCTTTTTCAAGGTTTCTTCCCATTCTTTTTCTCCTCTGTCACGCAAGGAACAACCCAACACCCGAAGTGCCAAAGGAAGGCCTTTGGCATAATGCAAAAACTTATCAACAAGATTGTGCCTCAATTGTATTTTTGGATCATTTAGAGAAGCATGCCTTCTAAAAAGTTCAAGAGCATCACCACTCTGGAGAGCTTCAACTTTATATATACGATGCAAAATTTTCCAAAAAGAAGTTACCAAAAACTGATCTCTTGTTGTGACAATTATCCTACTTCCTTTACCAAACCACTTACACTCTCTGGCTAAAGCATCTAACTGGTGTCTACGATCGACATCATCAAGAATAATGAGAACTTTCTTATTACAAAGTCTCTCTTTAATCAATTGACTTCCTTCACTAACACTGGTGACCATGAATTTATCACCCGGCAATAACTTCGATAGTAATTTTTCTTGCAAAGGAGCCAAATCATTGGATTTGTCTTTAATATGTCCCAAGAAACAATAACCTTGAAACTCTGTAAAAATAGCATTATAAATCGCTTTAGCAAGGGTTGTCTTTCCTACACCTCCTTGTCCACATAAACCCACCATAAGAACATCACCCTGGGACTGTAGATTTAAGATTGATTTAAGCTCTTGTACACGGGAATCTATCCCAACCAGATCCTCAGTTGCATCTAACGGTGTTTGACCTAGTTGAGTTGAGATCTCCCGTACAATCCGTTGCACAAGCACCGCTTCGCTCCTGACAAGGGAAAATTAGTTGAAACTGCTTTTAAAGCAATGCAAGCAAATAAATAAGTGTTCAAAGAGAATCGATGAATAAGACAGTAGTTTGCAATATATTTTGAAATGAATGCCCAAATATGTTCAACTAGCAAGATGCCAGGTTCTACATGAGTCTAAGACTAATTCTTATTTATTCTAAATGTTATTTGTTAATCCTTCGTGCATTTATTAACAATTCAAGCTAGTAATGGATATCTTAAACGTCGATTGGAATTGTCATGATCTCCTTACAGAGTTCTTTGAAATTGTCATTGTTTTTTCTCCAATTATTCAAATGCCTACCCGTTGATCTGGTATTTTTCTTCGCGAAGAAATACCTTTGATGAAAATTAACAACGCGATGTTTAAGTTTGATAGAATACCAGATTTATGTTGTCCTATGGGATGATTTCAGTCCCATTTCCAAAGCGGACAAATGAAGACCCGTACTTTGGCCTTTGGGACAAATACTGCCAACCATTTGTTTCGGTAGAACGCAATTTACTACTCTTTTCCACTTTACAGCTTCAAGTAGTTACAAGATGCCAGTAGGCAGTATTTCCTTTTTAAAAAAAAACTAGCTCCTCATTCTTTCTTAAAATTTAAAAAAAAAAATCTCTAATTTATACAAAAGTTTGATAGGATACCAGATTTATCTTCTCCTATGTGTAATGGGATGAAGTAAAATCTCTCTTGACAAAATTTCTCGCTCAATTGGTCAATGAAAGGCTTGATGTAATCTAAAAAAAGAGAAGAAATTAGAGAAGCCTGAGGGACAAGCTTCAAATCACATCCTTGAAGTGCAAAGAAAGACCAGACCCAAAAAAAAAAAAGTCCAAAGAAAGTAGCAAGAAAAGGTAAAACCATCGTCCGAGGCTACTGATCGCCGATCAATGCTCGACCCCCCAGATCTGTAGTCGCGAACCTGGACTTTCACCTAAAGCTGCTCGACCCAGACGGAGAGGGGCTGAGGTGACGCAGCTGGAGCCATGTGGGGACGTAAGCACTCGGCTGGCGGCATGTCAAGATCCAGCGATGGCTCGGAGAGGACATATGGCTCACACATGGTGCTCCGTTTCGTGTGCTGCGTGAGAGTGCTCCGTGCTGCGTGAGTGTCCGATGGGAGTGGGTTTGCGTGAGGGAGAGATCTAGGGGCAAATTTACCCCCAACGTCATAGCCTCCCAAACCTTATAGCAAATCAAGTATGAAAAGATTTACACTAAGTGAAGTAGTAGAAGTGTTCTCACGTACCCATCAGTAAAATGCTCCCCTGACAAAAAACTAGCATAAAAAAGAGCTTCCTTCCATCTCTTCACTTTCTCTGAATCCTTCCCGAACTTGACCTCATGCCTATCCAGAGCTTTTCTGTAACTCTCTCTTGGTGTTCTGACTTCGTAGGGTTCCACTTTGTAAAACACCGGCCACACAATCAAGTCCTTTTGCTTCCTACACTCTATGATTTTCGTTAACTCATCCAAACACCACGACGAAGAGGTGTAGTTCTCAGAAAAAACAATGATAGCGATTTGTGAGTCCTCAATTGCATTCATAAGCGCGTGTGGTATCTCCTCTCCATTCCTTAGTTTTTCATCATCCTTGTAACTGCATATTCCTGCTTGGTCTAGAGCTGAGTAGAGATGACTGAGGAAGTGATTGCGGACGTCCGGGCCTCTAAAACTCAAGAACACGTGGTAACTCCTTCTGGGCTTGGTAGAAGAAGAAGAAGCCATTTCTGAATGGAGGCGGTTAACAATGAGCAATGAGTTGCCTAAAATTTGGTACTATGTAAGCGGTAGTTTGTTCACCATTTGATCTTCTTTATATATGTTGATTCCCAGGTGCACGACTTCCCTTTTGTGTGGGTCAACAAATTATATTTTAATAAAAGTGCTCAAGAATGAGCCGACACTTCCGCATATGAGTGCTCTTCACGTAGATGAAGTAGATGAAGTGTTGACAATATGCACATTAAATTTTCCTTCATGGAAGATCACATTTGTCACATTAGACAGATTTGCGTTCGCCACATATCTTTGGTTAATGTTGAATTTATTGCTAAAGTGAATGGTTAATAAATTTGACTATTCAACATAGGATAAATTTCTATGACCATAGTATCATACTATCCTAATTAAAGGCCAATTTTCTGATTGATATATTTGGCTTCGGGGAAATGGATTCTATTTTTTCAGTCCTTCATTTTTCTTCTTCTTATATGGATAATGAAGGGTCGATCATGTTAAAATGACAACACTGTGGCTATATGGTAAATTTGTGAGTGATGATTGATGCATCTCTAGGTTAGTCGACCAGACACTAATCAATTAATTTCTTATCATTTTAAAATGAAAAAGGTTCTATGAGAATGAGGTGGCACCATGTGTACCAATCTTTGTTGCGTGTGGGTCCATGAATGTTATTGAACTATGTGTTGGACTCTAGATATGACTGCAAAAGCAACTTGGATTTTTAATTTGTACTGAACTTTGCACTCCAACTATTTACTGTCTGGTTGGAAGGAGAGACCGTCTCCCCTTCCACCCTTTTCGTGAACGCCCTGCCCTGTTTTTTCTTTTTTATGGGAAATTGTCTCTTTTAAGAGAGAGCGTGAGAGATCCCTAGAAAGAACTTCCCTTTCAGATTCGAAGAAGCGGCTATTTGTAGGAGATGAATGTCGATGTGCTGCCGCAGAATGCTTATACATTCGAAGAAGCGGCTATTACTGTCCGGTTGGGTTGAGGCTTTATCTCTCCTGTGTATATCACTTTGTTTTTTTTTTTACCATGACTTTCTCGAATCACGCGGCGGTGCTAATGAAAGAAAGCTATAGAAAAGAAAGTAAAGGTGCATTATGCATGCGTAATTTCCACGGAAGGTGCATAAAATTTACGCGTGTCATTTCTTTCTTTTTCTCCGTTGACTTGACTTGCTTTTTCTACTAATAAAGAAATAGAAACGAAAATCAACGAGTAATTTGATACTCCGAGTCAATAAATCATAGTATCTGCCAATTAATTTAATAAAAAGTAGATAGCAATAGAAAATAAAATAAAAGGACAATCAATGTGTGCGTAACATCCGTAGGAGGTGCATAAAATTTATGTCGTATCCTTTTCTTTTCTTTTTTGGGTTTTCCTTTCTTGTCTTGACTTGCTTTCTCTACCAATAAAAAAAATAGAAATGAAAATCAACCGATAATTCACGATTGCCAAGCATATTCTCCATCGAACTAATTTAGAAAAAAGCAGATAGCGATAGGAAAGAAAGCGAAAGGACAATCAATGCTAATTTCCACAACATTTTGTAAAAGGTGCGTGGAACCTGCTTCTTGACTTGACTTACCTATTTCATTAATAAAAGAAATAGAGAAGATAAAAATTAGGAATACTCATGCACACGTAATTTCCACGGAAGGTGTATAAAATTTATGCGTGTCCTTTCTTTTCTTTTTTTCTCTTGACTTGACTTGCTATTTCTATTAATAAATAAATAGAACCATCCTTTCTTCCTTTTCCTCTATTGACTTGACTTGCTTTTTCTACTAATGAAGATATAGAAGCGAAAACCAACGAACAATTCTGATGCTTCGAGTTAGTGAAGCATATTCTCCACCAATTAATTTAATAAAAAATAGATAGCAATAGAAAATAAAATAAAAGGACAATCAATGCACAAATAATATCCGTGGAACATGAATAAAATTTATGCCGTATCCTTATTTTATTTTATTTTTTATTTTCCTTTCTTATCTTGACTTGCTTTCTCTACTAATAAAAAATTAGAAACAAAAATCAATCGATAATTCGGATGCTCGGAGTCCGCAATCATATTTTCAACTGAACTGATTTAACAAAAAGCAGATAGCGATAGAAAAGAAAATGAAAGGACAATCAATGCACTCGTAATTTCCATGGCATTTTGTAGAAGGTGCATGGAACATGCTTCTTGACTTGACTTGCCCTTTTCATTAATAAAAGAAATAGAAAAGAAAACTAGCAATACTCCCATGCCCCTTGCGTGCAGGCGTAATTTCCATAGCAATTTGTAGAAGGTGCGTGAAACCTACTCCTTGACTTGACTTGACTTGACTTTTTTCCATTAATAAAAGAAATAGAAAAGAAAACTAGCAATACTCTCATGCCAGTGGCATGCACACGTAATTTCCACAGCAATTTGTAGAAGGTACGTGGAACTTGATTCTTGACTTGACTTGCCTTTTCCATTAATAAAAGAAATAGACACATAATTTCCACAGCATTTTGTAGGTGGTGTGTGGAACCTGCTTCTTGACTTGACTTGACTTGCCTTTTTCATTAATAAAAAAAATAGAAAAGAAAACTCGAAATACTCCCATGCCCCTACCATCAATATACAAGGGTCAATCGCAAAAACATAGCCCGTTGGATTATTATTTATAATGAACGATTTGACTTGTTTTTTTTCTCTCAAAAGGGATTCTAGACAAGCAAACCTTAAAACAACTTTCCCCAACTTTTCCCCCACTTTTCAAACTAAATTTCTCCATATAATATCTTGCCTAAAGATTATCGAGTCATCACCCCCTTAGCCAAGTCACTTTGATCTCACTCCTTAATTAATTTTGTTTTCTACATTTTATATTTATTTTATATTTTTAATGTCATATTTAGATTTTTTTAGCTAATGGATTATTTGTGACATATTGGATTTTTCAGTTTTGTTTCCAATTAAATTAATCTGACCTTTCATTAACATGTCTATAATGCTATTATTAAAGCTGATCACTCTTGAGATAACTAGATTATCTGAGGAAGTTATTAAAGAATTTTAATGCATTAGATTTGAGAATTTGACCAGAACTCAACTACTTGACCATGCTCATCTGCAGAGCTCATTTGGGACGGTGACGGTCCTTGCAGTTCAAAGTACTTAATATCGTCGTTCACGATTTTATCTCCTTGAGGCTCGAATAACATATTAATGTAACTCAAATTATCACTTTCGATCATGGGAATATTTTCACTAAGAGGACACATGCTATATTGACATGAAAGAAAATTTCACAACTATCCTCAAGTAATTAAAGAACTAGATCTATGTTGACCCTAATTTAATTTTGGTCATTATGAAACTCACTCCAATATTTTGTTTATTATTTGGAATTATATTTGTTGTATTCAAGTATCTTTTGCAGGATTTCAGAAAGTGTTAAAAAGACCATCCCTACCGAAAAACACAGGTTGGATACGTGGCCGAAGTAATGGCCGGACAGCCGAAGTAATGGCCGGACATCCAGCCAACCAGATATCCAGTAGTTAACCCCCGGATAGCTCTGTAGTTTTGAATTTGGGTTCATCCGCCCAATCCAGCGAGTGTTTGGGCCACTTTTTAGCCGGAAATTTCCTCTTTTTTTTTTTTTTTTGAACGAGACATTTCCTCTTTTTTCAAAGGTCACTTTTTTTGTAGAATTTTAAGCCGGTAATATCCCTTTTTTATTTTTATTTTTTACTATAGATAGGATAACTCATTGTATTGGGTAGTTTTGTACATTATCGGTACTTGTAGAATCCTTCTTGTATGCACTTTGCAATCAAATTTTTGAGAGATAATTGTTGTAAGAGCATTTCTTTGTAAAACAGTTTTTCATCATCCTTGTAAGTGCATATTCCTGCTTGGTCTAGAGCTGAGTAGAGATGACAGAGGAAGTGATTGTGGACGTTCAGGCCTCTAAAACTCAAGAACACATGGTAACTCCTTTTGGGCTTGGTAGAAGAAGAAGAAGCCATTTCTGAATGGAGGCAGTTAACAATGAGCAATGAATTGCCTAAGATTTTGTACTATGTAAGCGGTAGTTTGTTCACCATTTGATCTTCTCTATATATGTTGATTCCCAGGTGCATTACTTCCTTTTT
This sequence comes from Eucalyptus camaldulensis, assembly GCA_019915185.1. Taxonomy (NCBI): domain Eukaryota; kingdom Viridiplantae; phylum Streptophyta; class Magnoliopsida; order Myrtales; family Myrtaceae; genus Eucalyptus; species Eucalyptus camaldulensis. Next base: position 23,144,203 of record JAHSVA010000010.1, on the reverse strand, counting down.
GTGTGCATTAATAAAAGTGCTCAAGGAAGAGCCAACACCTCAGCATATGAGTGCTCTTCACGCACATGAAGTGTTGACAATATGCGCATTAAATTTTCCTTCATGGAAAATCACATTTGTCACATTAAATAGATGTGCGTTCGCCACATATCTTTGGTTAATGTTGAATTTATTGCTAAAGTGAATGGTTGATAAATTTGACTATGCAATGTAGGATAAATTTCTATGACCATAGTATCATACTATCGTAATTAAAGGCCAATTTTCTGATTGATATATTTGGCTTTGGGGAAATGGCTTCTATTTTTTCAGTCCTTCATTTTTCTTCTTCTTATATCGATAATGAAGGGTCGATCACATTAAAATGATACTTCACTGTGGCTATATGGTAAATTTGTGAGTGGTGATTGATGCACCTCTAGATTAGTCGACCAGACACTAATCAATTAATTTCTTGTAATTATAAAATGAAAAAGGTGCTATGAGATATGAGGTGGCACCATGTGTACCAATCTTTGTTGCATGTGAAGTGAAAGGGGTCCCTGAATGTTATTGAACAATGTGTTAGACTCTGGATATGATTGCAAAAGCATCTTGGATTTTTAATTTGTACTGAACTTTAAACTCCAACTATTTATAAAAACCTTATACCCCGTGACTTGAAGTAGGCCATATATTTACCATTCTCAATGAATATATCAGATTGAACAAAAAAAAAAATGCATATTCGGATACATGTTGGAAGTTATGATTTAAAAAAGAAGAAGAAGGTTATTGGGTTCAAGCTCCAAAATTAGTGAGGACATAAAATTAGAAGTTCATGTTGCAAATAAAAACTTCAATTGCTAGAGCATGGAGGTTGTTACATCATTTCACAAGGAAGTAAAATTAGAGACACCGTAAATGTGGGAGGTGTAACTCTTCAGCCTATGATCATCAAATTACACCAATTTCTCATGGGGAAAGAAGATAGGAAATTATTTTGTGATTGTGTAATAGACACTAAAACACATCCAACTATCTCTCACCATATTTAGCCACCAAAAATTCTCAATCAACAAAATGATGAAAGATGTCATAACAAAGATTATTAATTAAACAAAGTAAGCAGATTCTGCGTCGTTACAATTCGTCCACTCACACGTGCTTAAGAGTCTTTGGTTCTAAGAACATATTTCGCAAGTTACACAAGCAATCACCTTCCAGCCCACTTTCCTCAATTTCGTCTTGACATCTTTAAAGTGCAAAATTGCTTTTCTTCAATCATTGATTTATTTCTACAATTTATTCTTGACATTTCCCGTGTTCCTCCGAGAAGCTAAAAGCCAAATGGTGAAGTCAAACATAATGTCGGCATATATGGTTCTAGTTCCAAGATCACATTCGATGTGCCATGCTTGTTGCACTTACTATTTTTATCAAGGCTTCCACCATCAACTTTAGCCCTACGCTTCGGTAGCCAAAGGTCTGCAACATTTAATCGTAATCAATAACTTAATGCCGCAAGTTTGAATTTTTTATTTATTTCTGACAGTTTACAGAGGTTTGCAATGCTTCGTGATAACCAAGAACATGACGTAGTAGAACGACATTAAAATATGACTTTTGCTGGGTTGGACGTATATATGCTAGTGCGTAAAGTTTCCTAAATTTTCCTACCAAAAAAAGAAAGTATTGCAAATTTCACTTCCATTTTATAGCGGGCGGAACGTTGAACCTTGTGCCCAATCAGTTGCGACTGACTCAAATTCTAAAGCTGAGGTTTTCTCATCTCATCATGACAACCGATATTTATGTGGTATGGTATAGCACTGTGCCTCAAAAGTCTCCTTCCTCTCTCTCTCTCTCTCTCTTATTTTTTCATTTTTCTTCTTTTTCGGGGTAACATCTCTTTCCTTTCTTTTATTGCGATTCTTCTCTATTAGACATCTCCATTTATATTCTTTGTTTAGCTCCTTTCCCTCGTCCTACTTATAAATAACTTCAGCAAATTGAGTAATGTCGGCCAGTGTCCTAAATTATGTTTCCCACATCACGACAGTACCAGTACCAAGGCTACCTGATTGAGAAAACTGACAATACACCGACACTCCACTCTTCACGCACCACAAAAAGAAGTTGAATAACGACAAAACTTGAATTAAAGGACGGAACTTCCATTCATACGTTGTTGTATACAATGGGTGGGGGATTGCACCTATCTGTACTCAAATGTACGTGAAGATTCCACGAATGTTTGATGCGTATAATCATTTCATTCGTGTATTACATTCTATTTAATTAAGTAAATTATACACATTATATTTGGATACAAAAATTGATGGAGGTATACGTATATTTTATGAAAGTGGTGGTAACTCCTTACTAGGAAATTGAGCGATCGGTCGCTTAGTGACTCTTTTTACCAACAGTTTTCTTTGATAAACTACTACTACTTGCAATATCCCTCTTGTATACATTTTGTAATCAAATTCTTTAGATATCAATGTTATGATAGCATTTCTTTGTAAAAGAGTGCACTGTGTTTATAAATGAATATTGACTCCATTGCAAACCAATCTCTGTACGAGACTTCAAGTATAGTTCATTAGGCATAACTCTCAAACAATTTATGAAAATGAAGTTGGCACCCATGTGGATCAAACCACTATAAAATGGTTATGTGTTCCTCTATCACTACTCTTTCTTATTTATATGCATATAACATATTTAATAAATTGCTTAACTATATATGTGCGTAAATACTTAATACTAGAGTAAAGTATCAAAAAAGTCATAAACCTATTGCATAATACCAATTCAGTCCTAAACTTTTCAATTGAACCAATTCAGTCATAAACCTTTTTACATCGGTACCAATTCAGTCCATTTGGCCAATTTTGGTTTGCCGGCGCTGATGTGGACATCGGCCGGTGACCGAATGCTAACGTGGCAATTTTTAAATATATTTTTATTATTTTTTTGAATTTTTTTCCTTTTCTTTTCTTCCTTCTTCCTCTTGGACTGTTCCGGCGGTGGCCGGCAAGCCTCTAGTGAGGCTCGATGGCCATTGGGCGAGGGTCGCAAAGCCCTCGCCTACTATCGGCAAGGGTCGCAGCCCTCACCCGGCCTCTCCCAGGGCCGTCGACGAGGTGACTTCACCCGGATTTGGGCAAGGCCAGCCTCGCCTTGGCATCGCCAGCCGCGGGCGAGGTCGCCTTCGCCTGCGGCAAGGCCAAGGCGAGGCTGGCCTCCCCTAGATCTAGGCGAAGCCGCCTCGCCCATGGCCCTGGGTGAGGCCAAGCGAGGGCCGCGAAGCCCTTGCCAGCTGCCGATGAGGGTTGCAGCCCTCACCCGGCCTCGCCCACAGCCCTAGGAGGGGCCGGGCGAGGGCCACGACCCTCGCCGGTGGCAGGCGAGGGCCACGACCCTTGCCGGTGGCAGGCGAGGGCTTTGAGGCCCTTGCCAACCACCGCCGGAACAGTCCAAGAGCAAGAAGAAAGAAAAGAAAAAGGAAAAAATTAATAAAAATTCAAAACATAATAAAAAATTCAAAAAAATAATAAAAATATATTCTAAAATTGCCATGTCGGCGTTTGGTAATCAGCCGATGTCCACATTAGCACTGGCAGGCCAAAATTGGCTAGATTGACTGAATTGGTATCGATGTAAAAAGGTTTAGGACCGAATTGGTCTAATTGAAAAGTTTAGGACTGAATTGGTACCAATGCAATAAGTTTAGGAATTTTTTGGTACTTTTCCCCTTAATACTATGAAGCATATTCTATATTTGGGCAAAAAATTACTTGTGTTTATATGAATTTTTAGAGCTAAATATTAGGGCATCACATGTTGATAAATTAAGAGAGTTGGTGATATATTTTCATCAAAATACATAATTAAACAACAATATGATCAACAAGTGTAAGAGGAATCTGATACATTCATGTGCCAAATGCAGAGAGATCCATGCATCCGTTTGCCCTTTTTCCCCACATGTCATAAAACAATAGTTGTCTAGCAATTTTATAAGCTTTTGTAATGGATAAGTATTACCTTGTCCTTTCATAGCTCAGGCATGAAAATAGAACAAGCTTTTTGTTCAGTTGAAAATAATGCAGTTGGTTTTAATGTATAAATTCAAAGAAATGAGAAGTTTTCTAGAAGAGCACCTTTAAATGATTAATTGGTATGTAAAAGCTTATTTTCTATTATTTTGGAGTGAAGGAGCAAGGCCTTTTTCATTGGATGCTTTTTTGGGTCAAATCAAATTGCAAGTCATTTCCAAAACAATTGGATATTTCATGCGAAAGTTCATAAGAAATAATTCATCTAGGTGTGAACAAATGCATATTCAAATTGTTTAGTCCAAAAGAGGATTTTTGCATTTGGACTTTAATGAAAAATGGCACTTCAAAAGTGCAAAGCGTCCAATAACGTTAGATGTTCCATGTGATTAGATGATACTTTACCTTTTTTTTTTCTTTGTCTTTTTGGCTTAGTCAAAAGTGCAAGGAAATATTTACTTATCACTTTTGTGCTAGCTTCCCTCCACACAATTTCGCTCTAGAAATAAACACTATCCAAGTTTATTTTGATGGGCAGGTTGCCCCCACCACCTTGTTCCTTCTCCATGCTCATATCTAGAGCAAATCAAGGCTTGACTCCAGTGGTTCATTTCCATTACATCTTTTATTCTCTCTCTCTCTTTCTTTTTCTTTTTGTAATTAACAGAAAAGATTGATAGTTATTATGTGCGAATCTTCTAAAAAAGAGCATAAAGTAGAGTTATTTCATCAAAAAATGACCTAAAATGAACATCATTTCAAATAATAATTTAATATGACTAAACAATCTCACATAGGGACCTAAACTCACCAATCAGCCAAATGTTTGCTGGCTAGCAAGCATGAGCAACCAGAATATAGATACTTTTGTCCAAAAAAAAAGAATAAATAATTACAAGCCCTACAAAGGAAAAAAAAAAAACTGAAACTCTTCTTCCTTCATTTCTTTCCATGTTCTTCCTTTGCTTTTGGTCTTCGTTTCTTTCAAGAGAAGAAGACATAACTCGATCAAGGACCACCTCTTTCTTAATTAGACGCTTGCATGTAACACAAGGGTCTCAATTATCCATAATCTTTTTTCCAAGTCTCTGATTTACTTCGATCTCCACTTACATTCAATTGAGGTCAGTTTCATGCAAATTAGTGTTGTCGATCTTTCATTCATTCAAGAGAAAGCAGTTGCATTTTGTTGAAGTAACATGTCAATAAGGTGTGGGCATGTAGCAGAGTACCACAACAATAGGAGCGACAATAGAAATGGTAGGAGATTTTTTGTTTTCATTATTGTTTTTGTTTGTTTTGTTAGGTATTTTGGTGCATTATGTCTCCATTTGTCCAAATCAATGCATATCAATAGCGTCCACTATGTATTTTTAAATTGAATTTGCTGCCGTCATAGTCCCACATGTTGTTAATGGTCCCTATTTTGTAATTTTGTTAACGCTTTCATTTTGTTTTATTCTAGTGTATCTTCTGTCGTTAATGGCCATAGCTTGTGAGCATGGCAATAATGATGAGGGCGTCGAACTTAAATTCACACTAAAAGCCATAGCAAAAGGAGTGGGCGATATTGATATGTGCTTATTATAGAATCGGGTGATTAGTTGTTAATAGTTTAAAGTTTCAGATCTGCCATAAATGAAAGTGTGCTTCTAAGTATAAATTATGCTTTGTTATTTACTTTATGGGCTTTACTTTTCTATAGTTATTTGAGATTTCTTAGGCTTAAAAATCTTCTATATCCCTTTCCAATATCATTTTAATATATGAATGATATCTTTATTTTGATAAAGAAAAACATGTCAACAATAATTCCGCGCTCCTTCCAGGCACTAAAAGTCAAACGATTCAATCAAACATAATGTCATCGTATGTAGTGTCAATTGCACGTCACATCTAGTGAGCTGTGCCGTTTGTCTCTACTTCTTTCTTTCGAAAACCCCACAAGAGGCATGATACAACATCGTACCTAAAAAGTCTCCTTTTTTTTTTTCAATTTTTTTTTTGGTTACATCTCTTCCCTTTCTTTTATATGCATTCTTCTCTATTAGATGTCTTCATCGACCATTCTTTGTTTAGCTCTTTTCTTGGTCTCATTTATAGGTAATTTAAGCAAATTGAGTAATGCCCGAGCCAATCCTCAACCGACACTCCTTGAAGCAAACTCTACTCCATTTTATTAACCAGGCTTTTAAATCCTTCAAAAAGGGAGTTAATTGTTGCATAAATACGATTGTGTGTGGACGAATAATAGTCCAAACGAGGATTTCTGCATTTGAACTTTAAGGAAGAATGGCACTTCAAAAGTGTAAAGCTTCCACCAATGTTGAATGCTCCATGTGTTTTGACAATGTCTCTCCTTTTTTTTCTGAGTCTCTTTTTGCTTAGTCAAAAGTGCAAGGGAGTATTTGCTCATCACTTTCGTGCTAGTTTCACTACACGTAACTTCGCTCTAGAAAGAAAAATTATGAAAGTTAATTTGGATGGGCAAATGGCCCCACCACCTTGTTCCTTCTTCATGCTCCTATCTAGAGCTAATCTAAGGCTTGAGTCTGGTGGTTCATTTCCATTACATTTTCTATCCTTTTTTTTTTTTTTTGCTATTAATAGAAACGGATTATTATTTGCAAAAAATCTAAATAAGGACATCAAATAAGGCCATTTTATCAAAAATGGGCCTAAAATAGACATTCATTTAAATAATAACCTAAAGTGGCTAAATCCGACTCACAAAAAAACCTAAACTCATCGATCGGCTAAATGTTTGTCGATCAATGAGCATGTGATTTTTCCATTGGCCAGAATATGGGTACTTTTGTCCAAGAAAAATTTGAGTAAAAAAGTAAAAGCCCTAAAAGAAAAAAATACTCAAAACGCTTCTTCCTTTTTTTTCTTCACGTGTTCTTTCTCTCCTTCCGGTGTTCGTTTCTATTGAGAGAAAAAAACTAAGCTTAGGTAAGACCCACCTCTCATTAGTCAATACTCACATATAACACAAGGGCCTTGATTCTCCATCATCTTTTCCTAAGTTTGCGATTTACTTTGATCTCCTTTTATGTTTAATTGAGGTCAATTTTAGTCAAATTGGTGCAGCTGATCCTTCAATCATCCAAGAGAAAACAATTGCATTTTGTTGAAGTGTTGACAAGGTGTGGGCATGTAGTGGAATATCACATCAGTAGGAGTGACGACAATGGCATGAGACTTTTTTTTGTTTTGTTTTTTTAAGGGAGAATTACCAAAAAAGTCCTAAACCTATTGCAATTGTGCCAATTCAGTCATAATTTTTTTTTTTGGCCAATTTAGTCCTAAACCTTTTACAATTGTGCCAATTCAGTCAATCCAGCTAAAATTGGCCGGTCAGCGCTAACGTGGACACCGGCCGGCCGGCGAACGATTTTTTAATAATTTTTTTCAAATTTTTTTAATTTTTTTTCTTCTTTTTTTTTTCCTATCTTATTCTTCCGCTGGCCAAGGCCGGCCGGCCGGCCAGAGGCGAGGGCCGGTAAGGTCAGTCTCGCCAACCACTGGCGAGGCTCGCCCTTGCCGGGCATTGTCGAAGGCGAGCCTCGCCCAACGACAGCGAGGCCGCCATCGCCACATCTGGCGAGGCTCGGCCTCACCCAGCCATAGCGAGGTCAAGCCTCGCCGTCCCTGGCCGAGGAGCCTCGCCAGCCACCGGCTAGGTCGACCCTCGCCTTGGTTGTGCGAGGGCTTCTTGTCCTCCTCCTGACCGTTGCCATCGCCGCCCGTCGCAGACATTCTCTCTCTACTCTCTCTCTCTCTCTCTCTCTCTCTCTCTCTGTCCCTCGCGAGCATGACCACTCTCTCTCTCTCTACCTCTCTCTCTCTCTCTCTCTACTGGTTCGCGATTAGGGTTTTCTCTCCAATTCAATCGAATCTGGCAGCTTGATGCGCACGCCTTTATATGCAAGCGGACAGAGTGGAGGAGATGGAGGGGAACGCCTCACCCAACCAAGGCAAGGGTCAACCTTGCCAGTGGCCGGCGAGGCTCCTTGCCAAGGGACGGCGAGGCTCGACCTCGCCATGGCTGGGCGAGGCCGAGCCTCGCCAAATGTGGCGACGGCGGCCTCGCCATCGCTGGGGGAGGCTCGCCTTTGCCAGTGGCCGACGGGGGTGAGCCTCGCCAATGGTCGGCGAGGCTAACCTCGCCGTCCCTTGCCTCTAGTCGGCGTCGGCTAGCCAAAGGAAGAAGAAGATGACAAAAAAAAATTCAAAAATTCAAAAATTCAAATAAAAAAATATTAAAAAAATATTTTAAAATTGCCACATTAGCATTTGCTAGTCAACTGTCCCCGGCTAGCGTTCACGTTAGCGTCGGCTGGCCAATTTTGGTCCGATAGATTGAATTGGCACAATTGTAAAAGGTTTAGGACTAAATTGGCCAAAAAAAAAATTAGGACTGAATTAGCACAATTGCAATAGGTTTAGGACTTTTTTGGTAATTCTCCCATTTTTTTAAGAATTTTTTTTGCTTTATTTTATTTTATTTTATTTGTTGATGCATTATGTTTCCTTTCGTCCAAATTAATGCATAGTAGTTGCATCTATTGCAAATTTTTAAATTGGATTGGCTGCTGTCATGGTCCTACATGTTGGTAGTGGCTCCTATTTTGCAAATTTGTTAATGCTTTCATTTTTTTTAGCGTACGTTTTGTCATTAATGACCAAAACTCGTGAGCATGGCATGGAATTTAAGTGTTGTTTTTTTTTTTTTAATGATTTTTGAGTTATAGCACATTGCCGATGCCAAGGGTAAGATCCCTCACCTTAGCAGCAAAAATCGTTGGTTTTTGGTAATGTTCTTGCACCAGAGGCCTCATAAGCAATTAAGCATAATGATTAAGCTTATTGACCACACCAACGATAAGGTCCCTCACCAAAGCAAGGGCACTTATGTGTCCACACAGGAATCTGAATGCAGATTACCAAACAACTAGCACATAAGACATTTTAAGTCCATAATACTCGCTTTTTGTGACAAATAACATCCAATAAAATATGAATCTATGGAAGAGGAAGAGGGTATATAGTCACTTGTGTGACTAGTTTTCTTTCATAGATCGGGCATGAAGTTGTTTCTAGTGTATAAATTCAAAGAAATGAGAAATTTTTCTAGAAGAACACCTTTAAATGATTAATTGGTATGCCAATAGCTTATTTTATTTTACTTCGGAGTGAAGGATCTTTCCCTCCGGTAGGGCCTTTTTCATTAGATGCTTGTTTGGAATTCATTTGCTTAACGATGTTATTCCTCATCAAATCAAAGTGTAAGTCATTTTCAAAAGCATTGGATACTTCAGACAAGAATTCGTAAGGAAGATTTCGTCTAGGTATGAAAGAACAAGTTGCATTCAAATTATTTAGTCCAAAAAGAGGATTTCTGCATTTGGACTTTAATGAAGAATGACACTTTGATAGCGTGATGTGTCCACTAATATTGAATGATGTAATAGGCATTGCATCTAGGGTTTAGCTTATTTTGTTACTATTTAAATTGATGTTACAAATGAACATCATTAATATTATTCAAGCGCACTAACTTTACTAACCATTATGAATTCCATGAAATTAGACCAAATCTCTCCTTTTTTTTCTTCGTCATTTTCACTTAGTGAAAAGCGCAAGAAGTAGCTTGTCACTTTCGTGCCAACTTCCCTCCATGCAACTTTTCTCCACGCCTCCATGCAACTTCGCTCTGGAAAAAAAAAATGATGAAGTTGATTTTGATGGGCAAGTGACCCCTACCACTCTGTTCCTTTTACATGCTCTTATCTAGATCAGTCCGCATTTCCGATACAAAAATGCCCCTATTCTGACTATCAGAAATATCACATGCTCGTCGATTACGGATCATTTGATCGGTTGATGAGCTCAAGTCTTTAATTGACACTAATTTAATCATTTCAGGTCTTTATTGAAATAATTTTCACTCTAGGTCCTCTTTTAAAAAAAATAGCCTTGCTTTAGGCCTTTATTTGAAATTTTTTCATATTATTTTTTAAAGACGCTTCGTGATTTCAACTAAGAGGACTTAAAAAGCTACAATAAGTCATGATTTGGATCGAATACCTTCAACCAGCTTTCTGAAAATGAGCCTCAATGCCTGTCCTGGTCCTTTGGCCACAAACAATCAACTCGTCCTATTTCATTTTCAGGACTTAAATAAAAATTTGCCATGTCATTAAAGAAATATTCCACACAAGAGTCAAGTGGCACATGCCCCTCAGCGTTAAACCAAAACCATTTGGGACGGTGATGATCCTTGCACTTCAAAGCATTTTCACAACCATCGGATATCAATGTTTTCACTTTTTTTGGAGAAGTAAAGGTCACGTAACTATTTTTTTCTGTGATTTTGATTGAAGGGACTTCGAAAGACTAATATACCTTATATTCACATGAAAGAAGTTTTCACACCTATCCTAAAAATATATAGATCTAGGTCTATGTTGACCCTAATTCACATTCGATAATTATAAATCTTACTCAAATATGTTACTTATTATTTAAAATTATATCTGTTGTACTTGAGAATGTTTTTTTTATTGGATTTCAAAAGGGTAAAAGGACTGCATTACCCTAAGACACAGGATATTATAAGATATTTTAGTAATATTAGTGTGTGTGCCGAAAAATTTATTGATTTGCGCGTCCAACTTTTCTTCACTGAAGATCCAATTTACTGCATTAGTTCGATGTTTGATGGATATTGTTTAACATTCATTTATTGTTAATTGAATTATGAATAAAGTCGACAAATCGACAATTTTGGACTCTAAAATCATCATCCCGTCACCACGTTTATATCGAGATTACTCATGCTGGTTTTTCATAAAGCAAAAGTCGTCAAACAATTTTATAACCTTATGCAATTTCGCTAGTGCCCCGCATTATCTTCCCTCGGGGTCACAACAGGATAGAGGCTATTTGATTTGATAAAGGTTACAATGCACTGACCCTCTACTTTCCATGCACCTCCCTGATTTCAAACCGAAGACAGACAGATCGCGTTACCACTGCATTCTTGACTTATGAAATTTAAAGTGTTTTTTCCTTTTTTTGAATCTGTTGACTGGAATTTGTGTTCCCGCACTGTATTATTGAGTTGGGCGGAAAGATGCAATCCTATCCCGTTTGGTTCAGCTTTTAGGGAATGTCTTTGTAATGCAAATACCTTTGGGTGAAGGGAGTTTTCTGAAATACAAATAGCGTTTGGTGAATTGTAATTCCAAAGTATATTGATAAACAATTTTGGGCAAAATATTGTTTGGTAAAATTTACATTTGTAAAGAACTTTTATTAAATTTAAAAAAAAAACATTTGTATATATATTTTTTTGAAGTCTACCATTGACTATCCAAATTTGGCTGCCAAATCGCCGGATCTGGCCACCGGATGCCGCCGCTTGAGGTCGCCCACCTTAGGCAAGGTCGCTTGGGTTCACTCGATCGGTTGGGGTCGTGTGACCTTAGGTGGCAATTGCTTGAGGTCGCCCTACCCAAGCAATCATTGCATGACCTCAGGCAGCCACTTAGGTCACGTGATTTAGGCCATCAGTCGCCTAAGGTCCGGCGACCCTCAGGCGGTAGTCGCCAGTGCGCGCGACTCCTTGGCTGGCGGTTGTCGGCCTCCAATCGGCTTTTCCTTGTGGTGATTTTGGAGAAGATAAACAGTAACCAACTTGCATTCCGAAAATGCAAGTTCCCAAAGTACCTTGTGACCTACTTTGGACTAATGGCCTTTAGAGTCCTTTGAAAATGCAATTGTATTTTTCCAAAGTTGAGTAAAAACATGAATCAAACGTGTTTGCATTAGGCCAATGGACTTTAGAGTCCCAAAACCCATTCCAAATGCCGAACCAAACGGGCCATAATACGCTATAATTGTTAGTGGGGAACTTCTGGCTTTTTCAAAGGGCAGAATGGATTAAGACCAGATGATCTGTCTCCTCCTATTTTTTTGTGATAACAGTACAAGTTTTCGTTAAAACTCTGCAGCATAGAATGGAGATGGAGATTTATGCACAAGAAAATCGAGTTTACGAACTCATACTTCTGTTTGGCCATTTACTCACTCACACACTTTGCTAATAATCGTCTGATCTACTTGAACGGAGATAAGGAGTCATTTCTTATCTCTATTCAAAAACTCGACCTCTAAATGAGGAAGATGTGCGGAGCTAAAATCAGGGCTAAACTGTTAAGTGACTTTCCGGAACTCAGTCACTCCAAAGCTAGTTCAAACAATTTGAAAGCGATGAAAAATGCTCCTCAATTTCACACTCAAGCTGAAAAGTGCATGAATGTGGCTTTGGAGTGATGAGACTTCACAAATTTAAGCACAAGAAAATGTTAAATTGTATTAGAATTGCAACTACGATCAAATGAAAGAGTTGAAATTGAAATTACATTGAAATGAAATTACAAGGAAATGAAAGTACAAGGAAAAGTAAAGAGAACTCTTGGAGATAAAGGGCACGTTGGTCGATTTGCTGCTTCAGCATCTTTAATGTTCTTCAAAAGAAGTGGCATCATATCTTTCCACTTTGCTTGAAATTCTCCTATTTTGTGGGCAACCACTTGAGCAAATGAACTAGCTTAACACACTTATTGGGGGAAAAAACGAGTAAACTTGGGTACTAACAGAGGTATATTTGATCATTTTTTCTACATGGTGTTCAGTCTCATGTAGTCATTGAGGAAGAATACGTTCAACTTAGATTTGATACGTATCTCTACAAAGTCATGAAAAAAGGAGCAGAAAAAATGACATCGCAAGTTTTTGTATGTAAAATTCATCTATATCACAAGCATAAATATTTGTTCGTCACGATTTTTCTGGATGGACTCGTGATGCGCGTGACCCTCACCGCGTGATTCTAGATATCAATCCAATGAAGTAGGGCATAAAACAAGTACTTACGATAACGATAAGTTTGTAGCATAAAAAGTCCAGCACACAATGAACAGGAATGGGGTTAAGAATCTTTTTCAAGGCCTTAACTCTGTCTTTACGGAAGACAGACACGCAGGAACTCCCACCCCAGGGCGGGTCCCTCCGCTTGTTTCTTCCTCAACACACAATGAACAGTAAAGAAGGGGAAAAAGGCAGAAAAGGCCCAAAGCAGTTCACTTCCCTTATCTACTCCCTTGAAAAAAATTCTGATTGATGTGACAAGGTAAGCCACCATAAAAAATAAAAAAAGTGGAGCGAATTGAATGGAAAGCACGTGCATGATTAAGTAATGGTCAATCATGCCTTTGTTGAGGGAGGCTGCTTTTTAATTTGAAAAACCGGGAAAGTTTCTCAACAAAAAGAGAAAATCTACTTCCTAATTTGCTCCTTCGCGTGACTCTCATTTGTCATCATCGCATCCCCTTTTTCAATCCGTGAAATGCGGATTTCTCCGTTTCTTTTTGACTTTAAGGTTTTCTTTTTGGGAAAAAGCCATCAAAAATCCTAAACTCTCCCTCGAGTAACAGATTTACTCCGAACTTTATTTTGTGACGTGAAAAATCCTGAAATTTACTAACTGTGACACATTTACCCCAAACTTTTATTTGTGACACAAAAAATCGTAATCTTTCATTTGTGTGACACATTTACCCTAAATCATAAGGGCATTTTGGTCTTTTTATTTTTAAAAACTTTTTTCCTTTTTTTTTTCTTCTTCTTCTTCCTTCCCTCCGCTGGCCATGGCAGAGCCGGCGGACGGAAGCCAGCATCCGGCGGCGTCGGGCGAGGGCCTCCCTCGCCAGATCTGGCGAGGGCATCCTCGCTCGACGCAGGTGAGGGGCGGCCCTTGTCAATGTCGGACGAGGGCCTCCCTCGCCCGACGCCGGCGAGAGCACCCCTCGCCAGCGAGGGCGGCCCTAGCTAGCCCAGGCGAGGGCGATCCTCGCCCGACGCCGGCGAGGGCAGCCCTCACCGGACGCCGACTTCCCTCTGCCGGCTCCACCTTGGCCGGCGAAGAGAAGAGAGAGGAAGAAAAAAAATAAAAAATAAAAAAGAAAGAAAAAACATAACAAATAAGACGAAAATGCCCTTAATGGGGTAAATGTGTCACAATTAGCAAACTTCGGAGTTTTTCACGTTACAAAATAAAGTTTGGAGTAAATCTGTCACTCGGAGCAAAGTTTGGGGTTTTTTGTGGCTTTTTTCCTTTCTTTTTTGACTTTTACTCTACGTTGAGGTTCGTAATAATTATAATGAAACGAAATTCCCTTTTGCATCGTACTTTACCTCTTTTTTTTTTTTGAGCAAGTACTTTACCTCATTTCACGGATTATGTTTTGGTAGAAAAACTATTGCCTGGAGGTCGTTTCCTTTTCCATATGCTATCTACTCAGAACATGCTCTTCGCCTTTTCGATGTACCAAAGAACATAAATATACAGTATCAATCATTTTCATTTTAGGCTTATCTGAAAATCGAATATCACCATATATAAATTCATAGAATCAATCTATATAGTACTTTTCCTTATGGATGTAATTAGACAAGAAATGCTCTGATGCTAATACTTTTGTCTTGGCTACATGCCGCCATGAGATCAAGTTCATGTATTGTATGGTGTTTGTGCACCGAGCCAGAGTATGATGGAATAAAAGCATTCGTCCTTCTTTGATACCCAAAAAGGTAAAGGTAAATCGAGCATGAAGGCCATGGTCATTTGCTACTCTCTACTAGTTTTACATAAACGGAATTGTGGGTTGTAAGGACAACACACAAGGAGAAGCAAATAGTGATGCGGTTCTTTAATGTGAGATCGGAGCTGATAAATTATTGGGAGGTTCGACTTTGCTATTTGTCCTAAGTCAACATTTTTTCCGAAAAACAACTTATTTGATGGATTACAACATAGCACATGGTTTGTACCGTCTTTTTCTTGTGCCTCATGTGATATCCGCGATTCATATGATTCCTTCAATAGTTACTACTTGCTGAGTCGCTATGTCTGGCAGATCATCTTCACAAGGAACATGTGAAATTGCGAAAATTGCTAATTAAAAGTGCAACCACTGTGTCTTTATTTGGCGGATCTTGTTCAAGGATGTCAATATTTATGCTTTCAGCGGTGCTCCAACTTTGGCTGCATCGATCCATATGCTTTCACACACTAGATTTGGAAATTTTCTTCCCTCCCTTATTTCATGCGCGATCCTACTTTGGTTGCTTTAATCCCAATGCATTCACACGTTGTGTTTGGAAATTTTTTTCTCGTGCTGTGCTATGACTTTGGCCACATTGATTCAAGTGCATTCACATGCCATATTTGTCTATTACTTACGGATGATATTGTATGGAAGATTCTACCCATAAACTTGATAATTTCAAGTAGTGTCATTTGACATCAATGTTTTCAATTTTCCAAAGAAGTAGAAGTCATGTAACTCTTTTTTCCCATGATTTTGACTAAAGGAACTTCGCAAGATTAACACACGTTATATTCACATGAAAGAAATGTTCACAACTATCCTAAAAAATATAGAACTAGATCTATGTTGACCATAATTCACATTTGATGATTATAAAGCTCACTCAAATATGTTATTTATTATTTAAAATTATATCTATTGTACTTGAGTAATTTTTATAGAATTTCGAAAGGGTGAAAAAGACTGCTTTGCCCTAAATTGTGGGTGTGTGTGGTGGCTGAAAAAGCTAATGATTTTCATGTGCAACTTTTCTTCATTGAAGATCACATTTGCGGCATTAGCTTGAGGTATGATCGATACAAATATTTATTAACATTGATTTATTGTTAATTGAATTATTAATGAATTTGACAAATTAGTAATTTGGACTTCAAAAATATCGTCATCTTCACCACGTTTATATTGAGATTTACTTGTGCTGGTTTTTCATAAAGCAATAGTCATTAAACAATTTTAGAAGTTTTTGTAATTTTACCAGTGCCCCGCATTATATTCTCCTCGGAGTTTATCCTGTTTAATTTGATTAAGGTGACAATGCACCGACGCTCTACTTTCTGCGCACCACATGCATGAATCGTCCCCGATTGCAAATAAAAAACAGAGATTGCGTTCCCACTCATTATTGACTAATGAAGGTTAAAGGGATTTTTTATTTTTTAAATTTTGAATCTGTCGACTGCAAATTGGAAATTGATTCTCATCATCACATCCCCTTTTCAATCCGTGAAATGCGGAGTTCTTATACTTACAGTGGGACCTTCAGTTTCATCATTCCATTTGTCAGTTTCCTTTTGACTTTTAAGGTTTTCTTTTTGACTTTTACTCTGCTTTGAGGTTCGTAATACTTATAAGGAAATGAAAGCTTTTCTTTTGCATCTTCCTTTACCCGATTCCGTGGATTAGCTTTCGGTAGAAAAATATTGCCTAGATATCCTTTTCTTTTCTATATACTCATGTACTTGTAAAATACTCTTTACTTTTTCGGTGCACCAAAGAACATAAATATACACAACCAATCTTTTTCATTCTTGGCTTCTTTGAAAATCAAATGACACCATAAATAAATTCATAGAATCAACCTATAGAATACTTCTCCTTGTGGTTGTAATTAGACTACAAATGCTCATATGCTTAAAATTTTGTCTTGTCTACTTGCCGCCATGAGATGTAATTCAAGTATTATATGGCATTTGTGCACCAAGTTGAATTATGATGTAATAAAAGGGTTCGTCCTCCTTTGATACCCAAAGAAGTAAAGGTAAATCGAGCATGAAGCCCATGCTCTTTTCATTCCTGCGTACCAGTTTTGCATAAACAGAATTGTGGGTTGTTAGGACAAAACAAAAGGAGAAGCAAAGAGTCATCACACAATTTTTATGGAGACCCTAGTGGGCCAAAAATGTGAATGAAAAGCAAAATTGCTTGGATGGAATCTTCTTAAAACTGAAGTTGGACCGCCATCTCAATTAAATTTCCTGAATAAGCCCAACTTATTTATGGGCCTTTAAAATGTTTGTAAGCCCAATTTGATTTGGGAAAACTGGAAAGGTTCTTAAGAAACTCAACTTCAGAGAGATTGTGTTCGCTTAAGTCTAGCAAGGATAAATTTAAAAGTCCAATCTTCACATGTGAATCAATTGAATCCTCCTTCTACTTTGGAAACCCCACTAAAATCTCAACCTGCTGAGTTTCTACAACTTGGAAATGCCAGATGGAAGGCTTGCTGGGTTCTTGCAGTTATTTAATGAGTGGAGGTTTTCTATGAATGCGGTCTTTTCAAATTGAAGTCCTTTCATTCCCTCCAACAAACAACAAGTTGTGTTGAAAGACAATGAAGCCAATTTTGATAAACATTTTGAAGCATTTATGTTCAAATTTGTTGAGTTCACTATCTTTTACTGATCACACCATTCTGTGGGGCACTCATCAACATTGCCCAAAATCACAAGTTGCTTGATCATCACCCTCTCTTCCATCAATTCCAGGTATTCGGCAAGATGACGTGGATCCAAAATGTTGACCCGCAAAATTGCATGTTCAACAAGTTGCTCTTTCGATAAAATTGTATAGATTTTGATGTAAAATCCAAAAAATAAAATTAATGACTTTTTTTTCCCAAATCATGGATTATTTTTCTATTGATATGTTTGTGAAATTTGTGAGAGAGAGAGAGAGAGAGAGAGAGAGAGAGAGAGAGAGAGAGAGAGAGAGAGAGAGAGAGAGAGAGAGAGAGAGAGAGAGAGAGAGAGAGAGAGAGAGAGATGAATATGATTGCATATTGGTGAAGGAGGCGATCTATGCTGGCTTGAAAAAGAGAAAGACAAGAGAGAGATGTATATGATTGCATATGGTGAAGGAGGCGATCTATGCTGGCTTGAAAAAGAGAAAGACAAGGCAGAGAGAGACTTGCGACATCATTATGGATGGGGAAGGTTGCGAGAATGTTGTAGCAGCTGTGGTCGAGAAGTTGAAGTTGCTGATGAAAGGTCATCCCTACCCTGATGGATCACAATGGTTACGGGAGGGAAAGGAAGGAAGGGTCTCCAACCCAGTTTAATTCAATTTTCTCTTGCAAATAAAAATAACAATAAACTGTGGTATGATGTGATTCCATTGGAAGTTTGTCATAAATTACTTAGATGATCATGGCAATATTACTGTTGAACCATTTATGATGGATTTGGATACACTTGTTCCTCGGAGAAGGATGGTGTATAGATTACTCTTGCATCATTAAAAATTGATAGTCACCCCAAGTAGGCAAAGGAAGAAAGCATTGTAACATCCTTGTCTGTAATAATAAAAGCCTATTAGGAGACACATGTTGCATGTGCACCAGTGGTATCCAAGAGAATGAAGAATCACTTGAATTGCCTTCTTGAAGAATTTAGAAATTTTGTTCCTGATGAAATGCCGACTTGCTTGCAGCACATGCGTAATATTTCAACGCCGCAGAGATCCTCAACAAAGCAGCCAACCCCATGGATCTTGAGGAGCATGAAGAACTCCAGCGCCAAGTGAAAGACCTTATGGAGAAAGGCCTGGTAGAAGAAAGTGCCAGTCATGGGGCTCTGCCAGCCAGGAGTGGCCATTGGGCCGCCGGTCCACATGTTGGGTCGGGCCACCATTGGCTCGGGCCCATTTTAAAAAAAAATTAATTTAATTTTTAATGAAAAATTCAATAAAAAATTAACAATTTTTTTAGCAAAATTTTAAAAAAAATTGAAATTAATTGAGGAGAATTAACGAAGAACACTCATTCAATTAAACCAAATTGAAATACAAGTATATCTTTAAATATCTTCCAAAAGAAAATTACATGTAATGGTGTCCTAATGGTGTCCCCTAATAATGAATACACACAAATTACACCAAACAACATTTCTAATAAATTCTATATCTTCAATGTCATGTTTCCCACCATGATTTGGATGATATGGTGTCACCATTGTCCTCTTGTTCATATTCGGCACATTCCTCTAAAGTCAGTTCTTGCGAAAACCAATCATGTCTTACTACAACCATTTTTAAGCATTCTGCAAGTAAGTTGCACCTTTTGTCTTCCAACATATGTTGACTAGTATTAAACATGAGCTCGACAATGTCAAAAATGCCAGTGGGGTTAGCAAGTCACGTGCTGTGGTGGAAAAGAATCAAGAAACTAGTGGCTTTCGTTTTCCACCATTTTCAAAATGTCAATCTTGACTTAATTAACTTTACTAATGTATTTTGAGTAATCAATTCTCAAGTACATCGCCAATTCATTGGTAGACGAATATGAAGACCTAATGGAAGGTTCTCAGATTTCTTATTCTTACGAAATAGAAACCATAGAAATTTCTGGCCTTGTTTGATAAAATCATGCATCATCATATATTATTCTTGACAACAAGTATAAATGCGCTTAACCATATTTTACTCAAGTCATTTTATGAATATTCTACTGGACTTTTTAAAAAGTTTCCTAGAAAAATGTATTCATAAAACCACTTTAAACTGTTATTTTTGTCATCATTATAAGCACGCGTTTAATTGGGAAGATCAAGTGAGTTTCTTTTCTTTCCATAAGTGGATCATAAGAACATGAATGGACAAAGGCTACTCTCATAAACAATCCATTTTCTATTGATGCTAATTGAATAGATGACATGGATCAAATATACATGAACGTGAGATAATCATATGTGAATCTAACAGTTGCATACTTAAGAGACATAAGTGACGTAGGTTGGCCATGCATGGGAAAATTTCATATTAAGGATTAAAAAACTTCTGAATAGAAAATAATGCTTTAGAATATAAATTTCAATGCCATAACAAAAAAATGGAAGAACTATTGGAGAATGTTTGTTTTTGGATAATGACTAGTTAACTACAAGAATTAAAAAGGAGAATAAATCAGTTATAAGGTTTAAGAAACTTTCTAGATTTAATGTCACTACCATACTAGTGATTAAGGTAGAGAGTCAACATGGTCCAACTTACTAAAACAGACTCGATAGACGTCGTGAGCCATTGCTTTTGTGTTTGTCAATTAATGAAATAATCATGCTACAGCTTCATGCTTTTGCGCAAGATATTTTGGGAGAAATCCGTACACAACCTTGACCGAAAAATTTATATTTTAGAGGAATCGATCTATAAAGTTCTCTAAATTGACCTTTTAACAGAGCATCTATCTATCCATACGATGGATGGTGAAAATCAACCAATTATGACAGAGACATACCTCAAACAACAATAAGTGCGACTAAATGGAGGACTGGAAACCTTCACGTTTACGGACATCATCTCCGAACCATTTCATTCTGGCAACCGTCGCAAAAAACCCCCAGTCGCGGCTGAGCACATAACGTGGACAAAGAACAAGCATAGTCACGCCTTCAGATTTCAAATAACCGAGACGAATATCAAGATTTTATGCTTAATAACTTAGTGTAAACCGCATTATCTCATGCGTATTGTGTTGAGGCACGTTCAAATTTAGCCACTAATATGGATTGGCTCCTGTCCTTATCTTTGAGACATAGTATCGATTGCGGGCACAGAGAACACGAAACCAAATCACGGAATCGATGCAAATTTCTTTTTTCTTTTGCGTCTAAAACCGATTTAAGAATTAGCACGTGACTGCAGATCATGAAGAACAATTCCTATTCGTAGTTATTTTTGAGTAGACAATATTAACGCAGCTAAAATCCACTCATTAACGACAAAATCCCCTCACTTATATAAAGCCGATTCAATAATTTCTTTCCTAGAACACAAATCCTACTTCTGCATTTTGATCACCATTTCTGTTCATGCCTTTCAGCGTCATCAAGCCATGAGACTCAGATTCTTCTCCTTCACGACTCAAACGAATCTCAGAATCTCAGTACGCATTCCAGCCCGCTCATTCTTTGAAAGCGCAGTGGTTGGCTACGAATGGTGTTCGGACCAGAGAGCGGAGGTCGTGGAAGCGTTGGTGTCGAAAATCGGGCCAGTGAAGGAAAAATGAATCAGCTTTGAATACTTTGATCGATCTGACCGGAAAACAGAGCATAACAGAGGAAATCCAATCCAACGCGATCTTCGACGACCTAAAGAGAGCAGACTTCAGCAACAAACATCTGAAAGAACCAAAGGTAAAGCTCGGCGAAGAGGAAATATAGATCCTGAATCGATAGCGTCGCTGGAGATGAGCTCCTAAACTGATTGCGTCAGTGGAATCAGAGCTGACTGAGGCAAAACGCTGGTGACACACGCGAGATATCGAGAAATCCATGTCGCCAATTGAATCAAAAATCGGAAAAAAAATAGAAATCAGAGAATGAGAGGGAACACTTAGCTTTTTCTTTGATCCGGTTGGAGCGATCGAATGAGTTTATAAACTTCCATGCCAAGTGAAAACTGGAAGCTCAAAGGCTTCGGGTTGTTGAGGGTCCGGGTAACAAGTTCGACCTAATCGACGAGTAAATGATTCGAAGCTCAAGCGCGAGAGCATTGAGATTGAAGAGCACGAATGCGGCGAGAAATCTGAATACCGATTCCTCGAAGCTTGAAGACGAGCGATGAAGTTGAAATCGAGAGCCGAATTAGAAGGAGATCCAGGCCTTGGGCTGCAAATTATTGAAATTTATTCCAATCTTCTCAGAGGGGCCCACGCCAAATTGAATCAAAATTTGGACTTGAATGATCTGGTCTGGTGGGTCGAGGTATGATGGACTAGACCCAATTGAGCACTTTTTTTTTTCTTTTTTTTTTTGGTCATTTTTTTATATATATTTTTATAAACCTCCTTTTCTTTTTTAATGCAAAAATGTAATTTGCAGGCAAAAATCAGGTGACGACTTGGATTGATAAAAGAAAAAAATTATAGTAAACACAACAATATCAAATCCAACAGATTGCAATCAAGATTGATTCGAAATGTAACCACTAAATTTTGCCTCTATCCAAATTAGTGTGGAAGAAATCCTGCATTTTATCGTCTACATTACACTTTTAACCACACAAATGAACTCACCTTAGAGGTTTCAAACAAATCATAATGTGGATGCCAATTATTCTACGTAACACCGTCAACAATAATATGGACAATTTTTGTAACTTTTCTCAATTTTTAGACTTTATTTTATTTTTCTCTTTTATTTCCCTTATTGATGATGGTCCGATCGCCCTCGTCGATCACTGGGCAAGGGCGACCCTTGCCCAAGTGAGGCCAACCCTCATTGTCCATTGCTTGTGGTTGGTCTCTGGTCATGGCTTGAGACCACCCACTTTTTTTTTTGGTAAGTAGGCCACCCACTTTTGAGAAGAAAAGAATTGAAAAAAAAAAAAATCATCCACGTTAATACGTCACGTGAGATAGTTGGTATTGATAGTACCGTCACATCAGCGTTTTTTGATTAATTTGGTTAAAAGGACTACATTGATAAATTATTAAAAGATTTAAGATTAAATTAACATAATTAAAAAAATTATTACTAAATTGACCGCTGAAAAATAGGTTTATTACTTTTGCCACAATTTTTCCTAAAGTCTTACAACTCAACTCTTTTGCATAGCATCTATCTTTCGATACTACCCATTGTGACAATTAAATAAAAAAAAAAGCTTTTCCTTCAAGTATCAATCTTATGCTATCTAACATCATGATGATCCTAATTATTGCCAACCAAACAAAAAATAAATTGCTTGATGAAGAGTTACTCTTGAAATATGCCAACGACATTTTAGATAGCATGCATGTATATCAAAGCAAACTAATTAACTATATGAAGCTTTACACGAATACTAGAATATCAGTGCACTTCCCATAAAATTCACTACATTGAGAATATCTTCCTTAGACTTGGTCCATTGAATTGTGTGGATCATAACTATTAATTTTGTGAATTCACATGAGTGCCGTATGTCAATCTCAAAAAATCAACAATGGTCATGCATTTAATTTACTAGACACGAATCCAAGCAAGTATTTCCTGTTGCATTGAAAAGGCTGACAATGAGCCCGGTGAGATTTTGGTATAAACATCATGTATCATCACGCACAATCAGCTACACTATATGTATGCCTGCACAATCACAATTAAAGGTTTATCAAGAAATGCCGACGACAGAGGTTGAGCAGTAAAAGTAACTCCTAGCAACTTGGGTAAATCTCAGCACTCGAGGACCAAGGCGTGGCATTTCCTCATACACCTTTAAGCAGTTTTTATTTTTTATGTGAGGGTAATTTTGGAAGTAAAGCAAAAGTCAGACAGAAATGGGTTTTCCCTTATTATAAAGACTAGTCCTCGTGCACTGTAGAGATTACTTTCGTATTTCTTCTTTTATAAATTTAGAGGAATGCAATAGTTAAAACGGCACACAAGTGCGTGCGAGCTCAGTTCCATGGATATTTTCCATGTGAATTTCCTATTTTTAATGATTATCGCATAAGTTTTGTTTTTTGTATGCATAAAAAAGAATTTATGCGTATGGAAATCCATTCAACTCAATTTAGTAAAAAACAACTGCTTATCTACACTGAGAGCTGGAAAAACTGCAATATCAACTGTTTAGTACAATTATTACCCCTATGTACGCTTGATGATTGAGAAAAAGTATACACTGCCTTTATTTTCTTCATAATTGACCAGCGTGCATTTCTTCAAACAAAATGCACAATCATTAACAAGATGTAGGATTTAGATTGTTTTCTAAAGTGAAGACAACAATATTGAACCGAACAAATTGCCGTCATGATTGATTCGATAGAGAGGAACGAACTCTTTCATGGAATCCTTCATAGCTTCTAAATTTGCCTCTATCCTATTGACGCAACTAGAAAGCGACAATACGAGAAGAAGCAAAAGGTTAATGCTCAACAGACTAAGCCAAAGAAAAAGAAAAAGCAAAGATGCAGTTTTCAAAATGTCAATTGTACATTTATCGATATGCTTTTTCTCTATTCCATATTATAAGAAATACTTCTTATTTGGTAGTAATCTTATGTTTTTGGGAGTTAATGTAGTCTCGTTAACCATTTTATCAGCATCTTTTGACGTACGAGCACACAATGGAAAATTTCTTATATGGTGGAACTCTTATGTTGCCATGAAAGTACTTTCCTAGATAAATTAATGACATTGAGTGGTAGTATGATTTATGTAGTATTATTCTCCTTAGAAAGGTGAATCCCAGCATGTCTTTTTGAAGGTGGGGTTGGGCATGACAATGCTTTTGATCCATCTGTAAATCAACAAATCGTATGCTTATTTAAGCATACAAGCTTTGTATCTGACTCTCATGGAGGACAGATGGCCTGATCCTCAGTTTAATATTACATGTGCTCATAGGACCTTCGAAGAAACTTGATTGATGGTGGAAATGGATGCAATGATAATAATGCTTTCTTGCTTAGATGCAAACCAAGTGCAGGTACTTATGTATATCAGGGAAATTTACTTTAAAAAAGTCCTAAGCCTAGTGTATGTATATGTTTCTTGAAGTTTATCGCCTGTATCTGATGCATATGCTGTCTATCGAAGCAGTTCTAGCATGCAAGAATTTTCCCATCAATGCACCACAATTGATGCACCATAAACGTGGAGTCAGCTAACATTAAGTTAAGGCCACGAAACTCAACCTCAGTTTTCCATTTCTAATTTCCAATTCATAAGAAAAACAAAGTCATCCCTGGCATCATCCTTTCTAGCAATGCAGAGAAAAGAAAAAATGAAAAATCAAAATGAACAAGATTACCTTCTCAAATGGTACATAACAGGAACTTCACAGATTTTCAAATACAGACAGAAACTTCCTCCCATGCTCTGTGCCACTCTTGCCATTTGTTAGGCTCGATTAGATTCTTCCACTAAAGTATTGTCAAGAGTTGGTACCTGTAAACCTGTGAAGAACTGAAGTCCTCACTAGACTGAACCTCCCATACACAATAAGAAAAAATCTCATCGAGGACAATTCTACGAGACACACAACATAAGCCGGTTTGATAACAGCATTAAACCGAGAGACAGCAGCAACCCTCCCAAAAAATTTTACACGAAATTGTGTGGAAATAGAATAAACTCATCCATCTAGATTGACCAGGGCATCAATATAACAGGAAAAAACTAAAAAAAAAAAGAGAGAAAGAATATCACAAAACTAGTAGTCAAAACATTTAAATCCGTGAATTACACAAAGGATTCAGTTGGGTAAAATTACAAATACCTGGTGGACGTCACAGAGTGGGGTTCCTTCGTACGAAGGTACAAGCACTGGCGGGAGGAGATAATCTTCCTCACGCAGATATCAATGGCTTTGGCAGCTCTAAACTCTCACTCTATGACTAAGCCATCACCATCCAATTTCAAGGACTGGGCCTGTGGGAGCTCTTGTCAGGTATGCAGCACAGAGCTGGCAATTTCAGGGAAACTGCTTTGTCTTGACATTGTCTCTCATTGGCATTATGCTCAAATAGAAACTTTTTTGGGGGGCAATCACCTGATGGTATAGTGAAATTCATCCATGCGGTACTTCGCTTCTGAGTGATGGTTGAGGGCTTTCCAGAGGAGGGTCTCATGAGCGAGGCCAAACACTAGGAAGTTGCGAGGGGAGGAGCATTTCCTCAGGACGTCCGAGATGGGCTTGAGCTCGGGGTAGGACATGCGGAAAGAGTCGTTGGACTTGGATGCGTAGTGAAGGAGGGTGTTGATGACGGTTGATGGCAGAGGCGCGTTGCTATAGGCGGTCGTGGCGGGGGAAAAGGTGGCGGTCGCAGCGGAGGCGGCGGCGGTTGTGGAATACTCTCTGGTGTAAATGAGGGTGACGACGAAGGCGGTGGTCAAGAAGGAGAAGAAGGCGAGGAGCCATAGGCGGTTGGAGCTTCCTTGCTTCTGGATGTAAGGGCGGAGGAGGATGAGTCTTGTGTTGCTGTTGTTGACATTCTTCATTTTGCTCTGTCTCAGAGAGAGAGAGAGAGAGAGAGAGAGAGAGAGAGTTACCCTCCTCTGGTAACCTTGCAGATCTTGAACTTAAATGAGGCCGAGACGTCTTAGCTCCTTTAAAGGAGTAAAAAGGGACTGTAGGTAAACGGAATTTTAAAGAAACGAATCACTATAATGATAGAAAATATTAGCTAGGCTTACATTATTATCATTGAAAAATATCGTATTAATCATAGCGTTCTTTTTTCCCTTTCGAATTTTTATTTTGTGTGCTTACATCACATTGCAGTTACAACACTATTTTTCTAAACCACGAATGAGTGAAATCTCCTACTTATATATTCATGCAACGATATCTGAATATCTCTTCATCAATATTTGAAAATTGATAATATGCTTTGATCAACGCTATGGTACGGTGTTGTTGTCGCTCTTTCTTATCAACGGAAATTAATGGGGCATGAACTTCATTCAACGCCATGTGATGTGGACCCATCTTAGGACTCATGAAGATAGGCTAGCGGCGAGGGATTGGATGTAGAGACCCAACAACAGATTACAAGCCAAGAGTCTCTGTTGCTTCTTTGCGTGGGCTTCGCTTCTTAAGTAACCCCCCCCCCCCCCCAGTTGCCCTCAAACAATTACTTGTTAATGAATCTAGCTATCTATTTGGATTTTGAGAGAGACATGTCAACTATAGCAGGCTCTATCTTGGTAGGAGAAGCATATGCACCCCACATTCTTATATCCTATACACAATCAACCCTAATAATTTGAACTTTGATTAGAAATCCTTAAAAATTAATGTGGCAACTTCTATATGAGATTATATGTGGCCCAATTGTATTATTTGTATGGTATTGATTGGTTTGGAACAGAGGCCATGAGGCTATCGTTCCTCGTGTTGTCCCCTCACCCGAAGGATGACACGTGTTTTGCTTGTAGTTGCGATGTTAAAAGTTGCACAACTTTGCGTACTCTCCCCCTCTCCTCTCACCAAGCCCACCACCGAGGCCTAAATAGTATCGACACCAACAACTATACGTGACGTGACACGATATGTGATAATGTTATTTCTCAAAAAATAGAAAATTATAACATGTTGGGATACATTGTATATTAAATGTATATTGATATATAAGATATATGATGATTTTTATGATTATTTTAAGCAAATTAATTTGATTCAAATTTAAAAACAAATAAATAATAGAACAAGAGTTTAGAGTGAATTTACTCTAAAAATATTAATCCACTATTCGTTAATATAATTTATTATTTTAATTTGAGAAATTTAACTCCATTCCAATAATCTATAAAAATTTGAGAAAAAAATAAGCGATCCACATTTTAGACTTGCTCTCATAGTGTGTTGGAAGAGAAGAGAAAAAGATAAATTGGAGGGTGAATTGTATATCACAGAAAGTAAGAGTTAGAAGAGAAGAAAATACTATTTTTTTGTTCTTTCCTCATTTATTATTATTATTATTATTATTATTATTATTATTATTATTATTATTATTATTATTATTATTATTATTATTATTATTATTATTATTATTATTATTATTATTATTATTTTCATTATTTTCATATTTATATTTTGACTCTTCATTTATTGAAAATTTTAAAATTTAACTTTGTGCGTGTCAGAATTATGTGTCGGAATTCTGAACTCAAGTATCAAAATTCTTGACTCAAGTGTGAGAGAGTTGACTAGTATTAGATTTTTTGATACTTGTTGACTGAGTGTCAGACACGACATGAAGGGTCTCGAAAAAGTGTCAGTGCTTTCTAGACCGAGGTGGGCCTCCCCCGCCACCAAGTCTCCCCAATGGTCAAGTCTGGTCTACCATTGTTTGTTGCTTGTGAAGCATCGAGGCTCGATTTTGCTGACAATTTGTTTTTTTTTTTTTGATGCATTTTATCTGAGGGTACTGTCAAGAAAAGAATAAATTCTAAACTTGTATGATGGAATATTCGATTTTTCTACACCTTAAGACTGTGTCTTTTTATTATTCTTTGGGTTTTCCACGTAAATCAAATCATTAAAAAAGAGTACAATGCCACCAAATGAGAATGAGACGCACTCCAAATAATCCTCGGTTGCCCCTCATAATCTTTCTTGGATTGTGCTTGAACCGACGGGGCTGCTCAAGCAATTAGTCTTGGCAAAGCATATCCAGGAATGGAAAGTGCTTTGGGTACACCCAACAACAAAGTGTGAGATTTACCCTTTTTGTGGTGCTCCTTGTAACTGCAATCAGAGAGATGCACCGCTTTGTGATTGCACTCTTGGATACTTAGATAATCTGAAGCTGGAAGATCGTCAGGGCCAATGGCGAAAGGAGAACTGCGTCGGAATGTAGTGATGACAAGGAAGATAATTTTTTTCCTCATGCGTAACACACGCTTGCCGAA
The DNA here is from genome assembly GCA_019915185.1 of Eucalyptus camaldulensis. Taxonomy (NCBI): domain Eukaryota; kingdom Viridiplantae; phylum Streptophyta; class Magnoliopsida; order Myrtales; family Myrtaceae; genus Eucalyptus; species Eucalyptus camaldulensis. The sequence goes on along the minus strand of JAHSVA010000010.1, from coordinate 23,115,859 downwards.
AAATTCTGATTCGTTCATGGTTGAAAACACCGAAGCATGCAGGTCATTTTGCTTGAGCAACTGTTCGCGCAGTGCATATGCTAACATTGCTGACTGTCAGATATGGACGGATGAGAAATTTTTGGTTCGACTTTTGGCCTATGATGTACTTTCGAGAGATTTCTATGTCCGGACCGCGGCATTGGACTTGAAGGAGGAGCGTAAGAAAAAGAGGAAACCCATTTCGAATTTCATAACAGCAGCTGTGGTTGTGTCCTTAGCTTTTCTTGTGTTCTTTAGTGTGTCGCTGGTGATTATTAGGACGAGACGGTCTGCTCATGCAGCAGACGACCATTTGATGCATTTTGTATATCGAGTGCTGAAGAAAGTGACAAAGAACTTCTCTGAGAAAATTGGGGAAGGCGGGTTTAGTTTGTTTACCAGGGAATAATGCCAGACTCAACTCCTATAGCAGTGAAGAAACTTTTGAACCAAAACCATAGTAACGAACAGCTCCTTGCGGAAGTTAGAACTATCGGAACAATACAGCACTGCAATGTGGTTCCGCTGCACGGCTTTTGTGCAGTAGAGTCAAAAAGGTTCCTAGTACATGAGTACCTTGCAAATGGTTCGCTCGCAGCTCATTTGTTTCAGAAAGGTTCCAACACCCTCGATTGGAAAACCAGACACAGCGTTGCCATCGGGATTGCTAAAGGATTGGAGTACCTCCATGAGGGGTGTCGAGATTGCATTGTACACTGCGACATCAAGCAAGGGAATATACTGTTGGATGCAGAACTCGCACCACAGATTGTGGATTTTGGCCTCGCAAAAGTCCCAGGATGGGATGTCAGCCGTGTAATTACCACCATGAGGGGAACCAGAGGGTACCTCGCACCAGAATGGATTTCAGGAGCCATCACATCGAAAGTTGACGTTTTCAACTATGGAAAGCTGCTCTTTGAGACCATATCGGGAAAGAGAAACATTGAGGAGCTGAATAGCGATATGCGCAATTATCTACCACTTCAGGTAGCTAATCCAATCGCCAAAGGAGAAGAAGTCTTGCCACTCGTGGACCGCAGATTGAATGGACTCGTGGAGATGGAAGAAGTGTGCAGAGCATGCAACGTGGCTTGCTGGTGCATTCAAGACAGCGAGCGAGATAGACCAACTATGTCTCAGGTAGTTCAAATTATGGTCGTAGAAAAGCCATCAATCCCAAGAATTTTCTTGCAAATTGTAGGAAGCTATGAGAGTGATGCATAGGACAAAGCAATATGTCCTTTCTTTGATAAATTTTGGGCACGATGTAGCCCCAATTCATCCTCCTTGAGTCTATAGTTACATCTATGTACATCTTTGGCCGATGCCATTTGTAATATAAAGACGCAACAGTTAATGTCGCTGATGGACTGACTGGTCTAGAATCTGCATCATGCTTACCAGACTTTGTAGGTTCCAACCGTATGCTACCATTTCTCCATCCTCTCGTGGCAGAAGATCTGGTAAAGGAGTTTGTTGTCTATTCAGCTCATGTGTCTGAGCCTAATGAAGTATGATGAACTCTATATTAAACATTTATATGATGCCCTTATTGCAGCCCCGTAGAACCCTCGACACTCGACGGTTGGTAGAGGATCAGGGCAGTAGAGGCAAGAGCCTTCCAGAAGTGGCGTGTGCTGCTGAGCAGCGGCGTGTACTAAAAAAAATTGATTATGATGTTCCTCAAGTCCAGGTCACAAACATCTGATGTCCTTGCGGTGTAAATTATGATGCTCTTCAAATCCAGCCCCACAAATATCGGACCTCTAGTTCAAACACACCACCAATCTTGCGTCGAACGATTGAGAGAAATTGAGAAAGCTTACCATTACAATTGTGTTAGCAACTGCTTTCATGTGTATCTTCATGTACCGATATCACTAATTAATTGTCATATTAAATGTTTTGTTTTTTTGTAATTTTAGCAGACACGAGAAGAACTCATTTCAACACTGAAGTGCAGAATGATGTCACACTATCTAATGGCGAAGAATGTGAAAGAGAACTGCTACAGATGAGCCAAAAGGAAATTAAATTGGCAAAGAAATTGTAGTAAAACCGAGGCAAGGAATGGTACTCGATTCTGTAGAGGAACTCCAAAAGTACTAGAAAAGATAGGCTAAACAAGTGGGATTCGGTGGAGGAGCTCGCAAAATGGAGATGACAGTAAGATCTAATACTTGACTTTTGCATGTTCTCGTTATGGAAAGAGTGTGGATTGCTTAACGTTGTCAGGAACAATGTGTAAGCAAAGATTAGTGCTTGTTTATGTCCACTTGGAAAGTACAGAATATCATCTTTCCATCTTGACCACAATCGTAACTTGAATCCTGGGAAAGTTCGCGATCAAAGATGCCCCAAGAAGTTGGATGCTCATGTGAAAAGAAGGCTTGAATTGAAACGATAAAAGCTGGTATAAGGATCGACAAGAATTTTTTTAATCGCCTGTTGTTGAGGCAGGAGGTTATGAAGATCTTAATTTTCGCGAGAAAGAGCGTCGAAATTTCATTGAAAATGTGAGAAAGTTAAGACTTGGAACTGGAGATGGCGAAGCCATTCATAACTATTTTGTTCAGATGCAAAGTAGAAACGATAGTTTTCTCTATGAATGGAGTTGGATGTTAGTTCCGGGACATTCAGCATTACACCTAGCGGCAGCACCAATCCTCCCATAAATTTATACACGAAATTACGTAAACATGGAATATCCTTATACATCTACTCGGGCAACATCGAACAAATTGAATCGAACAAACTGCTATATATTAGAAAAAAAACTGGACAAAAAAGAGAGAACTAATTTCAAACTCAAATATGGGACGGGCTTGGAGGTGGTCAAGAAATGGAGGGAGGCTCTCTGTGAATCCGTCAATTTGATGGGAATGCATCTGTATGATGATTAATCCCCGATGTCAAACTCATTACCTTCTCCTGTCAAAAATAATTTTAACTGTCTGAGAAAGGAAGTGTCGAGACTTGAATAGCTTAATGCCAACACCAATTGACCAATCGAGTCGACCTAACCGATGACATCGATTTCTACCATGTTTTTGTTGGGTATAAGTTAAGGGCATCTGTATTGAAGTATGGTAGTTCTATTATCATTTCCAACATATGCTTCGAGTGGAAAAGAGAACTTGAAATGAGAAACCTGCCATCTAAAGTCGAGTCCAATGCATCCTTTCAGAACTTTCTGCATTTCATCCATAAGACATATTGATTGAATAAAATGATCTGTATTCAATGGCACCAATATCCACATTATCCAGCAATAGTAAAGTTACACGGTAAAGTCTGTGATATGAATTAAAGAGTACATATCCAAAACTTGGCATTCTTCGCTCTACTCAATAGGAGCATATGCTTTGTGTGTGTGTCTAATAAATTTTTTTGCTACCAAAGCCACTATTAACTAGAGAAGACTGAAATTAATCAGAAATTTTTGGGCCCGTTTAATACTCCTCTTATCAGATTATGCTGTACACTTCAGGCTAGATAATGACTACACTTCATAATCATCCATACCTTTCTCCCTCTTTTGTTTCAACAGGAATGAAGATGATTGGATCCTGGCATTGTTGAAGAGATAGAGAAAAATGATGGGAGAGATTGGATGTAAACTAGAATAAAGATCCTTGTAGTTACAGTTTGGTCAGACAGAATAGTTATTTCACTAGAGATTGGTGTGCGACAATTGCTGCTTCATCTGAAGGTCAAAATAACAGAAATTGTTTTTTCATTGTAGAAGATTTTAGCTACTTAAAACTGTTACTGAAACTTGAGAATTAATACAGACAAGGGACTACACTTCGCGGCAAAAACTATGCGAGGTAAATTGTTGGTTAAAGGAAGTGGGAGTGAATGGAGTTTTGTGATAACGTGACTCAACCATAAATCGCCATTCTGTCTACTTCTCTTTTTTCCCCTCAAGAAAGATTTTATTAATGGCACAAAAGCAGGTGAGCAACCTGCTACAAGCTCAAAACATTGTCAGTTCAAAGAAGCCTCTAGTTATGACACAATACTTTGTTTACCTATCCAATTCTGTCTACCTTGTAACAGAGGAATCAACTAATCTTCCCAAGGTGTAGACCTTTTTGATCTTTGACGCAATTAGATCAACACTTTCCTAAAGATATAGATCATATCAGATTGAGCAAAACTCGCTATTTTAGAATTTTAGAGTATGAAGCATTGGCATCATTAATTGGATTAAGAGAGGTGACAAAGGCCTAAGTGACGTTCACAGAGCAACTAGGAAGATCATGGCCATTCAACAAGAATCCACTTAAGTTTGGATTAATGCAATCTACATCACAACTCATACAGAAAGAGAGTAAGGAATAGTTCCTCAACCATGTCAGTATTGATAGCATGATGCAGAACCCGTACTTCATTGTGATTTTCAATTTTAATTTAAGGAGCAGACATTTTAAAATTTCTAGTAGAGACGGAAAAAAAAGAAAACGGAAAAGCAAAATGCATTGGAATCGCTTCCCCTAGAATCAACTCCTCAACAAGTCGTGACCAATTCGACAGGAATGTTTCGCAAGCTAAAACTCGTATGATATTTGGTGCCAGTGGAACCATAGTTAAGACCATCTTATCTTTGTTAAGTGGATCAGCTTTCCTCTCCATCTGTTTCGATTGGACTATCTTTTTCCTTGGTGTCTATTGAATTGTCTTCCTCTGAGTCTCTTTCCTTGATCATTTAATCTATTTCTATCGGATGAGGGCATTGGGGCTCAACCCTCAAATCATCCTCCTGTTGCTGGCATATTAGACGGAACCCACACTTCTTTATGCTTCCTTTCGAAAGCCTAAGGTGAACTTGAAAATGACTCCAATCATTTTGTAGATACCTCTCTACTTTCCACAGAGATGTTCGTGGATACTTCTCTACTTCCCACAGAGAGCTGCGCGGATAATACTCAAGCCACACATGATCGGATTCCAGTGAATGTAAGCATCTTGTATAACTCCTCACACTTTTGCCATTGACAATAATTTGGATCTCACATGAAACACCGACCACTTTTCCTTCCTCCAACCCAAGAACCACACAGAGTGCAAGTCCTAAGAACTTGTCATACAGATCCTTGGGAACCTTGAAAGATATAGGTCCCTCTTCACAATTGTGAATCCATCCTGGCATCTCTCCTCCAATTAGGAGCATGTTGAGTTTCCTCGTCTTCCGGAGATACTGTCATACAGCATTCAAAGTGTTTGTGAGAGAGAGAGAGAGTGAGTGAGTGAGTGAGTGAGTGAGAGAGAGAGAGAGACTGACCTCGAGTATTGACACACCAGCCAGATCGAACTCTTTCCGTGATAATCCACAGCATGAAGAGAAGTCAACATCAGAGAAGTTGGAGAGACTCGAAAAATCTGGGAGTTTTTGTAGAGATCTGCAATTATTTGCATTTATGCTCCTAATATTTGATGGAAGCAGAGGAATCTCTTGCAATTGCTGGCAATAATCCAACAACAACCATTTTAAATCATTGTATTCATTCAAGCACCTCGGCATATGAGTGAACTTGTTCCCTCTAAGATCTAGGTGCCTCAATCTGGGAAAATTGGAAGGAACCTCGAGGAAATCTAACCTTGATAAATTGCAATCCTCAAGATCTAGACTGTCTAGATTTGGGAATCCCAAGCCACCATCAAGATCAGTTGGATCCTCCAAGTTCTTTGGAAACATGGTAAAATTTGAGCAATAATTAAGACCCAAATGCTTCAGATTTTGCAATTTATAAATGCTCGATGGAAGCCTTATGAGATTTTTGCAGTGCCATAAAATTATATGCCTTATAGAGACAAGATTATCAATGGATGCAGGGAGTTCTTTAATAGCCGTTTCTTTTAGATCAAGTTCCTCTAGATGTTCTATCTTTACCAGAATATCAGAGAACTTCTCGAGTTTAGAGCAACCAGAGAGATAAAGTTTGCGAAGAGATTTTGTCTTGAGTATGCTAGGAAAGATACTAAGCTTAGAGCACCCATCTAATGATAAAAATTCTAACTTGTCAAGATATCCGACAGATTGATCAACCTCCACCAAGCTTTTGCACGACCAAAGATCCAATCTCTCCAAATTTGGAGCCCACGAAAGGTCAGGAACACGAGTCAGGAAATTGCATTGACTGAAATTGATGTCCTTCAACATTCTAAAATCCTGCAAAAACATATCAGTGCAGTCATTAAGTTCTGCAAATGTAAATAGCTATGAAAATGAAAAGCTACTCATGGCAAGGGCTTACGTTAAATGTGACTCCTAATTGTTTGATATGACTATTAAACATAAAATAGTGACCGATTATTTGAAAAAAAAAAAAAAAGAGAGTAAGACTTTGGTTTTTGACACATTATATCGATGAGTACAATTCTTAAAACTTCGGGCCTCGATTGACTCGTCCATCACTTGGATGCACTTCGGCAATAACCTGTGCCCACCGTGCAATGCTTGGAAAAATGAGTAGGACTTTGGTTTTGTGGTCTCCCTAACGAGCTCCGACCAAAGCCCAAAAACATGTATCTTACTCGAATAGATTTTAAATGGGAAAGCCCCACCACAACGGAAATCACTAAGCGAGGAACTATACTGAATAATTTTTCACCGTCATTCGTAAGTTTACTGTCGATAAGTAGTGTCTTCTCCACGCGTTTAATCGAATGGGCCAGTTGCCCGTTTCTTTTGGTTTCACATGAGCCGCCTATGAATAAGTCCGACCGCCCAATATTCTAATCGACTGATTTTCGTTTTTGAGGCCAGTTTCCTATGTTGAATGGAAGGCCATGGAATGGCTGAAGTGATTGGGCCAAGAAAGTAATCATGTTAGATTCATCCCCTCAATCACACAAGTTGGGCGATCTGTTTCCACCCAACATGAACCCGCAAAGGAGTTTGGATCGATGTTGCAAAAAACGTCTGGGCCTCAAATGTATAGTAAATTTGTCAATGAAATATACATAGTCATGTAATAAAACTCACCAATTATAGATTTCCCTTTTTTTTTTCCCATGATGGGTAGTTTTATTATATTCATTTATTTGTAAATGACGATGTAATTAATCTATCATTAACCACTTCTTTCAAACTCCTTTCATTGTATATGAAAGAAAAAGGATTTGGATATTCTAGATTTATAAATTCTCTCAAATATCACACAAGGGAAAGAAACAAATATAAACTTATGTATAGATCTTTACGATATGTTCTTTATAGTAAATGTGTTCAAGAATTACGGTCAACTCTAGTACGAGCTGTGCAAGGTGTGAGGATGAATTTTTTTGTTGATTTATTACCGTTATTTATTTGTCAAATACAAGTTAAATATAATTGATCAATTAGTATTATTATTTCTTAAATGTGATTTACCTCATCCAAGGAGTTATGAAACCATGCCTTCTCAATTTTCTCATGGAAAGGGTCTTTAAAAACATTTGGACTACAACTGACTATATAAAACTATCAACTCTTGTTTGAGTCCTTGTACCGATGTTTATTTCATTTTTGGAATCACCAACCATTTTTTTCTATACTATATTTCTTTGTTTGAGTTACCAATGTGTTAAATTTACAAAATTTTTTTAAAAAAATAACCAATTTTTATTTGAATCACTACTAATTTTTTTCTAGTGTTTTGAAATTGTAAACTGTTTTAATAATCTATGAATGTTTATTTGTCAGCTTAGCAACTCCTTTAAGATACTATATGTTCTAGAAAATTATCAACTGCTAATTGAGTCCACTTACTAACGATTATTAGATTGTTTATAAAAATTAAAGTTGCTTCTATAATTTACCGATATTTATTTGTTGAAGTTATCGATGAGTTGAACTAAGTCCTATACTAAATTACCTACTATTATCTAAATTACCAACTAATCCAATAATTTACCAACAATTATATGCAGAGCTAATTTAAGAACTCTTACATGAAAATACCAACGGATATTTAAATTAGTTATAAATATTTATTTGATTGTTTTAAAGGTACTAACCATTCCGATAATTTACTGACATTTGTGGCAACTTAGCAACTGGAAAAGGTTAATAACTCATATCCAAAATTATCAACTCTTATATGAGTTAATTAATATTTATTTAATTGTTTAAGAAGAACCCACTGTTTCAATAGTTTACAAAGGTTAATTTGGAAAGCCTACTAGCATGTTAATATTACCACTCTTTTATGAAATTACTAATTATGTTGAATATTACTGACGTCATTACAATCACCATCATTTGTGGTGATTAAGTTACACATTCCTAGTTGAATCACTTACCAATTTTTATTTGATTGTTTCAAAAGTATCAACTATTCACATAATTTACCACGTTTGCTTGGGGAAAAGTTCCAGTTTGTTTAAGGTACAATTAATTAAACATTGGTAAATGCCATTTACCAATGTTTAATTAATTGTATTTTAATAGTATAATCTTTAAAAAAAACATAGGAATAAGTTTTTCTAAATTTGTTAAATATGAAAATATTTATTAATATGAGTTGGGTCGGGTCGGGTATGGGTTGGGTATGGGTCAGGTCGGGTTTGGGTCAAAAAATTTACATCATAAATGGGTCATAAATGGGTTAATGGGTCAATTTGGGTCGGACCATTAATGACTCGACCCAAACCTAACCCGACCCACCCGTTTAACGGCTCTAGTAAATGGACTCAAATAAAAATCAGTAAATTTTGTAAGAGTTGGTAACTTCAATATGTCGATAACATCTGCAAATTAGATATCAGTAAATTATTAAATCAGAAAGTGATTTCAAAACAATTAAAAACGTCATTAAGTCAATAAGATTTAGAAAAACTAACACTAGATGTCAACCTAACCCGTGAGGAGTTGGTAATCACTCAAATTATATTAGTAGTTTGGCAATAATTGGAAGCTCCTTGAGCTTTGACAACCTAGTTAAGTTCAATATCTCTAAATTTGGCACCTCTGAAAGGTCAGGACACAAATCAGCGACTTACAGTGGTTGAAGTTCAGAAACTTCAAATTCCTAAAACGCTGGAAGTTAAAAAGAACATCTTAACGAGATTTTGATAAATTTAATTTATATGCACCGAAAAAGAAAACTGTCAACTAAAGCGTTAATGACGTACCTTTAAGTTCCCTCCAAATTTCTTAATCTGGCTGTTAGGCACGTGAAAGCAAACAAGTTTCTTTGGAACATATACAGGAGTGGACAAAGGACATCCAGGCCATTCAAGCCACCTTAAATCATTAGGAAGACATATGGGACCTCCACTGATTTGTGCATTCAGAATTATGAGCAATTTCAGTCTCCTCATGTGTGTGAAAACACTGGGACTAATGTCTAGCTCTTTTTGTGTTGGCAAGTCCAGCACTATGCCTTTAACAGCATTGGTTCCCTATAAAGGAAAACAAAAATAATCAATAATAATCAACCATGATTAAGTAATAGCATGTAAATTAAACAAGATAAGATTATCGACTGTTTCATGAGAAGCTCTCACCGTATCCTCCAACAATACTTCAAAAGCATCATCATAGCACCATAATCTGCTCCGTCTCCCAGGGTCATCTAGACACTCATTTTTAACGATATCCTGACCCATCTGCTCAATCAAGTCATGCATTTGTATTGTGCTGTCATCCTTAATTGTTACTAAGGATCTCTCTATTAGAGTCTGAATCCCAATTAACGTGTGTAAATCACAGCTATCAAGAACTTTAGTTACATAATCCCTTCCTTTCCCCTTAAAGAAGCAAGCAATATCAAGAAAAATGTTCTTCTGATTGTTGTCCAGCGCATCAAAACTTATCTTGAGGACACGGTTTATATCTGTAAGAGGACTTCTAGCGAGGTTTTTCAATATACTCTCCCATGCTTCTCTGCTTCTACCACATAAAAGGGGACCCAAGACCACAATCGCTAAGGGAAGGCCATTAGCATAGCCCAAAATATTATCTATGAGATCCATGCTTATGTCTTTCGTCTGATTTCTTGAAAAAGCATATGAACTCAGAAGTTCAGAAGCTTCATCTTGATCTAATGGTTTAACTTCATATACCTGATCTATCCCATGAGAAGTTAGTACATGTTTATCTCTTGTGGTAACGATGATCCTGCTCCCTTTTCCAAACCATGCACATTCTCTAGCTAATGCATTTAACTGGTCCCCATGATCCACGTCATCAAGCACAAGAAGAATCTTCCTGCAGCAAAGTCTATCTCGTATCAGATTCGCGCCTTTGTCCTCACTTAAGACCACTAAATTTTCTTTCCATAATGTCTCAGATAGCAGCGTTTTTTGCAAATGAACTAGGCCGTCAGGTCTATTGGAAGTTTCTCTAACATTTGCAAGAAAGCTGCACCCATCAAACTGACTTGCAATACTGTTATAGACATCTTTAGCAATAGTGGTCTTCCCTAAGCCTCCAGTTCCCCATATTCCTATCATCTGAACATCATCCGAGCCCATACTCAACAACGACATTACTTTTTCTACCCGGCAACCTACACCAACGGGATACTTGGCAACACTCAAGGGTACTCGTGCTACTGTAGTTGAGATCTCTTTGACGATCTTCTCGATGAACTCAGTCTCATCTCTGCCAAAACAAAGCAGCAAAAAGAACGCGTATAAGCAAAAACATACAGTACATTGTGTTAGGGAAATCCCTTATGATGTTTTGAAGATGAAAAAATAAATCAAAGGCTACTAACATGTTTAATGGTTAAGTAATAGACCATGCAGATGATAGAACATGTAAATGATATTTTCAAAGTCTGAAGACTGCCAGACTCAAGACTCAAAGTCTGAAGACTGCCAGACTTTAGTGTCAAAGTCTGTTCTACATCAAAAGTCTGTCAACTCTGACTAATTCCAGACTGAACGTGAATGATGAACCAGAAGGCAGACTCTATGCTGAAGATGAACCAGAAGACAGACTCTATGCTGAAGCTGAACTGGGTACAGACCTTAAAGCTAAATCTGTTCAGAAGCAGATATGTTCAGACCCATATTGTAAAGTCTACAGACCCAGATTGTAAAGTCTATAGACTCATATTGTAAAGTCTACAGACTCAGACTTTACATCCAGATTCGATGAATCGTAACTTAAGCCCAATCATACAACAGCTAGTGATCTGGTTTGGATTCCACATCAAGATTGATTTGATTGATTCAATCTAATTGATTGATGATTGGATCTTGAAGACAAGAACTTTCTACACGAAGAAGCTTTACTTATGGAAACCAAGATTTCGTTTGTATGGGCGATCGGAATCAATTTGGGATTTTACCTTTGTCACTCAACGGCTACCAAATCTTCTAGATACAGAGCTGTCCAATGGGTATATTGGAAGACGATTCTTCGGGATACTATCCAACAGGTAGTTTGGAAGTGGAGGAGTATTTAAGGAGATTATGGACCGATGAGCAAGTAAGAGATGGAGCGTAGAATTTATAATTCCAAAGTCTGAGCGACCTTCGATCATATACTTGTCTCTTGAGAGCTTAAACGTTTGTAATCGTGAGAGAAGTCCCAAAAGAGTGACTTAGTGAGATAGTGTGATCTACTACTAAGTGTTTGCACTCGAAGTTGTAATCTCTTGTTGATTGCATAGTGGAATCCAGCCAAGAAGGCTGTTATCGTGGGAGAGTGGACGTAGGCTTGGATTAAGCCGAACCACTATAAATCTTGTGTTCTTATTCTCTTCCCTAACTCCTTTATTTTGTTCATACTAGCACTCTCACATTGAACTAACTAAAGCTAAGCAAAGTAAACAATCACTCTTCAACAGTCCAAAACATTACTCTAGGCCAACATACTAATCGATGCCATCATGTATCAATAAAATTAGAGAATTCCAAATTATTTTACAGGGTCGAATAGGAACACTGTGATTACCCATGGTCATAATGCCAACCGGACAAATTGGCCGCTTTGATTAGGGCTTGCCTCCATTTCTCCACCCTCTCAGAACCCTTTCCCAGTTTCTCCTCGTGCCTGGCCAATGCCTTGCCAAAACTCTCTCTGTGCCCTCGAACCTCCCTCGGCTCCACTCCGTAGAACACGGGCAACACCAGCTGCCCCTTGAGCTCCTTACACTCCATTACCTTCACCAGCTCGTCCAAGCACCACCGAGACGAAGCGTAGTTCTTGGAGAAGACGAGCACGGCGATCCGCGACTCCTCAATGGCCTTCGTCAGTGCTGGCGAGATTTGGTCCCCGGGCCTCAAGTCCTCGCTGTCGATGTAAGCGTTGATGCCTCGATGAAGCAGGCACTTGTGGAGGTCAGCGAGGAAGCCGTGGCGGACGTCCTCCCCTCTGAAGCTGAGGAAGACATCGAACGGCCATTTCGCTTTGGAAGAAGAAGAAGAAGAAAACGACGACGACATTGAAAGATAGAATCTGAACTTAGTTTGGATTCGTGTCGAGCGATGAGTGATGCACTTTTATAGTGGAGTTGGTCAAGAAATCGACACGGACTGAGAAACATCGAACGTCGCACCGCGTTAGGAAACACGCCTTTTTCATTTTTGTTTTTTCTTTTCATTTTTTGCAAATGGACGAGAAGTTTTTTTTCGTTCATTTTTATTTTAAATCGTTTGTTTTTGTCTTACAAAAAACCGGAAAGTGACTTTATTTTACGGGTGTTCAAAATGAACCTTTCAAATCGGGAACTGCCCGGGTTGAGCCAAATTAGCAAGTTGGTCCGATTTTCAAGAATGTCCATCTAATTCCTAATTTTTAAAAGTGAAAATTGGATTGGACTAGACTAACCAAATATACTTTTATTTCTTCAAAAAAAATGGTCAAATGTGAACTAAGTACCATATTATCCAGTGGCATCACAAGTTATGACCTAATAACTTTTCATTCATCATTACTTCCATCAATATTTTAAGATTTGTCACTTTCTCATTGTGCACAAATACTCTTTAGTGATTTTAAAAAAAAAAAGTGATGGATTTCATTGGATCGGATCGGAAATCGAACATCCCTACTTTATTTTGTTTGCCAAAGTTCAATATTATTCAAAGCATATAAAAAAAATTAAGTATAAATTTATGTATGCAATAAAAAAATTATCATTCTCAACCCAAATCCGATATATTCCATTTCAATATTTTGTCTTCTATGAATAGCAACATATCTTTCACATTAATAGTTAGGAAATTGTTTAGATTTTTTGCTTATTCAACTCATTGTGTCCCAAAAAAATAAGTCATGAAATAGATTTTTTAACGTGTAATGGATACAATTATGTTTTTTCCCCGTTAATTGATTTTCAGATTTTTAAGTAGCCATCTTTTGCTTAAGAATGGAATGAGGGAGTCATGTGCATGTTTACATCATTCAACTCATCGTGTCCCCGGAAAATTCTCTTTTCTATTTTATTTTATTACTTAAAAAAAAAGGAAATATGCACCGGGCTTAATCTATGCGCTTTGTCTGTTATTAACACATGATACGTATGGAAGATCCCAGCTTGGTAAAATACAAGTAGTGTTGTTTGAAATCGAGGCTTTACCTTTTTCAATTATTTTAACTACAACCGACTTTGAACGATGTAACAAGCCGTGATCACAATCGAATATTTTTTTGTTAATTCCTTTGGTGAGCTTTCTGAAAACAAGCCTCAATGCCAATGTCACTTCTTTGGTCGCGAAATACTTAACACAGAAGAAGAAGAAGAAGCCATTAGAATTTGGTAAAAGGAGGCAGGTGCTGGTGTGTTTGCTTGGAAAATGAAGGTGCTGAAGGATGAAGCGAGGTCTTAAAAGGTAAGCTACTCCACTGGCCACCAATAAAGTACTTAGCTGTGGCTTCCAGGAAATGGCGTTCGCGATCAGTGAGATTTGTTCCCCATCGGATCTTCTTGGTATTTTCTTTGCACGCAGAGGCATGACTTTCTTTTTTGCGGGTCAACAAAGAATGTTATATTAATTTCCAGCGTTGTGGGCAAGGCAGATGAGAGGATGTGGCAGGAAATTGGAGAGAAGGAGGCGGTGCCCAGTGGGCTCAGCAAGCTCGGCTTGGGATCCTATTCTTGAGAACTGATGTATTGTGGCACGGGGAAATGTCGCTAGCGTGATTTGTTGCACACTACTATTTTGGTAGCTAAAATTCGCATGATTTTTTGCCATGCCTTCCAATAAATCAATATATAATGGGAATGAAGCAATTAGAATTTAGAGTGCAAACTTACTGGATAACTCAAGAGGATAGCTTTGACATGTAAATCAATCGTAACATCCTACACAAAATTTGAGCACGTCTTGTGCCGATTTGAGAGAAGGGCTTTGATATGAGCACATCTTCACCAACAATCAGTTGCACATTTTCTATGCATTAGGCAATCTAATTACAAATTGGGCAAGGATTACCTTTTTCCTTTCATAGCTCGGGCATGAGAATATATCAAGCTTTTTGTTCAATTGAAAGTAATGCGGTAGGTTCTAATGTATAAATTCAAAGACATGAGAAATTTTCTAAAAGAACACCTCAAAATGATTAATTGGTACACCAATAGCTTATCTTCTATTACTTTGGAGTGAAGGATCTTTCACTCGACTAGGGCATTATTCATTAGATGCTTTTTTGGAATTCATATGCTTGGTGATGTCATTCCTTGTCAAATCAAAGTGCTAGTCATTTTCAAAAGCAGTGAATACTTGATATGAGAATTTGTAAGAAAGGCTTTTACTAGGCGTAAAAGAACACATTCTATTCAAATTATTTAGTTCAAAAGAGGATTTTTGCGTTTAGACTCTAACGAAAAATGGTACTTCAAAAGTGTAAAGCATCCACTAACATGGGATGCATTACACTTAGAGTTTAGCTTATTTTGTTATTATCTAAATTTATACTGCATATAAACGTTAGTAATGTCAATCAAGTGCAATAATTATACCGATCATTATGAGCTTCATGTGATTTGATGATATCTCACCTTTTTTCTTTATCTTTGTTGCTTAAGTCAAAAGCACAAGGAAATGTTTGCTCTATCAGTTTCGTGCTAGCTTCCCTCCACGTGGCTTTGCTCAGAAAAGAAAAAAAGATCGAGTTGATTTTGATGGGCAGGTGGCCCCCACCACTTTGTTCCTTCTACATGCTCATATCTTGAGCGATTCCAAGGCTTGACTCCAGTGGCTCATTCCCATTGCATTTTTTTTTTTTTTGGTTATAAATAGAAATGGCTTGGTTGTTATTATTCGGGAAAATGTTAAACAAGGAGATGGATTAGACTCGTTTTATGAAAAAAAAAGAAGAAAAAAAAAGCCTAAACTGAATTTAATCAAATAATTGCCTAAAATGACTAAATCAATCTCACATAGGAGCCAAAGCTTGCTGATTAGCCAATTTTTTGATAATTGGTAGATGTATGATTGGTCCAACAGACGAAGCCTAGATATTTTTATCTAAAAAAATTTGGTAAAAATTATAAATCCCAAAAACAAAACACCACCACCACCCCCACACATCACGCCCGAAGGTTTCTTCCTTCATTTCTTCGCATCTTCTCCTTTGCTTCCAGTCTTCATTTCTTTCCATAGATGAAGACAAAGCTCATGCAAGGCCCACCTCTTCATTAGTCAGACATTCACATGTAACAAAAGAACAAAAAACAAAAGGTTTCTTCCTTCGTTTCTTGACATCTTCCCTTCCTTGCGGTCTTCGTTTCTTTCTAAAGGTGAAGACAAAGCTCAAGCAAGGCCTACCTCTTCGCTCGTCAAGCACTCTATTGTGAGGATAGCAATCTGTTTAGGACTATAAAAAATTAAATAATAAATAATTATAAATTATTTTGAAATTCACTCATTTAAGAAGTTATGACTCATAATAAAGTGTTATTTACAGTAACTCAAAAATCGTTATGTTAATAAAGCCATTTTTCTAATAAAACAAGGCAACTTGCTCTGGAAATAAAAATGATCCAGGAGACTTTTATGTGCAAGTGGCATTGTTCCTACTTTTGGAACAAAACGCGCTCATGTCTAAAGCAAATCCCAGGCGACACTCTCAGCCCATTCTCATCAGTCGCCCATGCTACGACACCAAGGAAGACCACAAAGTAGATGTTGTTAGTTGCCGGTCGGGGTACGACGAAACTATGAGGATTGCGCTTCCAATATTCAGGGAATAAGAGTTGATTTTTCGTGACGTTTCATATTCTCTTCCACAAAACCAATGGATTTATTAGAGAATTATTGCACTTTGATAATCGTAAATATTTACCTCCTTAAATCTAAAAAATCAAGTGAATTTCTTGGCGGAAATATACTTGAATATATTGCAATTCGGTGTTTAAAAGTTATTCCATTAAGTCTATAACGTACGCATCAATGGGACAACAGATTTTAAAGGGTGGTTACATAGTACTGTTTTGATAGCTAAAATTCTCATGACTATGCCTTCATGCAGAAACTTGGTGCTTCCATTTTATATAATTGTTTGCTAAATTAGTCTCTCGTGATTGAAGAAATCCAAATTTAGAGTGGGGCCTATTGGGTAAGTTGAGAGGATAGCTTTGACGTAGAAATCAATTGTAATATCCTACACAAGATGTATTAGTTATGCAAAGTACGGAGATACTTGTGCCGATTTGAGAAAAGGATTATGATTTGAGTATGTCTTCACCAATACTTAGTACTTCACATTTTCTATGCATTGGGCATTCTAGCTATAAATTGCATATGGATTACATTTTCCTTTCATTGCTCGGGAATGAAAATATGTCAAGCTTTTTGTTTTGTTGAATGCAAATGGTTCTAATGTATAAATTCAAAAAATAAGGAATTTTCTATAACAACATCTTTAAATGATTAACTGATATGTCAATAACTTATTTTCTATTACTTTGGAGGGAAGGATATCTTGCTCAAGTAGGACGCTTTTCATTGTATGCTTTTTGGGAATAAATTTCACAGACTCCCCTTCGAGGATCCCCTTCCCGTGTGGAAATCTGTTTTTTCTGCACTGCTTCACTCTTCCGATTAAAGCTTTGGGGACGCCAAATTTGATGTTTCAAAGAAGGAGGTGGTTAACATTGGATATTTCATACGAGAGTTCATAAGAAAGACTTTATCTAAATGAGAAATGACTCATTTTCAGATTATTTAGTCCAAAAGAGAATTTTCACGTGTGGATTTTAATAAAGATTGGCATTTCGAAAGTGTAAAACATCCATCAATGTTGGATGTTGTGGGAATTATGTCTAGAGTTTCAGCTTATTTTGTTGCTATTTAAATGGATGTTACATATGAGCATCACTAATGTTAATAGAGTGCACTAATTACGCCCATCGTTATGGATTTTGCATGATTTGACCATTTCCTTCTTTTTTATTTTCTTTTTTGGTTTAGTCAAAAGCCTAGGGAAATATTTGCTCATCACTTTCTTTCTAGCTTCACTCCGCACGACTTCATTTTGGAAAGAAAAAAGATCAAGTTGATTTTGATGGCCAATGGCTTATTTCCATTGCATTTTTTAATCTTTTTTTTTTTGAATAAATGTATTAGAAATCTTAAAGTTTATTACAAAAGTATAATTGAGTTCTAAAACCTTCAAAATTTTAAAATATGTCATGAAAGTATAATCGAGTCATAAAACTTTCAAAAAAATGCAATCAAGTCCTTTATTGATTACACATGAAAGTTTTAGGATTCAATTAATAAGTTTTAGAACAAATTTTAGAACTTTCATAATATCCTATGTGAGATGTATTAGTCATGCAAGTACATAGATACTTGTACTGACTTGAGGGAAGAGTTTTGATAGTATGTCTTCGCCAATAATTGATACGTTACATTTTCTATACATTGTTAGGCATTCTTTGTTACGAATTGCACAAGGGTTACCTTTCCTTTTCATAGCTCGAGCACAAAAGTAGATCAAGCCTTTTGCTTAGTAGAAAGTAATGTGGTTGATTCAAATAAATGAGAAATTTCTCTAGAAAGACACCTTTAAATGATTAATTATTGTGCCAATAGCTTATTTTCTATTACTTTGGAGGGAAGGATCTCTCCCTCAGGTAGGGCCTTCTTCTTTAGATAGAGTCACTTGCTTTGTGATGTTATTTCCTATCAAATTAAAGTGCAAGTCCTAGAAAGAAGAAACCAGAAAAAGTGCAAGACATTTTCAAAAGAATTGGATAGTTAGTATACAATAGTTCATACGAAAGACGTTGTTTAGGTGTGAAAGAACACATTCCATTTAGATTATTTAGTCCAAAACAGGATTTCCACATTTGGACTTTAATAAAGAATGGCTTCTAAAACCACCCATCATTGCAGCGTGGATGGTAGGGCTGCTAAACTCCACGTAGGAGGTCCCAGTTTCGAAGCCCCTGCGAAGCAGGGAGGTTGAAGCGTTGCGTGATGTTTTGCCCGGGGTGCGTGGGTGGTGGTTTCTTGCGTACCTCCCCAGGGTTTACTCGCCAGCTGCCAGCCGTGCGGTGGGTTCCCTGGGTCACAAAAAAAAGAAAAAAAAAAGAATGGCTTCTAAAGTATACAGCATCCACTAACATTGGATATGGTAGACATCGTGTCTAGAATTTGGCTTATTTTGTTACTATCTAAATCTAAATTGATGTTACCTATGAACATCACTAATGTTAATAGAGTGCACTAATATTGCCGATCATTATTAATTCAATGTGATTTGATGATGTGTCTTTTTATCTTTATTTTTCTTTTTTCGCTTAGTTAAAAGCCCAAAAGGATTGTTCGCTCATCACTTTTATGCTAGCTTCACTCCTCCAGGCAAAGAAAACTTCGTTCTGGAAAGAAAAATGATCAAGTTGGTAGATGGCCCCCACCACCTCATTCTTCTACGTGCCCATATCTAGAGCGAATCAAAGGCTTGAGTGCAACGGCTCATTTTCATCGCATTTTTATCCCTTTTTTTTTTCTTACTAACATATAAACAACTTAATAGTTATTATTTGAAAAATTTTCAAATAAGGCCATTTTATAAATAAAAAAAGAGAGACCTAAAATGGACATTATTCTAAATAATGGCCTAAAGTAATTAAATCAGTCTCCCATAGAAGCTCAAACTCATCAATTGGCCAAATGTTTGTCGACCGACAAGCATATGATTTTTTCAGTGGCTAGAATATGGGTACTTTTGTCCAAAAAAAATTGATTAAACAGTTGCCAACCTTAAAAAGAAAATAAAAAACCCAAACACTTCTTCCTTTGTTTCTTCACATGTTCTTCTTTGCGTCCAGTATTCATTTCTTTGGAGAGAAGAAAACATAACTCGAGCAAGGCCCACCTCTTCTTTTAGTAAGACACTCAAATCTAACACAAGGGCCTCGATTCTCCATCATCTTTTCTCAAGATTGCGATTCACCTCCGTCTCCACTTACGTTCAACTAAGGTTAGTCTCATTCAAATTGATGCAACCGATCCTTCATTCAATCAAGAGACAGCAATTGCATTTTGTTGAAGCAACATGTCACTAAGGTGTGGGCATGTAGTGGAATTTCACACCGATAATAGCGACAATAGTGATGGTAGGAGAACTTTTTTGTATTTAGTATTGTTTTTGCTTGTTTTGTTAGATTTTCGGGTGCATTATGTCTCCTTTTGTAACGCATATAAGTTGCATCCACTATGTATTTTTAAATTGGATTTACTGCCGTAGCGATCCTACATGTTGGTAGTGGTCCCTATTTTGCAATTTTCTTAATGCTTTAATTTTTTTTTTCTAGCATATTCTTTGTTGTTAATGGCCAAGCCTCGTGAGCATGGCATGGAATTCAATTGTTGTTTTTTGATTTGAGCTATAGCACATTCACGATGCCAAGGATAAGATTCCTCACCTCAGCAACAAAAACTGTTGGTTTTTGATTAGCTGTTGCACTGGAGGCCTCATAAACATAATCACTGAGCTTAATCACCAAACCAATGATAAGGTCCCTCACCATAGCAAGGGCACTTTTGTGCCATAACAGGAGTTTGAATGTAGATTACAAACAACTAGCACAGAAATTAAGTCTATAATGCACAAGTTTTGTGACAAATATTATCCCATAAATTGTGAATAATTGGAAGAGAAAGAGGGTATATAGTCTCTTGTGTGACTAGTTTTCTTTCATAGCTCAGGAATGAAAAAAGGTCAAGCTTTTTGCTCAGTAACATAATGCGGTTGTTTCTAATGTATAAATTCAAAGAAATGAGAAATTTCTTTAGAAGAACACCTTTTTGTGATTAACTAGAATGCCAATAACTTATTTTCTATTACTCTGGAGCGAAGGATCCTTCACTTGAATAGAGCCTTTTTCATTGGATGCTTTTTGGAATTCATTTGCTTCTTATGAGAGTTCATAAGAAAGACCTCGTCTAGTTGTGAAAGAGCACGTTAGATTCAGATTATTTAGTCCAAAAAGAGAATTTCCGTGTTTGGACTTTAATGAAGAATGACACTTCGAAAGTATAAATCATCCACTAAAGTTGGATGATGTGATAAATATTGCGTCTAGAGTTTAGCTTATTTTGTTACTATTTAAATCGATGTTAAAAATGAACATCACTAACATTAATCGAGCGTACTAACTACACCGGTCATTGTGAAGTCCATGTGATTTGACAATATCTCTACTTTTTTATTTGTCTTTTTTGCTTAGTCAAAAGTGTTATGAATAGCTCATCGCTTTCGTGTTAGTTCCCTCCACGCAACTTCGCCTCACGCCTCCATGCAACTTCGTTGTGGAAAGAAAAAAGATAAAGTTGGGCAGGTGGACCCCACCACCTTGTTCCTTCAACATGTTCATATCTAGAGCAAAAGTTCTAGGAATAGCTTATCACTTTCATGCTAGGTTCCTCCACACAACTTCACCGCAAGCCTCCATGCAACTTCGCTGTGGAAAGAAAAAAGATAAAGTTGGGCAGGTAGGTGGACCCCACCACCTTGTTCCTTCAACATGTTCATATCTAGAGCAAAAGTTCTAGGAATAGCTCATCACTTTCGTGCTAGGTTCCTCCACGCAACTTCGCCGCACGCCTCCATGCAACTTCGCTGTGGAAAGAAAAAAGATAAAGTTGGGCAGGTGGGCCCCACCACCTTGTTCTTTCAACATGTTCATATCTAGAGCAAAAGTTCTAGGAGTAGCTCATCACTTTCGTGCCAGGTTCCCTCCACGCAACTTTGCCTCACGCCTCCACGCAACTTCGCTGTGGAAAGAAAAAAAGATAAAGTTGATTTTGATGGGTAGGTGGGCCCCACCAACTTGGGAGGGAAGGTGTAATTACTATTCCTAGCTACCCTATAATTGTTGGTGTGGAGCTATAACGGTAAATTTCACTTCAATGAATTTACTACTCCTAACTACTTAATAGTTGTTGAGTCGAATCGGGTCATTGGAATGAATTTATCATGCTAGTCAATTACGACTTATTACCTACTCTATAATTGTGAACTACTACCGCAATATTTTCATCCTGCCCAAGAGAACTAATAGAACAAAACATGCAAAGCGTGATGCTTTCTTTTGGAAAAGCTCTATTGTGCATGGAGCAAAAGGTCTGTCTACCTAAGAAGCAAGTATGCTTGGGATTAAATGATATTATTGGAATGGAATAATGCTTGTATCCTCATGTATAATTTGAGCATTTTCTTGAAATCCAATTACTTTTGAACATCTTGGATTGAAATTCATAAACAAAAAGGGAAGAGCTTCTGATCTTTAAAGTTGCGCTTTGAGTCCTATTGCTGAATTAAGTGTTGAAGCTATGTAAAATAGCCAGGCAGCTAATGAAGTACACGTTGAGTAGGGGAGTGCATTTTTCTTATGGTTTGATTGTGGCATCTTATGGTCATTTGCTTGATAAATATCTAACAAGAAATTGTCTATGGTTCAGGTCCATCTCTTGATTTTAATCAGCAGTTGTTTGGGAAGCATGGATTCAAGATCTGACGATTTGCTGCAAGTGATGGCTACTTTATGCAGGATCCCTTTTCTTGCATCCTGCCATTGCTGCTCTGATGGAAGGTATAATTCTTCTTGCAAATGGAATGCAATTAGAGAGAAGCGGCTTGTCAATTGGCATAAATGTATTTGGCATAACCCATGTAATCGTAAGCATTGTTTTATAACCTGGTTGCTGAACTTGAACGAGTTGGGCCAAATTTTTTACAAATGTAGAACTGACAAATACAGATTTGAGCACACTCCCTCTTGGGCCCCCATAATTCCCACCATCTACAAGAATACCAGAATGTGCCCTTTTTGCTAGTCATGGCCCTTCACCTTTCTCAGTTTGAGTTGTATGTGCCAATACTAGGATGGCATGCCAACTAAGATAATTAGACAAGTTAGAACGCAAGATGTTGAATCAATTTGCAAAACCTCAATAATAAAACTTTAAGGCAATGTGAGAGGACACTCAATGGCATTATAGCTCAAACTTCATGACACAAAGAGTAACCGAAAAAACTGAAAGAACTCGGATACAAACATTGATGGGATTCTACATAGGAATCTAACTTGCAAATGCAACTGAAATGTCAGCTTTGTTCTAGATGCCTCTTACCTTCATAGGATATCCTCTAACATAAGTAATGCCACCCTTTGTCACAAAAACAAAAACAAGGCAAGAAAATGGCAAATAAAGGGGCAATCATTTGGATGCACAGTGAAATACCATTTTGAAAAATAAAAAGGTATATGTGTGACATCCTGAAATTCGACCCCGTTTCGATAAAGTGAAATGGGCATTTCATCGGCGTGCCTATGGCCCTTTTTCTCTACGCTGATCACTCACGAGTTAACTAACCTATTGGGTGAAACCGTTAAGGGATGTATCAGTTGTAAAATCCCTAAAAGCTACCTAATTGGTTGGATTGAGCTAAAATCACGTCTGATCGATTTTTAACCACGAAATTGAACTCGATTTCGGGAATCGAATTTTAAGCGCGTCATAATTCTTATTTTTAGGATCCTGTCTCATTGCTCGTCAATTTATTGACGGGTCCGAAATTTCAATAAAGAAATTATCGGAAGAAAAATTGAAGCCCAAAAGAAAATAGAAAGAAAAAGAAAAAAAGAAAAGAAAAATTGAAATAAAGAATTATGCATTTCCTTTTCTTTTTCCTCTCTCTCCCTCTCTTTTCTTTCTTTTTCTCTTTTCTCTCTCTCTCCTCTCCCCTTTTCCCTCCCCCATTCGTGCGGACCACCTTCCCCCTCCCCCCACCTTCTCTCTCCTCTCTCCTCATTTTGACCGGTCAAGCCTACTTTTTCCCTCTCTCTCTCTCTCTCTCTCTCTCTCTCTCTTTCTTCTTCTTCTTCCTTCCTTCGCAAGTCCGAGCGAGCGAACCAGGAGCGGAAGAAGAGTCGACGATCGCAGCTCGCCGAGAACCGCTCGCCGCTCGTCCCGCCGCCGCACCGCCGCACCGCCGCCCGCGCCCGCGCGCCCGCCGCCGTCCCATCGTCCGCGCACGCCCAGGCCACGCGAACCAGCCCAGTTTCGCTTCTGTTCCGCACCGACCAGCCACCGTCCGGCCACCTCTGGCCACCGCCCAACCCCGCCGGACCACCCTCGCGACCCCTTGCCCTCCGCCGGCCTCCCCTCGCCGCCCAAGCCGCCGGAGCAGCCCCGATCGGCTCCGTGCAGCAGACCCACGAAGTGGGTTTCCAGCACTTCGGGCCCGCTTTTGGGCTGTTTTTCGGCCCCAAACCCGAGCCGTGCTTTGGGAACAATCGTTCCTCGCGTCGCCGCCGTCGGATTGATCCGATTTGCGCGCGATTTGGTGAGTAATCTCACTAATCCAAGATTAGTGGCTAATTATGCTTAATATTGGTTTAGATTTAATTAATTATATTTAGGTTGTTAGATTAGATTAAATTAGCAATTATTAGTCAATTGTGATGCAAATTAGATAAATTGAATGTGTAATTAGCAAGTAGACGTGGTCTACTATTTATTGGAAGTGCCTCGGAAATTTTCCCGACCCTTAGTGGGCTCCAATTAGGCTTTTCGGGCCTAAGTGGATTTTTTTAGTATTTAAATGTTAATTTTCGGAATTAAATTAAATAATTATTTATTTTCCGAAAATTCAACTGAGATGGACTGGAACCGGAAAATTATGTTGATGACCGTGGTGAAGTCCATTTATTTAATCGGGCTTTATTTTGAGCTAAATTGAATTTTTAGTAATTAATAATTAATTTTCGAAATTAATTAATTAATTAATTAATTTTCGGAAATTAATTAATTAATTAATTTTCGAAATTAATTAATTAATTAATTAATTAATTTTCGGAAATTAAGATTTTGATGGCTGACGACCGAAATCTCGTGCTGATCGTCGTGGCGCAGTCTGTTTATTTATTTGAGCTCCACGTTGTATGTAATTGAATAAATTGTGATATTTTAGGGATTTACCCTAAATTGATTGGAATTGATTGATATTGAATTGTTGATCGGTAAATGGCCAAGTATGTTATTCAGTATTTATAATGCTTTGTTGAGTTGATTTAATTATTTGATTGAGAAATCGTTGGCATTGGTTGTCGATATTAAAAGTAAATTGGTAACCACTCGAAAGAGGACACGTGGGCTCGGTGAATTGGAATGTCACCTGGAGAATGCACGTGAGTTCAGTGGTTGAATATGTCACCTTGGCGAAAAGGTCGCCTGAGAGAATGCACATGGCTTGGAGACTCGGTATGTCGTCCTGGAGAATACACGTGACTCGGTGACAGAGTTTGGCATCTAAAAGGGCACGTGGCTCGGTGAATTGATGCATCACTTTGGTGAGAGAGCACCTAAGAGAATGCACGTGGGCCCAGGCATCTAAAAGGACACGTGGCTCGGTGATCTGATGCGTCACTTTGGTAAGCGAGTACCTTAGAGAATGTACGTGGGTCCAGTATTCGGAATGGCATCTAAAAGGGCACGTGGCTTGGTGATCTGATGCGTCACTTTGGTAAGCGAGTACCTTAGAGAATGCATGTGGGCCCGGGCATCATAAAAAGGACATGTGGCTTGGTGGCTTGATGTACCACCTTGGCGAAGAGGTCGCCTTAGAGAATGCACGTGGGTTCAAGGTTTGAGGCACGTGGCTCGGAGACTTGGAAGGTCATCCTGGAGAATGCACGTGGCCTAGCTTTTAAATATTCCACAGTGGGGATTGAATTGTATGACATGTAATCGACTGATTCGATTTGTTTGAAGTAAATGGGTGCCTATTGTGAATTGTACTAACTTGCATGTGGGATCTGAGACCAAGGTAAGTCATCTGCCCTGTGCGTGTTTAGGCAGCCTTTAGTATAATGGTTTACTAATCGGGCTTAGTGGGGTAGAACTCGCTGAGACGTAGTCTCATCCCAGTTTAGGGAAAACCATTTCAGGACCCCGCTGAAGAGCTGAGGAGGAGGAATCCGAGAAGGAGAACTCGGAGGTGAGATCTGAAGAAAAGGATTTTTGGAAGAAGAAGACAATTCTGAGAGAGGCCTTGAGTACGGCCTAGTTCATCTAAGTTTTTGTCTTCTTTTGAGATCTCCGTTTTGATGTGAATAGTTATGAAGGGGTTTGTGGTTTGTATTAAAGTTTGGTTATAAATTTCAATATGAAAAATATGGCCCTGCTTTTCTATCCCATCGTTTTATTGTCTGGGGATTTTAATTGCTTCCGCATGTGCTTGAAAATGAAAGGGTCGACGATACATTGTCCTAGGATATTGCATTATAAAATCAACCAAGTGAGATAGATGTGTGCGTGCCTGAGAATCGGGGCGTGACAATATGTCTCTGAGCATTCGAAGGTAAACAAACCATGAATTTGTTAAAAGGCGAAGAGATTTCCAACAATTGATACTTGTAGCATAAAACATATGGAACTATTACCTATACCCAAAAAAAAGAAAACATATGGAACTATTTACTTGTTCAACCTTTTATAGAGATAGAATAGCCAAAAAGCTCTGTAGAAGAGTAAAATTAATACTTGCTAGCTTAGTTTGGTTAAATGCAGAAGAGCTACATCTGAGAAACTTGGAAAAGCTAACCTTCACATCAATTGTATTGCTTTTACAATCTTGCATAATAAGCATTCCAACTAGGATAAAAGGGGGAAACTTAGAGAGATTAATGGACGCATAAACATAAAAGAGAGAGCAAAGAGCTAGAACTTCAGTAAGAACTTCAGTATCCTTATGTTTTGACATTGATACTTCGTATTGTGACGCAATAAGCAATATGGAAAAAATTATAGGATCCACAGGAGGAAAGTGCAAGGAGCAATACAAATCTAGCATATTTTAAATCACAAAATTCTAGTGACTCAAACAATATTTACATTGAGGCCAAAAGACTAGATCCACATGACTATTTTCAATATCCATTTACATCTCAGCATTTGGGCTACTCCCACTTGCCTAAAGCAAAACTCAGCTATAAAATTTCGAATTTGTAGCTGCTAAAAAATATAAATGGTCCATATGTATAATTTTGGACATCTACAAAACAGTCCCTCGCAATTCAATTTCCACAACTTGGGGTTAGCACTAACCAAAATCAACAGATGTCCCATCCATCCATCTTTTGTCACAAACCATGACGAAGTTGCTTGAGGTGATAGTCATTGTGGTCATCACATATCCATAAAAAAAATAAAAATAAAAAATAAAAAAATAAAAATAAAAATTCAGAAAATGGACAAGAGGGTCATTCTTGCCAGGAAACATCACTAATGCTAAAGTTGTTGAAAGCAGAGTGTGAGAAATCATTTAGAAAATGCGACAAGTTATAGTAAGCATTACATCAAATACTCAAATTAATTGCAATCCAAAAGTGGACCTTTTTGCCACGAATCAAGAATATATCTCACAATTGATATTATCTTTAAAAGCTTGAGGTGCTTCCTTAGGTCGCTCTTTGCTTGCTTGCATATAAAGCCAAACCTACACCTTCTTAGTGTTGCTTCTAATACTTCAAATGAAACCTAGAAAGGCTCCATTCGGTCTCTAGCATCTCATCCAACTCATCAAATGAATGGCGTGTAACATATTTAAACCACAAGTAATCAAACTATAAAAAGAGAATGTTCTTGTATCATAATTACTATGAACATGATTCGCCAATACCTGAACCTCAAACAAAAAACTAGCCTCATTTCCTTCCTCCAATCCAAAAGCAACACACAAAGCCCAAGGTTATTCCCAGGCAAATCTCGGGGTACCCAGAAAGAGACAGAACGCTCTTGACTTTGGATAAACCAACATGCTATCTCTCTTCAAGGAAATATAGTATCAATGTAGTGACCCATCTCACCAACATCCGGCTATAGCAAATCTATTAAATCAGAAATCACATCAGCTCATGCACATGTGTAATGTTAGCCAAGTCGATACCTTCATGAACCAATCCATGACAAGAATCTAAGCGAATATACACTGACATGGAGGACTGAATGTACTGAATATGCAATTTTGGAAATCTAGACAATGCATTGCAGCCATTTGCTTCAAGGGTGCAAATGTCTAGTGGAAGCTCCAAGATCTCCTATAGCTGCTTACAATCATCTAATTTTTAATGGACCATCAACTCCTCAAACTTGATAATGCATGTAGAAAGACTAACAAAATTATTTCCATAGAGATGCAAAATATTTACAGAAGAGAAGCAGGTAAGACTAAAGGAATTCCTCCTCTGACAGTTTGCACCCACTAAGCTTCAGGGAGACCAAATTTGGAATCCAAGTCTACCATTAGGGAGATCGAAGCTCTCACTGCTCCCTAGAAACAAGCTAAATAGTGAACAAACCTTCAAGAGAAAGGTGCTCTAGACTTTGCATCTTGTCAATGCTACTAGGAAGAATGATAAGACTTTTCCACAATCCTCAACAGAGATAAGGTATCCAATTGACACGGGAAGTTATTTAATGGAGGTAAGAGATATATGAAGTTTTGTTAATCTCTCCATATCCTTAATATCAGGAAATTTATCAAGCTTAAAGCAGCCATATCATCAAGTTTTGAAGATATTTCAGCTTCAATTTGCTTGGAAGCTCCTTGAGTTTCGAGCACCTACCTAAGTTCATTGTCTCCAAATTTGGCACCTCTGAGATGTCCAGAACACTAATCAGAGACTTACAGCAACTGTGAATTAGGAACTTCAAATTCCTAAAATGCTGCAAATTAAAAAGAATAGCCAAACAAGGTTTTGATAAATTTTCACTTTGTGAAAGGTACGAAATCAAAACCATCAATAAAAGAATGTATGATGTACCTCTAAGTTATCTCATAATCCTTTAATCCGGCTATTATGCACATCAAACCAAACAAGTTTCTTTAGACCAGCACTAAACTTCAAAGTTGATAAAGGATATTCAGGCCATTCAAGCCACCTTAAATCTTTCAGAAGACATATGGGACCTCTGCTGAGCTGTGCATTCAGGACTAGGAGCAATCTCGGTCTCCTCATATATTGAAAGCACTGGGATTGATGTCTAGCTCTTCTTGTGTTGGTAAATCCAGCATTATGCCTCTAACAACATTGGTTCCCTATCTAGGAAAACAAAATAATCATTATTACCCAATCCAAATTAGGGAGGAGAATGAAGGAAAGGTCTTTAACTTCATTAATTCAATTTTTTTATTGTAAATAAATATCACGGAAAACTATGGTATAATGTGATTTCAATGGATGTGTGCCATATGCTACTTAGACTATCGTGGCAATATTAACATTGAACTATTTATGATGGACACGGATACACTTACTCCTTCGAGAAGGATGGTATATAGATTACAATTGCACCATTAATGATAGGTAAGGAAGAAGTTGTTTTAACATCCTTGTCTGGATTAACAAAAGCCTATGAGGAGACATGTGTTGCAAGTGCACTAGTGGTAGAGAACGAAGAATCACTTGGATTGCCAAGACAATTAAGCCACTTGAAAATTTTGATCTTGATGAAATTTTAGCTGCCATGCCGCCCATGTGTGATATTCATTACTGCAGTTATCCCCAACAAAGTTGCCTACCCCACGAGTCCTAAGGTGCATGGACAACGTCAACTACAAAAACCTTACGGCGAAAGGCCTGGTGGAAGAAAGTGCTAGTCCTTCTGCGGTGCCGGCTAGGAGGGGCCAAAGGGCTGTTCTCGGCTTGGTTGATCTGGGCCCATTTCTTTTTCTAAATTAATTTGAATTCTTCGAATGAAAAATTCAAGAAAACTAAACTATTTTTCTCAAATTTAAAAAATTAATTTAGAATTTTTTTATAGAAAAGCACTCATTTAATTAAACCAAATTGAAAGACAAGTATATATTCAAGTAATTTGAAAAAAGAAAATTACGTGTAACGGTGCCCTAATAACAACTACACACAAATTACACCAAAGAGAATGCCTAATAAATTAGGTATCTTCATGTCTTGTCCTCCACCTTAATTCAGATGATACAATCTCATTGTTGTCCTCTAGTTCATATTGGGCACATTCCTCTAGAGTCAGTTCTTGCACAAACCAATCGTGTCCAGCCAAAAAAATTTCTAAATTTTCCACCTCCACCGCTGCTCACCCCTATCTTCCACCATTTCAGAATAACTCATTGGTAGACAGACGAAAAACTAACAGAAGGTTCGGAGTGTTCTTCTGCTTAGGAATTAGAGACCATAGATTTTTCTGGCCTTCTTTGATGAAATTATGCATTGTCAAGAATTATTTTTTATAACAAGCATCAATACACTTAACCATATATTACTTGGTCATTTCATGAATATTCTAAAGACTTTTTAAAATGTTTCTTAGAAACAACGTGTTCATAAACCACAATAAACTGGTATTTTTCTTTAATCATTTTAAGCACGCTTTTACATGGGCAGATCAATTTCTTTTTAGCTCCTTTCTAAAAATGGATCTTAAGAACATGAAGGGACAAAGGCTACTTGCTGATTAAATAGCTGACAAATTGAACAAGTTTTTGTTGACACCTAAAATTTGGTTAAATATTTATGATTAAATTGAGTAGAATATTAGAGATCAATTTGGCCTTAACAAGAAAAGATTTTTACATCACATAGTCATTAATATTATTTGCATCAACTAAATTTTATTTTTATTTTATTTTCCCTTTAATTTTCTATGTTTCAGATAAAAATTTAAAAATTTTAAATTATTATTTTAAAAAA
This sequence comes from Eucalyptus camaldulensis, assembly GCA_019915185.1. NCBI lineage: Eukaryota > Viridiplantae > Streptophyta > Magnoliopsida > Myrtales > Myrtaceae > Eucalyptus > Eucalyptus camaldulensis. The sequence goes on along the minus strand of JAHSVA010000010.1, from coordinate 23,085,701 downwards.
TTAGAAAGACGTGACGGGACTCGGGGGCGGGGCCTGACCCCAGCCCCCTTTCTTTCCTCCGCCCGGGCCGGGGCCCAGTTCTCCTCATTTTCTCCCCGGCCCTTTTCTCTCTCCCTTCTCTCCTTCTCTTCTTCCTTCCCTCACGGGACGTCTGGCCCTACAAGAGGAGGGGCCCAAGGGTGAGATCCGCGGGGATCCGAGAGAGAGGGAGATCGAGATCGAGAAAGCGAAGGATGAGGGCGAGAGTGGGGAGTTTCTCCGGTGGCCACCGCGCCCGTACGCCAGCCGCCGATCCTCGCGACGTCCTCAAACCAGCTCCAGTAAGCCAGCCCCGTTTTTTCCCTGTTTTGGGTACGTCGGGCCGGAGCTCGCGGCCGCCCGGCTCATGCGGACTCCGGCCCCGTCTCTCCCTCTTTTGGCTGCTGTGGTGTTGTTGTTTGCTCGGCGAAAGCTTCAGCCTTTGGTTTGAGTCCCGATGGAGCCAAAACCCGATGTTTCAGCAGCGTGCTCCTTCGACGGAATGCCCGAGATAGACCTAGTTCTTGCCTGTTTATTTTGGATGGTATCGAGTTGTCCGGACATCATCTCGGCCGGTCGAGACGCCTCGGTGACGTTTGGCGCTTGTGGGCGTCGGCCGTTCGGCCGTTTCGACGCGTCCCCGCCGCCCACTCTACCGTTTTCGCGCATGTTCAAGAAGGAGGAGCCTCACGGCCGGAGGTGTCGGGTCCGGCCGGGAAACGGGGACCCAGGCGGAAGCCGAGCCCTCAGCTTCGTCTGGCCGAGGCGACGGCGGAGTAAGCGTGCCGCCAAGCCGAGACGAGCGGCGTCGCCATTGCCATCCTCGTCGGCGTTTCATGGGAGCAGGGGAACGCGAGGGGCTCCTAGTCGGGTCGGCCTGGGCTGGGTCGGGGTCGGTCTCGGGTCGCACGTCTAACTGGCTTTGGCTCATTATATTAGCTTTGGGTCGAGCTCGGTTTGTTGGAGTTGGGCTTAATTCTATAAGATTGAGCCTAGTTCGTTTTTTAAAAAGCCTCTTAATGGGTGAGGCCTCCCAATCTGAAGACCAGCGGCAGCCCACATTCGGACTGGGCTTAAAGGCCAAGCCCTCCGTCCCGATTTCTGAATAAAAAACTATGAAAACATATATTTTAAAAAAGATATCTAAAAAAGAAAAAATTTCAAAAGAATTTCGAAAAAAATTCTCAAATTAGGAAAAGTTAAAAAAAAAAAATGAAAAGGTTTTTGAGTATCTTTCTCTTTAAAATGCATGAATTATCCTTAAAAAAAAAAAAATCAAACCTGAGGTTTAAATAAGGTTAAGTTTCGAAAGAGTATTAATTGATTAACTAGTATAATCAAGTCTCCAATCCCTTTTTATTTTTTTTTTGCGCAGAAGTAAAATATTTCTCTTAATATTTTATTTGGTTTCTAATCGATCCAACACTAACTTATTAGTAGCAACTCAAATGAAAATGGTTTGTATGTTAAAAATTTAGATCATAAATCATGAATTGATGAACTTGGGAGAGCCAAATTAAATCTAGACTTAATAGGTCATTAGACTCCAGGGAGGGTCCAAGGAGGTCGCAAAATTTTATTTTACGTGGTATAATCCTTAGTTTTAGTTCAAATATTTTGAACCTGTTAACTTTTTTTGAATGTCTTTTTTTTTCATGATTCATGTGTCCAAATATACTTGAACATGAGATAATTGTATGTTCATGTTATAATTGGATCTTTAAGAGTCATATAAGGGACATACGTTGACCATGCTTCGGAAAACTTGATATCAAGAGGTCAAAAACTTGTTGAATAGAAAAGACTAATTTAAATATAAATCTCGATGCCATAACAAATATGGAAGAAATTCGTAAATAGCATATGCTAAATAAAAAATTACATTTAAGAGGAATTCATTTATAAATTCCTGTAAATCAACTTTTTTGCAGAGCATCTATCTATTTATTTAATGGTGAAAATTATCCAATTATCTGATTTGTAACGTCCTGTACTCTCCATCGAAATAGAAAATATCAAACCAATTATCTGCTACACATGGACGTCATGGATTGCTTTAATATATAAAAAGTCTTTAGCTCTTGAATTTTTTGGAACACAATTTTTTGGTTTTTAAGATTCAGGAGCATGCTTTTGATTGAATATGTATTAGGTTTTGTCATTTTGTGTTGCATCGTATGCGATTTGACTAATGTTTCTCTATGTCTATAATTTGTGCTTGCCTGAGATGGGCCGTACCTATTTTGTCTCGTCCATCCACCAATCATAATATTTTGACTAAATCGAAGACGTGGTTAAAGGACTTTGATCTGCATATAGTTCGTGCGCCATATGCTTCTATTTTCAGAATGCACAAGTTGTTATAATAGATTAGCTACAGTGTCGGTCTAGGATTGTACGAATAAACTACTATTGCATCATATCTTATTTGGAAAAATCACGGATTATGATCTTCTGTCTATCTATATTTCTAATTAATTGTCATACTGAATTTTTTGCTTTCTATAATTTTACTGAACACAAGAAGATTTCGGAGGTACGGACATTTAGAGAGCCATTATTTGGCACAAAAGGACACTTAAGTGCCAAAAGTTTGGAAAGTGACACTTAAGTACCAAAATCGAAGTAAAATAAATCACTTAAATATCACTTTGGACAAAATGCCAACGTGGTAATTTTCCAGTGAAGAAAGTGCAAAACGACGCCGTTTTGCAAGCTTACGTGGCTAAACAATGCAAAAATGACGTCGTTTTGGTGCTGACGTTGTAAAAAAATTAATTAAATTAAATTTAAAACTAAACTTATTTGAAACATCTAAAAATAAAATAAAAATATTAAAAAAAACTAAAAATTAAAAAGGGGGGCAAGCGGTTGAGGGCTGAGTCCTCGTCGCCGCCACCTCCCTGCCGTCGCCAAAAGGGTCAGCGGTGGAGGGGGGAGGGTCGACCGAGGTTGTCGGGCCTGGCCAGGGGCTGGCAACCCCGACAGATCGGCGACAAGGGCCCGCGAGCCCTTGCCCTAGATCTGGGCAAGGGTCGGCGACCCTCACTTAGTCGGGCCAAGGGCTGTTGCCCTTTAGGGGCTGGGCGAGGGCTCGCGGGCCCTCGTCGCTGGTCGGCCGAGGTCACCAGCCCCTAGCCAAGGCCAAGCAACCTCAGTCGACCCTCCCCCCTTCGTCACTTGCCCCCTTATTTTTTTTTTTCAATTTTTAGTTTTTTAATATTTTTATTTTATTTTTAAATTTTTAATTTAATTAACTTTTATATTAATTTTTTTACCACGTCAGCACCAAAACAACGTCATTTTTGTATTGTCTACCCACGTTAGCGTGCAAAATGGCATTTTTTTGCACTTCTTTCGTCGGAAAATCACCATATCGGCATTTTGGCCGAAATGGCACTTAAATAATCCATTTTGCTCCAATTTTGGCACTTAAGTGTCACTTTCTAAACTTTTTGCACTTAAGTGTCCCTCCGTATCAAGTTTTGGCACTTGGGTGTATTTCTACCCACAATTGATGCATTATAAACATGGGATCGACTGACATTCAATTGAGGCCATCCATCTCAAACTTAGTTTCTCATTTCTAATTTCTCATTCATAAGAAAACAAAGTCATGTCCACATCATTCTTTCTAGAAGTATACAGAAAGGAAAAATAATCACAACTCCGACAGCGTTACCTTTCTCAAATGGCACATAACAAGAATTTCACATATTTTCAAATACAAGCAAAAAATCTCCCCCCTTGATCTGCTGTCTCTCGTGATATGTTAGGCTCGATTATAGTCTTCTGCTAAGCACTGTTTTCAAGAGTTGACTTCAACGATCCAACCGTGGAACTTCTAAACCTGTGAAGACCACAAGTTGTTACTAGAACAACATAAAAACGAACAACGTACTATATTTGAGAGGGAAAAAAAACAAATAGATATCAATGCAGACCTACCAGCAAGATAAGATTATGATAGACTCTGCCTCCCAAACACAATAAGAACAATTTTCATCGAGGACAAGCCTACAAGACACGATTACGTTACACCGGTTCAATTCCAGCATTACGCTGAGGGACAGCTGCATTCCTTCCAAAAGTTTTTACGGTAGATTGAAGGTAACTTTGCTTTGGAGCAAGCTGCGACGTATTTTAAAAAACAAATAAGAGCACTAATTTCATAAAACGAGTAGTCAAAACATTTAAATCCTTGAATTAAAAACAATGGGTTTGGTTGTTCTCGAGTGGTTTTAAAGCTGGGTTCAGTTAGGCAAAAAACACCAGGTGGACGTCAACCAATGGGGTTTCTTCAGACGAAGTGAGAAGGGACAAGCACTGGCGGTGGGAGATGATCTCGTTCACGTAGTTGTCAATGGCTTTCGAAGCTCTAAACGCTCACCCCACGGCTAAGCCATTATTCATCTTCACAGATGATTTTCTTCCATCTTTAGCTCGTGGAATTTGGGACTGAACAAAGCCGTCCAAGGGGACTCTATCACCATCCCTCTCTGCCTCACCAATCATCATTTCCACTGCAGCACTGCATTATCCCTTTGTAATTGTGCCACGACCTTTGCTCGAGTACCTCGGCAGCAAAGGATAGTCGCGACGCACCAAAAATCAATCGAGCTTCTTTGAAGTCATCGGAAAAAAAGAAAAAAAGAAAGAGGAAATCCAGAGGATCGAGAGCAGACGAAGACAAACAGGTTCGATCCAAGACCCTCAAAGCCTTCGCTTTCATGATCTTCGACTATTCTGATTTATATTCCTCACTCGCGTTTACCAAGCGTTGTATCAAATGCCAACGTAATCTGCCACGTCAACCATCACCTCATTTTGTCAAAAAAAAAAAAAACCGTCACCTCATTTGTATACCACGAGATATTAAAATTTAGTTACCATAGTATCGTTAAAATAAAATTGGGTTGTTTAAGATCTCAATTGGCTATAAAAAAGTTAAAGAACTAATGGTACATTATAAAACCAAAATACCTTCTTACCTAACTTCTTCTTTCTTCTGAAAAAAAGAAAAAGAAAAGAAGAAGTGACACGGATTCTCTCTTTTAGTAAAGCTAGCAAATGGACAGTCTTCATACATCATCTATTCACTTCACCCATAAAATAACTACTCAATCGGTAAACCATGAATATGGCATTATCAAAGTCATGGAAAGTATCAATCAAGTAAGCCCCGTGACATGAAGCAAGCTTTGCTCTATCATATTTTTGTGGTGATCAAGCCAAAAAATATTTATATTCATATTGAGAACTTTTCAGATTTATTAGCTGAGTAAGAATTAAGTCTAGGCACCGAATTCCTGCAAAAAAAAATACTCAAAAAGCTATCAGCAAATTTAGGTCTAGTATGCGGCTCTTCGAAATGTCATAAGGAAAGATAGATAGACCACAATGATCTGAATGAAAGTTTTGAGCCACGATTCACACTGAAATGGTTGCACCCGACAATTCTCTTGGTACGTCAGTAGCCTGTTGGACGAAGCTTGTATCCATATGGATTTCGAATTGGAATTGAGCGAGCAGACATGCAACAAGTTCTGGGGACAAAAATGAAAAAGGAAAAGGTAAAACGTGAAGGCATGAAAATCAAAATTGGCCGGTTCGTTTCCCTCAGAATTATTTCCTTTAAGAAGCCGCAATCAATCCAACAAATATTGAGTGTTGCGAGCCAGCACTACTATGACAGCATGTGCCATTTGAACTCGTACTACACCGTAGTCATGGTTGTCACGCCTTTCCTGGGGAAGATGATCTTCCTTTGAATCCATTTGAACTTGACCAGCTTTTCTCTGGCTCTGCTTGATTAAACCTTCTTCTTCCTTTAGAATAAGATCGAGTACGTAAAAGGTTGAATAAAATTTGACCACACGATGTCGTGGGTTTGTATTCGACCTTTTGTATGCCCTACTCCCAAAGATATCAATTGATATCATTGAATAGATTGGATAACAATTTTACAGCTCAACGCGACACTAGAGATTGCTCAAACATATTTGATTGTGTTCCTCCTAGCCCGTTTCAAGCATCTGATTTGTTTCGACCGGCTAAGGCTATTGGAGCACGACATCACTTCAATTGCACGCATATTAGATGGGATCCACGGTTCATTAAGATCCCTTCAGATGCTCTAAGGCAAACTTGACAATGACCCCATTTGTTCTGCAGAAACTTGTCTACTTTGTGTAGTGCGCTAAGCGAGGACTTTCGAGGTCAGACCCTCTCTCTCTCTCTCTCTCTCTCTCTCTCTCTCTCTCTCTCTATCTATATGACTGGAGCTCATCGTGAATTGACATTCTCCTAATTGGAAGACAGATGCCACAATGGTTTCCTAAAATTGTAAAGAGTTTTCCATATCTCTCAATGATCCCAAGGACTTGTACGACAACTTTTTAGGACTAGCACTCCATGTTATTCTCGGCCTGGAGGAAGGAAAAGTGGCCAATGCTTCGTGTGACGTACATATATTTAATATATGACCAAAGGGTGATTTGGCACGTGAGTAGCTTGATTTCGTTGGAATCCAATCCTGTGTGGCTTGAATATCTCCTCTGCAGTAGTTTGTTTGAAGTTCAGAAGCATCTGCGAAACAATTGGAGCCATTTCCAAGTTCATCTCAGAGCATCAAAATGAAGCTTAAAGAAGCGATGATTTCGTCTAAAATGCCAGCAACAGGAGGATGTTCTAAGGTCGTGCTTCAACACTGTCAGCCGATAGAAAATAATTGGATTCTCAGGGAAAGAGACTCAAAGGAAGACAACTCAATAGACACCTAGGAAGAAGATATTCCAGGAGAAGCAGACGTAGAGGAAAGCTGAACAATTTAACAAAGAAGATAAGATGGTCTTAACTATGCCGGGACCATGGATTCCACTCGCACCAACTGTTATTTGCGCGTTGGCTTGCGAAACATGCCTGTTTGGATTGGTGACGACTTGTTGAGGAAGTGATTTTGGGGGAAGCAAATTGGATGATTTTGATTCCAATGCCTTTTACTTTTCCCTTTATTAGTCTCTACTAGAAAATTTTAAATGCATGCTCCTTCGATCCAAATTAAAATCACTATGAAAAACATATTTCACATCATGCTTACCGGTACTGACATTGGTTGAGGAACTATTTTTTCATCTCTTTCTTTATGAATTGTGATGCAAATTGCATTAATCCAAACTGCTTGTTAAATGGCGGTGATCTTCCAAGTTGCTCTGTAGAATTTATCAAATAGACCTTAGTCACCTCCCTTAATCCAATTTATTGCCAATACTTTGTACTCTAAAATTCTGAAATAGTCAGTTTTGCTCAATCAAATCTAATTTATATCTTCGGGTGGTGCACATTTAGGTTCAACATCCCCAACACCTTTGCCATTCAGAGTAATAAGGTTGAACAAGCATAGATACGACACATGTGAGATCGAAACAAAGCTCCTCCAATTTTGTTTGAAATTGGACTTGTACACCAACGAAACCTAAGGGAAGCAAAATCCTAAAATCATACATGCAAAAAACCCCAAATCTAGACTAGATTGAGATAAAAACCTTCTTGAAATGGGACAGAGGAGCTTTCAAATCTAGACTAATTTAGAGGAGGAAAGCAAGAAAAATAGAATAGAGAACCAAATCAGCCAAAGAAAAAGTAAAAAGGGGAGAGAACGCTAGCTTTAAACCCTCCCCTCCATGGAGCCTGAAGAAGAAAGCTGCGTGAAGATAAGATGAATAGAAGAAACCCTAGAGAGGAGAGAGGAAAAGCAGCAATTTTTATTCGTGACATTTTAGGAGTAATATCATACAACAATCTCCACTGAAATGAAATTATATTATGTCTGATAGAGCTGACATTTTGAGCTTTTTCATCCTAACTGTCATTTGATCCTTTGCATCATTTGTCTATCTCTTTAACAATTCTAGGGATGCAACCATGTATGTTCCTGTCGAAACAAAAAAGCGAGAAAAAAATGAATGTTATGAAATATAGCCATCAACTAGCATGAAGTGAACATCATAATCCGGTAAGAGGAGAACATTCGCAAGCCAAGAGAGTTTCTGATTAGGTTGAGTCTTTTCTAGTTAATATTGGCTTATGTAGCAATAAAATTTATACCGGAAATTATTTATTGGCCGCTTCAAATTGGAGAATGAGCAAAGCATATGCTCCTATCGAGCAAATCGACGAAATCCAAGTTTTGATATATGCCCTTCAATTTATATTGAGGACTTTACCGTATAACTTATACAATTGCTGGATAATGGACATAGTGGTGCTGATGAATACGGATCATTTAATTTGATTGACATATTTAATGCATGGAATGCGGACATCTTCTTATGAGTTGCACTGGACTCAAATTGCAAGTTCTCTTTCCCACTGGAAGTATATGTCAGCAATCATAATAGAACGTTAAGTCAATACAGTGGCCCTTTACTTATACCCGACAAAAAACAAGGCAGAAATCCATGTCTTAGTAGAAATTCTGCGTTTAGCATAATTATTTCTAAAAGGAGAAGGTAAATGAGTTCGAAATCTTACCCATCATGCGGATGTATTACATTCACATTGGCAGCTTTAGTGATAGCCTTCTTCCTTTTTTTGACCTTGCGCTTCCCAAACTCGCTCTCATGTGGTCGGTCAATGCTTTCTCATAACTCTGTTTCTTTCCGTTCACTTCCCGTGGATTCTGTCCCCTCACTTCCCCCGGTGCCACGGTAGCAGCTGTTTTGTTCTGTTCTTCTCCCCAGAATCTGCACCAACTCCTTCAGACACCACCAAGATTCAGCGTAGTTTTTTGAGAAAACGACGTATGTGCGAGATTGTTCGATGGCCTCCTTTAGTTTTGATGGGAAATCCTGGCCCATCATTAAGTTTTCACTGTCCATGAAAGTCTTTTCGCCCTTCTGGACCAAGGCCTCGTTCAGACTCTTAACGAAGTTCTCACGGACTTCCTTACCTCTGAATCTTAGGAAGACATCGTACATTTTCAGTTCAGATATCTTTTTGATGATATCTTTGATTATCTTGGCCTCCAAAATTCTAATATGATAGACGACAGAGACATAGATAATATAAGCTGCCCAAGCTGTCGAATTAAATGAAGCAAGCAATAACAATTTGATCTAAGAATAATAAATCATGAAGATGTCCATGCAAAATTACACCAGCACAAATTTTAGGATACAATTTCACATGGCCACTCCTCATAGGCTGTGATGGTGCCAATGCGGAAAGAAATACAGTGTTGTCTCGAGACAACATATTAAACTAAGACATGTCGATGAGGACATTTGTTAAGCATGCGTAAGGAGAAACGAAGTTCTCCTAAAAAAAAGAAAGAACGAACAAAGGAGAGACAATGCAAAATCCATATGTAGTTATTATGCCTTCGACTAAGGCCTGGCAAACAACGACGTAATGTAGCCAATTATCCAAGATAAAAAGAAACGACGAATTCACAGAAGCTGGTTCACCCTTCATAGTGAATATTCTTTCAGCTTCGATTATAACTATATATATATAGGAAAATAGAAGACAGATGTAAATTAGAATAGGCCAGATGTTTATATATTATGTACTATCTTTGATATTGACAACACTTAATCTATTTGAAATTTGCGCAACTTTTTCTTTTAACAAACATCTTAATTTGCCCATTAAGAATTTTGAGTTTTGTGGATATATATATACATAATGACTTTAATTTGTTACTTTACCCTTAAACTCAACCTAAGTTTCCCCTGCCCCTTTCTCTTCTCTACGCCTCCTTTCCCACTGTCCCGCCATCGCCGTATCCCTCCCCCCCCCCCCCCCCCCCCGGGGGGAGCGCCATCATGTCCCTGCCACCGTGGCATTCCTGTCACTATCGCTAGTCCCAGCTGTTGTTGCACCCCTCTTCTGTTTTTGTCCCTTTGTCGCGGAAGACAGCAGAACGTCTCAGCCGTAGCCAGCCTCAGGCGACATAGCCCGAGGGAAATGACCCCAGATCTAAGGTCGCGAGCCTAGATTCGTCCCCCAAAGCCGATGGACGCAAAGAGATAGAGGGGGGCTGAGGTGACGCGGCTGGGGCAGCGGCGTGAATCAACGGAGGCTTTGAGAGGAGGTTCTTCGTTTCTTGTGCAACGTAAGTGTGCTCCGCGCTGCAGCTCCAAGAACAATGAGCAGATCCAGCCGACGAGCGTCATGATAAGCATGATCTTGATCATGGTACGAAGTAAGCTGATCAGGAACGTCGACACCTACTTGAGCCTCATTAGCCTCACATGATCCTCGATTGCCTTTGGGTAAGCTCATAATGAATTTTTTAATGACTACTCTTGGATTATACTTTCATGATGATTTTTTTATCATCTTATGGTCATTATTTTGTCGTATCAAAAATTGCTAATTCATTTCACCTGGCTGGTACTAAGGTTTCTGGTTATTTCTTTAACTATTTGTGTTTCAGGAGTTAGTGTGAAAAGTGAAACTGATTTGGAGTGGCCTTTCTCTGTGGTCGTGGTGGTGCAGGTGGCATGTGGGAAAGCCCAAAATAGTAGTAGTCAGTGGGGATTTCTACAGTGCAATGTCATATCGTGCCTCAGGTTTTCAAACTGGCAAATACTGGTTGCCCTTTTTCTTCTTCAAGATTTTACGAAATATACACGACACTCGTTTTAGACATGATGAAAATATCGTAAATCATCAGATTTGTGAACAATTAAAACCACATGTGTGCCCATGAAAAGAAACACATATGGAAGATAAAGAAAAAAATATTGTTTGTGTGCAAAAGAGATAAACGTTTAAAAAGGCAATTGGAAAGAAACTTAAATGATTGTGAGATGGGGAGATATATCTTCAATTTTGAAAAGTATGATATTCTCAAATTAATAGATAATAAAATTAATAGAAATGACAATTTCATAACAACAAAATTATTAGTTTAGAACTTTTTCATATTTTGATAAAACTAACCTGAATAGGCAAAAACGAGAACAACGAAGATAAACAAAGAGAAATTAATCCTTTTACCAAAAAAAAAACAAAGAGAAATTAATGATAGTAGAGCGTAGATAGCGAGCGGAATAATTTGGTTAAGAGTTACTCTTTAGATAGACTGAATTGTCGTCATCCTTGTGGATCTAAGAGATCACTTCAATCCATGAGAGAAAAAGAGAGAGAGAGAGAGAGGAAACAGGAGTAGACGCAAAGAGAACGCAAAGACAATGAGAAGGTACAGGAGTGAGAGAGCTTCACAATCTTGAAAAAGATGGATTCAAAAGTAGAGAGCTTCGTCTGTCGAAAAAAGAAAGAAAGTAGAGAGCTTCGCGATCTTGGAGTCTCCAATGCAGACAATAGATTCGGGAGCTAGAGAGTCTCTAACAGAGAAGATGGATTTGGCAGTGATGTGGAAGAGTATAGCATATTTTATGATATCCGATTTCTCACATAATATCCGAACACATAGAATACCCAACCCGAAAAATCCAAAATAAGCAATTTGACTTGAGTCGATTCCATTCCGACTGGTTCGGTCCAAGCTTTTTCAACAGCTCTAGGTATATGTTTCTTAAAATTATCACCTGTATCTTACGTGTATGCTATCTATCCAAGCATTTCTAGCATGCAAGAATATTTTCATCTATGCTACCACAATTGATGCATTATAAACTCAGGGTCAGCTACAATTGAGTCAAGGCCATCCAACTAAAAGTAGTTTTTTTTTTTTGGGTAAAGATCCAACTCAAAGTAGTTTCTCATTTCTATTTTCTAATTTACAAGAAAACAATCAGACCGAAAAAGAAAATTAATAATAGCAAGAAAACAAACTCATCTCGACATCATCCTTTACAGCAACGATGCACAAAGTGAGAAGGAAAAAAAGAAGAAGATCAAAACCACGACAATGTTACCTTCTCAAATAGTATATAACAAAAAAAAAAAAGTATATAACAATAACTTCACTTTCCAAATTCAAACAGAAACTCGCCCCTATGCTCTGTTGTCTCTCTTGCTATTTGTTAGGCTCAGTTAGAGTCCTCCACTAAGCAGTATTTTCAAGAGTTAACTTCAACTTTCCATCCATAGTTGGTACTTTTAAACCTGTGATAACATAAGTCCTTCCTATATCAATTATGTAGCGAACAACTTAACAGGTTTGGGAAGAAAAAGAAATAGATGCTAGTGGATATGTACCAACAGCATGAGATGAAAATAGACTCTGCCATCCAAGCACAATAAGAACAATTCTCATCCAGGACAAGAAGTCTACAAGACATGGTCACATTATGCCGGTTTTATTCCGGCAATTACACTGAGGGATAGCAGCAATCCTCCAGAAAATCTTTACACGAAATTTTGTGTATATAGAATATCCTGATCCATCTAAATTGACCTGAGCATTGATATAGTAGATTGAATGTCACTTTGCTTTGAAACAAGCTGCTACATAAAAATACTAAACAAAACGAATAGAACAAACTTCACAAAACTAGTAGTCAAAACATTTAAAACGGTAAATTAAACAACAGGTTTGGGTTTTTTTTCTTTTTTATTTTTTTGGGAGTAGAGGGTGGTTAAAGCTGGATTCAGTTAGGCAAAATCACAAACACCTGGCGGACATCAAGCAGTGGGTTTTCTTCAGACGAAATAGAGAAGGGACAAGCACTGGCAGTGGAAGATAATCTTGTTCACGCAGCTTTCGATGGCTTTGGAAACTGTAAACTCTCCCTCTACGCCCAAGCCATCATTCAAATCTATGGATGAGTTTGTTCCATTCTTACCTCGTGGAATTTTGGACAGAACAGGGCAGTCCAAAGAGACTCTATCACCCTCGGTCTCCACCTCATCAATCATCATTTCCATCACAGCACTTCATTATCCCCTTGTAATTGTGCCCTAGCATTCGCTCGTGCATGAAACAAAACTTACGATGTGCAAAAAAACGTTTGAAGAAGACAAGAGGATAGAGTACCATAGCTGCAAATAAGAATTGCGAAACACAGAGATCAATCGAGCTACTTTGAAGTCATCAGACAAAAAAAGAGTAAAAATAAAATCAGGTTTTTTAAGATCTCAATTGGCTAAAAAAAGTTCAAGAACTAATGGTACATTATAAAACCAAGATACCTTTTTGTCTAACTTTTCCTTCCTTTTTTATCCAAGAAAACGTAACATACAGTCTCATTTTGTAAAGCTAACAGACGAATAATCTTCACATATCATCCATTCATGGCACTCATAAAATAACTATTGAATTGGTTTTTTTCCAAGAATATGGCATGATCAGTCATGGAATATATCAGTCAAACACACCCCTATGACATGAAGCAAGCTTGCTCTCTCATATTTTCAGGTTGATTAGGCCAAAAGCTACTTCTATTTATATTGAGAATTTTCGGATTTATGAGCTGAGTAAGAATTAAGTCTATGCACCGAACTCCCACAAAGAAAATTTGAAGAGCTATCGTCAAATACAGGTCTAGTACACTGCTCTTCATAATATCAAAGCAAAGGTAGAAAGTATATATCATGTTTTTTGATTGATAATTTTGAGCCATAATTTACTCTGTAATGTCTGCACCCAACAATTCTATTGGTATGTCAGTAGTTTGATGGTGAAGCTTGCATCAATACGGATTCCAAAGTGGAATATAGCAAGCAGACATGTAACAAGTTCTTCTAGAGCCAGCTCAATTTGGTATGTAGATTCAGCACATTCCTCCGGCTTAGGAATCATCACTTTTATTGAATACCATATGGGGTCAGAAAGCAAGTACATAACCGCATACCACAAATCTGCTTAAGGAATCATTATTCATTGTGTGAAATATTGAGTATGAGACATGTGACCTGTACATCGAATATGGAATGATATTTGTGTACAATGCGAACCAAATGGCACACGGGATAAAGTGTTAAGTTGTGGAAACCGCCTCTTGAGCCTTGTTAGGAAAAACTATCACATGATGGGAGTCACCTCTTGAACCAGTGGTGGCTAAATTTAGAATCCTATTATAGTGCAACCACTTGTGTACATCAGCCTGTTTAGCTATATGATAATTGTTGTAGCAATTTCGCTAGATGTTAGTTGATCTGGCTGTTAAGCAGTTGGGAAAACAACAAGCTTACTTTCTGATTCTAGCTTGGCTTTAAGTGATTAAACTGTCCACAAACAATTTTTCCAAAGATGGTCTTGATGGTGTGCGTGGATATCTGCTAGCTCCTGGAAGCAATGGATGAAATGGTTTGATGGAAATCGATCTAAATGACAGGAATAGCAAATTGCTCGGAAATTAAAGTCGAATTACTGTGAATTATTTAAAGGTGCAATGCAGGGAATAAGGGAAATCAAAGCAAAGAACACGAACTCAAAGGAACGAGCCAAACAAAATTAACTGAAAACGAGATTACTAGGACATTGACATTGTTGGAATTTAAATTAATCACAGTTTGTACAAATGACACTCGAATGGAGACATTGACATCAACGTTGAAACAATACTCAAAGGGAAATCAGCAGTAATTTTGGCTGGGTTCCAGCATAATTTCAACATTTCTTTTTCCTCTGCATATCGTCTATTCATAAGTCTTAAATTCCCTCTGATTATTACCAGGTCGATGTCCATTTCTTAACTTAACTTCTTTTATATATCCATATTTCTTAACTTAACTGCTTTCATATATCCATAATTTTCTCAACTTAACTAAACTTCTGATCTCTAAGCATTTCTCGTACCATTTCCGCTTATTTTGAACTTAAATTATTTTGAAGACTCTCTTTCTCAAACTTTGGTGGAATGGTCTTTTATGAGCATACAAAGGAGATTGAACTTGATATAGCTTGGCTGTGATTTATTCACCACCAATGTATAGTGACTTACCGTTATTATACCAGACGACAATTCAGTCACACAACCAAAGGAGACAAAGTAAACCGAAGCACCGAGGGAAAGAGAACTCTCTGCCATCAAAGGATGAAGCATCAAATTGCACAATATATGATCAGCATGTCGAACAAGAACATCCAGATCACTCTATGCGATCTCAAGATTGATCAATGATGAAGACAAATTCGTCATTATCAACTGCAGGGTAAAACGTCGAACTGGTGGTGATCATGAATGGTGAGGTGTTCTACAAATAGGAATTCCTATCAATCGGCAAGCAATATAACGCAAGCAATTTGAGATAACGATTTGAAGCTCTCGGCAAAAGGCAAACACAGAACAATCGTACGATCGAGTCTCGATGAATCGACCGCGTCCTACCTTGGGGGAGATCTGATCCGAATGGTTACCTGCTAATAAATGAAGACACTGAAAGACTTGGAGAATCTCACGAAGACGAAGCTAAGGCGATGAAATTGCTTGACGAAGATATTCAGCTGCAACTGGCTTTGCTCGGTTCCTCAGCCTCTCCCGCATGCACCAGGCAAGGGAGAAAGAGCACGAGAGAAGTTTCGATCCGTGGTGATAAGCGTCCGTTCTCTGCTCCGTCACAGCTGCGGTTGCGGTGACCGGCGAGGGAGATTTGACGGCGGCTGTCACCGATCGGAGATGGTATAGGCGATCGACCGATGGTGATGGAGCCGAAAGGAAGGGGCACCCTCAATCACATTCTTCAAGTCGCGTATTTCAGCAACTATTTATTTCCATGATTTAATGATTTAAATATTACGAAATAACAAAATCTCGACCATTATGTGACAATATAATTTAAATCAGTCACACAACATCGCGTATAACTATTACAGTTGATTTGATTATATAATTCTTTCATTTGTTTGAGATCACATATATCCCAAACAAATTAGACATGTAAAAGCATTTTTATTAGAACATCGTATAAATTTCTTAAAATTTGTAGCACTTAGTATTAAATGCTATAAAATTTAGGATTTAAAACCAAAGCACAATAAACACAAGACAGAAGTATAGCAAAATGGTACTGTCATGTTTACTACGTGCAAATAATATCTTTACTTCGTTAAACTTTTGAATATCAATTTCTTATGTACACAATGTCATGATACTTTGAATCCTTCTGGAAGGTAAGCCAATAAATATTAGAGAATCTTTTGAATTCATATTTAGAAGATAAGACGTTAATCGATAACCTATTATCATCTTCATTATCGCAAATTATGATTTCGTTCATCTATTTTTTTCTTCCTTTCGTGGCCCCATGGTTGAAATGACTCCGAATCTTTTCGCAAAACGTCTGCTTTACCTCCCGCGGCACCCCATGCTGAAGACACATGAGCCAGGCGTGCTGCCCCCCTTTTAATATATCGAGTCTCTCCCTCCATGCATATATTCGAGTCTCTTGCACAAATCCTCCCATCCCATGCTCCCATAGTATAGTGGATTCCTGCTATGCTCAAATAGTGAAGCTGGATCCATTAATCGATTCTTTTCAAGCTCAACCTTCAAAACGTCCCCTAGTGGATTGGATTGCATCACATATCCCAACTTTTTCACGATTGCACCCTCTACTCTACTATCAAGGCTAAATTGTAGATACCTCTCGTCAAATTGACCAAAGTCGACAGCTCCCTCCATTAATTCCCATAGCGCATTTGGCATGAAAAGTTGAAACCACGCATGATCTGTATCAAATGAACCAAGAGTTCCTAATAGCTCATTCTGCCTTTGGCCGTTAACATGTGGTATGATGTCAAAAGATACTTCCTTTTTTCCATCTTCTACACTGAAGACAACATAAAGATACAAACCTTCAAACTTTTTGTACAAGTCCTGTGAAGTCATGAAAGACATTATACCATCTTCGAATAGGACGAACCCCTTTGGCATCTTTCCGGGGCTAATATTTCGGTAATCAGACCAATTGTTGGAATAGCAATGCTTCTATTATATGAGTAAATCGTTAGAAGTATCCAAGTTCGTAATTAATTCAACAAGAAGAGTTTGATTTGATTCAACTAAAGCTAGAGTTTTGTAATAATTAGACATATTGATCCTTGCTTCTGTTGGAAATCATTCCCTTGCAAGTGCTAGCCACCCCTAATATTAGATTGAATAACCCTAAATGTAGCTCATACAATATGAGTGTACTATATAGGAAGTGAAAAATTGATGGAAAATAGAACAAGCGCATCCAAGAAATTAATCACCCTCGTCAGACCTCATTGTCTAATGTTCATTGTCATGAGTTCACTTTAAAGATCGCGGATTCTTCAATACAAACTATCCTAAATGAAATCCAACTTTCTTGCAACAAATTTAACATTGTTAAAATAAATAAAACAAAAAACTTCTACTTGCACTCAAACTAATGGAAAATTGAAAAGGAAAATCCAATGCATGCCTCTCCACAGACTAGCCTCATCCAACCACTTGCACCTTCCATGTATGCTCTAACTTTATATAAAATGAGAATCTTAAATCTGATACTCACTATCATAAAAATTAAATCAAGCTATCCAAGTAATTTCCATGTGGCTAGCAAGGCATGTAGTGCGAGGGTCCCCTAGCATTATAGCAATGAATACCTAAGAGTGAAAAAGATCTCATGTCGAATTATTGAATTACCATTGTTGCGTAATTTTATCTTGGTCTGTCGAGTTGATCTTGCACTATTATTGGTGTTGGTTGTTATGATCAACCATAACATCAAGAACCGCATGTCCAATTGTTCGTTAGATTTTCTAAGATTTCAACATTATTTTTCACTAAAGGAGTTACAAACATCATGTCTCTGTCATTGCATCAATTTGAGATTTTGTTAAGCTTTATATACATGTGCAAACTACTTTATATTAAATTTGTTTGTTTGTCTAGAATTTTCAGCTTTTGCATTACGTGCGCCCAACGTACACTCCATATCAACACACATTCGGGGAGGGAGGGAGGGGGAGAGAGAGAGAGAGACCTCAATTGAGAAGTCAATCATGTTGAATCCTTTTCCCTTTGTGCATGTTTCACTTGAACTTTCTTCCTTTGTGCTCGGTGGATTATCTTCATGTAGAATCTTGTAGAATAAAGTTGAATCTAGCAACTAATCGTCTTGAAGTAGAACCTTCGAATCATTCTTTAGTGGCTTGCATATTAGTCAGAATCCACACTTTCTCACAGATGCTTTTTTCGCTGAATCAGATCGAGTACTAGATACTCTTATGCTAATGTGGAAATGACTAGTCATTTGGACCAAAATGGTCTACTATCCACAAATCCTTTGATTCCATGTACTCAAGCCACACATGATCCAAATGAAATGGCCTGACAAACTTCTCGTGTTTTGTGCCTTTGCAATTAACAAATCTTATAAGCTCGAATGGGACAGCATGAAATGGGGGAATCCGACCTTCGTACTACTTGAGATACAACACAGAAGGCTACTCTTAGGATCTTTTTATATAAATCCTTTGAAGTCATGAAAGATATATAACCCTTCGCAAGATATATAACCCTCTTTATTGGGGAGCAACCATTTTGGCATCTCTTCTCCAAGTAGAATAATTCAGCAATTTGTTTTGCGATGAAATTTATGTCATAGATGTAGATTGTTAGATAGTTTTTCGAAACTGGAACCTAATAGGAGGAGTTTCAATGAGTTAAGTGGCAATCCTAGAGTTTTAGATATAGTTAGCAATAGCAATACAAATGTTTTTTTTGTATTTAATCGATGGAAACAAGACATGTATCATTGAAGATTTTGTAACTGGATGAACATGTATTATTGAAGTTTTTCATTGGGTGATCCTTGTGATTCAACTATGAACTAGAGTTCTATAAATAAAGAATATCATTTGCATTGTGTTACAGCTACCTCCACTACATATATATGTAGAATCACTTTCTATATGTTTGCTTTTTTTAATTAGCCCACCATTTTGGGATTTTTAGCCACTTGCAATGCTCGAACACTCAATGCAGCCAAAATGTACACTACTCTATATTGATGAGAGAGAGAGAGAGCCTAACCTCAAACTTGAACTAATCATTTATGGGGAACCCATTTTGGACTAGTTATTCAACACGAACATAACTCAACGACATCAACGTCACATATCTTGGAGGGAACTCTATTTAGAGATTTGCAATTAATTGTGTTTATAGGCTTCTCAATTTCCCAGAATTTTAGGAATCTCTGGTAAGGCTAGAAAAATTGAAATCTAAAGTTTCCCGTGCATGGAATTCGCTCGGCCATCTAAGCAATCTTTCTAAGTTGAAGCAGTATTCCTCCAATTCCTCCAATTCCGCGAGAGTAGGAGTTCCATCGAAGAAGTTCGGCATATAAACCAGCGATGGGCATTCACTGAAGTTATTGGACTCCAGTTTTTTTAGAGTCCTGCCAGAACAATGAAACCAATAAGGATAGACATTCTGGACAAAAAGGAAAATCTATGACAAAGTTTCAATCCAAAACTGTCTGATTTTTTATAAAAAGCTAGTGGTATGTCCATATACTGGGAATTTATATATAAAATTTTTCACACATCATAACTCATAAGCATCATCGGAAAACTTTGATGAACAAGTAACTACTTCTATTTGTCCACGATCGAGTAGATTTTCCTCATAGTTTTTTTAAACATATAACAAAAGGACCATTCTGCAGTTCCATAGTGCAAAAATCGGATCACTGTTACGTGCTGATAAAAGTTGAAAGACATTAGTAACTATCAAATTATATGGCTAACAAAACTTTGACCAGAAGTAATGCATTGGTAAGTTAATAACACACTTAAGATCAGTTACTTGATAGTTTTAAATTACCAACTAATATAATAATTTACCCATATGTTTAAGTAACTTACCAATAAGTTAAAGTTATCAATGTTTTATAGAAAACTAGTAAGATGCCTGTGTGTTTGTATTGCTTTAATTGTTAATACCGAAGTGAATTTCTCACAAGAGAAATATGATATACGCAGAAAATAATAACAAAATAATTATCCACATTAATCAAATTCTACACTAGAGATTACGTGAAACTTTATTTAACGTTAATCCAAACCTCATCATGGAGATTTACTATCTAACTAAAAGTAACCATAAGACAAAAAATTGCAATGTTTATTGAATAATAATATAAGTATATGCAATATTGCAAGCATGTAAAATAATATAAGCGGAAAATGTGGCGTTTACAGAAATTGTGTTTCAAAAAGCCATTTTTCTAGAAAAAATAATCCTATTTTATGGTACTTGACTAAAATTTGAAAATAAATTAAAAATATTTTTTTTCCATTCGGTAAGGAAAACCTTTTCCCGCATGCACTCATTTTCATTTTTTTTAATTATTTTATTTTTTTAAAATCGATTTTTAATTTTTAATTTTTTTACTTTCCTTTTCTTTTTTCTTCTTTTTTCTTCCTTTTTTTTTTTCCTTCTTTTTCCTTGGCCTTGGCTGGCCATCGAACAGCTAGGTGAGGTTCAAGCCTCACTCAAGGTCGTTAGAGGTCAGCAAGGCTCTAGCGACCTTTGGCGAGGCCCAAGCCCTGCACAACTCGCTGAATCCGGCAAGGTCCGAGCTAATGGCTGATCGGCGACCAAGGAAGAAGAAGAAAAAACAAAGAAAAAAAGGAAATTAAAACGTGATTTGAAAAAATAAAAAAGGAAAAGAAAACATAAAAATAAAAGAAAATTGTATTTGGTAAAAGATTGTGAGGTGGTGGAAGTTATGAAAAATGTTTTCAACTTTCTAAAATGTGGAAAACATTTTGCCCACTTTTGAATGTGTTTTTCCAACAGCAGAAAACGTTTTCTTTAACTAGTTCATTTTTCGTGAAACGAACTATAAAAAATCCATAAAACATTTTCCTAAAAGTTGTTTTTCGCAGAACCAGCAGAGCTTAAAGAAAATGAAATCTACAGGTAATAATGTAAACTCCTCTTTCTTAATAAGTTTCCTTAATTGTGTTGAATTCTCCACCTTCGTTCCATCCATTTGCTGCAAAAAGGCGAGCAAGCTATTTATGTGGAATTTTCATGAGAAGGTGGCTCAAGTGCTAGACCCAGCACACTAGCATATCTATAGAGTAAGGCTCTTCAATGGAGTCGCACTCCACAAGCCTTGTTTTCAAAAGCGAGAGATAGAATTGGTTGATCAATCTATTTCCCTAGTTGTTCTACCGCTAAGGCGAGAGGATGCCTCAACAAGGGGATCAGAAGAGTCGCTATCTATCCCGTGATTTCTTACATCAGGTTGAAATAGATTAAAGGCACTGACCGATGTCTCAATTGAAAGGAAAGGAGAGGAATGAGTTACATATTGGGAAGGAGAAGGAGAGATTCCTTGGATGAAAAGTCCAACTATATTTGAAATAGAACTTGTCATCCATTAAAATTCTTGCAGTTTTGCTTCTTTCTTCCCTCTAAATATAAAGAAATAGTTGTCGGAAATCGTCGATTAGGTTAGCCCAACCGAAAGAGAAATGGGACCTTTTTGTCGTTGTTTGAGAGTTGTCAAGCTTGGACCAATTTAAGTAAGACTAGCTTCCTATAGAAATTCTTCACTACACACTTTCTACATGTCATTTCATTTTTAGCCACATACTATTGGAGAGAACAATGGGAGGTTCAATCAAAAACATTTAATGCAAACCCACTTCATGATTAAGCAGATAACAAGAAAAATCTTTTTCTCTTTCCACACACAATTTTGAAAAGAATTGTCAGCCCGTCTTTATTATACAATATAGAATCTTGAATAACATTTTCAGAGTCTTATCATTTCAAAAAAATAAAAATACAATTTAAATCGCCATTTGTGTTTATTAAAAATGTAAGCACACTCATCATTCAATGGTCAAATTATATCACCGATAAGTTTTTCTTCCAAATTTTGGTACTCAAGAGTTATCGATGCTTTCTGTTCATTGTTCTTTTAAGTTTCAGTACCAGTAATATATTGAAAATGAGATTGGACTTTCCTCTTGAATACATTTTGTTCAAATCAACATCATGATTCTCATGAGAAAGTGCTTAAGACTCCCCTAAAATGGGATGATTCAGTTTATGTTGGTTCATGTAGTAGATCGACATCCTGTAATTAATGCTTTAATCAAATATAAACAATTTAATAGATGCGGATGTTTATTAAGAACATTAACAAACATCATCCAAGTTAGTAATTGTCGCATTCAAAGTTCTTAGTAATGCACATGCAGATTCATATGCAAATAGATATGGATATGTAGAATATAAGGAAATAAAGACTATTCATTTAAATGCGCACCTCAAATTGCTTACTCAGTGCTTGGATGTTGCTTTCATGCAAATCAAGTTGAGCTGACTCCTCAGGACCAGAGGAAAATGCTGGGATCCAAGGACAACATTGGGGCCATTCAAACCATTTTAATTTATTAGGAAGATTGATAGGACCTTGAAAAGAGTTATGCACATTATTCATGATAAGCTTCTTCAACCTTCTCAATTTTGAGAGAGCATTAGGATCTATGTTTATCTTCTCTGGCTTGGGTAAAATTAAAACTATCGACTCTAATGCATCTGTTACCTGTATTTATAGAATTTGCAGTGCAATTAGTATACAAAATTAAATAGTGAGAGCAAAATCAATATCAACACCAACAAATCTTACCAAATGCCCTGACAAAACATTACGAAAATCATCAAGAAGCCATAACCTGCTAGGATGTTCTTGTCTAATGCTATCCATGGCCATCAATTGAATCATGTTACACATCTGTAGGGTCTCTCTCTCTTCAGTTACCAAGGACTTCTCAACAAGAACTTTTACTCCAATAGTAGGTTCAAAGTCGCAGGAGTCAAGAACTTTCATAATATACTCTTTAGAGTACCCCGTGAAGAAACAGGCAATATCAAGGCAGATTTCCTTTGCGTTGTCATCTAGTCCATCGTAACTCCACTTAAAAGTATCAATGCTGGTTTTTTTAAGAATTGTGGCGAGAATATGCAGTGAACTTTCCCACTCACATTCACTTCTACGATACAGGTAACAACCCAATTCCTTAAGTGTTAAAGGATGTCCCTTAGCATAATGCAAAACCTTATCCACAAGATCCCTCCTTATACTGTTGTTACTCGAAAAAGCATGTCTACAGAGAAAGTCAAAAGCATCACATTTCTTTAGAGGTTTAACTTCATAGATATAATCTTCATCTATCCTACGAGAAATTAGCAAATGCTTATCTCTCGTTATAAAGATGATCCTGCTTCCTGCACCAAACCACTCCAGATTTCCAGCTAAAGCATCTAACTGACTTCTGTCAGTAACATTGTCGAGAACAAGGAGAACTTTCTTGTGGTAAAGGTTATTTTGCATTAAACTAATACCTTTATTAACATTAGACACCACTAACCTTCGTCCTGGTAATATGTCAGACAACAATTGTTTTTGCAAAGCAGCTAAATCCTTGGGACCTTCCAAAGCTTTGCAAACATCCACCAAAAAACATGAACCCTCAAATTGCCTATAAATATTATTGTACAGGGCTAAACCTAAAGTTGTCTTCCCTATGCCTCCCGGTCCCCATAATCCTATCATGCGAACATCCTCATCAGACCCGAGTTTTAACATTGAATTCAGCTCTATCAGTCGAAGATGTATCCCAATCAGATGCTCAGTAACATGTACGGGTCTTTGGTCAATCTGCAAAGAGATCTTGCTCACAATTTCCTTTATAAGCTCCGCTTCAACTCTGAAAAAAACCGGAATAGTACTTGACATATTGATTTAGTAATTCAAAGAAATGATTAAGTTTCATGAAAACAGAGTGAGGATGTGACTAAGTAGATATAAAACAGGGACAAAGCAGTGCAATACATCAATTAACACTTACTCATCATTCAAGGTCCACCCAGACAATTCACTGGCATCAAAAAGAGCCTTCTTCCATCTCTTCACTTTGTGCGAATCTTTCCCAAAATCAGACTCATGTTTAGCCATATCTCTCCCATAACTCCCTCTACCCCATCTCACTTCTCTTGGTTCCACTTTGTAAAACACTGGCAACACAATCAGGTCCTTCTGTGTCTTGCACTCCATGATTTTCGCTAACTCTTCCAAACACCATGACGAGGAAGCGTAGTTCTCGGAGAAAATGATGATCGCAAATTGCGATTCCTCAATCGCCTTCATAAGCGCCGGCCGTATTTGATCTCCTTTCCTCATTTCCTTGCTGTCGATGTAATAGGATATATTTTTCTGGTATAGAGCTGTCTCAAGATGACTGAGGAAGTTATTGCGAACGTCAGTGCCCCTGAAACTTAAGAAGACATCGTAATTTTTTTTACATTTCGAAGAAGAAGCCATTAGAATTTGGTGAAACAAGGCAGGTGCTGGTGAAGATGAAACCGAGATCTTAAAAGGAAAGCTACTCCATTGGCTCCCCCAATAAAATACTTGGTCGTGGCTTCCAGGAAATGGGATTCGCAACCAGTGAGATTTTGTTCCCCATCGGATCCCCTCAGTATCTTCTTCGTATTAAGAGGCAGTACTTTCCTTTTCGTGGGTCGACAGAGATTATTATATTAAGTGTAATGCTTGGTTAACCGTACCGTTAGCTGTAAAAAAGGACGGTGAATCCTCAGCCACACGTTGTCGGCAAAGCAAATGAGAGGGACGAGGGAATTGGAGAGAAGGAGGCGGTGGGGCCTGCCGGCCTCAGCAAGCTCGGCTCGGGCTTTGACGCCGTGAAAAACAAGCAGATTCCGTCGGTCGACATGAGATAAATCTTTACAATCATAATTCCAGTGATTAATATTACAAAAAAATTCAAATTA
The DNA here is from genome assembly GCA_019915185.1 of Eucalyptus camaldulensis. Classification (NCBI taxonomy): domain Eukaryota; kingdom Viridiplantae; phylum Streptophyta; class Magnoliopsida; order Myrtales; family Myrtaceae; genus Eucalyptus; species Eucalyptus camaldulensis. Next base: position 23,060,976 of record JAHSVA010000010.1, on the reverse strand, counting down.
ATATATCATACATTTATTTTAAATTAATATTTTGACTATAAATTTTTTTAATTATAATATTCACGATAAATTTATCTATCATTAATTTTCTGTTAAATTGAATAATTACATGAAAAACCAAAAATCAAATCAACTCAAGACAAAATTCAAATTGATGTATTATTTAATAACTCAATAATTTGATGATAAAAATTAATGAGAATTAATGGATGATAAATTTATTATAGATATATTAATCTGAATAAATTTGTAATAAATATATAATATTTGAATTTTTTGTTATATTAATTTAATTTTATACTATCATGATTTGATGTTTTTGGGAAATGGCTTCCATCTCCTTAATTATTGGTTTCTTTTTCTTACGCGAAAAATAAAGTGTCCCATCTCTCTAGTCCTCCGTGGGCATCAATATCGTAGATTTGACGGTCAAAGATTTTCGGCATCGAGCGCAACGATCTTTCTTTAAAAAAGAGCCATTGGTCTGTTCTCTTCCAGCCTTTACTGTCGAGCATCTTTCGGCGCGGTGCCGATTGAATAGAGATTTTAAGTTTCTTCTTCTTCTTCGTCTTCTTCTTTTAATTTTTTTTTTTTTTTCAGTCATCTGTGGGCGTGGCGGTGCCCAAAATAACAGAGAAGACAATGGGGGATTTCCTACAGTAAATTGTTGGATTGTTCCCCAGGTTTTAAAACCGGCAAATGCCCAACCCATTGTAAACATGACGAGAACGTCGTAAAAATCATCGGATATATGATAAATTTGTCCTTAATAACGACATAGCATCATAAAACTTTGTTAATTTGTCGTTTCATAAACACGCTGTGGATAGTTTCGGTCTAAGTGAAAAATGACGTATTTATTGAATGTGCTATATGATTGAACACGTTAAACATGTTTAAATTAAATATTGTTATGTAAGAAAATTCTGCAGTAAGTTATTATGTATATTTACCTATATGTGTCACGTGCACTAACATTAGCTTGCATGATCAATTAACATATGTAGGTTTGTTTCATAAATTTGTGAAAATGGTTAAGCTGGATAAGTTGCAAATGTCGCGTAAGAAAGGTCCAAATATTTATTGGAAAATCCTGAGTTCTATTGTTTGATTCATCTATGAAATGTACTTATGAACAGCTTGCAGTAGTACATAGGGAGATCATTAGCTCGCGAGTTGACTGGGCTCGACTTGATGACTACTTGAGATCAGTTCACTTAGTTCTAAGTCGAGGTAGAGTGCACGCTACTCAAGTTTTTTGTCGAGACAAGCTCGAGCTTATCAATATTCAGCTCAATAGGCTCGTAAGTCTAATCGAGCTTTCATTATCTTTTAAAAAATATTTAATAATAAGAAATATAGATAGAAAAATATTCGAACTTATAAAAAAACGAGATTGAGTCTTATTTATATGTTGATAGTGATCGAGTGAAGTCGAGTTGAATTCGAGTATCTAACTCGAGTAGAAAATTTGATACTCAATTGAGCAGAGTTAAGTTTCAAGCACCAAGTATTTGAGTGGAATTGAGTCAAGCTAGAGCTTAGTAGTGCTTCAACCTAGCTCTACTTAATTAGACCTCTAGATACTCATAAAAACTCATAAATTATACGACATTTCACCATTTTGAAATTTACGACGATTTACCGTAACTAATAACCAAATATTGTAAAATTTGAAATACTTTTAATTGCAATAATTTACAACAGGTTAGTGTCGCGACCTCTTTTTTCAGCGCCTGCAATCGGGTATGGGCATCGGCGGAGGCTAATGGCTCGACTGAATTTAGTTATGCTCGGACTCTCCCAAGTTCACCAATTTACGACTTTAATAGTCTACGTTTTTAACCTGTAAGTTAATTTTTAAAACGGAGTTGCCACTAATTGATTGGGGGTAGATTGATTAGAAACCCATGCGAAGTATTGGGAGAAATACTCGCTCCTACACAACCAGAGAAATTAGGATCGGGGACTTGATTACACTAGTTACTCACTAATGCCCTTTCGGTACCTAATCTTGTTTAAACCTTGAGGTTTTTTTGGATGCTTGGGGGATTTTTCATGTGTTTTGGGGTTTTTTTTGGGTCTTTTTCTTCTTTTTTTTGACATAAAAGGGATTTTTGGATTTTTGGGTATTTTTAGAAAATACAAGTCTTTTTGGCTTTTTATGAATTTTTGGGGCTTTTTCATGACTTTTTGGCTTTTTTTGGAGTTTTGGCATTTTTTGGAAAATATGAAATATTTTTGTTTGGAAAATAAATATTTTTTAATATTTTTTTGGAAAATAAATTATTTTTCATATTTTCTTGATTTTTTTGGAAAATAAAATATTTTTACTATTTTTAATATTTTTCGAAAATAAATCATTTTTATCATTTTTTATCATTTTTGAAAATAAATTATTTATTTATTTTTATTTATTAAAACATTATTTTAAATAATAAAAACAGACTCGGGTCGGATCCACGGGTTGTGTCCGACCCAGGCCAGCCCAAAACGCAGACGGGCCCACTATGCGGGCCCAAATTTTATTTTTTTTAAAATCCTTAAAACGACCCGACCCCAGCAACCCAATCTCCCGGCGAAACCCTACCCGACCCGGCTCTAGCTCGCGACCCGTCTTCCAGCCACCCCAAAATCGTGAACCCTACCCGACTTTCGAGACCTGGATCCGCTTCGTGACTTGAAAAATCACAAACCCTAGGGTTTGCGAATCCGCGGCGCTGAAGGCGGGCAACGGAGGTGTTATGGCGGTGACGGTGGCTACGGCGGCTACGGCGACGGTGATGACGGCGGTGACGGCAGCTAGGTCAACGAAAAACGATGATTGAGATGAATAGCAAAGGCAACAGTAGTGGGCTTTTCACTTTTCTTCAAACAGGAACGATGACGGACATCCTCCCACCTGGCGACGACGATCGAGGCGTGGCGAGGGTTTCTCGAGAAGCAACAGTGACAACGATGATGGCGGCGACGGCATCAGGATGGTGGCACGATGTCAGGGCCGTGGAGGGGCTCGGTCACCCTAGATCTGAGGCGTAGATCTTGGCCGGACCTTCCTTAGCTTTGATTTTCTCTCACTCCGGCCAAATCCAAGCCTCCACCGACCAAATCTGACCCTCTCGAACTCGCTCACCGCTGGCCTTCCCCAAAGTCTCTCGATGGAGGGTGGTTAAGCTCACGACTCGAGTTCTCCCCTGCGCTTGCCCTTTGATCTTTCCCGATGTCTCTCAGTGAAAGATCTCCTAGCTCACCACACCCTCCGACGCTGCTTGCGGTCGCCTATTTATAGGCAAAGGAAATCCGGTCAACGGAGGGCCTCGGTCGCCGGCTTCCAGCTTGCCCACCAGTTCCCCTTGGCTAAATTGGTGTCCCATCTAGCTTTCCAGCGAAGTCTGCTCAGCATTAATGGCGCCTGAGATCTTATCCTCTCCGGTCGACGTCGGCCTACTCTCCTTGGCCGTAGGCCGTCCTTCACGCTTCGGCCTCCCTCGCGCGCGTGAGCTACAGCGGCGAAGGAGAGGGAAGGAGGAAGAAGAAGAGAGAAAGGGGCTGGGCTGGGGGTGAAGAAGGAGGAGAGTGGGCCTAGGGCCCACGCGAAGGGAGGAAGGGCTGGGCTGGGCTTTTGCTTTTGCTTTTCTTATTTTTGTTTTTGTTTTTTTGTTTGTTTTTTTTATTATCCGAAAACTTAATTAATAAAATAGAACCTAAATAAAATTAAGGCGTAAACAGTTGGTACACACAGTTGTAACAAAGAACATGAATTATGAATATGGAAAAATTTGAATAATGACGATTTATGAAGAGTTATAAAGTTTTGTCGTAATCAAGACCAAAGCGTCATAAATTTGCATTTTCTTTTAAAAAAAATTATGCTTGTTCAAAATGTTTACGGCATCACATTGGTACAAGGAATAGAATGTCCTAAAAGTCCATTTTTTTTTAAAATGGCAATGGTTTGCATATGTTTACGACGGTCCATCATAATAAAAAAAATAATATTTGAGTGACAATTTTTAATCTATTATGAGAATAGTGATCTGTTTAGGACTATCAAAAATTAAATAATAAATAATTATAAATTATTTTAAAGTTCACTCTTTTAAGAATTTGTGACTCATAATAAAATGTTATTAACAGTAACTCAAAAATCGTTACGTTGATAAAGCCCTTATTCTAATAAAACAAGGCAACTTACTCTGGAAATAAAAATGATCCAGGAGACTTTTATGTGCAAGTGGCCCCCACTACATTGTTCCTACTTTTGGAACAAAACGCGCTCATGTCTAAAAGCAAATCCCAGGCGACACTCTAAGCCCATTCTCATAAGTCGCCCATGCTACGACACTGAGGAAGACCACAAAGTAGATGTTGTTAGTTGCCGGTTGAGGTACGACGAAACTACGAGGATTGCGCTTCAAATCGTCAGGGAATAACAGTGGATTTTTCGCCACATTTCATATTCTCTTCCACAAAATCAATGGATTTATTAGAGAATTATTTCACTTTGATAATCGTAAATATTTACCTCCTTAAATCTAAAAAATCAAGTGAATTCCTTGGTGGAAATATACTTGAATATATTGCAATTCAGTATTTAAAAGTTATTCCATTAAGTCTATAACGTATGCATCGTTGGGACAACAGATTTGACTGTTTCGATAGCTAAAATTCGCATGACTATGCCTTCATGCAGAAACTTGGTGCTTCCATTTTATATAGTTGTTTGCTAAATTAGTCTCTCATGATTGAAGAAATCCAAATTTAGAGTGGGGCCTATTGGGTAAGTCGAGAGGATAGCTTTGACATGTAAATCAATTGTAATAACCTACACAAGATGTATTAGTTATGCAAAGTACGGAGATACTTGTGCCAATTTGAGAAAAGGATTATGATTTGAGTATGTCTTCACCAATACTTAGTACTTCACATTTTCTATGCATTGGGCATTCTAGCTATAAATTGCATATGGATTACCTTTTCCTTTCATTGCTCGGGCATGAAAATAGATCAAGCTTTTTGTTTTGTTGAACGTAATGCAATTGGTTCTAATTTATAAATTCAAAAAACAAGGAATTTTCTAGAACAACATCTTTAAATGATTAACTGGTATGTCAATAACTTTTTTTTATTACTTTGGAGTTTGGAGCGAAGGATATCCCGCTCAAGTAGGACGTTTTTCATTGGATGCTTTTTGGGAATAAATTTCACAGACTCTCCCCTTCGAGGATCCCCTTCCCCTGTGTGGAAATCTGCTTTTCGGTGCTGCTCCACTCTTCCAGTTAAAGTTTTGGGGACGCCAAATTTGATGTTTCAAAGAAGGTGGTTAACGTTGGATATTTCATACGAAAGTTCATAAGAAAGACTTTATCTAAGTGAGAAAGGATTCATTTTCAGATTATTTAGTCCAAAAGAGGATTTTCGTGTCTAGACTTTAATAAAGATTGGCATTTCGAAAGTGTAAAACATCCATTAACGTTGGATATTGTGGGGATTGTGCTTAGAGTTTCAGCTTATTTTGTTGCTATTTAAATAAATGTTGCATATGAGCATCACTAATGTTAATAGAGTGCACTAATTACGCCTATCATTATGGACTTTGTGTGATTTAACAAATTTCCTTCTTTTTTATTTTTCTTTTTTGCTTAGTCAAAAGCTCAGGGAAATATTTGCTCATCACTTTGTTGCTAGCTTCGCTCCACACGACTTCACTTTGGAAAGAAAAATGATTAATTTGATTTTGATGGCCAGTTGCTCATTTTCATTGCATTTTTTATCCCTTTTTTTTGGATAAGTGTATTAGAAATTTTAAAATTATTACAAAAATGTAATTGAGTTCAAAAACCTTCAAAAGTACAATTAAATCATAAAACATATTATGAAAGTACAATCGAATCCTTAAACTTTTCAAAAGTGTAATCAAGTTTTCAAATTTGTTAAGTTTGTCTAACCAAGTCCTTTATTGGTTATACCTTTGAAAGTTTTAGGATTCGATTAGAATTTCATAATAAGTTTTAGAACAAATTTTAGAACTTTCGTAATATCCTATGCAAGATGTATTAGTTATGCAAGTACATAAATACTTGTACTGACTTGAGAGAAGGGTTTTAATAGTATGTCTTCGCCAATAATTGATACGTCACATTTTCTATGCATTGTTAGGCATTCTTAGTTATGAATTGGATAAGGATTACCTTTTCCTTTCATAGCTTGAGCACAAAAACATATCAAGTTTTTTGCCTAGTTGATAGTAATGTGGTTGTTTCAAATGTCTAAATTCAAATAAATGAGAAATTTTTCTAGAAGGACACCTTTAAATGATTATTGCTGTGTCAATAACTTATTTTCTGTTTACTTTGAAGGGAAAGATCTTTCCCTCAGGTAGGGCCTTCTTCGTTAGATAGAATCACTTGCTTGGTGATGTTATTTCCTATCAAATCAAAGTGCAAGTCCTAGGAAGAAGAAACTAGAAAAAGTGCAAGTTATCTTCAAAAGAATTGGGTACTTCATATACAATAGTTCATAAGAAAGACATCGTTTAGGTGTGAATGAACACATTCCATTTAGATTATTTAGTCCAAAACATGATTTTCGCATTTGGACTTTAATGAAGAATGGCACTTCTGAAGTGTACAGTGTCCACTAACGCTGGATATGGCAAGTATTGCATCTAGAATTTAGCTTATTTTGTTACTATCAAAATCGATGTTACACATGAACGTCATTAATGTTAATAGAGTGCACTAATTTTACCGATCATTATTATTTAATGTGATTTGATGATATGTCTTTTTATCTTTATTTTCTTTTTCGCTTAGTCAAAAGCCCAAAAGGATTATTCGCTCATCACTTTTATGCTAGCACTCCACGTGACTTCGCTCTGGAAAGAAAAATGATCAAGTTGGTAGGTGGCCCCCACCACCTTGTTCTTCTACATGCTCATACCTAGAGCGAATCCAAGGCTTGAGTCCAGAGGTTCATTTTCATTGCATTTTTATCCTCCCTGTTTTTTTTTTTTGGCTACTAACATAAACGGCTTAGTAGTTATTATTTGGAAAATTTTCAAATGCGGCCATTTTATAAAAAAAGGGACCTAAAATGGACATTATTATAATGGCCTAAAGTAGTTAAATTTGTCTCTCATAAAAGCTTAAACTCATTGATCGGTCAAATGTTTGTTGACCAACGAGCGTATGATTTTCCAGTGGCTATAATATGGGTACTTTTGTCCCAAAAAATTGAGTAACCAATTGCAAACCTTAAAAAGAAAATAAAAAACCTAAACACTTCTTTCTCTGTATCTTCACATATTCTTCTTTGCTTCTGGTCTTTGTTTCTTTAGAGAGAAGAAGACATAACTCGAGCAAGGCACACCTCTTCTTTTAGTTAGACACTCGAATCTAACACAAGGGCCTCGACTCTCCATCATCTTTTCTCAAGGTTGCGATTGACTTCGATCTCCACTTACGTTCAACTAAGGTTAGTCTCATTCAAATTGATGCAGCCAATCCTTCATTCAACCAAGAGAAAATAATTGCATTTTGTTGAAGCAACATGTCAATAAGGTGTAGGCATGTAGTAGAATTTCACACTGATAATAGCGAGAATAGTGATGGTAGGAGAACTTTTTTGTATTTAGTATTGCTTTTGCTTGTTTTGTTAGATTTTTGGGTGCATTATGTCTCCTTTTGTAACGCATATAAATTGCATCCACAATGTATTTTTAAATTGGATTTACTGCCGTAGTGATCCTACATGTTGGTAGTGGTCCCTATTTTGCAATTTTCTTAATGCTTTCATTTTTTTTTCTAGCGTATGCTTTGTCGTCAATGGCCAAGCCTCGTGAACACGGCATGGAATTCAATTGTTGCTTTTTGATTTGAGCCATAGCACATTCACCATGCCAAGGATAAGATTTTTCACCTTAGCAGCAAAAAATGTTGGTTTTTCATTAGCTCTTGCACTGGAGGCCTCATAAACATAATCACTGAGCTTAATCACCATACCAACGATAAGGTCCCTCACCATAGCAAGGGCATTTTTGTGCCATAACAGGAGTATGAATGCAGATTACCAAACAACTAGCACAGAAATTAAGTCTATAATGCACAAGTTTTGTGACAAATATTATCCCGTAAACTGTGAATAAGTGGAAGAGAAAGAGGGTATATAGTCCCTTGTGTGACTAGTTTTCTTTCATAGATCGGGGATGAAAGGTCAAGCTTTTTGCTCAATTGAAAGTAATGCAGTTGTTTCTAATTTATAGATTCAAAGAAATAAGAAATTTCTCTAGAAGAACACCTTTTTATGATTAATTAGAATGCCAATAACTTATTTTCTATTACTTTGGAGCAAAGGATCCTTCGCTTGAATAGGGCCTTTTTCATTGGATGCTTTTTGGAATTCATTTGCTTAGTGATGTTTGTTGACACCTAAATTTTGGCAACCCGTTTATCGCATTAAAAATTAGGGATTAATTTTAACCCATAATATATATATATATATATTAGTTAATTAATTAATTGCATAACATATAGTTTAGAAGCATTTTACATTATTCTTTTATCACTTTTGCATTTGATCAGCGGCGGATGAGCTTCACCTTTACGAGTTGACAATTCGGTAATTTTAGAAAGGATTCATATTATTCTTCCAATATTCGGTAATTATTTCATATATTCACATTAGGCGATATATTACAGAAAATTGGAAGTTTAAGCATGAAATATCAAGAAGAATATCACACGAGGGGGTATTTTGAGCGATATATTCTATGTCTCAAGACAAGAAATATTTCATAATCAAAAGAGATTTTGTGCGTGAGTTGAGAAAGGAAGTGAAATAATCCACAAAAATCAAAGGTATTCACCTATATAAGAGCCGCGTACGGAGAAGATAAAAAAGGGAGGCCACACAATTGAGAATACCCGGCCACAGATTCGTGAAATAAGAAATCACGTAGGAGAGAGGGAGAGATTTCGGCCAGCTTTCAGCGGAGACAACTCTCCACGCCAGCGCCCTCTCCGCGACCAGACCAGTGGTCGCACCTCCGACGCGATTGCCTCTCACCACTTCTAGCAACTTCACAACAAAGTAGCCAGTCGCGGCTTCAAATTATCCCCTTCGGTCTCGCTGTGCCCCAACGGTAGCCGTGACATGTCTTTGCCTCTGCTCTCCATCGCTCGCATCTCCAACTAGCAAGCACCGTCATAGTGTCATCGATAAGTTGACTCATCCAAGTTAAAAGTTGAAGACCGTGAGTTCAAGGGGTGGATTTTGTTCCCTACTATCAAAACTGTCGACCAAGGTTGAGAATTCCAAGTCAAGGAAACCCATCACGTGATCTTGCAGAGGATAAAAGACAACAAAGAGGGAGGTGGCTCTTGGATGATCTGCCAATCGAGGACACGCCTGTTACCTCTCTTCATCACCAGCTGTTCAATCCGAGTCTTCGCAATAGCTGGTCATCATCTCTATCCTTGGACGCGAACTTGCTCGACTGTGACTATCCTTGGCGTGTCGCCTCTGCTGCCCCCGCCGTGTTCAAATAGCCCGTGACGACCCGTTGCCGCTTTGATCTGTGCCACGCCCAACGACGAGTTGCTGTCCATTCGAGACGTAAAGCCACCGTTCCCATTCGCATCCAAACTAAGTCGATCCCGAAGTTCTTATTTTTGCAGGTTCGTTGACCGTGAGCCCACGGTCATCCTTTACCAAGAGATCCCACCATCACCCACAACGCACCATCATCAATCTGATGTCAACTGGGTGAGACTCAGTGAGAATTGCGAAACGTGGAGAACAAGAGCTAAAGAAAAGAACACAAATCCTTCGGAAAATCGTGCGCGATCCACGCTGGGACAAACGCCACAAGCGGCCTTCTCTACAGCTCAAGAAATTTCTGTTTTGAAGGTTTCCTTAAAACCCCACCGAGCTCACTCCTTGCCGTGACGACTCTTACGTGAAGCGTCGTCCCCGTTCGCAGTCGAAAAACCGGTCGCGATCTCGGTTCGATTGCACTTGGTCCAAATTTGGGAAGGATATCATCAAATTAGGTAAGATGCACATCTCTCGTATATTTGGATATTTTATTGCTTAATATATGTCTATTTATATCTAGTTTCATATCCGTGAGTGATAGACATAACTTTCAATTAGGATTTATTCCTAATTCGCAACCGCACTATGATTTTTTATTATTTCATCTATAAGGCTTTAGATGAAATAATTAATCAAGCGGGAATTAAATTGATATTTTGATCTTTAAGGCTTAAGATCAATTTATCGATTTTACTAGCGAAATATTATCCCTTAATCTAAATGATGTACGACATTTTTTGGGTAATTTTAAATGGACTTGATTGCTTTATTTATCTTGAAATATGCCTGAATTAGAATATTGCATGTTTAGGCTAAGCATTCTATTTATCATGAATTTTTGAAAATTAATTAAAAAAATGTCATATGCACGTCATTAGGGTTAGATTCATTGAAATGCATGTCATTTAGTATTGTTGCTAGGCCCATTCAACTAGAAGTTACATGTCATTAGAGTTAGGTTATCTAGTTAATATTGCATCGCATATTGCATAATTTTCATTAAATAAGTGAAAAAAGAAGAAGAGAATTTGCGTGTTAATTAGAAACCATATCCAAGGTTGTTGATGTGGATTTTGAATTAACATTGCAGATGCTTTCGTTGCTACGAGGTAAGTCCTGCATTTTCTATTTGCTTTATTGGGTGTTAAATTGATGGATTGCGCACCTGCATGACCACCTCACATGTTATGACCACCTCACATGTTAGGAAAATAGATTTAAAATCAATCCAAACTGCTTGCCAAACATTTTTCACAATAAAAAGAAAGGTACCGAAAGGGCGTTAGAGAAATTTAGCGTAACCAAGTCCCCGTACCCAAATCTCTGGTTCGTAGGAGTAAAGTGAAACTCCCATTACTTTACTTGGGTTTCTAATCGACCCACCAAAAAATAGATTAGTGGCGACTCCTGATTAAAAAATCAATTGCATGCTAAAAACATGAACTTAAGTCGCGAATTGGTATGGGTTTGGGAGAGCCCGAGTTAAGTTTAGGCTTAACAATCCATTAGCCAAACCCTAGGTGGTTCACACCTCGAAAAATTGGTCGCGACAATGTTAAAAGAATTGGATACTTCATATGAGAGTTCGTAAGAAAGGCCTCGCCTAGTTGTGAAAGAGAACATTACATTCAGATTATTTAGTCTAGAAAAAGAATTTTCGTGTTTGGACTTTAATGAAAAATGACACTTCGAAAGTATAGATCGTCCACTAAAGTTGGATGATGTGATAAATATTGTGTTTAGAGTTTAGCTTATTTTGTTACTATTTAAATCGATGTTAAAGATGAACATCACTAATATTAATCGAGCGCACTAACTACACCAATCATTGTGAACTCCATGTGATTTGACAATATCTCTCCTTTTTTCTGTCTTTTTTGCTTAGTCAAAAGTACTAGGAATCATCACTTTCGTGCCAGGTTCCCTCCATGCAACTTCGCCTCACACCTCCACACAACTTTGCTGTGGAAAGAGAAAAAGATAAAGTTGATTTTGATGGGCAAGTGGGCCCCACCACCTTGTTCCTTCTACATGTTCATTTCTAGAGTGAATCCAGGGCTTGAGTCCCCTATCTCTTTTCCATTGTATTTCCGTTACAAAAATGCCCCTATTCCAATTGTTGGAAATATCATATGCTTGTCAGCCAGCGAACATTTGGCCAATGAGCTTAGGTCTTTATTTGATATTGATTTAGCCGCTTAAGGCCCTCATTGAAATAATTTCCACTCTAACCTCTCTTAAAAAAAAATGGCCTCACTTTAAGCCCTTATTTGGAAATTTTCTTTATTTTTTTAAAAGATGCTCCGTGATTTTAACTAAGACGACTTAAAAAGCTGCAATAAGCTGTGATTTTGATTGAATACCTTTGGCGAGCTTTCTGAAAACTAGCCCCAATTTTGTAGTGTCATCTTCATTATTCCACATTGCATGGTCATTACATGATTGAACGGACAAGCTTAAACTACTATTGGAAAAAAAAAAACATGTGTAAGTAGAATAATAACACAAATATATTCGATCATTCTTTCAACGTAGCATTCTTGATATAGGAAACATAAGAAATTTAAAAGCAATAATTCCAAAGTTTAAAATCCATTATTAGAAGTCTCTCAAAGAGTTTTATCTGTCTTTCCCAATAATTATAGATGTCGCTAGAGTTTCCACTAAATCGTCACGCAAATTCAGTTGATATAAATCGGGAATTCCAGCTTCAGTATTTTGCAGCCCCATCATGCATTCCTCTGCACTGTTGGGCCACTTTCCTCGTGATCCGTTTGACTTGGGCCATTTTCCCAAAGTGCAATATCCTCCTTCATAGCTCTAGATGCAAGTCCCTTTTTCATGGACTATAAAGCTGGTACTGGTGGGTTCTCCCGTAAATCTGCTTCTCTTGAGCTCTCTTCTTATGAATTTGTTTGATACCTCAGCATGACAAACCTCGAAGAGTATAAGTGACCAACCACATAGAGGAAAGCTGGATCAAGCTGAGTTACTGATTGTCTGGAATCACGGCCTTCAAGTTGTCCTCTAATTGCCCAGACATTATTCAGAATCCCCACTTTTGGAAGATTTCTCCCATTACTCTTGAGGCTAAATTGGAAAAGATTCAAATCATCTTGATTAAAATTGACTTTTCTGCTCTTGGTTAGTAATATGCAAGCCACGTCATTGGAAATGACTTGATAGTATGGTGCATATAGAGTACTCCCTCTCCCCTTCTTGGCATTAATGTGTGGAAGGATCTGGACCAGGGCAACCACTTTTCCTCCTCTTGGTCCAAATACAAAACAAAAAGCTTATCCTAGGAACTCGTCGCGAAGCAATGTGAAGCCATAAGCAACCACTTCAGCATCTCTCCTCCAGGGAAACAAGATGGAGCCTTTCCCCAGCAACGATCTTCCTGCGACGTCGTGATCAATGCCTTGAACTACCCATCTAACAAAGAGACAAAAAATCCGGACGTAAACTACTTAAATGCTTAAAATATATTTGCTTGTGCAATGTTCTGGCAAACAAAACATAAAAGAACCTCCTCGGAGCCAAATTCATCTTGTTGAGGTGTCAGATTCCAATTATGGGTGATCCCATGGTGTCGTGAGATTAAAAGCGGAGAAAATTCATGCCATTTTTACTGGCCATTGCTGGATCATTGAAGAAATTATTGCAGTGGTGTAGTTGCTGACTACATAAATATATTTGGTTATCTAATATTTCAGAATAGCTACTACTTGTGAATGTTGCCAACTCTTGATATACTAGTAGGTATTTTATTATATTAAAATTATAAGCCATATCAACTAATTACTAATTGAAATTAAAGTTCCGACTTTTTAAATCAAGACTTAAAATCTGCGAACTCTCGATGGATTGAAAATTATCTTTTCCTAAAGAAAAATTGATAATCAAACCAAGAAATTTGAAAGGTACACACTTCCTTTTTTATGTATAAAAGTTTCTAATGAAATGAAAAGTCACTTCGACTAATTATATATTTGCCAATTGAATTAGGTGGAAATGTACCACTTACTAATATTTTGAAAGCCACTTATTCAGGTGAAAAATTACTAACTTATAGAAAAATCACTTTTCTCTTTGAAGATATAGAAGGGAGCGACCCTCTATGGGCCTGGGTATGATAACTTCTCTATTTACTTTGGGCATTGGTTGAATCTAAGAAGGTCATTTTTGGCGCATCTAGCTAATTGTCTTTCATTCTAAGTACCCAATTGAAAGGCGATTGTTGCTGACCATCGCCAAACCCCTGCTCTTTTCATCAGCAACATCTTCCTCCACTTGCATATATGTCTGTTCATTCTATTCCTCTTCAAATAACCCATTTTTGTTATTGTAGCACCCTTTCTTCGCCGCCAGTCTCTAACGGAGAGAGCATCCTGATCTTTCTCCATCTGACACTAGCAAAAACATGCGCACTCTCTTATATTATATAACGATTTACCCTTATTGTGAATAAGGTATTGAGTGCAATTACTTTGCATATTGATAGTTATTATTTCGATGTTACAAGTAAGTTAGAAGATGAGACAATTCTAATTACCGAGTTTTTAATAGTTACTTGACATCTTGAAAAATTAATAATTAAATGGAAATGTAACTCATTGGCAAGAGAACCGCATATGCCTTTTCTGTATAAGAAGTAACTAATAAGGATGAGAAAGTTACTTTAACTACTTTGATATTTCGTTACCTACTAAGTACTAAATTAGATGAAACTTACTCACCAAGTGATAAGTTAGGTGACAATAATAGCAGACAATTATGCACTTCAATCTTTCATGATCACAGTTACAACCTCATTTGTCATTTCATATGAATAACAATTTAATATAAAAAAAACTTTACTCAATGCAATTGTATCACTTATGCCTCTCAAACCGGCCATTGGGCCAATCAGGCCTTGATTTGCGTCGAGTTTAGATCAGATCTGGGCTCTCAAATTGGGTTGTTGCTTCACATTTTCAACAAATTGAACTCAATTCAGGTCAAACTTTGGATCCATTGGGTCAAATGTATAACGATGTAACTTTTTTGATGAACCTCAATGCCATTATATGATTTATGCCTCTCAAGCCTACCATTGGGTCAATTGGGCCTTGTTTTGATTCTAGTTTCAATTAGATTTAGGCACTTTGGGTGTTGCGTAGTTTGTCAATGAATTTTTATATCAAAAAAACAAAAAGGTGGTTGTTTGCTTCACTTCAACAAATTGAATTCAATAGGCATCGAGTTATGGACTGATCGGATCAAATGTCTGACGATGCGAGTCACCTTTGTTATCGAAATTGATGCTTACATAGCGTTCTCTCTTGTTGGGTAGCAATGTAAACAGTGCAAAGACAGTAGCCCGGAATTAAAATATAAACGCACATGCACGATTATTTTACTCCTCATGCAAGTCATATTAAATAAATAATAAAATTTAATAATTATAATTGGATGACGATATATAATACTTGATATTTTTTTTTCTTATCTTACCCTCTACAAATTCTTTTTAAGAAAACAAACCCTAAACAAACGTTTTGGCTATGTTTTTAATAACTTACCAAAAATTTATTCAACAATTCTATAAAATAGAAAATGGTACAAGATGACGTTGGTTGTTCACTGTCCAGACAATTGAGGAATTTCATCCGAGTGCACCGAGTAGTGGAAAGTAGGTGGTTAACTTCTTCTTTGGCCGACTTTACACTTTTTTTTTTCCCTTTAAATTGTATTGCAAAATTAGAGATAGAGCGCTCCATGTAGATAAGGGCAAATTTTAGCGTGAGACGAAAGGGCACGTTGGTTTAAATACATAGATAAGAAATTTATCATGTACCATTGTTCCATAAACGTGTCATTCACACACAAAGAAGGACATAAAAACAAATTTGTTTACTTTTCATCAATGATGAATAATATGATTGTGCGATAAATGCCTAATTTTTAAGAAATATATATATTTTTATATTGCTTTGAGTTCTTTTTTATTTTATGTACTTTTTATTTGTTTAATGGACAACTAGTATTTTCATGCGGGCGATACCCACGTACGAGATATTTGTATTTTGCATGACTGATTGTATATGAAAATAATCAATTTCCCCCATCTGCTGCTTTTTCTCAATTTTGTTTACTCACCACTCATATTCTCATTTCTCTCTCTCAATCCACAAAGTTTCTCACTCACTTAGATTTGCTTCAAATTTCTTCAAATCAAAGCCACTAATCGCTTTCTCTTAGCTTATCTTCCTCGAATCTAGCCTGTTTCTTCCAAACCCATTCAATTCCATCCCAAACACCCAAAAAATCCTTAGAAATCCTACCTCTCCTGTGAGAATGCCAATCAAACACGCAGCTGGAAAAGAAGGGAAGCAGTTCTTCATCACACCTGAGGGCATAACAGAGCGAATAGGAGGTCGCAACTCCTCTGCAAGTTGGATTCCGCAAACGGAACCAAGCTTGCTTCGGTAGATATCTCACATTTGCTGCTAGAAGTGTGATGGAAGAGAGGGCATAAAGACTTTTGAGTTTTTTCACATAGGAGGGATTTCCATTTAGGCAAATGGTTTTAGCCAGTTGGGTTGGATTTGGTTTTCTGTCGGTGTCCGAGGAGATTTATTTGAAGCTGTGAAACGGTTTTATACTCATTCGATCAAAGGTGAGAATGATAAGAAGGAAATATAATTCACGAGTCTTTCTACGAATGGAACGTTGATTATTCTTGAACATTAATCCTAAGGGCGATTTTGAGGTGTTTAGCTTTCAGTGATACTTACATGACTATGAGAAAATGATGGTTTTTCTGAACAAGTGAGATGATTAGTCCATGATCCTAAGGCGCTGCATTTATATGTCAGTATGCGTAGTCTCCATATGATTTTGATGTACTGCCTGCTTCCCATTTCTGGCTATGGAGTTGATTTGTTCGAGGAACAAATCAAGCTGACGTTCAAGGTCAAGAATGGCTTTAAGGTCTCCCGATGCGACCTCCAAAAGGACTGAATATTCCGTGTGGGGGATGGCCTTAACTTGCATTTTTGAAACTTCTGACGTTGACCTCAGAGGTGAGACGTTGGAGTCCTAAATAACCGCCAATATATTGGAGAGTCCACGCTAAAAGGTATGGACATCACAAGAAGAAAGGAGAAGTTTGGGTAAGGAAGAATGCTTGGGATGGACAAACCAAACTCAAGGGGTATAACCACCGTCACTTTATGATGCTAGCTGTTGGAGTTGATATTAGGACGGAAATGAAGGTGATCCATTGGTAGAGGCTCTCTCAACCGTGCTTACTTGGCTTTGAGGGGAGATCCACATGGTCTGCAATGAGATGCAACCAGGATTTGCAGGAAATTCGAGAATAACTTCAATTGTTTGGTCAGTTTGCTCCACTTTCCTCCGAAATCCTCATTTCTTTCTATAGTATGCTCCTCCTTCACTAAATTTATTGGAGTTTTTACGCGTTGCCCATATTTTTCAAGAACACTGGCTTAACAACCTAATCAAGGTCCATGTTTCAAACCATTTTTCAACTTTCTTCGATTTTTATATTTTTTTATATCTTCAAATTTTATTCGTTTATTATTATTCTTATTATATATTTCGAAAATAGGGGCCTCGGCTAAGCCTTCAGACCCGGCAGAGACACGGGCTGACACATATCAGATCTATGGGCACGATTCATTGGGCTTATCGCCTTAAGGGGGCTCGATCAAAAATTCAAACTGGGCTCATATCATAGAATTGAGCCCAATTCCCACCTGAAACTAATCAAACACAAATTCGTGAAAAAAACCGAGATCCATTGCCCAATCACCAGCAAAACCGAATTGAACATAACGGCACTAACCCAACTCTCTCATTCTAAGCCCACAATGAATTCATTGTCCATTAAGAGGCCCATTTTCCTATTTATTCTCCTCTCTCCTCCTTATTCTTATTTTTGGCCCTGCTGTCTTCTTTCTGTCATCTTCCTCGCGTACATCCTGAGAGCTCTGTTCTGCTAAAGAAACCAACTCAACCTCATCATCGATGGACGTATTCGAGCATTGAATGTAACGTCGCAGTTGTCTGGCTTCAGTCGCCTGGAGCACGGCCATCGTCCGTTAATCGTCATGCATAAACCCAGATTAGCGGAAACACACGCAGGATATGGGCGTAAAGAACTGGACCTCATCCAGCGCGAGATTTACCCAGCTAATCAACGTATGGGTCAAAGATTTCGAGCCACGTTTCTCGCCAAGAAAAAAGACCACACCATGTGGCCATGGAGATGCAAAAAAATAGCAAAAATAGATAGCCAGTGACATATTGGGAGACCACAAAGGGTACTGGAAAGCAGATCCGTAGCAAATGGGGAAAAAAATTTAATCCGCGATGCTTAGACTAGCAACCACATCCCATAATCAGTATCTTTCAACAAAATCAATCCGAACGTGTCAGTTTTGCTTCCTAATCAATCAACAACACGAGGCAAGGGTCACTGATTTAACTCATGCATGCCATCAAACAGGTGGTGAGCATCTCAGGAAAAAAGACATAATGAGTGTATCAACACCACAACACAATCCAAATTCTTCTTTCTTTGCAGGAAGGGTTTGATTCATCGAGGCAAAAAAGTGATTTCAAACCTGGTCTCTTCCCATACATACACCAGCAGCGACTACAAACTAAATCTTCATTTATGAAATGACCATAAAAATGTTGCGAAACCAACCCTGTCGAGGAGGGATTTTCAACCACGAGTGCTGATTAAACTCGTCCCTGGAGGTTCAGGTAAGTGTCGATCAACGAACTTGAGATGGATACGTGGAGATTGAGCGGGACTTGACAGCTTCAGAGTTTTCCCCTCCGAAACGTTGCAAGGCAACGGTCCTCCTGATACTTCACAGAAGCAAGAGATCCAAAGCGACGAGCAATGATCGAAAGCCGGAATGAGGACTCCAAGTACGCTGGCTACAGTGATCAGTGTAAAACATAGGATGGATTGAATGTAAGAACAAAGGATAACAGATAATTTTTGGGCTGTGGTAAGGGAATGGCCGCGAGTGATGACGGAAGACGTCTGACCGCGAAGGAAGGAGTCTGAAAATCTTCCGGAGTTCTCTCAAAATCTATTTTATCCCCACTCCGTGTTTTTTCTTCCAGAGTAATTTCTATCTCAATTTCTTACCTGTGACATTGCCCCGAAACACGATCCTCAGTCCCCTCTTACTCAGAAAAAACCGACATTCCCACCTTTGCGTTGCGTCCTTCGTGCGAGCGGTTATGGAGAGAGAAAGGTATGAGAGAGAATTACCAATGATGATGAAGATGAGGATGAATATTATCTGGTCTCCCCCCTTAGGTTCTGGAGGGAGGACGCCGTATATGGAAGAAGACCTTTTTTCTACCCTTTTCTTTTTCCCGTGTTTCCCCCAAATCCCTCTTAAGAATGCTGAAATGGGCAGGTTTTATAGATGGGCTAGAGTTGCGCGGATAGGGCCACATGAATTGATGGATAGGGCTTTTTCTTTTCTTTTTCTCTTTCTCATTTTTCATATATATATTTTTTTATTATTTAAATGCATATTTGATTTATCAAGTAAAATTCAAGTGTCAACACCCTGGTTAAGCTTACTGATAGTGAAATGTAAAATTGCGAAAATTGCTAATCAAACGTATTTGTCTCATTCCCGCATGTTTGTTGCTAGAAGTGTGTTGGAAGAGACGGGACATAGACTTTGAGTTTTTTCACATGGGAGAGATTTCTGTTTAGGCAAATGGTTTAGCCGATCGAGTTGGATTTTTGGTTTTTTGTTGGTGTCCAAGGAGATTTATTTTGAAGCTGTGAAAGGGTTTTATACTCATTTGATCAAAGGTGAGGATGATAAGAAGAAAATAATTTACAAGTCTTTTTGTCAATGGAACATTGATTATTTTTTAACATTAATTCCAAGGATGAGTTGCGGCCTTTAGTTGTCGGTGATACTTACATGAGCATGAGAAAAAATGACACTTTTTTTCAGAACAAGTGAAGCGGTTAGTTCATGATCCTAACACATTGCATTAGAATGTCAATATGCATAGTCTCCATACGATTGTGATATACTGCCTGCTTCCCGTTTCTGGTCTCAGAGCTGATTTGTTCAAGCTGACATTCAAGGTCCAAGAACAGTTTCTAGGTCTCCCGAAGCGACCTCCAAAAGGACCAAATTTTCCGTGCGGGGGATGGCCTTCACTGGCATATTTGAAACTTTTGATGTCGAACTTGGAGGAGATGCCTAGAGTCCTAAACGACCACCAATTTATCGGAGAGTCCACACTAACAACTATGGACATCAGAAAGAAAGGAGAAGTTTGGATGTGGAAGAATACTTGGGATGGCCAAACAAAACTTGAGGGGTATAGCCCACAACTATATAACACAAGCTGCTGGAGTTGATACTATGGAAATGGAGCTGATCCATCGGTAGAGGCCTCTCTATCCAGCTTACTTGGCTTTGAGGGAGATCCCACATGGTCTGCAATGAGATGCGACAAGGATTTGCGGGAAATTATGGAGGAACTTCAATTGTTCAGTCGATTTGCTTCAATTTTCCTCAAAAATCCTCTTCCTCCACCAACTTATTAGAGTTATTATGTGTTGTCTTTATTTTTCAAGAACACTGTGGCTTGTTTCTTACTTGAAGATGTGTTTTAAGATTCTTCTGATCATGTTGCCTTGTGAGCTTATGTGTACACCTGAGCTCGAGTACATAGAATTGTTGAAAGCACTTGATCTACTTATTTGCCCCTGAAGCCCTTTTTGATGTTATGACAAAAAGAGGGAGGACGTGTGCGACATTTGATTGGGTCAATGAGCATTCCCGCGGGGGAGCTTGTGAATCGAAGTTGCATCATGAGATGCGAAGCTTTCACGAGATTTAGAAAGAGTTTCACTTCCATTGCTGCACCAATTACGGAATGCATAAAAGGAGAGAGGTTTGGGTGGAGTGAAAAGGCACAAAAGAGTTTTGAACCCTTAAAGAAGAAATTAACTAAAGCTCCTGTGTTAGCACCACCGAACGCTGATTTGGTTTTCGAGGTTCATTGCAATGCTTCCAATTTTGGCATTGGTGCTGTTCTCAATCAAGAAGGTCGTCCATTTGTCCCTGTCAATGAAAATTTGAATGATGTCGAGCTGAAGTATTCGACCTATGATGAGTTTTATGCTACGGTCCGTGCCCTCAAGCAGTGGAGGCACCATTTGCTAGCAAAAGAGTTCGTTTTGTACTCTGATCATTGACCACTTAACAGGTACAACTCTCAACGGAAGCTTAATTGCCCACATGCAACTTGGAATGGATTTCTGCAGTCCTTTCCATTCCTTTCTCAAACATACATCTGGCACTCAAAATCCAGTTGAGGACGCTTTATGCCGCTGATATGCGCTCCTCTCTTCTACCATGTAAATCAATGTTGGTGGATTTGAAGTCGTCAAAGATTTGTATGAGGAAGATCCAAGTTTTGGAAAACAATGGGAGTTAACTCTTGAGAGTTCATATGGAAGGTTTCACCATCTAGATGGTCTTCTGCATATTGAAGGGCGATCAATTAATTGTGCATTCTGCAATGTTCATGTCTTTGAAGTTCTGATGGTGGACTAGCCGGTCAGTTTCTTCGTGACAAAACATTGGCGCTTATTAAAGAGATTTTCATTTTCCAAAGACACGTAAAAAGGCCAGGCAGCTAATGACCTATAAATTGAGTAGTGAAGAGTTCATTTTTTTATGGTTTGACCTTGGCTTCATGTGGCCCTTTGCTTGAAGATTCCCCAACAAGGATTGTCTATGGTTCAAGTCTATCCCTTGATGATTCCCCAACAAGGATTGTCTATGGTATATGTTTCTTAAAATTATCACCCGTATCTGATGCGTATGCTATCTATCCAAGCACTTCTAGCATGCAAGAATATTTCCATCTATGCCACCCCAATTGATGCATTATAAACTTGGGGCCACCTAGCATTAAGTCGAGGCCATCCAACTCAAATTAGTTTCTCATTTCTACTTTTTAATTTATAAGAAAAAAATCTGACCAAAAATAAAAAATAAAAAAAATGAGAAAACAAAGTCATCTCGACATCACCCTTTCCTGCAATGATGCACAGAAGTTTTGAAAAAATAATAATAAACTCAGTTAGAGTCCTCCACTAACCAGTATTTCAAGAGTTAACTTCAACTTTCCATCCATAGTTGGTACTTTTAAACCTGTGATAACATAAGTCCTTCCTGTATCAATATAAAAGCGAACAACTTAACAGGATTGGGAGGAAAAACAAATAGATGCCAGTGGATATGTACCAACAGCATGAGATTAGGGGTGGTGGGGTTGGGGGGGGGGGGGGGGGGGGGGAAGGAGGGGGTGGTCTAAAGCTGGATTCAGTTAGGCAAAATCACAAATTCATAGATGAACTTGTAAAGCTAGCAGACGAATAATTGAGTCTACGCAGCTGGCAGTGGAAGAAATAGAGAAGGGACAAGAACTGGCGGTGGAAGATAATCTTGTTCATGCAGCTTTCAATGGCTTTGGAAGCTCTAAACTCTCCCTCTATGCCCAAGCCATCATTCAAATTCATGGATGAGTTTGTTCCACTCTTACCTCATGGAATTTTGGACAGAACAGAGCAGTCCAAATGGACTCTATCACCCACGCTCTCCGCCTCATCAATCATCATTTCCATTGCAGCACTCCATTATCCCCTTGTAATTGTGCCCCAGCCTTCACTCGAGCGTGAAACAAAACTCACGATGTGCAAAAAAGTCTCTTTGAAGAAGATGATGAGAATTGCGATGCACGAGAGACCAATCAAGCTACTTTAAAGTCGGGACAAAAAGAGAGTAAAAATAAAATTAGGTTGTTTAAGGTCTCATTTGGCTATAAAAAGTTCAAGAACTAATGGTACATTATGAAACCAAAATCCCTTTCTGTCTAACTTCTTCCTTTTTTATGCAAGAAAACATAACATACAGTCCCATTTTGTAAAGCTAGCAGATGAATAATCTTCATATATCATCCATTCATGGCGCTCATGAAATAACTATTGAATCAGCTTTCCAAGAATATGGCATTATCAGAGTCATGGAATGTATCAGTCAAACACACCCTATGACATGAAGCAAGCTTGCTCTCTCATATTTTCATGTTTATCAGGCCAAAAGATACTTCTATTCATATTGAGAATTTTTGGATTTTATGAGCTGAGTAAGAATTAAGTCTACGCACTGAACTCCAGCAAAGAAAATTCGAAGAGCTATCGCCAAATATAGGTCTAGTACACTACTCTTCATAATATCAAAAGCAAAGGTAGAAAGTGTATATCATGTTTTTTGATTGATAATTTTGAGCCATAATTCACTCTGTAATGTTTGCACCCAACAATTCTATTGGTATGTCAGTAGTTTGATGGCGAAGCTTGCATCAACATGGATTCTGAAGTGGAATATAGCAAGCAGACATATAACGAGTTCTTCTACTGACAATTTTTCCAAAGATGGCTTTGATGGTGTGCGTGTGTGTGCTAGCTCCCGGAATCAATGGATGAAACTGTTTGATGGAAATCGATCTAAATGACAGGAATAGCAAATTGCTCAGAAATTAAAGTGGAAGTACTGTGAATTATTTAAAGGTGCAATGCAGGGAATAAAGGAAATCAAAGCAAAGAACACTAAACTCAAAGGAGAGCCAAACAAAATTAACTGAAAACAAGATTACGAGGACATTAACATTGCTAGAATTGAAATTAATCACAGTTTGTACAAATGACACTCGAATGGAGACATTGACATCGACATTGAAACGATACTCAAAGGGAAATCAGCAGTAATTTTGGTAGAGGTCCAGCATAATTTCAACATAACTTTTTTGTCTGCAAATCTTCTATCATAAGTCTTAAATTCCCTTTGATTATTACTAGGTCGATATCCATTTCTTAACTTAACTTATTTTATATATCCATAATTTCTTAACTTAACTGCTTTCATATATCCATAATTTCTCAACTTAACTAAACTTCCGATACCTGAGCATTTCTCGTACCGTTTCCGCTTATTTTGAATTAAATTAGGTTGAAGACTCTCTTCCTCAAACTTTGGTGGAATGGTCTCTTATGAGCATCAAAACGAGATTGAACTTGATATAGCTTGGCTGTGATTTATTCACCACCAATGTATAGTGACTTACTGTTATACCAGACGACAATTCAGTCACACAACCAAAGGAGACAAAGTAAATCGAAGCACCAAGGGAAAGAGAACTCTCTGCCATCAAAGGATGAAGCATCAAATTGCACAATATATGATCAGCATAACATCCAGATCACTCTATGCAATCTCAGATTGATCAATGATGCAGACAAATTCGTCATTATCATCTCTGAGGCAAAACGTCGAACAGGTGGTGATCATGAAGGGTGAGGTGTTCTACAAATAGGAATTCCTATCAATCGGCGAGCAATATAACATGAGCAATTTGAGATAACAATTTGAAGCTCTCGGCAAAAGGTAAACACAGACCAATCGTATGATCGAGTTTCGATGAATCGACCGCGTCCTACCTTGGGGGAGATCCGATCCGAATGGTTTACCTGCTAATAAATGAAGACACTGAAAGACTTCAACAACCTCACGAAGACGAAGCTAAGGCGACGAATCGATTAGCGACAAAATTGCTGGACAAAGATATTCAGCTACAAATGGCTTTGACCGCGCGCGTGGACACTGGACTCGGTCCAGAGCGCTCAAAGATGAAAGAGGAAGATAATTTTCTCGGTCTGAGCGTCTGTTCTTGCTTCGCTCGGTTCCTCAGCTCTGCCGCACGCACCAAGCGAGGGAGAAAGAGCACGAGAGGAGTTCCGACCGGTGGTGATGAGCATCCGTTCTCTGCTCCGTCACGGCCGCAATTGCACTGATCGGCGAGGGAGATTTGACGGCGGCTCTCCCGATCGGAGACGGGATAGACGTTCGATTCACGGTGATGGAGCTGAAAGAAAGGGATATCCTCAATCATACTCTTCATGTTGTGTATTTCACCAGCTATTCATTCCCATGATTTAATGATTTAAATATTACGGAATAACGTAATCTTGACCATTATGTAACAGTATAGTTCAAATCAGTCACATGACAATCACGTAAAACTTTTATGGTAGATTTGATTGTATAATTCTTTCGTTTGTTTGAGATCACATATTATCCCAAACAAAGTAAGCATTTCAAATTTTAATTACTAGAACATCGTATAAATTTCTTAAAATTTGTAGTATTTAGTATTAAATGCTAAAAAAATTAGGATTTAAAAGGACAAGAAATATAGCAAAATGGTATTATCATGTTTACTACATGCAAATAATAGCTTTACTTTGTTAAAGTTTTGAATATCAATTTCTTATGTACATGTAGTGTTATGATATTTGATAGTATGTAAAGAATTTGAACCCTTCTAAAAGGTAAGACAATAAATACTAGAGAGTTCTTTTGAATTCATACTTAGAAGATTAGACGTTAATTGGCAACTTATGAATCATCTTCATTATTTCAAGTTATGATTTTGTTCATCTATAATTATGTATGAGCATAGTGTATTCTACAAATATGCATGGTGTGTCTATATAATTTCTTTTGGCAAAAGTTTGAGACGGAAATGCTCATTGGGTTTACTCAATTAATAATACAAATAACAATTTCTATTTGGGATGGATCTTTAATCAAATGATTTTTAATCAAGAGAGTGATATAAGGGCAATGGTGTAATTGAAGACAGGCCATGCCAATTGGACGGGGAGTTCGCTTACTTCTTCCATACGTATCATTGCTCTATTTATATGTACCCAAACAAGCGCATACCAATCAAATCTCCCAAATAGTTCTCCCAATTACAGAACTGACCAAAGCCTCAACTTAATTTCAAAACAATTTAGTCGATCTCTACAGTAACCATAGAAGTAATTCAAAGTTCGGTTGAAGCTGCTAAAAATTGAAAAATCAAGAACATCCAGCTTTTCAAACTTACTGATGCTTGCAGGCAGAGTAGTAACTACGTTGCCTACTAGTGACGAGGAGAAGAAGGTGGAAAAACAGGTAACATCCATGAGAAAATCCACTTCTAATGGACTGCAATTTCTTAGATTCAGATGAATTAGATTTAGCAATCCAATGGTGCAATCTGAAACAACTGAATTATTCTCCATCTTGTAAAGAAACTTACGAAGCTTTGAGCAACCATTTGCATAAATATACCTAAGAGCTTGCAACCTGTGGATGCAGCCCGATCAAACACATAGCTGGAAAAGAGGGGAAGCAGTTTTTCATCACACTGGAGGACATAACAAAGTAAAGAGGAGGTCGCATCGACTGCTCTGCAAGTTCGTTTCCACGAACGGAACCAAGCTTGCTTCGATAGATATCAAACATTTGCTGCTAGAAGTGTGTTGGAAGAGACGGAATATAGACTTTTGAGTTTCTTCACACAGGATGGATTTCCGTTTAGGCAAATGGTTTTAGCTAGTCGGGTTGGATTTGGTTTTCTGTCGGTGTCTGTGGAGATTTATGTGAACTGGTTTTATTCTCATTCGATCAAAGGCGAGAATGAGAAGGAAATATTTACAAGTCGTTTTGTGAATGGAACGTTGATTATTCTAGAACATTAATCCTAAGGGTGATTTCCAGGGTTTAGCTGTCAGCGGTACTTGCATGACTGAGAAAAATGACGATTTTTCTGAACAAGTGAGGTGATTAGTTCATGATCTTAAGGCGGTGCATTCGGATGTCAATATGCATTAGTCTCCATACGATTGTGATATACTGCCCGCTTCCGTTTCTGGTCATAGAGCTGATTTGTTTGAGGAACAAATCAAGCTGACGTTCAAGGTTGAACGGTTTTCAGGTCTCCCGAAGTGACCTCCAAAAGTACCGAATTTTCCATGTAGGGGATGGCCTTAACTCTCATTTTTGGAACTTTTGATGTTGTCCTCGGAGGTGAGACGCCTGGAGTCCTAAACAACTGCCAATTTATTGGAGAGTCCACACTAAAAGGTATGGATATTAGACAGAAAGGAGAAGTTTGGATATGGAAGAATGCTTGGGATGGCCAAACCAAACTCAAGGGGTATAGCCCATCACTGAATAACACGAGCTGCCAGAGTTGATACTAGGACGGAAATGAAGGTGATCAATTGGTAGAGGCCCTCTCTACCGAGCTTACTTGGCTTTGACTCCACTTTGAGGGAAATCCCACATGGTTTGCAATGAGATACGACAAGGATTCTCCAAAATAGTTATTTCTTTCGACAATATCCTCTTCCTCCACCAACCTATTAGAGTTTTTGTGCGTTGTCTTTATTTTTCAAGGACGCTGTGGATTGTTTCTTACTTGATAACGTGGTCAAGATTCTTTTCATCTTGTTACCTTGGGAGCTTATGTAAACACTTGAGCTCGAGCACGTAGAACTGTTGAAAGCATTTGATCTACATATTTCCCACTGAAGTATTTTTTTGATGCTATGACAAAAAGGGGGAGGATGCATGTGATATTTGATTGGATTAATGAGCATTCCTACAGGGGAGCTACTGAATAAAATTTGCATCGTGAGATTCGAAGCTTTCATGGCCTTGCTCTTTCTATGAGAGATTTAGAAAGAGTTTCAGTTGCGTTGCTGCACCAGTTACAGACTGCTTAAAAGGAGAGAGGTTTCGGTGGAGTGAAAAGGCACAAGAAAGTTTTAAACCCTTAAAAGAATAAAATAACTTAGGTCCTGTGTTAGCACCACCAAACGTTGATTTGGTCTTTGAG
Organism: Eucalyptus camaldulensis; assembly: GCA_019915185.1. Classification (NCBI taxonomy): domain Eukaryota; kingdom Viridiplantae; phylum Streptophyta; class Magnoliopsida; order Myrtales; family Myrtaceae; genus Eucalyptus; species Eucalyptus camaldulensis. The sequence continues at coordinate 23,033,568 of JAHSVA010000010.1, read as the reverse complement.
GTTCGTTGCAATGCGTTCAATATTGGCATTGGTGTTGTTCTCAATCAAGAAGGCCATCCATTTGTCCCTTTCAATGAAAAATTGAATGATGTCAAGCTAAAGTATTCAACCTATGATAAAGAGGTGATAAAGAGTTTTATTCTAGGGTCCCTGCCCTCAAGCAGTGAAGCCACTATTTGTTAACAAAAGTGTTTGTTCATTCTGAGCATTAACCAAAAATATAACTCTCAACAGAAGCTTAATTGCCTACGTGCAACTTGGAGTGAATTTCTGCAGTACTTTCAATTCCTTTTTCAAACATAAATCTGGCACTCAAAATCCAGGCGAGCATGCTTTAAGCTACTGATATACGCTCCTCTCTACCATGTAAATCAATGTTGGTGGATTTGAAGTAGTGAAAGATTTGTATGAAGAGGATCCAAGTTTTGGAAAAATATGAAAGTCGACTCCGGAGAGTTCACATGGAAGGTTTCACCATCAAGATGGTTTTCTGTATATTGAAGGTGATCAATTACGTGTTCTGCAATGTTCATGTCAAATGATTTTCTTTAAAGTTCTTGATGGTGGACTGGCCGGTCATTTTAATCGTGACAAAACATTGGCGCTTATTAGAGAGATTTTCATTTTCCAAAGAAACGTTAAAAGGCCAGGCAGCTAATGAACCGTAAATTGAGTAGTGGAGAATTCGTTTTCTTATAGTTTGACCTTGGCTTCATCTGGCCCTTTACTTGATGATTTCCCAACAAGGAGTGTCTATGGTTCAGGCCTATTTCTTGATTCTAGTCAGCTGTTGTTTGGGAAGCATGGATTCGAGATCTGATGATTTGCAGCAAGTGCAGGCTGCTTTATGTGAGACCTTTTTTCCTCATCTTACTGTTGCTGCTCTGATGAAAGGTGTAGGTCTGCTAGTACATGGAATTCAGTTAGAAAGAAAAGGAGCAGTTTGTTAGTTGGCATATATGTGTTTGGTATAATCCATGTATTCTTAAGCATTGTTTTATAGCGTGGCTACTAATCTTGAACAAGTCGTCTCCTCGAGCTCTCCTAATATTGCTCATCTTCCATCCCTTCTTTTTTTCTTGCCCATGTATTCCATGTCCTTATGTCTTGTTTGCTTGGAGAGTTATATAAGGGCAATGGCATGATTGAAGACAGGCCATGTCATTCGGACAGAGAAGTCGGCTTACTTCTTCTACATACGTATCATTGCTTTATTTCTATGTACCCAAACAAGTGCATATCAATCAATTAAAATCTCCCCAATAGTTCTCTCAGTTACGGAACTGACCAAATACTCAACATAATTTCAAAACAATTTAGTCGATCTCTACAGTAACCGAATAAGTAATTCAAAGTTTGGTTGAAGATGCTCAAAATTGAAAAATAAAAAAACATCCAACTTTTCAATTGATGCTTATTAGACAACATTACCTGCTAGTGACGGGAAGAACAAGGTGGAAATTCAAGTAACATCCATGAGAAACTCCACTTCTGATAGATTGCAATTTCTTAGATCCAGATTCTCCATCTTGTGCAGAAACTTACGAAGCTTTGAGCAACTATTTGCATAAATATAACCAAGAGCTGCAGCCTGTGGCTGCAGCCGATCAAACACATAGCTGGAAAAGAGGGAAAGCAGTTCTTCATCACACTGGAGGGCATAACGAAGCGAAGAGGAGGTCGCATCGACTGCTTTGCAAGTTGGGTTCCACGAACGGAACCAAGCTTGCTTCAATAGATATCACACATTTGATGTTGGAAGGTTGGAAGAGACGGAATATAGAATTTTGAGTATTTTTCATATGGCAGAGATTTTCGTTTAGGCAAATGGTTTAGCCAGTCGAGTTGGATTTGGTTTTATGTCGGTGTCTGTGGAGATTTATCCTAAGGTTGTGAAACGGTTTATACTCATTCGATTGAAGGCGAGAATGACAAGAAGGAAATAATTTACAAGTCCTTTTGTGAATGGAATGTTGATCATTCTTGAACATTATTCCTGAGGGTGATTCGCGGCGTTTAGCTGATGGCGATACTTACATGACTATGAGAAAATGATGATTTTTTCCAAACAAGTGAGGCAATTAGTTCATGATCCCAAGGCGTTGCATTCGGATGTCAATTTGGGTAGTCTCCATACAATTGTGATATAGTGCCCACTTCCCGTTTTGGGCCATAGAGGGTGTGCATGTTTTCGTTTCTTTTTTTTTTTTTGTTTAAGAACAGATTTTTTTTTTGTTCCCGTGAACAAAAAATGAACAAAAATGCATTTGTTTGTGTTTCTGTTCAAAAACTGTTTTTTTGTTCTCGAAACAAAATTGGAACAGAAAAAAGAAACAAAAAAAACTTACTTCTTCGTTCTAGAAACACTTCTTGAAGGGCTAAAAAGAACAAAAACGAAACACTTCTTGAAGCTTTCGTTCGTGCCCTACCCGAACGCTCTCCCTTTTACGGTGCCTCCCACTCGGCTGACTCTCCGGCGACTCCCCACTCCGCTGACTCTCTGGCGCCTCCCCACTTGGCTGACTCTCCGACGCCAACAGCTGGTTCTCCTTCACCAGCTAAAGCTTCTGAATTGAGGTAAGTTTTTGCTGCTCCTCCTTCTTCGTTCGACGAGGGCTTCAACGAGAGCCACCTCTCGCAAATCTAGGAAACGGTTGCTCGCCCAGATCTGCGGCAGATTTGGGCGACGGCTGCTCGCTAGAGCTGCTTTGCCGAGCTCGAGCTGCTGTGGTCGCTCGGCAGAGCAGCGATGCTCGCTCGAGCGGTAGAGCAGCGTCTCTGCCAGCTCGAGCGAGCAGAACGAGCCCCAAGCGAGCGTTGGTCGCCCAGATCTGCAGTAGATCTGGGCGACGGCTGCTTGCTAGAGCTGCTTTGCCGAGCTCGAGCTGCTCCGGTGGCTCGGCAGAGTAGCGACGCTCGCTTGAGCGGCAGAGCAACGACGCTCGCTTGAGCTGCTCTGCCAGCTCGCGCGAGTGTCGCTGCTCTGCTTGCTCGGTAGAGCAGCTCTGCCAGCTCGCTCGAGCGGCAGAGCAACAACGCTCGTTCGAGCTGCTCTACCAACTCGAGCGAGCAGAGCTGCGCAGCGACGCTCGAGCCAGCGTCCCTACTCTGCTCACTCGGCGGAGCTGCTCTGCCTCACTCGAGCTGCTCTGCTCGCTCGGCAGAGCAGCGACACTTGCTGGAGCTGCTTTGCTCGCTTGAGCGAGCGTTGTTCTTTTGATCGCTCGAGTGAGCACCGCAAGCAAAACAGCAACACTCTGCTCCCTCGAGCGACTCGGCGGTAAATTTCTTTTGTAATATGCTGAGTAACTATGAGCTCATCCAAAATCACCATGAGAACTATATTTTTTGCAGAGAGGAACTCTAGTTGAGAAACTTATAGAGGAAAGACTGAAGGACAGGAGCCACTCTCAAGAACTTCTTTTTGTGTTTGAAGGTAAGAACCAAGGGTAATGCTGCCTTGTGTTAGCTTAATTTCATGGTTGCATATTATATCTAGCATTACAATGAAATGCTCAGGCTGATCATTTGGATTTCACAGCTCAAAAACAGGTTGGAGAGAGTAGTTGTTTAGGTTCATTTGGAGCAAGATTGAACTTTTCACATTTCCTTTATGGTAGTGTTTGAAATATGACCTATATTTTGACATGGTAGCTCAAAAATAGGTTGGAGAGAGTAGTTGTTTAGGTTTCTCACAATGCTCTTTATTTTATTTTGAGCATTCTGTTTGATTGATCATTGCTAGTCATAGTACTATGTAGTTCTTGTAGCTCAAAATGCGCCTTACGATCTGTTTTATACAAGTTAGTTCAAAAATTTTCTATTTTGTCATTATAGTCTTCTTGGCTTGCATCTCTTGAGAATGATTTTGTGTATGGCATATATAGTATTATGTTATTGATTTAACTCATAACTCATATGATGCTCAACCAATCAAAGATTAAATGGCATCTGAGAGACAGACATTCAGTGTAAAGTGGACCGAGTTTGTAACCAACCTATTTATCAGTTTGTTGGTGGATGAGGTCAAAAAGGGAAATCGGACGCTAATATAGCATGATCCAGTTGAGGAACAAGGTAAACAAATTGAGAAAACAGTATAGCAGTTTTCAGAAACTTATGTCTCAGTCTGGATTTGGTTGGGATAATGTGACTAAAAGAGTTGTTGTCGACGATCCAAGCATCCGGGAATCTCACATCAAGGTATCTTTTTTTTTTTTTTTAACTTTTTGGTCATTTTGATGTCATTATATATGTAAATTTTAAAATGCATGACTATATTGCTGAAATGTCATTATTGTGAAAATTGTAGGAGAATGTAGAGTGGGCAAAATTCAGGAAGGATGGATTTACCTAGTATCCCAAGCTATGTTTTGTATTTGGTGGTACATATGCTACTGGAGAATATGGCATTGGAAATGCTCAAGATGTGACGGTGTCGGAGGAAGATGACAACGGTGATGGCAATGTAGGTGGTGCCAGTGGTTGCAATGCATATGGTGACAATAGTGGTGGCAATGCCTATGGTAATGCTGCTGGTGGTCATACAGATGACTTCGGTGATCACCACACTGATGAGAGAGTCTTTACATCAGACGATGCTGTAACTTCAACTCGTGGAAATCACAAATTAGATAGGACTCCAAATACTAAGAGGAAAAGGAAAAGTACCAAAAACAGTATTGATGACACTTACAAAGCCATACAAGACTTTTTGAAAGTTAAGTCAAGTCAATCTGGTAGTGGCTCTGCGACCTCTGGGGTTATGCCATCACCTGTGGACCCTTTCTCCATAGCTACTGTGATGGATATTCTAATTAGTATACTTGAGATAGACCAAGATGTTTACAACAAAGCAGTGGATCGAGCATGCGATAATGCCTCATGGAGGGTGGCTTTCATTAAATCCACACTTGAAAGGAGAAATGGACTTCTTTATCATCTTTAGTAGATGTTTGGAAATATATTATGGATTGAATGGTGTTTCATTAGATTGTATAACTTATGTTATCTATTAATATTTAGTTTTTAAAGATATTAGTGTTGAGACTCTTGGTACTTATATGTAATGGCATCTTCTATTGAGATTATGACTTATGTTATTGATTGTTATTGAATATATTTTCAAAATCTATATTGATGTTTTTATATTTTTGTGATGGTATAGGTACTATGGAAGATGGATCAGATAGTATATGTAGTGAACAGGTCGAACAAGTTGAACAATTCTTGGATGATGATGATTTTCGCATATTCCTAGCATGGTTGTGCACGGTTGCGATTGATGCGTCTGTGCATACAAGAGAATAGACAGCAAATTATTAGGATCCAAATGGATAATGGAGATTATTTCTGGACATTCAGATAGGATATATGAAGCCTTAAGAATGGAGAGGCATGTTTTTCTGAATTTATGTGATTTGATGAGAGTAAGAGGTTGGTTAAAAGATAGTCGATATATTCGAATAGATGACAAATTGGGATATTCTTATCTTTGGTTTGTCACGGTAGCTCAAATAGAGATTTATGTGAGAGATTTCAACATTCTCGAGAAATGATCAACAAGTATTTCAACAAAGTATTGAAAGCAATTATCAAACTTTCAAAATAGATAATCAAACCACCGTCCTTTGATGTCATCCCACAAGAAATTCTTATGGATCCTAGTCATAAGCGCTACTTCAAGGTATGATTTCTATATCGACTTTATACCGTCAAATACATGTAGTTCATAATCTTATATAATCTTAGATTGGTAATAAATTGACAGGATTGCGTTGGTGCTATGGATGACACCCATATAAATGCTATTATTCCGATGTCTCAGCAGGTTCGATTTAGAGGCAGGAGAGGGACTACCACCCAGAACGTGTTGTGTGTTTGCTCATTTGATATGAAATTTACTTTAGTGTATGTTGGATGGGAAGGATCTGCCAATGATTGTCGGGTGCTTTCGGCAGCACTCGAAACTCCTCAATTACAATTTCCCCGACCACCACTTGGTATTTACTTTGTTTATATAGACATTTGTGATTATATTATGGTTGAATATCACAACAAATTTATATATATATATATATATATATATATATATATCATGTTGTAGGGAAATACTACATGATAGATTCCGGTTATGCAACACTTCCGGGATTTTTAACTTCATTTAGAAAGGAACGGTATCATCTCGGCGAATATAGAGGGAGTGGGAGACAGCCAAGAACAGCAAAAGAGTTATTCAACTATAAGCACTCTTCACTAAGAAATGTAATTGAGAGGTCATTTGGGGTATTAAAGAATCGCTTTACCATTTTGAGACATATGCTTCCATTTACAATTCGAAAGCAATCACTTGTTGTAATTGCATGTTGTGCTCTTCATAATTACATTCGTGATCAAGATAGGATGGACATAAATTTTTCCATATATGGAGATTTGGAGTATCTATTTGGACCTACAGAAGTGGAGGTTGCAGATACATCGGATGAGCAGGAATCTGGGATAAACATGCTTAGGATAAGTATTGCAAATAAAATGGCAAGGGATCACAATATGCATGAGATTTGTTGACTTTTGTAATATTTTTTTAAGTATTCACTGTGATGAAGTTGTGCAGTGAACTATATTGCTTTATTATTGTGATGTCATGTATGGAAGGGTTCATGTTGAGATGTATAAGATACTCTTCTTTTTGCTAGTTCTTATTGTACGAACTTTACTTATAAAACTTTCTTTTAAGTATGCACATATGACCATGTTGAAAATATTTTTCTTCACTCACCATTATCAAAATTAAATTGATGAGCATTTCATGAGAATGAGAATTCAATATCAAGTTTATATGTTATAAAAATAAAAAATAAAAAAAAGTACTTGAAAAAAATTTGATACAAACTTTACTTACAAAATTTTCTATCAAATATGCCATATGATCATGTTCAAAATGTTTGTCTTCACTCACCGTGAACAAAATAAAATTAATGAGCATTTCATGAGAATGGGAATTCAATATCAAGTTTAAACTTTATTTAAAAAAAGTAATTTTTTTTGAAAAATTTAAAACAGAAATTTTGTACAGTTTACCAAACGTGTTTCTGTTCTTTTTCTATTCTAGGAATAGAAATTGACTGGAATTACCAAACGTGTTTCTATTCTTTTTTATTTATTTCAAAAACAGTTTTTTTTATACTTATTATATGCGTTTTTTTAATTTAAAAACTGTTCTCCAAAACAGAAACACTTTTTATTTTTTATTTTTTATTTCTGTTCCCTGAAACAGTTTTTGAACAAAAACGTTATCAACCATACCCAGAGTTGATTTGTTCGAGGAACAAAGCATGACGACTAAGGGCCTGTTTGGTAACCATCCCAACAGTGCCAAATTCTGATTCTTTGTTCCCGGAATCAGTTTCGGCCTAGAATCGCGTTTGGTAAATTTTTTGTTCCCGGGAACAGATTGGGAATAGAATCAAGAATAAAAAAAAAGTTGATTCTTGTTCCGGGAACGAATTTGAGAATCAAAATCAATAAATTTTCTTCTTCCCTTCGGCCATCTCGTGACCGCCATCCACCATCGCCCGCCACCGCCCGCCACCGTCCGCCACCGCCGGCCGCCGCCACCACCGGCTGCCGCCACCTCCGCCGCCGCCGCAGCCACCTCCGGCCGCCGGCCGCCGGTCCGGCGAGCTCGCTGGAGGCTCGCCAGACCAGGGCGAGGTCCGGCGAGCTCCCCGGAGGCAAGCCCAGCCATCGGCGAGCTCGCCGAAGGCTTGCCCAGCCACCGGCGAGGCTCCGCCTCCCCAGATCTGGCGAGGCCGAGCCTCGCCGGTGGCCAGGCGGGCCTCGCCGGGGCTGGGCGAGGCCTCGCCGGGGCCGAGCGAGGCCCGCCTCGCCGGGACTGGGCAGGGGCTGGGCGAGCCTTGCGACGCCCAGCCCCACCGGTGGCCAAGCGAGGCTCGCCCAGCCCCGCCGGTGGCCTGGCAGGCCTCGCCCAGCCCCGACGAGGTCGGCCTGGCCATCGGTGGGGCTCGGCCTCACAAGATCTGGCTCGGTCGAGCCTCGGCGGGGCTAGGCGAGCCTCGCCCAGCTGCCGGCGAGGCTCGGCCGACGAGGGCCCGCCTCGCCGAGGGTCGGCGACGCTCTGGTGAGGTCGCCGGCCCTCGTCTGGCCGGTCGCCGGTCCGGCGACCGGCCAGAAGAAGAAGAAGAAGATGAGAAAAAGAAAAGAAAAAGAAAAAAAAAGGAAAATGAAAAGAAAAAAATGAAAAAATGAAAAAAAGAAAAGAAAACAAAGGAAAAATGTAAAAAAATTATTTAAAAATTAAAAGAAATTGATTTGGAACAGAATTAATGAACACGGTACCAAACGCAATTCTATTCCAGAATCAGAAACTTTGGACAATTACCAAACGGCATAAAATGCTTAGAATCAGTTCCCGGGAACAGAATAAAAAAGAATCAATTCTGATCAGAATCAGCTCTCGGGAACAGAATCATTACCAAATGCGCCCTAAGGAGCCCAAGAGATTCGGTGTGATTTAAAGGTTTGACCTCATATATTTCATTTACCGTGCGAGAAGTTGGCAAATGTTTGTATCTTGTAATGATGACCCTACTGTATCTTGTAATGATGACCCTACTTCCTTTACCGAATCAGTCACATTCTCTAACTAATGCATCTAATTGATCCAAATCAGTCACGTCATCAAGAACGAGAAGAGCCTCTTTGCAGCAGCGTCGATCCCGTATCTAATTAGTCCCTGCATCAACGCTCAAGACTTCTAAGTCTAATCTATTTTCGAACCAAATAAAGAAAAACCCGTTTCATCAGGAATAGATCAGACATATAATAGTAGTCGTTACGGAGCGAACTTGCAGTGAAGGCTTGGATCTTGAACCTAGGGATGAGAAAGAGAAAAAATTATATTTGTGGAAAACTACTCGGTCATCATCTTAGAAAACCACCAAAAAAGAGAAGATACCCAAAAAATAGAATAATCACATTGCTAATAACATGAGATTTGCTGACAGTAGGAAGACGCTTAATTGAAGTATGGATATATTCTGCACAAATGATCTTTCCTGGCAAAAATAGGTAATCAAACATTTACCTTTATTTGGGAAATGAGAAGACATAATTAGTAAGAGTGAAATGTAGAACCAATATTTGTTACAAATGCAGAACAAACAAATACAGATTTGAGCACACCCCCTATTAACAACTCATCCAGAGATAGAGAAACAGAGACCCAGCACGGACTCAATCAACCCCTTCCTACAAAATATATCTACTTCAACAAGATCAGAATGCACCCTTTTTGCCAGTCATAGCCCTTAACATTTCTCGATTCAAGTTGCAATTGTCAACACTAGGATGGCATGCCAACTAAGATAATCAGACAAATTAGAATAAGTGCGCAAGATGCTCGAACTTCATGATGGGTTTCTTCTACACACGAATGTAATTTGCAAATGCAATTGAAGGAATCGACTTTGTTCTAGACGCCTCTTTACTTTCAAGCTTCTTCTTCCTATCCTTCATAGAATATCCTCTTATACAAGTAATTCCACACTCTTGTTACGACAACAGAAACAAGACAAGAGAACAGCAAATAGAAGGGCAGTGACTTCGATGCACAGCAATACCATTTTGAAACAATAGAAAGGTATTTCAATATGATATAACAAGTTTGAAGCTATGCACATCATGAATTTATAGAAAATAAGAGATTTCACACAATTGATACTTGTGGGATAAAATATATGGAACTTGTCAAGCTCATATTTGCTTAAACTTCCATAAAGACAGAGCATCCAAAAGCTCCGCAAAAGAGTTAAATTAACACCTGTCGCATTAATTTGGTAAAAAAAAAAAAGACTCAAAGATATATCTGACAAACTTGGAAAAGCTCACCTACACATCAAATCGTATTACTTCTATAGTCTCGTACTATAAGCACTCCTACCGGCATAATAGGGGGAAAACGAAAGAGATAATACACATAAATATGAAAGAGAGAGCATAGAGCTAGAATGTTCAGTCTACTTGTGTTTTGACCTTGATACTTCATTTTGTGATGCAATAAGCAATCTGGAAGAAATTATTTGATTCCTAAGAGTGAAGTGTAAAAAGCAATAAAAATAACGTGGGTTTTAAAGCACAAGATCATAGTGACTCAAACAATACTTTCAATGAGGCCAAAAAAAAGACCTACATAACTTCTTTAATCATCCCTTCATATCTAAACATTTGAATAATTCCGAACTGCCTAAAGCTAAATTTAGCTGCAAAAGGTTTTGAATTTGTGACTGCTAAATAATATACATGGTATATGTATACTATTGGGCATCTGCAAAAGTAATCCCTTGCAATTTAATTTCCAAAATTTGGCATTAGCACTAGCCAAATCAACAAATGTCCCATTTATCCATCTTTCATGACAAACCTAGATGAAGTTGCTTGATGTGATACCACTGTGGTCATCTCATATGAGAATTCCATTGAAAAGCCGTCAAAAGATGGACAAAAGGGTCACTCTCACTAGGAAACAGCACAAGTACAGAAATTGTTGAAAATGAAGTGCAAGGAGTCATTAGCAAATGTAACAGATTACAGTAAGCATTATTTCAAACAGTCACATTTGGCTGCAATCCAGAGATGGACCTTGTGCCATGACTCAAGAATATCTCTGACAACTGAGATTGTCATTAAAGGCTTGAGGCACTTCCTAAGGGCAATTGATGTTGGCAAATAACACTTTGCTCATCCTCTGCTCGCTTGCATGCAAGGCGAAACCCAGACACCTTCTCAATATTACTTCTGACACTTCAAATGAAACCTGGAAGAGACTCCACTCAATCTCTAGCATCTCATCTAGTTCATCAAATGAACAGCATGGAAAATAGTTCAACCACAAGTGATCAGATTGTACCAAAGAGAAAGTGCCTGTATTGTAGTTACTTCAAATGCGATTCACCAATACTCAACCCTCACGTGAAAGGCTAACCTCAATTCCCTCCTCCAATTCAAAGGCAACACACAAAGCCAATCCAAGGATACCCGCATGCAAATGTTGGGGTACCCAGAGAGAGACAAGAAAGAGACAGAACACTCTTGACTTTGGATAAACCAACATAGAATCTTTCTTTCTAGAAGTATAGTATCCATGTAGTGACCCACTCTCGAACATCCCGCTACAGCAAATCTATAAAATCAGAATCACACCCGCTCATGCATGTGGTGGAAGTTTCTAGCAGTGCATATTGAGGAAAAAAATAATCAAAATGAACAAGATTACCTTCTCAAATGGTACATAATGGGAATTTGACAAATTTCCAAGTACAGACGGAAACTTTCCCTTGCTCTGTGCCTTTCTTGCAATTTGTTAGGTTTGATTAGAGTCTTCCACTGAAGTATTTTTAAAAGTGAACTTCAACTTTCCATCGATACTTGATACTTGTAAACCTGTGAAGAACTTAAGTCCTTATGAGATTCGCGTCCCAAACACAATAGGAACAATTCACATCCAGGACAAGTTTGCAAGTAGTGAAAATGGAATAAACTCATCCATCTAGATTGACCAGGGCATCAACATAATAGAAAATAACTAAACGAAGAAGAATAGAATTTCACAAAACCAGTAGTCAAAACATTTAAATCTGTGAATGACACAATAGATACAGTTGGGCAATTCACAAACACCTGGTGGACGTCACAGAGGTGGGGTTCCTTTAGATGAAAGAGGGAATGGACAAGCACGGGCAGTAGGGAATAATCTCGTTCGCACAGATTAAGCCATCATCCAAATTCAAGGATGATTTCCTTCATTCTTTTATCCTTGGGGATGCCTAGTCCTTTACAAGAGTTTTGAGCTTTCATAGCACAGAAGCAATGGAAGGTTGAAAAGGTGCATCAATGCGAAAATCAATCAAGTCACAAGACAATCCATATGCCTCCAACCAAAGGTATTGCACCCTACAGCAATCCACACACAAGCGCCACTACCTGCCAAATCCAATGCCAATGAAGAGCTAACTTCGGGACCTAATCAAATCGATTCCACTTAAAATTGCACTTCAGCTAATGAATATATAGCACTTTAATAATCTACAACAGCCAGAGAACCAAACACTGGGGTCGGTCACCTCGAGCGACTAAATGAAATCCACACTATAAAATCAGTAAATGGTATGTAACTAACCATGTTGAGTAGAATATGACGTTTATCAATGAGATCACAATCTGACTGACAAGGAAACATGAAAAACGCACTTTGCTTTTAATTTGCTCTTTGAGAACTGCAGTAGTAATTCATTGTCGTAAGAGTGTCGTCATTGAGATATCACAAAGGAAATTTGGCTGTCAGTCTTATGCAATAGAAAAGCATACGTCCCAACTTGAGTTTAGTAAGTATCCTCATAAAATCACAAAAATAAAAGGAAAAAAAAAAACTGGTTGGAACATCACTTTCAATGATTTCTCTTGATGAACTCAGGACAAGAATGTCACTAACTCGTAAAATTTCAATTTTAAATCAAATGAAGAAAGCATAAAGAAAACGTTTACAGTTACAGTTCCAGCAAAATAAGGTGCTTACGTCGAACACCCCATAACAATTAGAAGGAAGTAGTTGCCATACCTCATAAGTCGTGATCAAGCTATCCAACATAATCGGTGCAAATTGCATTCCAAGTTACTTAATGATGGTTATCGGTCCTTTTCTGAGGAAGAAGATGATCTTCCCTTGCACTATTTTAGATTAACCATGCATTCATGTGTTCTTTCAATGGATGTGCAACAACTTTCACGTGAATCAGACTGTGAAGACAAAAAGAAACCACCAGTATGAGTTTCTTCTTTCTTCTTTTTCACAATTCACCCTACTTTCAGAGAAAGAATGTTATCCAACTGTTTGTATCGCGTGCCTCCATCTAGCTCCTTTCTTGATTGTTCATTTTTTGAGAAGCTTTGGCCGTCGCCCTTCCTCTGTTACCTCCTCTATTTTGCTTTCTCCGTGTATCGTGCTCTCCTCTGTAATAATATCACCACTTCCCTCTAGATTCATTTTCTTAGACCATGTTCCCAGTGAAGTGCAATATCCTCCATAACTCTTGATCCAAGACTGCTTTCATGGACTAGAGCTGGTTCTACTGGCTAAGTTTGCAGGATCACAACCCTCAAATCACTGTCTTGTTGCTTGCGTATCAGATGGATTTTCCAATTCTTCACAATTCCATGGGATGGTCTGAGGCTAAGGTGGAAATGACTTGAATCTTTTCGCACCTCCCACAGTGCACCATGCCGGAGACACTTGAGCTAGAAATGATGCCTTGTTTTGATGAATTCAAGCGTCTTATGTGCCAAGTCACCCTCTCTCCATTAACATATCTTTGAATCTCATGAGAGTTTGAATTGAAAGCCATCTGTCACTCTAGCAACAACACAGTTCTAATCATAGGAATCTCCCATGCATGTCCCAAGAAATAAGGAAACATATGCCACCCCAAATTTGTTTCACTAGTTTGATTATGGCTTCCTTAAGAGTTGCAAGCCGACACTACTACCCTCGCTCATTCCTATTCATTTTTCTTCACTTTCACTGGATTCCAGTTCCTCTATAGGTAGGTGACATTTCCTTAAGAATTCTCTTAAACTTGTTGATCTATCAGAATCCTCACAAAGTGCAGCTGGATCCACAAATTGATTATCTTTAAGTGTAGCCTTCAAATCATCCTTTAGTTGCCTACACCTTAGCACATAGCCCAACTTTTTCATGGTTCCACCCAATACTCTAATTCTAAGGCTAAGTTGTAAATAACTCTCCTCGAATTGATCAAAATCAACTGCTCCCTCCAACAGTCCCCACAACACATTTGATTTGAGAAACTGGATCCACATTTCATCCGAATAAAATGAATCGAGAGTTCCTGATAGCACATTCCGCCTTTCACTATTAACATGTGGCACAATCTCAAAAGATATTTCCTTTTCTCCATCTTCTACACTGAAAACAACACAGAGAGCCAATCCTAGAAACTTTTCGTACAAGTCTTGTGAAGCCATGAAATATATGGTACCATCTTCCACAAGGATAAATTGCTCTAACATCTCTCCTCCAAGGAGAACATTTTGGAAAGTAGGAGAAATTTGGGAATAACGACATTTCTGTTATAAGGGGAAATTGTTAGAAGCACCCAAGCTTGTAATTAATTCAAGGAGAAGGGCAAAAGTACATGCCAAAACTTGGCACAATGGGACATTAAGTACGAAAAGTTAGGAAAGTGACACTTAAATGCCATTTAAAAAAAAATGAGATACTTAAGTGCTATCTTCAGCGAACCCCGTCAGAAATCTTACTTGGTTGTTAATTTTGCTTACTTATGTGACTCGTCGAAGAGCTGACTGAGCAAAGAAATGCAAAAATGATGTTGTTTTGGTATGAATTTGAATTTGAATATAAAACTAATTAAATTTAATTTAAAAAAAGAATTTAAAAAAAAGGAGGAAGCACGCAGATGATGTGATATCTTGATTTTCAGGTTCTGTTTTCGATTGAATAAGTTAGGCTTTTCATCAACGTGCCTATAGTCCTTTTCCCTAAACTTATTACTCGCGAGATAATTAATCTATCAGGTGAAGTCGTTAAGGAATCTAAACGCAATAAACTTGAGAATTCGACTAGGAATCGACTGTTCGACCGTGGTAATCTACAAGGGTCATTATGGCACAGTTAAAAATCGATTAGAGACCGAAGATAGGTCGAAATGACTTAGCCATGTGATTAAGTGTGGGTGATTCCACCTAATTGCAAAATTCTCATCGAACAGCACTAGACCGATTTTTCTATCATTTTGGTACCCTGTGTCCGTATTTGAAATCTCAAGATTTTTACGATAATCGAGAGTTGCCAATGTGTCGAAGATGTACATTGTGGTTCGAAAATAATCGATCACAGGTCAATTGCACTAAAAATCCTAAAAGCTACCGGTAGGTTAGGTCACGCTAAAATCGGGACGGATTAAAATTAACCGTGAATGTAAACCCGATTTCAAAAATTGAAAGTTTTGTTATGTCACAATTCATTTTAGGAACGTCAACTCTTCCTCCGAAGATTATTCTGCAAACTGAGATTTTTGGCAAAATTTCAAAGTAGGGCCGTTTTTTATCGAGAAAATCATAGGACCGTTTTTTATCGCATTTTTGGGATTCCAGTTGGACAAATTGATGAGGAAAAATTTTGTTTGGGATGATGGCACCTTGGTGGGATTTATGGACATCAAATTGAATCCAACTAGAGGGGAATAGATTCAATTAGGGGGAGTTTGGTTCAAAATTCGTAGGCCATGGGGGACACAACATTTTGGACCATTTGGGAAGAGTGTAGAGGAAGATTGAGGGCTGCAATTTGGCTATGGATGACAGCCCAAGTGGTGGGGGCAAGCAATGATCAAGAAGAGGATATTTGTGGCCAAAGGGGACCCTGCAAGTCTTTGGCAGCTTCTTCTTCAGGCTTGGGGCCACTTTATCCATTGTTGGTCACCTTTTGAACTCTAAAAACCAGAGAGAAATCGGCAACCCCTCCCCCTTATTGCCGCACGCCCGCCGAAGCCGTCTAAGCCCCCTTTTGCCCATCGGAGTTGTCATGTCGCCTGCTCGCTCACACCTACTCCTACTCGCGTTCCAGCGAGTCCAGCTCATTGTCTTGAGCTCCTTGCCATCCCACAACAGCCCTCGGTTGCCGTCATGGTCACTTGAGCCGTCTCCGCTGCCGTCCAGTAGCCGCCGTCACTCGCTACAACCACTAGTCCACCTCCTTGCCGTTTCTGCGCCAACCAGCCGCCATTCCAGCTTGCTCGGCCCAAGGACAAAACCGAAAAGCCAGCAAGGGCTTTGAGGCTTCATTTCCATTTTCAAGCCCATCCAATCCTCGTTTGGTGTCGCTGCAGGGTTGTTTGTCGCCTGTCTCCACATCGCCGTCGTCGTGGACTCACCGGATCGCTAAACCGGTGAGTTTACTTGCTAAACTCTACTTAATGAGTTAATGATGCTTAGGGGGAGATCAGTTTAGGCTAAACATGGTTTAGGTGATTAGTTAGAATGGATTAGTGATTTAATTATATGTTTGTGCATGTTAGGTGGTTAGAATAGATAGATTAGAAACTAGATAAGTTGTACTATTTATCTAGATAGATTCGGAAATTTTCTTGGCCCATTCGGGTAGTTAATTAAGCATTTCCGACCTAAGTTGGTATTTTTGGTAATTAATTGTATTTATTTATTTATTGTTGGTATTTATTTAATCATTTATTATTTTTCGAAAATTATCCTGGGATAGCCAATGACCAGAATTTCGTGTTGATTGCAATGGTGTGCTTGGTTTATTTAATTGAGTGTTATTTTATGCAAATTGAGTGTTATTTTATGCAAATTGAGTGGTGATTGGAATTTTGGATATTTACCCCAAAATTGTCGGTTTTTAACGCAAAAAATACTGGGGTGTCGGTTTTTAATGCCAAAAATGTTTTTAGGCACTATATTAAATAATGGAATTTTTTAAAAGAAAGATATAGCATTTTGGGTCAAACCGATTGTGTAACCACACACGATTATTTTTATCGGGTATTTTTAATACGATGATAATAGGCCTAGTTTATTATCTTAATTGAGGAATTGGTGTGTAAAGCACAATATCCTTGGTCGAAATTGATTGATCGTGTATCAGCTTGTGTGAGCAATGAATCATCAGTTTGTGTGAGCATTATTGATCATCAGTTTGTATGAGCAATGATCGTCAGCTTGTGTGAGCATTAATATGTTAGCTTGTAAGAGCAATATATTATATCAACTTGAGTGAACTATAATATATATCATCTTGTGCGAGCAACCATCCATATCAGTTTATGCGAGCATAAATATACCTCAGCTTGTGTGAGCAATGATTGATTGAATCGACAGATGGTATTGAATTGATAGATGGTATCAGTGGTATCGAATCGATTGGATTAAATTGATTGGTTGAGATTACGAACTGTACTAACATGCAGGAGGGAACTGAGGCAAAGTAAGTCTTCTGACTTGTGTGTATAGTTGCCTCTAGGCGTATTTCCTTCCTAGTCGAAGTGTAGGGGGTGAACTTGTTGAGATATTGTCTCACTCCATCGTGGGCTCAACCTTTTCAGTTCTTTAGATGGCGGTTCCTCCGAAACATTTTGGTCAGCTCAAGAAGGTCACCGAGCAGGTCACTGATATCCCTATTCCCAGGGGCCACGGAGTCTGGGTCTATGAACTCATGAGGACCACCGTCTGGGTCGATACGGGTCTACCTCAGAGGGTACCCCATCAATTCAGAGTGTGGTATCATCGCGGGCTTAATGAATATAGAGTGGGTCCCCTGTAGGATTTTGAGGTCCCAGTATCGATGTTAGAAGTCGCTTTTGGCGAGGGTATAGCTGACCGTCTTGGTGGTGCAATGGTGGACCCAAATCCCCAGGAGACCTCGGAGTTTTCAGTTGGGGATTCGAGTGCCTAGAGGACTTGTAGGCTTTTTCTGTTTGAGTAGACTTTTGTCTTTAAACTAGTATTGTATATAAACCGAGGTGTTTATAAAAGTGTTTTGGTTGTGAATATGTTTCATGCTTTTCTATGCCATATTGGTTGTTGTCAAGGGTAATTGTTTCACTTCTGCATATGCATTAAAATGAATGGGTTGGCGATGCATCCTGGGATGTCACAAATTTTTCAATCACCGAGGGATGGGCACGCACTCGAGGATGGGGTGTAATAGTTGAGGGCTCAGCCCTCACCGCTGCTACCTCACTGCCATTGCCTGGAAGGGTTGGCGACGGTGGGGGGAGGGTCAGCCGGGATTGTCGACCCTTAGCCAAGGCCTAGTGACCCTGGCCGACCCCCACCCCCCCCCCCCCCCCCAAAAAAACCATCGCCGGGAAGGGGCCCTCAGCCACGTGCTTCAATCTTTTTTTTTAAATAATTTTTTTAAAGAAATAAATTTAGTTTTAAATTAAATTTAATTCATTTTTATTATACTCATGTCAGCAGCAAAACGACATTGTTTTGCACTTGCATTGCCAAAAAATCACCACGTCAATATTTTGGCCGGATTTTCTTACTGTTGGCACTTAAGTGTTACTTTCTGAACTTTTGGCATTTAAGTATCATTTCGTGTAAAGTTTTGGCACTTTAGGTGTCCGGTACTCCAAGGAGAAGAGTTTGATTTCAACATTTTCCTTGTAATTCAACCAAAGCTAGATTTCTATAATAATTAGGCATTCTTGCTGATGTTATGTACTATACTATACTATACTCATTAGAGAGAGAGAGAGAGAGAGAGACCTCAATTGAGAAGTCAGTCATGTTCAATCCCTTATGGACGAACTTGCTTGGACTATCTTCCTCTGTGCTCGTTTGATTTTCATCCAAACCTTTGTGGACGAACTTGCTTGGCCTATCTTTCTCTGTGATTGTTTGATTTTCATCCAAAACCTCATGGAATAAAGCTAGAACAAGTAACTGATCATCTTGAAGCAAAACCTCCCGCTCGTTCTCAAATGATTTACATAATAGTCGAAGTCCAAACTTTTTCACAATCATGCCACTCGAAGTTGTAATGCTAATGATTCCAGTAATCATTTGGACCGAAAGAGACTTTTCCCCCACCAGTCTCCTGGTTTGACAAACCAAAAAGCCACATGATCCGAATCCAATGAGATGGCTCTCCCGGATTCTTTCGTCATCCTTTCCCCATTAACATATGCTCGACGCTTAAATTTGGCATTCTTCTTTCCTTCTTTTGCTCGGATTGCAACACCCAAAGCCAATCCTCTGATCTTCTCATACAAATCCTTTGAAGCCAAGAAATATATATATATATATAACCCTCTTTTTGGGGAAGCAACCACTTTGGCATCTCTTCTCTGGTAGTAAAACGGCATCATCCCACCAAGTTTGGGTTGGAAGTAGCTGTCATAGATGTAGACTGTTAGATAGTTTTTCATAATTGGCACCTAAAAAGAGAAGTTTCAATGAGTTTAAGTAGGTAATGGGATTATACATCGGCTACAACGACCAATCAAAAGTCAATGGAGTCTAAAATCTAAGAACTAAGAAGCTGATGATTAGTTGATACGTTGAGTTCAACAAGGATGTTGCTTGGAACTAGCAGGAAGAGAAGATAAACCACCAGCATGTGAGGACCCTACAGTATAAGGAGAAGGTGAAGCATCAGACTCCACCACTTAAGATGTAACACCACCATCCTCTCCAAGCTCAATGCAAGAAAATCTACTCTCAAATCTCCTATACAAAGGGTAAAATCTCTTAAAAATCAAATGCTATGAAGATGCTTCTAAAGAAGAAATTTGGATAGAATTCATAGAAGAAGAAATCAAGATGATCGAAAAACAATGAAACTTGGGAGCTCGTCTACCACACCTAAGACAAATCCACAATCAGAGTCAAGTAGGTTTACAAGACTAAACTCAATGCAAACAGATCAATTTGGAAGTATAAGACAAGGCTCATGGTGAAAGAATATCGCAACAACTGGATATTGACTCTACTAAAACTTTCACTCCTATTGTTCCCCTTGACACTTTCATAGCCTTAGCAACACAAAAATGTGTGAAATTTTTTAAGCTTGATGTAAAGTAAGCATTTCTAAATGATTATTTTCAAGAAAAAAATCTACGTGGAACAACCATTGAGCTTCTTCGCTGGAGATAAAAAGGTCCTAAGGCTCAAGAAGGTTGTATACAGGTCAAAACAAGCATTGCAAGCGCTGTCCAGTGAAATCAACAAATACTTCAGATAACGATGATATTGGAAGAGCACGAGCGAGCCAATACTCTATGTCAAGACTCAAGGTAAGTCTAACACTCTTATTATTATTTCTATGTATCTAAATGATTATATATATATATATATATAACTTTTTAGTTCACTGTGGCAAAACACTGTAATCATGGGCACTAAAAAGAAAGCACTTGCTCCCATTCAAGAGGAGGCCTTTCTTTCCCCATTTTCAAAAACTGTCTCCCTCTCTTTGAATCCTTTTCCTCACTCTGTAACCTTCCCCTTCTACTTTTGTATCCTAATCACCGAGTGAGTATTTTCAAATCGTGGTTTGGAATCTTTGGATCACTTCTTTCATTTATCACTTGTAAGACTACCGAGCCATTCATGGTTAGTTTAATCACTTTGTAAATTACTTATCAGCTCTCTCTCTCTTGAGTACAGATTACTACCCTTGTGAAAGGTTTTACTTTCCGTAAATTTTCAATATATGTAACTTTCTTTTCATTTCAATATCAGTCTATACCACCTTCATGGCTGGTTTTATATTCTACTTTATCTTACTTGTCATTTATATATTTCATTTGCAATTCATATCATTTTAAATGTTCGTGATTTTACTTAGCTTTCTTTGCACCATTTATATCTGCATTTCCATCTTAGAATACGTAGCAGTTATTTTAGAACTAAACTTTAACTTCCTATAGAGTTTAATCTTCTTCTTTGTTCTCTAAGGAATCATCATAGAAGTAGACGTTTAGATTGATCACACTCCCAAATCTTAGTTCTGTTAATCACTTCTAGGTTTAAATCTTTTCTCTATATAGATCTTCAAATCCTCAAGCTCCTTACGGTGTATGTATGTATGTATATATATATATATATATATATATATATATATATATAGGGAAAAATGAAAGATGATTTTAGAATTTAAAGAAGAAATAAGGAAGACATTTGAGATGATGGACTTAGGCTTGATGTATTACTTCCTCTATATTGAGATCAATCAAAATGAAAAGGTTTTCCTTTTCGCAGAAGAAATATGTGGAGAACCTCCTAAAGGAATCCAAGATGAACTATCACAAAATGGTGGCAACACCGCTCGTAACAACTGAGAAACTACTAAAGGGAGATGGAGCAAAAATGCCCGATTTAGAAGTCTACTTTATCTCACGATTGAATGACCATAAATTAGGTACGTGACATGTCCACTATCCTTCTCCATGCAGAATCCAAGCCAAATTTACTCTGGAGCTGCTAAAAGTAATGTAAGATACTTATTAAGTAGTAACAGATTATGGCATTTGGTATTGGTCAAGTGCAACCACAAAGTTGCTTGATTACTCCGATAATGACTGGATAGGCTCAGCTGACAACAGGGGGAGTACTACAAGCTACGCATTCAAACTAGATTCCAAAATGTCCTCATGGTCATCCAATAAGCAAGACTCCCGAGCACAATCTACTGCCAAAGCCAACTACGTCGCAATCTCTGCTACCATTAGTCAAGCATTATGTCTTTGAAGGATACTATATGACATTGGAGAAGCACAAATAGAACCTACTTTCAATATCTTGAGACAACAAGTTCAGATAACAAGATCGGTACTGCTATTTCTTAAAATCCTGTTTTTCGTGGAAATGCCAAACATATTGCTATCAAATGTCCCTTCATATGAGAAGTACAAAGTATAGAGAGATCAAGCTCAAGTATTGCAAAACCGAGGATGAAGTCGCGAACATATTTACTAAAACACTACAGCAAGTCAACTTTGAGACATTGTGAAGTATGCTCGGAGCATCACAAAAATTGATCAAGGAGGAGTATCAAAGTGTTGGATCATTTTTTCTAGAAAAGGCTAGACTTCTCTATACTCGTGTCTATAATTCTCTGGTGGGTAATCAAAGTCTGTGGTGTCTGCAAATTTCTAGCTTAATTTGTGTTAGTTAGAAGTGGCTAATAAAATGTCCAGCAAGCAAATTGAAGAGCAAAAAGAGATAATGTTGAGAGATATTTGCTGAAGAATGGCGGTGGAATGAGCCTATAAATAGCCAAGACTGTTCAGTCTTGGTGTACAAAAGAGACCAGCACCTAAAAAAAAAATAATACTACACCCATCCAACTATAACAATTAAACCCATTCTTATAGCTTTGTAACCATTTCGCGTCCAATAAAAAGTTATACATTTCCTTGTCCCATTGCCTTGACTTCCACTTGCATTCTTGTTACATAAATCAAATATCAATGTTTAGCTATTGTCAGCAATAATATTACAAATTTTTTTTTTGTTTATAATTGATGGAAACAAGATTTTGTTATTGGATCAACATGTACTATTGAAATGTTTCATTGGGTCATCCTTGCAATTCTACAGCGAACTAGAGTTCCACAAATAGAAGGGAACATCCATCCCATTTGCTTATAGCCACTGCCACAAACGCTCATGGCACATTTGGTAACCATTCTGTTCCAGAGAACAATTTCTCCTCATAAATGATTCCTTTTTATTATGTTCCCGAGAACAATTTCTGAGCAAAAGAATGCATTTGGTAACTGCACAAAATTTATAATTCTAGAATAAAAAAAGAACATAAATGTGTTTGGTAATTACATAAAATTTCTATTCCAATTCTAAAATTTTATCAAATCATAGAAATTCTATTGATTAATTATATTTATACTAAATAATAAAAATATTAACTAATCAAATTTTTATTAAATAGTAAATAATAAATTATAATATAATCTATAAATATAAATACTAAATAATAAATTAAAATACAAAATTAAATATGCATTCTATATATAGCAAAATTTAGATTCCTACTTCAAATCATTTTTTTATTTTTAAATAAATTTATTATTTCTTTCCATTTTTTTCTCTTTTTTTTTTCTTTTATTCCTTTCTTCCTCCCCTTCTTCTTCTTCTTCTTCTTCTTCTTCTTCTTCTTCTTCTTCTTCTGCTTCTTCTTCTTCTTCAAGGTGGCGGGTCGCCGGCCTTGGGACAATTGGCGACCAGCCAGATGAGGGCTAGCGACCTCATCAGAGCGTCGCCGGTTGTCACACTCCGAATCCCGAGCAAGCGCACATCCCTCGGGGGTCGACTAAATTGCGACATTCCCAAAACGTGTCGTCGGCCCTTTTCTTTCTATGCACATACGGAAGCGAAATTTAAACATATATCCAGACAACAACAAACATGGGATAGAAAAGCAAGACAACCAAATTTCACCAATCTCACTTTATATACAAATCAAGTTAGTCCTACAAGTCTGTACCCTAAGGTTTGCCCTAAAAGAACTACCGGATGACCTCTACTCCGGATCCCTTTGACTCTGGCTCGGGATCCTCCTCGACACCCTCCGATATCTCCAAACTAAGGACCTGAAAAGTTGTAAACCGCGACGGGATGAGAATAAATCTTAGTGAGTCAACACTCTAAACCCCGATTAGGATGAGAATTTACTTAGAGGCGTCCTAAATATGCACCACCCAGAACTTACCTCGCCTCAGCACGTTCTTGCACATTAGTGCATCTCATAAAACATAAGCATACTGTAAATGCATTCAATAACTGAAACGCTTCATACCACTCATCAAACAATTCATAGAGGTCTCAATTGTAAGGCCAAATCGTCATGACATGTCCCATTTCGTGCCACACAATTTCGTCCCATAATCAGGCATGGATAACTCATATCGATGGTTCAATCCACACCCGAGATTCACTCTCAATATTCAAACTCCAAATTCAAACTCAAGGTTCTAGAGGTGACCCTCATGAAGTTTCCTTATCGTGTGGCACTTAGTCCCTGACCATAATAAACAATAGCTCAAGATTCTAGAGGTGACTCACACGAAGTTTCATTATCGTGTAGCTCTTAGTCCTTTTCCACAAATAACAAGAGTACAAGGTTCTAAAGGTGGCTCCCATAAAGTCATGCTATCGTGTAGCACTTAACCCTTGACTATGCAAGACAGTAATGCAAAGCTCTAGAGGTGATTGCCATGTGACTTAGTTAACCATGTAGTACTTAGCCCTTGACTACAATAAGCAACGGTACAAGGTTTTGGAGATGACTCACACGAAATTTTGTTATCGTGTAGCACTTAGTTCTTTACCTGTTCACAACCCATTCAGTTTCCTCAACACAACACATATCACCCTTCGATGACTGTCCTTTCCCATGACCATTACCCATCACCATAGCACAACCGTTCACATCTCAACTTATTTCAATAGTCGTCACATAAAGCAATAACAATAAACCACAACCATGGCACAACCATTCGCGCATCATCATGCATAAATTCTAAGCATATCATAGGTCAATCACATCACCAAATATGCAATTTATAGCAAGTAAGGCATCAAGAACAATTACAAACTACTACTGGTCCTAACCAGCAGAAATAGTCTACTCGCGCGCCTCTAAGTTTAAATCCAGAAACCTAATCAAATGAGTTCGGAAAATTCTCAAATTTAATTTGAATATATTGTAAAGGACACATAAACAAAAAAATTTCATGAAGACTTTTAAACCCAGATCCTTCTATATTAAGCCCAACAAATCGCTCAATCCAATACAAAAACTGGGTCCATTTCCAGAAATCACGTTTTCCAAAACAAGCTTGGTTCGAGATCAAAAACTTGTCCATTTGATCTGAAATTTGATTATGTTAAATTACAAAATGTGAAAAACAACTTTCGTGAAAAAACTCTTTTGAAAATCGAACTCTAAGAGTTGATAAAAATCCAGTGAATCCCAAAAGGTCACCAGTTCTAGCAAAAATAGAGGCTCGGTTTTCAAACGACGAAGCTAAAATCTAATTCTTTTTAAATCCCAAAAATTTTGAATAAAATATATATCATAACTGAGGATATCTAAAAAATTTCTCAAGAAGGAATTAACTTCAAAATCATAGCAAATTTCGATTCACAAAAATGGCAAACGGCAAGGGTCCAGAAATCAAATCTGAAGAAAAACTATTGGATTGGACTAATCCATCCTCATTAGTGCTAATCTCACCAATTAGATCAACACTAATATATCTTAAGGCTAATCTAACCATATTAAATTATAATTAATTCATCTTAAGGCTAATATCACTTAGTACTAATTTAACTAAGCTAATTAGCATCAAACTAACCCCTAAGTGCAATTAACAACCTAATCAAGGATTAGGGAGTTAACTGACTGGATTAGCAAGCAAATGGGTTCACGGTAATGGTGGCGCGACAGCGGTGGGATCTCGTGTCTATGGCGTCACCAACGGAGGCTCGGACCGGGGTGAAAACGGCCCAACAAGTCACTGTTGAAGGAGGAGAAACCGGTTCTACTTCTGCTCTGTTTTGGAGCTGCTGGTCGGAGCTGGGCTGACTGGATTGCGAGGCTACTGGTGGCTAGAGGACTGAGCTAGAAGTGGGGACGGTTTGTTGGAGTCTCGGGCGATGGACGGCTGCTGTGTGGTGTCGAGTTCTGGGGGGTGGGGGCTGTGGACGCAAGGAAATGGTACTGGTGGTGCTGGGCTGTTCCAGCGTGGTTAGATGATGAAGTTGGCTGGTAGACGTGAGGTGGGCGTGAGGTAGGATGGGGGCTGATGATGTGAGGATGGTGCTGGCAAAGCTGGAACGATGGAGTGAGGAAGATGTGGGCAGCAACTAAAATGATGGAGAGCAAAAACCAGCTGAAGGCAGAGACGTCAGCGACAGAGAGGAAAGAGATGGGAAATGGAGAGAAGAAAAAGGAGTTGGCAGAAGCAAGGGGGGAGGGGATGCGTATGAGGAGGAAGGGAGGGAGAGAAAGTCAACTACAAATATCTTGGTTCATCAATGCATGCCCCAAAAGTCTCCAAGTTTCCCCAAAAGTCTCCAAGTTTATCTTCTTGTTCCCCAATTACTTTCTTGAGCATAATTTCCCAAAATCAAGGACTTTTGGGCAGCAAAATAGGCCATCCCTTCTCCCATCCGAATTTCACTTATTTTTCCGAATTGTCCGAAATCGATTTTTCCACAAAATCCCAAACTCGATGGAATTTCCCCGAAAGATGAGATGATGTCCTAAAAATAAATCGTGACATGCTTAAATGTTCGATTCCCAAAACCGAATTCAATTTTGTGGTTAAAATCAACCGAACGCGATTTTAGTCCAATCCAACCTACCGGGTTGCTTTTAGGGATTTTACCGCGGTTATATCCTTTAACGGCTTCACCTAATAGGTTAGTTAACTCGTGAGTGATCAACTCAGAGAAAAATGACCATAGGTACGTTAGTGAAAAGCCCATTTCGTTTTATCGGGACGGGTCGAAAATTCAGGATGTCACACTGGCCCTCGGCGAGGCCGTGCCTCGTCGACCGAGCCTTGGCTGGGCGAGCAGCCTTGCTCGGCTAGGTGAGGCTCACCAGTGGCTAGGGGAGGCTCGCCTGGCCACCGACGAGCTTGCTAGGCCTCGCCGGTGACCGGCGGCGGGGGGTGGCAGACATCGACATTCAACGGGGGGCGGCATCAACGGCAGACAACAATGGTGGCAATAGCAGCACTTGAAGAACAAGAGAGAGGGAAGAAGAACAAGAAGAAAGAGGAGGAAAAAGAAAAAAAAATTAGGTAGACTTGATTCTAGATTGTTCCTAAGAACAAAGAATCAACTTCTTCTTCTTCTTTTTTTTTTTATTCTACTCCAAATTTGTTCTCGGGAACAAAAATTTACCAAACGCAATTCTGTTCCAAAACTACTCCTGAAAACCAAAGAATAGAAATAAACATTTTTAGCTGGTTACCAAACAGACCTTTAGTGCAGTCTACATGTACATAGCTCCATATCAATCACAAAGAGAGGGAGGGAGGAGGAAGACGACTGACCTTAGGCTTGACCAAATCATTTACGCTGAAACCATGACGTGCAAGTTCATAACATGAAGATAAATCCATCAAGCCCATGGGATCCATGTTGGAGGAAATTTTATGCAGAGATTCGCAATTAGTTGCCACTAGCTTACGTAATTGCCCTGGAATCTTGAGGACCTCTTGAAGTTGTTGGCAGTACGAAACATCCAAGTTGAGCAAATTATGTAGTTGCCCAGATATAGAAAGACTAGTAAAATTGTTTCCCGACAAATTCAAATCTCTTAAAAAGGAAAAACATGAATGCTTTTCTAGGAAATCTACTTCTGATAGATTGCATTTACGAAGACTTAACTTCTTTAACTTGGGAAATCCTATCTTCATATGGGGATCACTTGACTCGTCCTGCTTTGGAAAGTTGATTAGGTTTGAGCAGCCATCAAGCACCAGCCTTTCAAGATTTTGCAACTTGTAAATGCTAGATGGAAGGATTGCTAAATTCTTGCAATCACTTAATGTCATATGTTCTAAAGAGACAATATTTTCTATGGATGCAAGAAGTTCCTTAATTGGTGTCCTGTCTAAATGAAGATTTTGCAAGCCTTTCTTTTTATCCGGAATATCAGGGAATCTTTGCAATTTTGAGCAATCACTAAGATTGATAGATTGAAGATTCTTGGCCTGAAGCACATCACAAAGATGATGAAGTTCAGAACACCCACTTAAATTCAACAACCATAACTTGTCGTGATATGCAACTGATTCGTGGGCACGCTCCAAGTTTTTGCACCCATGAAAATTCAATTCCTCGAGATTTGGAGTACAATTGAGGTCTGGCATACAAACCAGTGATTGGCATTTACTGAAATTAAGGAACTTCAATTTTTTAAAGTCCTGCAAGAACAGGAAAACCAATATGGATAGACATTCCAGACGAAATATGAGATAAGTATTCTATTAAAAATCTGGCTATGTAATTTTTAGTTAAAATCACTTGATAAAAATCTCCCTTTCTAAATATGAGGTGAGCAAGTAATCCTTGTAAATTGGACAAAAGAGAGGCGACAAAAAAAGAGAATCACGCTTGGAATTCCACCACACACTTGAGTTCTATCTTGAGACATAGAAGGGAAATCATGCCCATGCTAAGTGGCGTAGCCACTTCCAGTAAATACACGTGCAGAAAAAATACTCGTAATTTAAAGTGGGAGAGAGGGCGCGTAACCCCAAGTAAGAGGACCTGCGTTACGGTCAATCCTTTACCACCTAATTCATTGCATGAATTTAAGCTACCATGGGTAGCACTCGACAGATCTAGAATGTTATGCAGAGATTTACAAACACCCGCCTGTAGTCCCGAAAAGGTGGCGGAAGCTCGAGAATCTCTCAGAATCATCACTTTCGAGTTCATGGTGATTGATTGTTCAATTTTCAAAGTTAGATTTTGTACCTTGTAACAAACCCCTTGATGCGTTATATATTGTTGAGCTCTATTTTCGCAAAATTGTGCACCTACCTGGCATTCTGAAGACAGCCCTTTCTGATAGTGATGTCGTGTTTTGCTAACCATACTCAAACCGCTAGACAAGCTAACGCCGCTAATAGAATTTTGGGCAATTTATTAAGGAGTTTTTCAAAAAAATGTTAAACAATGGGATTTCTTATTGGTTAAAGCTGAATTTGCATATTATTATTCGATGAGTCAAACTACTGGATAATGTCGATTTGAAGTTGAATACTGAAAACGTCTTTTGATCTCACACCATCACCCACTTAGCGTCAATTTAGTGGAGATGCTGAAGAAAGAGCTAAGGAAATCAAGCAGTTGAATGAGGAAGGGAGGAAGAGTTTTAAAGAAAGAGCCAAGGAAAACTGGCTAGCTAAAGCTCAACGTATCGGGTACCCTCTTCGAAATTGGGTTAACAATCCTCCATCTGCTCTTTTGGATATATTATATGTTGATGCTAGTATGGTTTGTACTAAAAACTCTTCCTATTAATGCACCTTAGTTTACTTGCTCAGAAAAAAAGAAGAGTGTAATTTCGATGTGGCTGATCTATCACCATATCATGAAGATCAAGAGCTTCATGAACTTGGCCTCAAAGATGACTCTGTTTAAACAGAGGGAGATTGTATGAAATCCGTATTGGAAGATTTCAAGATCCTCTCTCGGGATTTGAATAGTTGCGATATAATATATATTTTCTTAATCTGTAAGTTTGTTTATAATAATTTTTTAAGATTACTTTAATCTCAATTAGAACTTTGATAATATTGTTGCTTATTCGAGTTTTGTATTTTAGGTAGGTTATCTTTTCTTTACTTGGAGGTTACACAAAGGTGTCCCAGGCTCCTAGCTATAGATGCCCTCTGGGTGTTCTTTTTCTGTCTCTCTGTGCCTTTGGTGGATTTCTAGAGTTCACGAGTGATCAAGAGAGTACTGTATCCTTTGAGTGGCTAAGGGAGACCTAGATTATCTAGCCTCATCCTTTCTATTCCCCGTAGTGGGGTTTTCCACCGCCCCGAAGTCGGTAGGACCAACGAGCATGAAAAGAAAATTGAAAGATCGCAAAGTATGCGTCATATGAGGCGTAAGTAGAGAAAAATATAAGAGACTTTTTATACATACAGTAAAATATTTACACGGGTTACGTGTGCGCACAAAATGATGTTTGAAAATTTTAGCAAAACTACTAGAATAAGGAAAGAAATTGTTGATAAAATACACAACAAACAGAAACATATAAATGTACGTGGAAAGAGAAACATCTTTCAAGATTTCAATGAAAAGAATTAAATTTGGATGGAAATGAGTTCAAAGTTTGATATTGGAACATGCGAGAGATTATATAAACTTACTTATGCATTTCCTTATGGATACAATATTTGTAAAATAAGTAATTGATAACATTTTGGGGAAGGAAGAAAACTGAGATCCTGTGGAAAGTACTCTGCTTTAAATAGCAGTTTAGATTATATGAACATAAATATAATGACTCATGCATAACTACATATACAACTTTAGATTAGATTTAGGTCTAAATATATTATAATTAGCGAAGCAAACCCCATTCTCGCTTCTATTAAGAAAGCCTAACTGATATGGACTACTAGCATGCATCCTTCTGCTGGCTTCAAAGTGCTAGATGTAGCGTGCTAGCGGCTCTATAGGATAAGGTTCTTTTATGGAATCTTACTTCACAGGCCTTGTTTTGAAAAAAGGAAAAAAGAGAGGGAATTGGATGATCTATCTCCCCTACTCTTCTACTATTAGGTGAGGCTACAGCCAACAAGGGATGTGAAGGGTCGCTTTCCCTCCCGTGATTTCTTACCTCCGGAAGAAATAAAGTAAGGACACTGATGGATGGCTCGATTGATAAAAAAGGAGGGGAACGAGTTACATGGAACGAGGAGAGATTCGTTCCATAAAGTCCCCCAACTTTACTTGAAAATGAACTTGTAACCATGTAGATCTCTTCATTCTCCCTCTAGTAATAAAGAAATAATTATAAAAAATCGCTGGTTAGGTTGTTCCAACCGGAAAGCACAAAGTACTTTTCGGCCATTATCTGAGTGTTATCAAGGCTGGACCAACTTAAGTAAGACTAGCGTCTGATGAAGATCCTTCAAAACACACTTTCTGTATATCTTTAATTATCGGCTGAATGCAATCGAGGAGAAAAAACATTGCGAAGTTCTGTCAAAAGCATTTATCGTGCACTCACTTCAATTATCAAGCAAATAAGCAAAAAAATAAAAATAAATCTCTTTCCATATGCAATTCCAAAAAGAGTCTAGTCAGCTCATCTCTGCTATACAATATAGAATCTTTAATAACATTTTTAGTGTCTATCATTTCCAAAATCATGTATATTAAAAATTCAAGCACAGTCATCATTCATTCTTTAAACAATATCACTTAGTTTTTGCTTCACATTTTGATACCAAAAGTTACCGATGCGTTCAGTTCATTGTTCTTATAAATTTCCATACTTGTAGTATTTGGAAATGACATTGGACCTTTTTCTCAATTTTTTTTTGTTTTTGTTTGAATCAACATAAAGATTCCAATCAGAAAGTGTTTAATACTCCCCTAAAAAGGGAAAATTCAGCTTATGTGGGTTCATGTAGTGGACATCCTGTATTTGACGCTTTAATCAAATATAAACAATTTATTAGATGTAAAGTTTCTCAAGCACATTAGCGAGCATCATCAGAGTTAGTTATTGTTGCATTCGACGTTTTGAATAATGCATGTACACATACATAGTCATAGGCATATAGATATGGATATATAAAAGATAAGGAAATAAAGGCTATTCATTTAAACGCGCACCTTAAATTGCTCCCTCACTACTTGGATGTTGCTTCTGCGCAGATCAAGTCCAACTAAGTTCTTTGGACCAGAGCACAATTCTGGATTCCAAGAAGGACATTCAGGCCATTCTAACCATCTTAGTTCATTGGGAAGATAGATAGGACCTTGGAAAGAGGTAAGCACATTAATCATGATGAGTACCCTCAACCTTCTCATGTTTATGAAAGCATCGGGACCAATGTATATTTCTTTTGGCTCGGGTAAATCCAAAACTATGGCTTTTACTGTGCTTGTTCCTATTTGATGAATTTGCATTGCAATTAATATATGAATTTACATAATAAGAGAGAAAAATTAATGTCCAAACCAACATATCTTACCAGTTTCCCTGACATAACATAATGAATATCATCGTAAAGCCATAACCTGCTACGTTTTCCAGGATCATCGTGGCATTCTTGTTTAACAATATCCATGCCCATAAGCTGAATCAAGTCATGCATTTGTAAGGTCCCTCCATCGTAAAATGTCAAGGACTTCTCAACAAGAACTTGTATTCCAATAGTTGGGTCCAAGTCGCAACTACCGAGAACTTTCATAATGTAATTTATAGTTTGTCCCTTGAAGACACATGCAATATCAAGGAATATCTCCTTTTCATTGTGCTCTAATCCATCATAACTTAACTTAAGAACACCATTGATTTTTTCATTTGGACTTTTGGCAAGTTTACTTAATGCACTTTCCCATTCACGTTCTCTTCTACCACGTAGGAAACGGCCCAATACCTCAAGCGCTAAAGGAAGTCCATTTGCATATTGCAAAACACTATTAACAAGATCCCTCCTTATAACATTTTTGTTGTTTCTTACAAGGGCATGCTTGTTGAAAAGTTCAAGAGCTTCACAATTCTCTAGAGTTTTAACTTCATAGATGCGATCTTCATCTATTCCATGGGAAGCTAATAGATGTCTATCTCTCGAAGTAATAATGACTCTGCTTCCTTCACCAAACCATTCACATTCTCCAGCTAAAGCATCTAATTGCTTCACTTCATCTACATCGTCAAGGATAAGGAGAACTTTTTTGTGACAGAGTCTCTCTTGAATTAAGTTAATACCTCCATCAACATTATACACTATTAACTCTTGTCCCAATAATATCTCGGATAACAATTTTCCTTGCAAAGAAACTAAATCCTTGTAATCTTTTGAAGCTTCTCGGATATTTGCCAAAAAAACATGAACCCTCAAATTGTCTAAAGATAGCATTATGAAGGGCTTTGGCTAAGGTTGTCTTTCCGATGCCTCCCTTTCCCCATAATCCTATAAAGAGAACTTCATCAACAGACTTCATATTTATCATTGATTCCAGTTTTACCACTTGGGGATGTATCCCAACCGGATGCTTAGCAACATATAAGGGAATTCGGTCTAGCTGCATTGATGTCTCCTTGACTATTCTTCTTACAAGCTCCACTTCATCTCTGATGAAATCCAAAAAAATATTAGACTCATTGATTCGGTGGTTCAAATAGACGATTAAGTTTCATAATTAAAAAACAAAACAAGAGAGGAGTTGTGATTCAACATATAAAAGCAATCACTAAGTAGTGCATCACATATTATTACTTACCCATCGTTCAAGTCCCACTAGGACAAGTTACCGGCGTCAAAAAGAGCCTTCTTCCATCTCTCAACTTCCTCTGAATGCTTCCCGAATTTGGACTCATGCTTAGCGATAGCTTCTTTGTAACTTTCTCTTGGTGTTCTCACTTCCCTGGGTTCCACTTTTTAAAACACCGGAAAGACCATGAGATCTCCTTGCTCCTTGCACTCCATGATTTTTGCCACCTCTTCCAAACACCATGGCGAGGAAACATAGCCCTCAGAGAAAATGACAATTGCGATTTGTGATTTCTCAATTGCCCTCATAAGCGAAAGTGATATCTGCTCTCCCTTTCTCAGTTCTTCACTGTCAATGTAAGTGTATATTCCTACTCGCTTTAGAGCAATGTAGAGATGACCGAGGAAACTGTTGCGGACATCCGAGCCTTTGAAACTCAGGAAGACATGGTAACTTCTTCTAGGCTTGGAAGAAGGAGAAGCCATTAGAATCACGAAAGATAGTAGGTTAAGAATGAGCAAAGAGTTGCCCAAGATTTGGTACTTCGTTTGAGGTAATTTTTTCACCATGTGATCTTCTCTATATTCATTATACCCAGATGCAGACTTCCTTTTTCGTGCCCAACGGGGAATATTTTGACAAAGGTGCTTAAGCAAGAGCCAACATTTTAGCGTGGGATTTTTATCACGCTCTTAAGCGCTTGAAGTGAAGATGATTTGCACGTGAAATTTGTCTTCATTGAAGATCGTATTTCCGTGTGTGTTAGATATCTGATCGATACAAATATTTGTTTAATGTGGAATTTATTTTTAATTGAATTATTAATGAATTTGACCAGTCAACATAATTTTGACTGGAGGCCAGTTTCCTAATTGATTGATTGATTGGCTTCGGGGAAATGACTTCCATGTCTTTAGTCCCTTGTCTTTCCTTTTCTGATATGGTAAATAAAGTATCTCATCTCATTAAAAAAAAAAAAAAAAACTTGGCTGTGGCTATATAGCAAATTGGTGGGTGATGATCGAAGTACCTTCCAGAAAAGCCAAATGTGTCAATCAAACATAATGTCGCCATACATTATTCCAATTCCACATCACATCCAATATGCCATGCCTTCTGTCTTTACTTCTGCACCATCAACTTTAGATCTACGCTTCGGTGCCCAAAGGTCTACAACGTTCCACCGTAACTAATAACCTAACGCCGCAAGTTTGAGTACTTTTTTATTTACGATGGTCTGTAAAAATTTGCGACAGTCCGTCAGAACCAAGAGCATGATATTGTAAAACGTCATAAAATATGACTTTTATTGTGTCAAATTTCAAATTTCACATCCATTAAAATTAGCCTAAGAAGACAGTGATGATCCGATCCATAACCCACGACTACCACAGGAAACAATCGAAATCGCGCGATGAGCGTAACAGTTTCATCCGATACTAAGAAGAAGGTCGCAGCAAACCTGCTTTGAGAGACATCGTAGATCTTTCCCTTGTTGGCCATCAAGAGAGACTTCTCGGGGTCGGTGCCGTCGTACTGCTTGAGCTTGTCCTCGGAGGTCTCGACAAGCTGAACAGGAGGAGGGAGAGGCTGCATCTGCTCCTGGAAGTCCCTAGGCCTCTGGTGGCGTTCGGATAAGGACCCGAAGAGGCCGGACACGACATAGTAGACGGCGAGCCCAAGGGCAAGGACGGTGAAGAAAGTCGCCAGGGACAGGCCCGTGGAGGCGACGATGGATTCTTCGAGGGTCTCCCACAGTTGCAGAGCCATCGCCGAAGAGCTTTGGCAGAGAGAGAGAGAGAGAGAGAGAGAGAGAGAGAGAGATTCTAGTGTCGTCGATTCGGAGGCAACGGGTTTGGTCCGAAATTGTTGGGAGTTTGAGCGTGGGAATTTTGTGAGGCTAGAAATTGTCATTTTAATGTTGCGGAGAATATTTACCGGATGATTAAAATATGACGATGTGGAATGTTGGAGCAAGCGAATGTCATCGTCAACTTGTGATTGAGAACCACCGGCATCTTTATTATTAAATAACAATGTTTTTCACGAAAATTATATTTCATTTTTGGAGATTATTTGATATTTTGAACCAATTCTCAAGTATCAAATTGAGTATTACTCCTCAGTCTAATCAAAAGCAAACTATCCACATTAAAGTTGGGTATTCATAACGAATTTTATATATATATAATTTAACTCCAATTGAATTCCCATTATACTGTCCATGATAAAATATAGCTCAATATGATCACCCCAGTAAAAATTTTCCTTCTTTTTTTTATGAATCATGGGTTCAATCGTAATAGCTGGCCATCTAAAGAGGAACTATCATAGAAATTCACTGCACATGGAATCTAAGTTCCAGAAAGTTGCAATCAAACTCACAACCATCGCTTCCTGGACTGAAAGAGTGGAAATGTCCTATTCGTCTGATCAATCGCAAGGTGAGTGGCGGAAATTATTCACATATGAATCATGTTTATAAACGATTTTTTTTCTTTTTGAATTTGATGATATACTTATGCGAAAAAATCTTATATAATAATTGTAGTATCTTTTTTAATTTTATTATTTCTCGATTTCTTTTTGTTTCTAATTTTTTCTTAGGAGAACATATTTGGGTATTTTGCATGCCACTTTTGACCATCCCAACATGGGCACTTTTTTTTTTTTTTTCGCTCAAACCCAACATGGGCACTTCGGTGCGGGAAACTTGCATGGTCAATGCAGAGGTCACCGTCCTAGGCGTGGTGAATGCGCTGTGAAGTTGCCACTCTGCTAAGTTAACACTGTCTATCAGTAGTATTGTTGTGAATATTTGCATACCAGACACTGAAATGATGCAGACTATTTCCAGGTTGCTTGATATCAGTACATGATTCAAAAGAAAAAATTAAAACTGAACCTTTATACTAAATATATGCATCAAAGCGCACATTTTTCTTCTCTGCGATAGCTTAACTATCGATCTGACCAGCCAATCACTTTAACAGATCGTTGTACTTTTCTCATAATTTTATTTAAGTATGACTACTTACTTCTTGTACTTTTTAATATATATAAAGCTTGTGAAATAAGAGAGTGCTGGTGTTGTCATTTCGAGAGGCGTATTTTCAGCGTAGAGTGAAGTAAGGTGTACTTGTAGAGTGAGCTATAATCCTTCAGTGTAGAGGCAACTTCCTTTGTAAATGTAAATGTTGTTAAAGACTTCAGGTATTACCAAAGAGCTCATCACTTGAAGTAAGAAGTGAAAAACAAAGGAAGATAATTTGCTTGAGAGCTCTCATGTGAAGACAATTCCGTGCTAACTTCACTCTAAGGTAATTTGCCAGAGAGCATGGGAAATTGTAAAAATTGCTAATTAAATGTATTTGTCTCATTCTCAACCCAATTATGATGAATTTCATTCCAATATTTCATCTTCAATGGATGGCAACATATCTTGCGCATCATTGTTCTTAGCTTCTCAAGAATTTGTATAGTAGCTAAGAAATTGTTCAGATTTTGTGCTTATTTTAAAATAAAATAAAAAATTAATCGTGTCTTCAAAAGATGAGTCAAGAAATAGACTTTCAAAATGTATACCATATATAATTTTGTTATTTTCTCATTAACTGATTTTGATATTTTTAAGTAGCCATCTTTTATTTAAGGATGGTATGACGGAGTCATATGCATTTTTGCATTATTTTGTCGAGATGTGAATATGCCTGGGCTAACTTAAGTTGCATTTATTTAAGTTCATTTACTTGTCAGATTTGAAAATTTTCTTCTCTTTTTTTTTTTTTTTTATCTATATGATTATCTTTCTTGAAAAAAATATGCAGAGAGGTTAACGGAAGATTCCGGCCAACGAGCTTGGTAAATACTAGTGTTGTTCGACGTCATTCACACTAAAAACTTTTCCGGGGAAGTAACAGTTGCATAGCACTTTTTACCAGCCATTTCGACGAAAACTGCTTTGAAAGCCAATAAGCTGTGATTTTGACCGAAGCAACTTTGAAAGACTTGCGCGTTATATTCACATGAAAGAAGCTTTCACAACTATCCTAAAAAATTATAGAACTAGGTCTCTATTGACCCTAATTCAATTTTGATCATTGTAAAGCTCACTCAAATATGTTATTTATAATTTAAAATTATATCTGTTTTTCTTAAGTATTTTTAAAAGGATTTCCAAAGGGTGAAAAGGACGGCCTTGCCCTAAAACATATTATATTATAAAGTCTTTTAGTAATATTATTGTACGTGTGCCTAAAAAAGTCAATGATTTGCGCTTGAAAGTTTTCTTCATTGAAGATCGCACTTACCACATTAGTTAAGACGTGTGATCGATACAAATATTTGGTTAATGTTGATTTATTGTTAACTGAATTACTAATGAATCTGACAAGTCAACGTAAGATAAATTCTTTGACTATAATTTCGTACAATCCTGATTGGAGGTTGGTTTTCTAATTCGATAATTGATTGGTCTAGGGAAAATAAAACCTTTTAAAAGTGTGGGAATCGGTATTGGATAAATATTGTATTGATAACCCAATACAAACGTCAATAACAATCCCATGTTCTCTGAGAAGCTAAAAGCCAAACAATTCAATCAAACATAATGACATCATATCTAGTTGCAGTCCCAACATAACATCACATGTGCCGTGTCAACTGTACCTACTTTTTTTTACGAAATCCGCACCGACAGCTTTAGTTCCATGCTTCAACATTTAAAGGTCTACAATATTCAATCATAATCAATAGCTTAATGTGACATCCTAGATTTTCAATCCTATTTTCTACAGAATAAATCAGGTATTTAATTGACGCCCCTATAGGGTTGTTCTCATAACTGATCACTCTTGAGATAACTCGACTATCTGGGGAAACCATTAAGGAATTTTAAGACAATAGACTTGAGAACTCGACCAAGAATCGGCTGCTCAACCGTGTTCGTCTTTAGAGACTATTACGGCATAGTTAAAAATCAATTTGAGATTAGAGATAGGTTGGTTCGACGGAAATGTATGGCTAATTGTGGGTAATACCACTAAATTGAAAAATTCTCGTCAGCCGACACCAAACTGATTTTCTTATTGTTTTGGTACCATGTGTCCATATTTGAATCATCGAGATTTTCACGACAACCGAGAGTCGCCAATGAGTCGAGTGGGTTCATTGTGACTCGAAGAAAATCGACCACGAGTCATTTGCATTGAAAAATTTCTAAAAGTTACTCGATAGCCTAGGTCATGCTAAAAACGCGCCGAATGAAAATTAACTGTGAATTTGAGTCTGATTTCAGAAATTGAATATTTTTTCATGTCACAATAAATTCTAGGAATGTCGACTCAGTCTCAGAAGATTTTTCGGCAACTCGAGACTTTTTGGGAAAAAGTCGTCCTAGGACTGTTTTTGTCCAGAAAAAGGTCGGGACCGTTTTTGATTGCGCAATTGGGATGCAAGATAGATCAATTGATGAGGAAAAATATCAATTTGATAGTTGTAGTACTAATGGAATTTATTGAGGTCAAATGGGATTGGATTGAGCAAGAAACTAAGTCCAATTGAAGGAGAAATGTTACAATTTCGTATGCCCCCTTGCGTAGGTGGTTTTGGACCACTTCAAAGGTTGTAACTTGAGCCTTGGTGGCTGATTTTAAGCCATGGAAGGCTGCCAAGCTTGGTAGACAAGTTGGACTTGGTCTTAGGAGACAAGTGAAGAGAAAAGAAGGCTTGTGGCCCCCCTTGGTCCCCTCATCTCTATCCTCTCTCCCTCCTTCCTCAGCCGGCGACCAGCTCCTTCCTCCATTCCCCTCCTTGTTGTTTGAGACCTACAGCAGCTGAAGAAGAAGACCAGAGCCGTCGTCACACGTTGAAACGCCACCGCCCGCGAGCTACCGCTACTCCGCCCACGCCACGCGTGCCCTATGCCGTTTGGCCGCTGCTCGCGCCTCACCGTCGCCCAACCATTCGTCTAGGAGCTTCTCCGGTCAGCTCAGCCAATCGTGCGCCACCGTGAGCCACTGCCACCACCCGTTCAAGTTGTTAAGACCTCCGTCGGTCCACCGCTACTCTTGCCTCGCCATTCCACCACCGAATCAGCCCTCAGCCAGCACCAAGTAGAGGTTGAAGAAGTGAGTATTTCAGCTCATTCTTGGCCCATTTTGAGGTGGTCTTGAACCTCGAAAGTTAGGCTCGCCTTTGGAAAAGTCGAGCCTCGTCGTGTCCCCGATGTTTTGATCCGATCGGATCTCGAAACAAGTGAGTTTTACTCACTAAACCTCGCTTAGTAGGTTAATGATGCTTATGGGTTGATTAGATTTAATTAAGTGCAATTAGATGGATAGATTAGAATATAGTAAATAATTTAATGCTTTACCGATGCATGTTAGGTGGTTAGTTGTAGCAATTAGCAAGTGGATAGGTTCTATTATTTATTGAACGAACTTCAGAATTTTTTTGAGTCCATTTCGGCTTCCAATTAGGCATTACGGGCCTAAGTTGGATTTATTGCTATTTAATAATTAATTTTCGTAATTATTTAATTATTTAATTATTTTTCGGAAATTAGACCGGGATAGCCGGCGACCAAAATTTCGTGCTGATTGCAGTGGTGCTCTCTATTTATTTATCTGAGTACATGATTATGCAAATTGAGTGAAATTGTGTGGATGGGTATTTTATTCTAAAAATTGGATAATTTGGTAAGTAATTGGAGAATTACCGGACGTCGGCCTATAGCACCAAAAATCTATTTTGGGACTGTTGAAAATAGTGGGAGGTTCAAAAGAGAAAACTTGGTATTTTGGCTAAAGCCGGTCGTGTACCCACACACGTGTGTGTACCTTTATCAAGTATAATAAAAAAAAATGGTAAAATTGAGTTTGTCTTCAAAACAAAAATACTATAACGGCTCAATGATTTGTATGTCATTTAGAGAATGGAT
Source organism: Eucalyptus camaldulensis (assembly GCA_019915185.1). NCBI lineage: Eukaryota > Viridiplantae > Streptophyta > Magnoliopsida > Myrtales > Myrtaceae > Eucalyptus > Eucalyptus camaldulensis. Next base: position 22,994,033 of record JAHSVA010000010.1, on the reverse strand, counting down.
GTTATACTATTATAGCTCGATGACTCTCCTATCATCTTGAGAAAGAATTGCATATATACCAGCTCGGTGACTCTATTGACTCTATATGTCATCTTGGAGAAAGGACGGTATGAAATACCGCCTCGGTGACTCTATATGTTATCTTGGAGAAAGGACGGTATGCCATAACGGCTCGATGACTCAACATGTCATCTTAGAGAATGGATGTTATGATGAATATACTCAGTGACTTTATATGTCATCTCGGAGAATGAATATTATAATATACTAGCTTGGTAACTCGATAAGTTATCTTGGAGAATGAATAGTATATTATAGTGGCTCGGTGACTTAATGTGTCATATCGGAGAATGAATTGTATAATATATTGGCTCGGTAACTCGATAGGTTATCTTGGAGAATGGATAGTATTGAATGGAATGACCAGAAAATGGTCTAATTGACATGTAATCGACTAGGTCAATTGATCGATATTTCAATCTGTGGTGATTGATTGGGTGCCTATTTGAACTGTATTAAATTACGGGTGGAATTTGAGGCCAAGGTAAATCCTTTGACATGTGTTGTGCTTAGGCAGCCCTTATGGCATATTGGCCTTCTAATTGAGTCTTAGGGAGTAGAACTCGCTGAGACATTATCTCACTAGTTATTGTATAACTATTTTCAGGTCCTTAGATGGTATTGGTGGAGGACTGGAAGCCTTGAAGTTTGGGAAGGTGGAGATTGAAGAATCAGCGAACATGTCTGATAGAGTGTTATAGGACAGTTCTTTTTTTTTAAGTCGATATTTTTGTAAACTACCTGATAGTGTATATATACATGTTTGTTTATAAAAAAGATTGTATTGGTGTTGAAATTTGCGACTCTACTTTTCTATCACATTGTTTTATTGTCTGGGGATTTTATATCTGCTTCTGCATGCGTATTATAAATGAAAAGGTCGGCGATGTATCCTAGGACGTCGCTATTAATCAACCAGGTGAGGAATGGGTGTGCGTTCGAGGATCGATGCATGACACTTAAGGCCACAAGTTTAAATGCTTTTAATTATTATTTATGACGACTTACAAAAATTTACACTACTCCGTTGTAATCAAGAACTTGACATCGTAAAACGTCATTAAATGTCTTTTACTGTGTTGGACGTCCATTTGCTAGTGCATATAAGTATTTTAAATTTCACTTCCAATTTATAGTGGGTAAAACGTCTAATCTATGCACAATCGATTGCAACTGACTCAAATTCAATGGCAGAAATGTTCTCATCTCATCATAACAATTGACATCCATGAGGCATGGTTAAGCGTTGTGTGTTAAAAGTCTCCTTTCTTTCGTTTTTTTCCTTTTTCTTCTTGTTTTATTGGGTTACATCTCTTTCCTTTCTTTCATTTGTATACTTCTCCATTAGATATCTCCATTAACGTTCTTTGTATAGCTCTTTTCTTTGGTCTTATTTATAGATAACTTCAGCAAAATCGAGTCATGTCGGCCAATGTCCCACATTATATTCTTCCACATCACGACAAGATGAAAGTTGTTCAATTGAGAAAGCTAACAATACACCGACACTCTGTTGGAGAAATCTTCTTGAAGTGTTTTGAAGTTGACAAAACGTTTCTATCAGTCTAGTCTGAAGGCTTGCAGACTCTGTTATTTAAAGTCTGAAGGCTTCCGGACAGCCAGACTCAAGACTCAAAGTCTATCCTTATTGACAGTCTCTAATCCGTTGAAGAAAGGTTATCCAAAACTTGATGTTTTGTTAAGGATTTAACCTTATCATTTGGAGAAGATCTCGTGGCTGGAAAAGACGCAACAGAATCCTTTGATTGATCAAGATTGATTCGATGATTGAAGATTCGATGATTGTCTAAATATTATTGGAAGGTTCTACTTATGGAAACCAAGATCCTGATTGTATGGGCAAACAGGATTGATGGGCTATCAACACGTTCCTTTAATAGCTCGAACAATCTTCCTAATTGATTCCGTCCAACGGGTAGATTGGAGGAATTCCTTTGGTAAGTGCCAACGGGTATGATGGCATAAAGGAGTATATAAGGAAGACGGTCTTAGTTGTTCAAGGTGTGCGCGATAGAAGAATTCCAAAGTCTGAAGCTCCTTTTTGTTTAGACAATTCCTTTGAGCGAATACTTGTATACAAAAGAGAGTGTATATTTGTGAGAAATCTTGAGGAGGTGTGGTAGAACATCTACACTGTAGAATCAAGGCAAAGCTGCGCTGTAACTTCTCTTTTGTTCATAATGGAATCCAGCCAATAGGCTGTCAGTGAAGAAGAGTGGACGTAGGCTTGATATAAGCCGAACCACTATAAACCGCGTGTTCAATTTTCTCTTCTCTCAGTCTTACCTTGATTATCATTTGTCTAAAATTCATCAACTGTCTAGTATTGTGCGATTGTTGAAGAAAAATCTTTTATATACCTATTCACCCCCCTCTAGGTACTCATACTAGAAATATCACACTCCACTCTACACGCACCCGAAAAAGGAGTGGAGCAACGACAAAACTTGAATTAATGGACAGCACTTCCGTTCACAAGTTGTTATATTCAATGGGTGGGGACTCTATCCATCCGAACTCAAATGTACGTGAATGTATGATTCCACAAAGGTCCAATGCGTATAACCATTTCATTCATGTATTACATTCTATTTAGTTAAGCAAATTATACACATTGTTTTTTTAACACAAAATTTGATGGAAGCATACCATATATTTCATGGAAGTGTCACTGACTCCATACTGGAAAATCGAGTGATCGGTGACTTTTTTTGCCAATAGTTTTTATTTTTGTACACTACTAGTACTTGCAATATCCTTCTTGTGTACACTTTGCAATCAAATTCTTGAGAGATCAATCTTATAAGAGCATTTCTTTGTAAAAGAATGCGCCGTGTTTATAAATGAATATTGGCTCCATTGCAAACCAATTTATGATTGAGGCTTGAAGTATAGTCGATTAGGCATAACTCTTGAACAATCTCTGGAAATGGAGTGGGCACCCATTAGGACTGGACCACTATGAAATGGTTCTGCATTCCTATGTCGTTACTCCTTTTTTATTTATATGCATATAACACATTTAATAAATTTCTTAATTTATATTTGTGCGTAAATACTTAATACTGTGGAGCATATTCAATATTTGGGCCAAAATATTGCTCATGTTTTTTCTGAAATCTTTAGAGCTAAGTATCATAGCATCACAAATTGATAAATTAAGAGAATTGATGATATATTTTCATCACAATACATAATTAAACAATAGTATGATCAACAAGTGTCTGAGGTGGAATTTGATACATTCACGCGCCAAAGGTAGAGAGGCATATGTATCCTTTTGCACTTTTCCCCACATTTCATAAAGCCATAGTCATCAGATAATTTTATAACCTTTTTGTGATGGAAATAGATCAAGCTTTTCATCCAATTGAATGTAATGCAATTGGTTCTAATATATAAATTCAAAGAAATGAGAAATTTTCTAGAAGGATACCTTTAAATGATTAATTGGTGCATTAATAGTTTATTTTCTATTACTTTGGAAAAAATAATATTTTTCTAATGTGGGGCCTTTTTGGCTGGATGCTTTTTTGGGGAACCACTTTTTAGAGGTGCTACTCCTAGTCAAGTCAAAATGCAAGTCATTTCCAAAATAATTGGATACTTCATGTGAAAGTTCATAAGAAAGACTTCATCTAAGTGTGAAGGATACATATTTGAATTATTTAGTCCAAAAGTCTAAAAGTCTAAAGCATCCTTAGATATTCTATGTGATTTGATGATATCCCACTTTTTTTCTGTCTTTTTTGCTTAGTCAAAAGCGCAAGGATATTTGCTCATCACTTTCGTGCTAGCTTCCCTCCACACAACTCCGGTCTGGAAAGAAAAATTATCAAAGTTGATTTTGATGGCAGGTGGCCCTCCACCACCTCGTTCCTTCTACATGCTCAAATCTAAAGTGAATCAAACGCTTGACTCCATTGATTCATTTCCATTACATTTTTTATTTTTTATTTGTTATTTTTATTAATAGAAAGGCTTGATAGTTATTATTCGAGAATATTCTAAAAAAGAGTATTGAGTAGAGTCAATTCATCAAAGAATGACCTAAAGTGGATATTATTTTAAATAATAATTTAAAATAACTAAATCCATATCACATGAGGACCTGAACTCATTAGTTGGCCAAATGCTTACCGGCTAGCAAGTGTGTGATTTTTTCAACGGCCATATGTGTCTTCCCATGTTCTTCCTTTGCTTTTGGTCTTTGTTTCTTTTGAGAGAAGTAGACAAAGCTCGAACAAGGACCACCTCTTCATTCATTAGACGCTCACACGTAACAGCAAAAAAAAGGTTGTTCGATTGATAAAGCTGACAATGCACGAACGCTCTATTTCCCACGTGCCACATGCATAGACCCCTCCTTGACTTTAAACCAAAAAAAAATAGATGATGTTCACACTGCATTCTTGACTTATGAAGGTTGAGGTTTTTTTTTTAAATAATTTTTTTTTTGATCTATTGACTGCAATTCGTAGTCCCACTGAATTCTTGATTTGGTGAAGGAGAAGGGGAACAAGGAGGGGGACAAGAAGCCTCAAAAGTCCACCTTGAATATCCTAAACACTTGAGTGGAAGACCCATTAGTCTTCAGCCCTATCCAGCAGAAATTTTCCCCTCCCAAGCTTCTCCAACAAGCCAAGATGAAGTCCAAATATTGCAGCCCCCACAAGCCTACGAATTTTATGTATTTCCCTAACCAAATCAACTCAATTTCACACCAAACAGCTTCCATTTAATGGTCACACATGCCATGGTAGTAGCCCACACAAATTCCTTACATTCCTTTCACCGATTAGCTCACTTTAGAGGCCAAAAATCCACTCAATTTTGCCCATCCGAATTTCTTGAATTTAAATCGCCCAATTTTGATTTTCTGTAAAAATTCCCGGCTCGACCGAATTTCTTCAAAAGATGAGATGAGGTCTTAAAAATGAATAGTGACATGCACGAACATTCAATTCTTGAAACCAAGTTCAATTTCATGGTTAAAATCAACTGAACGTGATTTTAGTACAATCCAACTTATCGGGTAGCTTTTAGGAATTTTACCATGGTTATATCCCTTAACGGCTTCACCAGATAAGTTAGTTAACTCATGAGTGATCAGCTTAGAGAAAAATGACCATAAGCGTGTCGGTGAAAAGCCCATTTCGTTTTATCGAGATGGGGTCGAAAATTTAAGATGTCACACTGTTCTTGATGCCTCTTACCTTCATAGGATATCCTCTAACATAAGTAATGCCACCCTTTGTCACAGAAACAGAGACAAGGCAAGAAAATGGCAAATAGAAGGGCAATCATTTGGATGCATAACAAAATACAGTTCTGAAAAATAGGAAGGTATATGTCTCTGAGCATTCGAAGGTAAACACACTGTGAATTTGTTAAAAAGTAGAGAGATTTCCAACAATTGATACTTGTAGCATAAAACCTATGGAACTATTTACTTGTTCAAACTTTCATAGAGATAAAAGAGCCAAAAAGCTCTACAAAAGAGTAAAATTAATACTTGCTAGCTTAGTTTGGTTAAATGCAGAAGAGCTACATCTGAGAAACTTGGAAAAGATAACCTTCACATCAATTGTATTGCTTTTACAATCTTGCATAATAAGCATTACAACTAGTATAAAAAGGGAAAACTTAAAGAGGTTAATGGATGCATAAACATAAAAGAGAGAGCAAAGAGCTAGAACTTTAGTAAGAACTTTAGTATCCTTGTGTTTTGACACTGATACTTCATATTGTGATGCAATAAGCAATCTGGAAAAAATTATAGGATCCACAGGAGTAAAATGCAAGAAGCAATACAAATCTAGCATATTTTAAATCACAAAATCCTAGTGATTCAAACAACACTTACATTGAGGCCAAAAGACAAGATCCACATAACTTTTCTCAATATCCATTTACATCTCAACATTTGGGCTGCTCCCACTTGCCTAAATTAAAACTTAGCTACAAAAATTTCGGATTTGCAACCGCTAAAAAATATAAATGGTCCATATGTATAATTTTGGACATCTGCAAAGCAATCCCTCACAATTCAATTTCCACAACTTGGGGTTAGCACTAGCCAAAATCGACAGATGTCCCATACATCCATCTTTTGTCACAAACCTAGATGAAGTTGCTTAGGGTGATAGTCACTGTGGTTGTCACATATCCATAAAAGAAATCAAAAAATGGACAAGAGGGTCATTCTCGCCAAGAAATAGCATAAGTGCTAAAGTTGCTGAAAGCATAGTGCAAGAAATCATTCAGAAAATGCGACAAGTTACAGTAAGCATTACATCAAATACTCAAATTAAATGCAATCTAGAAGTGGACTTTTTTGCCACGAATCAAGAATATATCTGACAATTGAGATTATCTTTAAAATCTTGAGGTGCTTCATTAGATCATTCTCTGCTTGCTTGCATATAAGGCCAAACTTACACCTTCTTAGTGTTGCTTCTGATACTTCAAATGAAACCTAAAAGAGTCTCCACTCAATCTATAGCATCTCATCCAGCTCATGAAATGAACGGCACATAATATATTTAAACCACAATTAATCAAACTGTAAACAAAGAATGTTCTTGTATCATAATTATTGTGAACATGATTCACCAATACCCGAACCTCAAACAAAAAACTAGCCTCATTTCCTTCCTCCAATCCAAAGCAACACACAAAGCCAAAGTTACTCCCATGCAAATCTCGGGGTACCCAGAAAGAGACAGTACACTCTTGGCTTTGGATAAACCAACATGCTATCTCTCTTCCAGGAAATATAGTATCCATGTAGTGACCCATCTCACCAACATCTGGCTATAGCAAATCTATTAAATCAGAATTCACATAAGCTCTTGCACATGTGTAATGTTAGCCAAGTCAATACCTTCATGAACCAATCCATGACAAGAATCTAAGCGAACATACACTGACATGGAGGAGTGAATGCACTAGATAGGCAATTTTGGAAATCTGGACAATGCATTCCAGCCATTTGCTTCAAGGGTGCAAATGTCTGGTGGAAGCTCCAATCTTGTAGCCGCTTACAATCATCTAATTTATAATGGACCATCAACTCCTCAAACTTGCTAATGCATGTAGAAAGACTAACAAAATTATTTCCATAGAAATGCAAAATATTTACATAATAGAAGTAGGTAAGACTGAAGGTGTAACATCCTCAACTTCAAGCTTTTTACATGGTAAAAGAGAAGTCCGAACTTGGTTTTATCGGTTAAGCTCGATTGTGTTTGCTTCCTCCAATCATGTCTTAGGCATGAACCCCAAAGCCAAATAAGATAGTTGATTGTGGTCAAATTTGATTAGTCCAAGATGATAAGGCCTTCAGAACTTAGAAATTTATCATGTTGCATTTAATGCCTTCATCATGTAGTAAATTAAGGAGCACGAACACTTGGCACATTTAGGCTTTACATTAGAAGATAAGATTAGATTGGATTTAAGGACATTAATGAAGGGGACACGTCAGCCTTGGATAATCAAAATTTCTTGGAAAAACAAGTGTGAACAAGTGTAAATAAATGTGAATGCATTAAATAAAGTGGGGGAAAAGGTATCCCTATAGCCTAGGCCCATTGATATCCTAGGATCTAAGTGTGAATGATAGACTTTGGAACCTACAAAGGAGAGGCCACATGCAGAGAGAGAGAGAGAGGAGAAGGCCAAGAAAAGTTCAACTTTGGACCAAGACAAGTCTACCTTATCTCTTTTGGGCATTAGCCAATAAATAACCAAGACAAGTGTCCAAGCTAGTATAGAGCCTACTTAAGATCTTGGGGGATAATATTGTATAGTCATGGATGACCCTTGATTCAAGGTCAAATGGGAACACGCCTATTTTCAACTAGAATTTACCTCATTTAATTTTTCGAAATTTCTGGACATTTGTTATTTGCCAATTTTACAGAGTTTTTTATGTTACAAATTTGGATAATCTTCCTTCATAAAAGTTGTTCAAAACATCTTTATTTATAACATGCTTAAATTGCATATATTTCTAAGGTGAAATGGTTAGGACAAAGGCTCAATTTATTATTGTATAGAACATGTCTAGTATAGTGAAAATGGTAACCAAGTTTATTTCTTGAATTTTTATAAAATCTTTCCTTTCGAATTTGGATATGGTTCCTTCACAAAATTTTTAAATGACATCATTATCTACAATATATTAAATATTCAAAAATAATTGTGAAGATTTGGATTTCAAAATGAGTCTCTCTCTCTAACTGTTGAATATGTTCGAAATGATTTGCTGCTCTTTCCATAGAATGAATTTGGCTTGGACTCCTCATGAAAAATGTTTTCTAAGGTCTTCCCTACAACATAGTAAAATTTTATAATTTTTCAAGTCCGTTTGATAAGGTAATGGTACTGATTTTAAAAGTTGCTCAAAACTATTTTCGCTTTAGAATGAGAGAACTACACACCCAACTTGGAGTAACAAGCTAATCTAGAGACTTCTTGGCTTGAAGATAAGAATGCATTAAATGTTTTTGGACCTTAATGTGTTAAAGAAAAGAAACTTGGAGAGCAAGTTGACTAATATGAACACATCTAAGCCTAATTATTGTATGAAATCTTGGCAATTAATGAGAGAGGTGAGCCACCTACTTAGGTGTCTCCTAGAATCTTAGGTAAATCTTAGGTTATGATGGCTCTAGATTGTAGCATTGGTGAACAAGGTAAGGATCAACTAATTAGAAGAAAACACTAGGCACTAGAGGGGCTTATGGGTCCCTTGGGCACCATAGGCAATAATGAACCTAGAGTGAGGCTAAGCAAATAGGTGGATCAATCACAAGCCAACACCAAAGAACCTTGGCGCCAACTCAAGAGGTAGGCCAACTCGTCATATAGGCGTAATCATGAGTTTGCATAAAAATCTAAGAGGAGGAAACCTATAAATATGATGAGTCATCCTCACATTTTAAGGCTTGGCGTTTCTCTCATTTCCTCTCCCTTTCTCTCATCTGTTTCACGCTCTTCTCCTCCAAGCCGCCCTAGACGTCGATCGACCACCGAAGAAGCATCTTGGAGCTAGGTCCAAAAAGTACTAAGTAGACTTTCCTAACTCTTCAATAGAGCAATGTGCTACGCTTATTGATTTTAGGATTATGTTGTCATTTACTTGTGTTGACTTTGTATTGTTATGCTTGTATTTCTATTGCTTGTTGTTGCATTAAGTGAGTTCATGATCCCGCATGGGTATCAAGCACACCCAGATGTTGAGGAGAGGTCTCGGTGACTATGGACAATGCTAAAGCTTGAGCGAATAGTTTCAAGTCAAGTTCATGAGCCCGAATCGCATCTGGCATGAGTTTAATTTAATAAAACACGAGAGTCGTTCATTAATTCACCTTGCATGGCATGCCTTTAGGCCTTTCATTCGGCTAAAAGTTTAAACATAAAATGAATCGATTAATGCTTGAAATGCATGGACACGCAATGGACTTATATGCCGACACTGGGGGATGCTGGGTCGTTGTCTGGGGAAAAGCCTTGGATGTTGTCCCGATAGTAAGATCGTGGATGATACCGGCCTAGGTGAGGCAAATGCATGGGCATTGCCCTAGATGCCATCCTAATAATGAGATCGGGACGATGTCGGTTGCTAAGGGGGGGACTGATGCCTGGTTGTTACCAGAAGAGTCAATTAATTTCGACTAATATGATACTAAAAAAGAAAAATGAAGGTCCACGTGTGGTCTATGACTAATATATATGTGATGCTTGCAAAACCTAGGTTTGTTTGATATGTATTGTTAAGTCCTTGCATCAATTTGAGCATATATTTGAGTTAGGTCACTTAGTGCTTGAATGAGTTTCATGAGATGCACATATCCCTTTTTGTGACCAAAATGATCATAAGAGACGGATCTTCGGAAAGTTTGTTCATATGCACTAACCCCTTGTCTTTGATTCTTGAAAGCACATAGACAATTGAGAGCCTTTCATATGCATAAGCAAGGCAAGGCACAAACCTTGCTATTGAATTACCATCAACAAGTGGGTGGTGATCTTGTATCCAATGATTGACAGTGAGATGTTCTCCTATAGGAAAATTAGGGATTTCTACTTATTGAGTCATCGACTCACTTTTGTTGTTCTCACCATTTTAGGTGTGTGATGGGTGAACCAAGGTCCAAGAAGAGAATGAACATAGTATGGGGGCTGCTTTTGAGAGCAGCTTGATAGAGGAGTTAGGCTACCCTAGCCCTTTTGATTGACTATACATGAAAACAAAAATAAGTAGCCAAGGACTAGGATGGGCATGTAATCAAAACAACTTTTGATATGTGAATATGTGTATGAATATATGTTGTTTTTATTTGCTTGGCTTGCATATGTCTTGCCCGGCTTCCATGTATGTTTGTATGGGGATTGTTTATGATCGCTTTCGCATGTACTTAACTAAATATAAAAGACTTTTGGGACGTCCAATGTGCTTGAGGCATCGACGCTAACCTGCTGGGTCATGCTCTCGTGCCAGAGCTGGGGCCGGGGTATGACAGAAGGAATTCCTCCTCTAACACCTTGCACCCACTAAGCTTCAAGGACACCAAATTTGGAATCCAAGTCTACTATTATGGAGATCGAAGCTCTCACCGCTCCTTGGAAACAAGCCAAATAGTGAACAACCCTTCAAGAGAAAGGGTGCTCTAGACTTTGTATCTCATAAATGCTACTAGGAAGAATGATAAGACTTTTCCACAATCCTCAATAGAGATAAGGTTTCCAATTGACGCAGGAAGTCATTTAATGGAGGTATGAGATATATGAAGTTTTGTTAAGCTTTCCATAGCCTTAATATTGAAAAATATATCAAGCTTAAAGCAACTAGTTACATCAAGTTTTGAAGATATTTCAGCTTCAGTTTGCTTGGAAGCTCCTTGAGGTTCAAGCACCTACCTAAGTTCATTGTCTCCAAATTTGGCACCTCTAAGATATCTAGAACACTAATCAGAGACTTACAACAACTGTGAATTAGGAACTTCAAATTCCTAAAATGCTGCAAATTATAAAGAACAGCCGAACAAGGTTTTGATATATTTTCACTTTGTGAAAGGTACGAAAACGAAAACTGTCAATAAAAAAATGTATGATGTACCTTATAGTTATCTCCTAATTCTTTAATCTGGCTATTATGCACATCAAACCAAACAAGTTTCTTTACACTAGCACTAAACTTCAAAGTTGATAAAGGATATTCAAGCCATTCAAGCCACCTTAAATCTTTTCGAAGACATACGGGACCTCTGTTGAGCCGTGCATTCATGACTGGGAGCAACGTTGATCTCCTCATATATATGAAAGCACTGGGATTGATGTCTAGCTCTTCTTGTGTTGGTAAATCCAACACTATGCCTCTAACAACATCAGTTCCCTATTAAGGAAAACAAAATAATTATTATTATCCAATCCGAATTAGGGAATAGTGTGTAGATTAAAGAAGACAAGATTATCAATGATTTCATGAGAGCTCTCACAATATCCTCTGAAAATACTTCAAAAACATCACCGTAGCACCATAATCTACTCGATTTCCCAGGGTCATCTAGACAATCTTGTTTCACAATATCCGAACCCATCAGCCACATCAAGTCATGCATTTGTACTATTCTTTGATTCTCAAAGTTTATTAAAGATCTCTCTATTAAAGTTTGAATCCCAATTACTGTCTTTAAACCACAACTATCAAGAACTCTGGTTACATAATCACTATCCATCCCTTCAAATAGGCAAGCAAGCAATGTCAAGAAAAATGTCATTCTCATTGTCCTCCAATGTATCAAAACTTATCTTCAAAACACTGTTTATATCTTTATTAGGACTTTCGGCAAGTTTACCCAATGTACTCTCCCATTCCCCTCTGCTTCTACCACATAAAAAGGAACCCAAGACCACAGTCGCTAAGGGATGGCCATCAGCCTAGCCCAAAATATTATGTATGAGATCATATGTCTTCCGCCTGGTTTCTTGGAAAAGCATATGAACTCAGAAGTTCAAAAGCTTCAACTTGATCTAATGATTTAACGTCACATATCTGATCTATCCCGTGAGAAGTTAGTACATGTTTATCTCTTGTTGTAATAATGATCGTGCTCCCTTTTCCAAACCATTCACATTCTCTTGCTAACGCATTCAATTGGTCCCCATGATCCATATCATTAGGCACAAGTAGAATCTTTCTGCAGCAAAGTCTTTCTCGTATCAGCTTAACGCCTCCATCTACATTGAAGACCACTAAATTTTCTTTCCACAAAATCTCGGATAAGAGTGCTTTATATAAATGAACCAGGCCATCAGGTTTACTGGAAGTTTCTCTAACATTTGCAAGAAAGCCACACCCACCAAACTGACTAGTTATACTCTATGTAGCACGGACACTCTCCGGAAGCCTTCGTGTCGTGTCTGACACTCTGACACGTGTCTGACACGCTCCGACACGTCCCGACATGCTCCGACACGTGGTCAACGAGTGTTGAAAAATCCAACACGTGGTCAACTCTCTCTGACACGCTCCGACACGCGAGTCTAGAATTCTGACACGCGATTCCGACACGCACGTGGTCAATTTTAAAAATTTCCAATACTTGAGAGGTCAAAATATAAATATACACAAAAGAAGTAATAAAATTGCTATAAATATACATGCACGGGTCAATTTTTTTTTTCAGTTTTTTTTTGAATTGTTTTACTTTTTTAAGTCTTTTACTATGAAAGAAGTAATAAAAAATGCTAAATATGATAAATAAATAAATTTAAAAATACCATTTCAGCCTTTTTCTTTAAACAATGTTTTTTTCCTCTAAGTTTTGTGTATTACTGTAACAAATTAAAATAATAAATGATATTATTTAATATTTTTCGTGTAAATTAATTATAGGCTATTTTTATTATTATTTATTTATGTATTTGTATATAAAAATATATTTAATATATAACGTGTCAAAACGTGTCGAAATTCTCTAATTTTAAGAAATGACGTGTCGGCGTGTCGTGTCGTGTTGTGTTGCGTCGCGTGTCGCATGTCCGTGTCAGTGCTACATAAGTTGTGCTGTTATAGACAGCTTTAGTGATAGCTTTCTTCCTTATACCTCTTGCTCCCCATATTCCTATCATCCAAACCTCATCCAAGCCCATACTTAACAAATACCTTACATTCTCTACCCGGCAACCTACGCCAATCGGATGCTTGGCAATACTTGTGGGTACTCGTCATACAACAGTCGAGATCTCTTTGACGATGCTCCCGATGAACTTGGTCTCATCCCTGCCAAAACGAAGTAGCAAATGGAGTGGGAATAAATGGCAATAGACGATCTGTTAAACTAAATAAAAGCTAACTTGAAGAAAACAATCACTTTGTAACATTCCAAAACATGACTCTTAACGCACTAATCGATCCCATAAAGTATCAACAGATTGTGAATTTAATATTCTTTTAAAGGATCAAACTAGAATACTGTGATTACCCATGGTCATAATGCCAACCGGACAAATCGGCGACTGGCCAATGCCTTGCCATAACCCTCTCTCTCTCTCTGTGCCATCGATTCTCCCTCGGCTCCACCCTGTCGAACACGGGCAACACCAGATGTCCCCCTTGAGCCTCTTCCACTCCGTTACCTTCCTTCACCGAGCTCGCCTAGGCACCAGCAGGATCTCGTGCCTCGGGCCTTAAGCCCTCGCCGTTGATGTAGGCGTCGATGCCGCTGTGAAGGGAGGAAGCCGGGGCGGACGTCCTTGCCTCTGAAGCAGAGGAAGACGTCAAACGGCCATCTTGCTTCGGAAGAAGAAGGAGACTACGGCGACGGCGACATTGAAAGTTAGAATGTGATGCTTTTTTCTGTTCAATTTCTTTTCCAAAAACGACGACAAATTAATTTCCCATTCAATTTTGAGTTAAATTGTTCGTTTTATGATTTACGAAAAACTGAAAACTGAATTTTTTTTAATATTTGCCCAAAATTATAAATTATTCGAAGCACATAGCAAAATTAATCATGGGTCTTCACTAAAATTTCACGGCCTATCCCACCAGAATTGTTTCTTATATGTAAATGCTAGTTTAAAATTGAATTTAGTTGCGGATGCATTTGAGTAGGAGGTTATGGCAGTCGTGACAAAAACTATAGTTTGATAATACAAAGCCTTTCAAACTCGTTCTCATCTTTTGGACAGAGTTGCAATTGACTTGAAACCTTTGAGATTTCATATATATATTTTTTAGAATAGATCTACCAATTTTCATTTAATCTGGATTATTTCTATCTACGTTTTACTAGGTTAGGCCATTGTGATAGTGACATTGCTGAATTGTACACTCAATTAAATTCTAGTGGTATCATCCTTTGAGTTTCATTTAGTTTTTCTCATGTTTCCGGAGGGGGACACAATCCATCATACAAGTATCGGCTAATAGCAGATTATTTATTTGCCAGACAACCTACATTGGTCAATTGAGCTCAAACTTGAGCATTATCAAGTAAGTCATGTTACAATTATTTGGTGTGATCCTTGCGGAGCCTCTTTTGAAAATATTCAATACCAGTTTGGTAACTCCCTTTCAATCCACTTACTCTATCTAATTCCACTTTTTAAAACATCATAAAGGCCTTGAGGTCTCTTTGCTTTTTACACTCCATGATTTTCACTACCTCTTCCAAACACAACTTAGAGAAAATGATGATTGCAAGGTCTGATTCATCGATCATCTTTGGAAACGTGATCATTAGATTCTCTTCCTCTTTCTCCCTATGTTGAACATCGAAGTAGGATATTCCAGCATGGACGAGAGCTACGTATAGATGTGTGACAAAGTTGTTGCCAACATTCTCTTCTTTGAAACTCACAAATACTTTGAAACTCGTATTGGAGTGGGAAGAAGAATATGACACTAGAATCAAGAAACAGAAGTTAACCATGAGCAATGAGTCGCCCGAGATTTGGCACTTTGTTTCGGTGGTTTATTCCCATTTGATCTTCTCTATATATATTAATGAGCTGCCTAAGACTTGATACTTTGTTTGGGTAGTTTATTCCCCATTTGATCTTCTCTATATATTCTCTAACACCCAGTTGCATGACTTTTTTTAAGAAAGAGTATTATTAGGTGTTTTCATAATATTAGCATTCGCATAGATCTAAACTATTTACGCATGAACCTTTTCTACATTAATTAGATGTCTTGATCGACATTATTTTACATCAATTTTATTGTTAATTGAATTGTGAATGAATTTGACCTACCAAAATAAGATAGATTATCATTATCGTCATAATTTCATGTGGTCATCATTGGAGGCCAGTGTTTTTTTATTAATTGATTGACTGGCTTCAAGGAAAGAAAACCTTCTGAAGGTGTTGAAATCCAGTATTTGGTAAAATATCGAACCGATGATCCAATCCAAACGTCTATAATAATCTCATGTTCCTTTGATAAACCTGTTGACACCTGAATTTTTATTGACAAAATCAAACATACGTTCAACAAAACTACTTGAAAGAAATATCAATTTCTAGCCCTCATCTGCTTTTGCTTCAAAAGTTGACCAATATATTTTTCATTTTTTCAAGTGGCCAAAAAGTTAATTTCTACAAGCCGGGTCAAACAATTAAATTCTTGTCTCGCCCAAAATCTATAACCAATGCAACTCCGATTTGACCTATGGACGAATATGCAAGCATACGTTTCATGCATGCCACCTTCGAGTTGCGTTACAACCCGCCATGGAAAATAGTATAAATATCTAAGAAAATTATATCAGATTAATTAAAGAAATGAAATTATATTAATGGGCAAAGCAGATGAGTGTGGGATGAGGGAATTATAGAGGAGGCGGTGGGGCCCGCCAGCTCAACAAACTCGGCTTGCTGCGTGAGAGCAAAGGTACCACAGTTCCAAGAACAATGAGCATATGCACATAGTAAGTTATTCCATAACTACTCTTGGATTATATTTCATGATGCTTTTTTTTTTATCATCTTTTGATGATAATTTTAATCATATGAAAAATTGCTAATCCATTACATTGGCTGATATTAAAGTTTCTGGTTTTTTCTTTAAATATTTGCATTTTAGCCATTAGCATTAAAAGTGAAACTAATTGAGGGTGGCGTATTCAGTGTTTTGCAAGCCTCACATCATCACACGCTTATTTATTGATATCCAATTAGATTTTTACATATACATACATATATATATATACATATTGACATGAAAATTAAAAAAAAAATTATTATTTTTCTATCCTTCTCCTCCATCTTCAACCTCCGCTCCGCTGAGCTTGGCTATCTCCATCGCCCAAGCCGCCGCTGCCGCCATCCTTGAACCACCGCCCCATCGTGGCTACCACGGCTCGGGGCAATGCTGTTGAGATTGTCGCCGGCAGCCATGGATGAGCCAGGACTCGGGCTCAAAGCCGTTGAGCAGCAAACCAATCTAGCTGTTGGGCGACGGTATCGTCACGTCCAGGCCGATCTCCGCGTCCATAGATATGAAGATACAGAACAGCGGTCTTCCGTTGTTCCGGCGTCTCGTCCACAGATCTGAACGCACACCCTCTCTGTCGTTCCGGTGTCTCAGCGGCAGATTAGGAGACGCAAACCAGTGGGCTTCGCGTCCACGGCCGTGAGCAACGACGACCTCCGCGTCCACCCTCTCCGTCGTCCCGGCGGCAGATTGGAGATTCAGAGCAATGGGCTCGCGGCCGAGACTCCAGATCTGAAGCCATGGCCGTCAGCGACAACCGACCTCCGCTTCCACCCTCTCCGCCGTCCTGGCGCCTGAGCGTCATATCTGGAGACACAGAGCACCGGGCTCGCAGCCAAGGCTCCAGATCTGGAGCCATGGCCAACGGTTCCAATCCATGGAATCTCTTTTGAGTGGTGGAAGGAGAGAAATCAGCTTCACCGATGGCTTCTCTCATGACCAAATCTAGTCGTCGACGTCGGATTTGGAAGTGAGGTAGCGGGTGGAGGAGATGGCCAAACTGGATTGATGCGGCGCCGGCAACTCCGACTCCGCCGGTGGCGATAGCTGAAGGACGGGCGGAGGTTGGGCTCGTGCAGATGGAAGGGAAGAAAGAGAGTAGTTGGATTAGGGGATTTTTAAGTTGTTTCTCTGATGCCATGTGTCAATTTGTAATTAGTTAAAAATAAGTGCATGTCACGTCAGCCAATGACATGGCATTTGCAATATTTTCCCGTTTTCTCTTCTCGTGGTGGTGCAGGTGGGATGTGGGAATGCCCAAAATAACAGAGAGCCAGTGGGATTTCTACGGTGCACGTTTATAACGTGCCTCAAGCTTTCAAACTGGCAAATGCCGATTGCCTTTTTTCTTCTTTAAGGTTTTAAGATGTATACGACAACCATTTTACACATGACGAAAATACATTGTAAATCATCAGATTTGTGAACAATTAAAACCACATCCATGTCCGTGAAAAGAAACGCATACGGAAGAAGAAGAGAAAAGATATTAATTGTGTGCAAAAGAGATAAATGTTTAAAAAGGCAAAAATGTTTAAAAAGGCAATTGGCAAGAAATTTGAAAAAGTTGTAAAAATCATGTAAATAAGGTAAGATAGTCGTTGTTAAAAAAAAAAAGTAAGATAGTCAAATCAAAATATGAAAGAGTTGTGAACTAACAATTTTTTGTTGTGAAAATGTCAATTCATTTAATTTGATTGTCAATTAATTTCAGAATATCATACTTTTCAAAATTGAAGGTGCATCTCCCTAAATACAGTTCGGCTTATCAGGTCATCCTATTTTGTTCTTATATTTTTTTGGTTGTTTTTCGTCTTCTCCAATGGCCACTATAGTACCGCCAAACCACATCTCCAAATTAGACTTCAATTTTACACCAACTTCATCACATGGTACATAACAAAATCAAGCTCCTCCAATGATCAATCTCACTTGGAACTTATGCAAAGATCAGTAGACCAATCTCCTCTGGATCACGAATCCAAACAAATGTAACAATGATGAAACAAAATCAAGAACAACAAAAGAAGAAAAACGAGAAATTGACGACAGTGTAGTGTAGATACCAAGCAAAATAATTTGGTTTGAGTTGCTCTTTAGCCAGACTGGATTGTCGTCCTCCTCATGGATTTGACAGGTCGCTCTGACGCTTTTGTATGGAAGTCGTGAGGATCGATGAGGGGTGTTGGGGGAGGGAGGGAGGGAGCGGAGTAGACGCAAAGACAATGAGAAGGAATAGAAGCAAGAAAGCTTCACAATCTTGGAGAAGATGGATTCGGAAGTGAGGGAACTTCATGATCTTGGAGAGTTCCCAATGGAGACAATGGATTTGGGAGCTGGAAAGTCTGTGACAGAGAAGATGGATTTGGGAGCAAGAGACCAAATGATAAATTTGGAAGCGATCTCGAAGAGTATAGGATATTTTATGACACTCGATTTTCCACATAATACCCGAACACAAAGAATACCCCCAGAAATAAGAACTTTGGTTAAGTTGATTTGGTTGAGTTTTTCAACAACCCTATGACACTCGATTTTCCACATAATACCCGAACACAAAGAATACCCCCAAAAATAAGAGGTTTGGTTCGAGTCCATTCGGTTTGGGCTTTTTCGACAACCCCATGTATATCTTTCTTAAACTTATGACCTGGATCTGATGCATATGCCATATATCCAAGCAATTCTAGCATGCAAGAATATTTCCATCTATGCCACCATAATTGATGCATTATAAACTAGGGGTCAGCTAGCATTGAGTCAAGGCCATCCAACTCAAACTTCGTTTATCATTTCTACTTTCTAATTCATAAGAAACAAAGTCATCTCGTCATCATATTGTCTAGGAATGATAGCACAGAAGTAAAAATTCAAAACTACCACAAGATAACCTTCTCAAATGGTACATAACCAGAACTTCACCAATTTCCAAAATACCAACAGAAACTTGCCCCCATGCTCTGCTGTCTCTCTTGCGATTTGTTAGGCTCAATTAGAGTCTTCTCACTGAATAATATTTTTAAGAGTTAACTTCAACTTTAGGTCCATAGTTGGTACTTTTAAACCTGTGATGAACATAAGTCCTTACTATATCAATATAAAAACGAAAAACTTAACAGGTTTGGGAAGAAAAACAAATACATGCTAGTGCTTATGTACCAACAGGATGATAGCAAAATAGACTCTGCCGCCCAAGCACAATAAGAACAATTCTCATCCAGGACAAGTCTACAAGACACGATCACATTATGCCGGTTTTATTCCAGCATTACACTGAGGGATAGCAGCAATCCTCCAAAAAAACTTTTACACAAAATTGTATATGGAATATCCTGATCCATCTAAATTGACCCAAGCATTGATATAATAGTAGTCAAAACATTTAAACTCGTACATTTTATTTATTTTTTTGGGAGTAGGGGGTGCTTTGAAGCTGGATTCATTTAGGCAAAATCACAAACACCTGGTGGACTTCAAGCAGTGGGGTTTCTTAAGATGAAATAGAGAAGGGACAAGCACTGGCAGTGGAAGATAATTTTGTTCTCACAGCTGTCAATTGCTATGGAAGCTCTATACCCTCGCTCTACACCCAAGCCATTATTCGAAATCCATGGATGATCTTGTTCCATTCTTACCTCATGGAATTTTGGACAAAACAGAGCAGTCCAAAGAGACTATCACCCTCGCTTTCTGCCTCATTGATCATCATTTCCTTCATGGCACTCCTTTATCTCCTTGTAATTGTGCCCCAGCCTTTGATTGAGCGTGAAGCAAAACTCACAACATGCAAATAAACTCTTTGAAGCTTTCTGCCTCATTGATCATCATTTCCTTCATGGCACTCCTTTATCTCCTTGTAATTGTGCCCCAGCCTTTGATTGAGCGTGAAGCAAAACTCACAACATGCAAATAAACTCTTTGAAGAAGATGAGAGGATAGAATACCACAGTTGTAAAGGAGTTAAAATAAAATTAGGTTGTTTTAAGATCTCAATCGGCTATAAAAAATTCAAGAACTAATGGTACGTTATAAAACCAAAATACCTTTTTATCTAACTTCTCCTGTTTAAACTGAGAAAACATAATATACCGTCTCATTTCATAAAACTAATAGACGGATAATCCTTATATATCATCTATTTACTCCACTCATAAAATAACTATTGAATCGACTTTCCAAGAATACGTCATTATCATAGTCATGGAAGGTATCAATCAAACACACCCCATGACATGAAGCAAGCTTGCTCTCTCATATTTTCGTGCTGATCAAGCCAAAAGATACTAATATTCATATTGAGAATTTTCGGATTTATGAGCGAGTAAGAATTAAGTCTATGCACCGAAATCCCGCAAAGAAAATTCCAAGTTGCTATCACCAAATTTTGGTCTAGTGCACTGCTCTTCTTAATATCAAAAGGGAAAGTAGAAACTATAGATTTTGAATTGGAATTAGCAAGCAGACATGTAACAAGTTCTTCTAGAGCCAGCTCAATTTTAGCTATATGACATTGTTGTAGCAAATTCGCTCAATGTTAGTTGATCAGACTGTCAAGCAATTGGGAAAACAAATTACCAGCTTACTTTCTGATTCTAGCTTGGCTCTAAAGTGATTAAACTGTCCACAAACAATTTTGCCAGAGATGGCTTTGATGGTGTGCGTGCATGCGTGCTAGCTCGTGGAAGCAATGGATGAAAAGGTTTGATGGAAATTGATCAAAATGACAAGAATATCAAATTGCTCAGAAGTTAAAGTGGAAGTACCATGAATTATTTAAAGGTGCAATGCAGAAGGAAATCAAAGCAAAGAACACTAAACTCAAAGGAACGAGCCGAACAAAATTAACTGAAAAGAAGATTACTAGGACATTAACATTCCTGGAATTGAAATTAATCACAGTTTGTACAAATGATGCTCGATTGGAGACATCGAGATCAACGTTACAACAATACTCAAAGGGAAATCAGCAGTAATTTTGGCAGTATTCCAGCATAATTTCAACATATCTTTTTCCTCTACATATCTTTTATTCATAAGTCTTAAATTCCCTTTGATTATTACTAGGTCGATGGCCATTTCTTAACTTAACTTCTTTTATATATCCATGATTTCTTAACTTAACTGCTTTCATATATCCATAATTTGTCAACTTAACTAAGCTTCCAATCCCTGAGCATTTCTCATACCGTTTCCCCTTATTTTGAATTTAAATTAGGTTGAAGACTCTCTTTCTCAAACTTTGGTGGAATGGTCTTTTATGAGCATAAAAATGAGACTGAACTTAATATAGCTTTGCTGTGATTTATTCACCACCGGTGTATAATGACTTACTGTTATACCAGACGACAAATCAGTCACACAACCAAAGGAGACGAAGTAAACCGAAGCACCAAGGGAAAGAGAACTCTCTGACATCAAAGGATGAAGCATCAAAATTCACAATATATGATCAGCATGTCGAACAAGAACATCCACATCACTCCTATGCAATCTCAGATTGATCAATGATGAAGACAAATTCGTCATTTCACCAAAAAAAAAAAAAAAAGAGACAAATTCGTCATTTCACCAATAAAAAAAGAGACAAATTCGTCATTATCATCTCTGAGGCAAAACGTCGAACAGGTGGTGATCATGAATGGTGAGGTGTTCTACAAATAGGAATTCCTATCAATCGGCGAGCAATATAACAAGAGCAATATGAGATCACAATTTGAAGCTCTCGGCAAAAGGCAAACACAAAACAATCGTATGATCGAGTCTCGATGAATCGACCGCATCCTACCTTGGGGAGATCCGATCCGAACGGTTACCTGCTAATAAGTGAAGACACTGAAAGACTTGGAGAATCTCACGAAGACGAAGCTAAGGCCACGAATCGATTCAGCGACGAAATTGCTCGACGAAGATATTCAGCTGCAACTGGCTTCGACCGCGGGCGTGGACACTGGATTCGGTCCAGAGCGCTCAAGATGAGAGAGGAAGATATTTTTCTCGGTCTTTGCGCGTGCATTCTTGCTTCGCTCGGTTCCTCAGCTCTCCTGCACACACCAAGCGAGGGAGAAAGAGCACGAGAGGACTTTCGATCGGTGGTGATGAGCGTCCGCTCTCTGCTCCGTCACGGCCGTGGTTGCAGTTACCGGCGAGGGAGATTTGACGGCGGGTGTCACCGATCGGAGATGGTACAGACGATCGATTGATGGTGATGGAGCCGTAAGGAAGTGGCATCCTCAATCGCATTCATTCATGTTGTGTATTTAACCAACTATTTATTTCCATGATTTAATGATTTAAATATTACGAAATAACATAGTTTTGACCATTATGTAACAATATAATTTAAGTCAGTAACATGATATCACGTATAACTTTTACGGTAGATTTGATTATATAATTCTTTCGTTTGTTTAAGATCACATATATTCCAAACAAAGTAAGCATGTAAAAGCATTTCAAATTATTTTTAATTACTAGAACATTGTATAAATTTCTCAAAATTTGTAGCATTTAGTATTAAATGCTAAAAAATTTAGGATTTAAAGCTAAAGCATAATAAAACAAGACAAGAAGTATAGCAAAATGGTATTGTCATGTTTATTACATGCAAATAATATATTTACTTTGTCCAACAAAATATCAATTTCTTATGTACATGTAGCGTCATGATATTTGTTAGTATGTAAAATTTTTAACCTCTTTTAGAAGGTAAGACAATAAATAGTAGAGAATTCTTTTGTATTCATATTTAAAAGATAAGACGTTAATCGGTAACCTGTGAATCATATTCATTATCTCAAATTATGATTTCGTCCACCTATAGTTATGTACAAGCATAGTGTATTTTAATATATGCATGGGGTATATATATATATATATATATTGGCAAAAGCTTGAGATGTAAAAGCTCATTGGATTTGCCCAATTAATAATACAAATAACAATTTCTTTTTGGAATGGATCTTTAATCAAATGATTTTAAAACAAGAGAAAAAAAAAAAAAAACCAAGGCGAGAAACTAGCCCAAATATAGAAAGGGAGGGATTTTACCCCCACCCGCCCATTGGGCCACAAAAGGAAGAAAAAATAGAAATTGAAAAAAAAAATAATAATAACACATACTCACAACCCTTATCCACGCAGATAGTATCAATCACTCACACACATTCACACAAACCCTAATAGAAATAGCTTGGAAATGACTCCGAATCTTTTCGCAAAACCTCTGCTTTACCTGCCGCAGCACCCCCACGCAGAAGACGCATGAGTTAGGCATGATGCCCCTCTTCTAATATATCAAGTCTCTCCCTCCATGCATATATTCGAGTCTCTTGCACAATGCCTTCCGTCCGTGGCTCCCATAGTACAGTGAATTGCCCCCATGCTGAAGGAGTGAAGCTGGATCCATTAATCGATTCTTTTCAAGCTCAACCTTCAAAGCATCCTCTAATGGATTGGATTGCATCACATATCCCAACTTTTTCACGGTTGCACCCGCTACTCTAATATCAAGGCTAAATCTTAGATACCTCTTGTCAAATTGACTAAAGTCAACTGCTCCCTCCAAATATCCCCACAGAGTATTTGGCGTGAAAAGTTGAAACCACACGTGATCCGTATCAAATGAACCGAGAGTTCCTGATAGCTCATTCCGCCTTTGGCTGTTAACACATGGTATGATGTCGAAAGATATTTCCTTTTTTCCATCTTCTACACTAAAGACAACACAGAGATATAATCCTTGGAACTTTTTATACAAGTCTTGAGAAGCCATGAAAGATATAGTACCGTCTTCAACAAGGACGAACCCTTTTGGCATCTCTCTTCCGGGGCTAACATTCCGATAACGAGACCAATGGCTAGAATAGTGATGCTTCTGTTATATAGGTAAATTGTTAGAAGCATCCAAGTTCATAATTAGTTCAAGAAGAAGAGTTTGATTTGTGCATATTCCTAGTGATTAAACTAAAGCTAGAGTTTTGTAATAATTAGACATATTGATCCTTGCTTATGTTGGAAATCATTCCCTTGCAAGTGCTAGCCACCCCTAACATTAGATTGAATCACCCTAAACGTAGCTCATACAATACGAGTGCACTATATAGGAAGTGAAAAATTGATGAAAAATAGAACAGCACACATCCAAGAAATTAATTGCCCTCATCAAACCCCCTTGTGTAATGTTCACTGTTATGAGTTCACTTTAGGCATTGCCGATTCTTTCATACGAACTGTCCTAATTGAACTCCAACTTACTTGCAACAAACTTAACATAATTAAAATAAATTAAAGAAAAAACTTCTACTTGCACTCAAAATAATGGAAAATTGAAAAGAAAAATCCAATGCATGCCCTCTCCGCAGACCAGCCTCACCACTTGCACCTTTTATGTTTGCTTTAACTTTATATAAAAGTAGAATCTCATATTCTCTATTAATAAAATTAAATCAAATTGTCCAAGTAATCCGCATGTGGCTAGCAAGGCATGTAGTGCGACAGTCCCCTATCATAATAGCAACAAACACCTAAAAGTGAAAAAGGTCTCATATCGAATTATTGAATTATTGTTGTTGTGCTGTTTTATCTTAGTCCATAGAGTTGATCTAGTACTATTATCAGTGTCGGTTGTTATGATCAACCGTAACATCAAGAACCACGTGTCCATTTGTTCGTTAGATTTTCTAAGATTTCATCCGTATTTTTCAATACAGGAATTACGAATATCGAGTCTTCGTCATTGCATCAAGTTGAGGTTTTGTTAAGCTTTATACACGTGCGGAATCACTTTATATTAAATTTTTCTGTTTGTCTAGAATTTATAGTTTTGCATTACGTGCACCCAATGTACACTCCGTATAAACACATGCATATACACACGCATATACACACGCACACATTGGGGGGCGGGGGGCGAGATACCTCGATTGGAAAATCAACCATGTTCAATCCTTTTTTCTCTGTTCTACTCTAACTTTCTTCCTCTGTGCTCATTGGATTATCTTCATGCGAAACCTCGTAGAGTAAAGCTGGATCTAGCAACTGATCGTCTTGAAGCAAAACCTCTGAATCATTCTCTAGTGGCTTGCATATTAATCGGAATCCACACTTTTTCACAAGTAGTTCGTTATGTTGACCATAGGTAGAATTGCATACTCTAATGCTAATGTGGAAATGAGTTGGGTCATTTGGACCAAAATGGTCTACTGTCCACAAATCCTTTGATTCCATATACTCAAGCCACACATAATCCAAATCAAATGACTCCAAAGACCTGTAGTGTTTTGTGCCTTTGCAATTAACATATCCTATAAGCTCAAACGGGAAATTTGAAACTATAAGCTCATAGGGGAAATCCGAAAGTGTATGCTCATATGGGAAATTCGAAACTAGGTCATTCGGCCTTGCTTCCACTTGAAATACAACACAGAAAGCAACTCCTAGGATCTTTTCATAGAAGTCCTTTGAAGCCACGAAAGATATATAACCCTCTTTATTGGGTAGCAACCACTTTGGCATCTCTCCTCCAGGTAGAACAACTCGACAATTTGTTTGGCAATGAAATTTCTGTCATAGATATAGACTATTAGATAGTTTTTTCAAAATTGGCACCTAAAAGGAGGAGTTTCACAGAGTTTAGTGGTAGTCCTAGATTTTTAGATATAGTTAGCAATTGCAATACAAAGATTTTTTTTTTTTTTTGTACTTAATTGGTGGAAACGGGACATGTATTGTTGAAGAATTTGTAACTGGATGAACATGTATTATTGAAGTTTTTCATTGGGCAATCCTTGTAATTTAACAGTGAACTAGAGTTCTATAAATAAAGAGAATATCCTTTGCATTGTCTTATAGCAACCTCCACTACATGTCTGCATAATCACTTTCTATATGTTTTCTTTCTTCTTTTTTAATTGGCCTGGCATTCCAGGATTTTTAGCCTTTTGCAATGCACAAACACTCAATGCAGCTAACATGTACACTACTCCATATTAATATGAGAGAGAGAGAGAGAGAGAGAGAGAGAGAGAGAGAGAGAGAGAGAGAGAGAGAGAGAGAGAGAGAGAGAGAGTCTTACCTCAAGCATGAACAAATCATTCACGGGGAACCCATTACGGACTAGCTCCCAACTTGAATATAACTCAACGTGCTCAACGTCACGTATGTTGGAGGGAATTCTAGTTAGAGATTTGCAATTATTTGCCTTTAGTCTTCTCAATTTCCTCGGAATCTTGGGGATCTCTTGTAGTTGTTGGCAATGCGAAACCTCCAAAACTTCCAAGTTATTTAGTCTCTCGCATGTAGGAAGGTTAGTGAAATTGTTTCCAGACAAACTTAAAATTTGTAAGCAAGGACAAGAAAGATTTTCCAGGAACTCTACTTTTGATAGATCGCACCCTTGAAGGTTCAACCGCAACAACTTGGGAATCCAATCTTTGCATGGGGTTCACTCAAATCCTCCTCCTCCTCCTCCTCCTCCTCCTCCTCCTCCTCCTCCTCCTTTGGAAACTTGATTAGTCGTGAGCAGCGACTAAGTTGCAAGACTTCAAGATTTTGCAACTTGTAAATGCTAGATGGAAGGATTGCTAGTTTCTTGCAATCTGATAAACACATCTTCTTGAGAGAGATAAGATTTTTTATGGATGTAGGAAGTTCTTCAATTGAAGTCCTGTGTAGATCAATTTCTTGCAAGCTTTTGTTCTTATTCAGAATATCAGGGAATCTTTGCACTTTAGAGCAATCTTCTAAATTTAGCAACCGTAACTTACGGTGATTTGCAATTGAATCGTGGACATGCTCCAAGTTTTTGCACTTATCAAGATACAACTCTTCAAGATTTGGAGTATAAGAGAGGTCTGGCATTCTAACTAGTGACTGGCATCCACCCAAGTTAATGAACTTCAATTCTTTAAAGTCCTGCAAGAACAATAAACCAACTTGCATAGACATTCCAGAAAGATCAAAGAAAAAAGTGAGATATATGTTCATTTCAAAATCTAGCTGTGATTTTGAAACAAAAATCACTTGATCATAATTGAAGCCACATGCGATCAGAATTCACTAGATCATATGGTTTATATAGAGCACACCCTCTCACTTTATAAAATGAGTTTAGTAAGTAATCATCGTAAATTCGCGAACACTCGTAATTTCACTATGCACTAGAATGGCGTGGCTACTTCCACTACGTATACGTGCAAAAACAATACTTGTGATTTAGGAGAGAGAGTGTGTAATCTTAAGTAGGAGCACATGAGCCATGATCATTCCTTTGCCAATTGATTCATCACATGCATTTAAGTTAACATCTGGAATCTTATGTAGGGATTCGCAACCACCCGCTTGTAGATCCCACAGAGGTAGTGGAAGGTCAAATCATCACTTATTAGGAAGTGGTGAGTGGTTGTTTGTTTTCTAAAAGAAGACATATTTTGTGTGCCTAGATGGTCATGACTATAACAAAAATATGAAAAATAATAGAGTCGAACTGTCTTGCGTATTATTTTGTTTTGAGCTAGATATACATTAGCGTAGTGTAAGAGCTCAAAGTTTACTATATCATAATAAATACAACCACCACATTCATACCTTGCATTTGTATACATAAATAAAAAATATAGATGCATTGATAGACTTTGACATCTTGATCCAGTGGATTTCATGTGTGATTTATTAAACCTCTATGGTGCACGTCCGCCCAATACATGGTAAGTCTTTTTGTGCCTTCTTTTGATTAAGGTTTAACTACTTTATTCTTGAGATGCCTTTATCAATGAGTTATCATTCCATAATGATTTGGATACTTTTGATATGTAAATTTTCAATGAATTTTCTAAAATTATAGCACATCGTTTCGAAGGACTAAAAGAATATTAAATGAAAGGGAGTCTAAGGAATGAGATTTGAAATGTCATATCTGAAATTGTATTTGAAGGCGTATCTCTCGAAAGATAAAGGTGGTGAGTGTTTATATAGGGCAAGTCAAGAATGTCAATTGAACTCCATAAATTGAGACAAACCTAATCAACACTTTCCCACGTGCGTGCGCATTGTGAATGGAAATGTTGCTATTAATAGGAAGGGGATTACTGGACAATTTTTATATGGTAAAAAATTTGAAAATGATCGTCATGGAGCCTCGATGGTTTACATGTTATTTTCATATTGGTGAATTGTGCACCTAGATGGTATTCCAAAAACATCCCCCTTCATATAGTGATGTCAAATTTGTGTGTCACTTTTGGCATTCCTTATGGTGAAAAGAGGGGACTCGACCTTAGTTCAATTCTGCTAGCCATCCTCAAACCGATAGAAAAGCTAAGGCTGTTAATAGAATTTTGGACAATTTATTAAGTAGATTATTGGAAAACAGTTTAAATAATGAGATTTGTTATTGTTTCAAGGTGAATTTGCAGATGATAATTCGGTGAGTCAAACATCTTTGTAGTTCTTTGGATCTTACGCCGCTGCCCACTAAGCGCTAATTCAGTGGATATTCTGAAGAAAGAGCTAAGGAAATCAAGCAGATACATGAGGAAGTGAGGAAGAGTCTGAAGAAAGAGCTAAGGAAATGAGGTGGTTACAAAAGTGAGCTTCGGGGAGAGTATGTAATTTAATCTATCTTCGTATCACGAAAGACCAGGAGCTTCATAAGGTTGGCCTTGAGGACGAGTCTTTTCCAACAGCAGAAGATTGATATTGGAAGTACTTCAACTCCGTATTGGAAGATTTCAAGATTCTCTTTTGTGATTTGGATAGTAGGGAAAAAATATATTTTCTTGATCTGTAAGTTTGTGTATAATATATTTAGGAATGCTTTGATCTCCATCAAAATTTTGATTATATTATTGCATATTTGAATTTCGTAAATTAGGTAGGTTATTTTTACTTAACTTGAAGGCTATTCAAAGGTATCCTAGGCTACTAGCTATAAACACCATCTTGGTCCCTCATTGTAAACACAGCATTATTAAATGAAGTTTTATTCCCGGGTGTTGTCCCTCACAAATTTTACTTTGTCTGTCTGCCTGCCCTTTAGTGGATTCCTTGTGTCCACGAGTGATCAAGAGAGTGTTGAGACCTTCGAGTGGCGTGCGAAAGTGGTGATTCGGCTGAGGAAGACTTAGATTATCCAGTCTCGTCCTTCCTATTCATTGTGGTGTTTTCCATGACACAAGATTAAAAAAAAAAAATACCCTTTCTTTTATTTACTCGTTCAACACAATCCAAAGTCCGTGGGACCGACAAGCATGACAGGAAAATTGAAAGACAATGATTCCGTTTTCTTTTTTTTAAATGATGTTTCTGAAAAATATTTTTTAAGAATTTACTTTTCAAAAGAATAATAATATTTACGATGTTTGACTGAAACTTGAAAATAAATTGAAAAATATTTTTCACCATTTGGTTCGTGTACTCCTTTAAAAAGTATTATTTAATTTTCATTTTATTATTTTCTTCTTCTTTTTTCAAAAAATTGATTTATTTTTATTTTTATTTTATTTTTCCTTGTTCTTTGGCCAAATGCTGGGCCATGCAAGCTTGAGCCTCACTGACCTCCAGCGAGTTCATCCCTTGCCTGTGTTTGGTCATCAATTGTCACCGCGCCTTTTTGTGAATATAGTACTATAATTGATATTTGAACAATTGAGAGAAACCACCAAATTAGAAGCACCTAATGGGAAACATGTGAGAGGTTAAATAAACTTATTAACTTACGCATTTTTCTGTGGATAAAATGTTTGCAAATAAGTAATTGACACATTTTTGTGAAGAAACAAAATTGAGATCC
Source organism: Eucalyptus camaldulensis (assembly GCA_019915185.1). Classification (NCBI taxonomy): domain Eukaryota; kingdom Viridiplantae; phylum Streptophyta; class Magnoliopsida; order Myrtales; family Myrtaceae; genus Eucalyptus; species Eucalyptus camaldulensis. The sequence goes on along the minus strand of JAHSVA010000010.1, from coordinate 22,964,151 downwards.
TGTAGAAGGTCCTCTTAGCTTTATATACTAATGTAGATGATATGCATATAAATATAATTACAAATACATAATACATGTATAACCTTAGAATAGATTTAGATTTAAGTATATTTAAATTAGTGAAGTGAGCCTATTACTGACTTTCACTCTACAAAAACCCTTTTAGTCAAGCTCGAAAGACGTTGCGCACTCATAGCGCGCATACTTCAGCTGGCTTCGAAGTGCCAGATGAAGAGCACTAACACCTCCGCAGAGGAAGTCTTTTCTATGGAGTCGTACTCCACATTCTTCTTTTTATTTAAGCAGGAGAAAGAATTGGATTATCAATCAATTTCCCCTTCTGCTCTTCTGCTAGGCTAGAGGACACCCAACGAGGGGATGTGAAGAATCGCTTCCATCCCGTGTTTCGTTACCTCTCGAAGAAACAGAGTAAGGGCTTTAATGGATGGCTCGATTGAAAAAAAGACGGGAAAGAGGAGAGATTTTTGAGGTAAAATTTTCCAACTTTTTGAAGATGAATTTATTATCTATAAAGTTTTCTTTGGTGCCGAGACTCCTTTAAAGCTCCTTTTGATTAAAAGTCAATACAAATCTTACTTTACCAAAAAAAAATATTATCTATAAAGATAAAGAAAGCTTTCTTTTAGTTCCCTTCTTCCTCCCTCTAAAGATAAAGAAATAGTAGTTAGGAATGGCTGATTAGGTTAGTCCGACCGAAAAAAGACAGGACTTTTCGGCCACTGTTATAGAATCATCAAGCTTGTACCTACCTATGTAAAGACTAGCTTCCGATACGGATCCCTAGCTGCACATTTTCTATGTATCTTTTCATTATCCGCTCCATGCAATCAGAGAGGGGACAATCCGAGGTTCAGTCAAAAGCATTTAGCGTGCAGCCACTTCAATGGTCAAGCAAATAAGCAAGAAAAATCTCTCTCTTTACAAGCGCAATTTCCAAAAGAGTGTAGTCAGCTCGCCTCTACTGTATGGGGTCGAACCTTTAATAACATTTTCAAAATCTATCCTTTCAAAAACATTAAATTAAATCCTTCCCTGATGTATATTGAAAATTCAAGCACAATCATCATTTATTCTTTAAATTATATCACCAATTACTTTTTGCCCCAATTTTCGGTATTCAAAAGTTAACGATTCATTAAGTTTACTGTTCTTATAATTTTCAATACTCAATATTTTGAAAATAAGTTTGGACTTTTTTCTTGAATATTTTGGTTCGAAGCAAAATCAAGATTCGCATAAGGGAAGTGTTTAATACTCCCCTATAACGGAAAGATTCCACTTATGTTGGTTCATGGAGTAGATCGAGATCCTGTATATAAGGCTTTAATCAAATGTGTACAATTTAATAGATGTAGATGTTTCTTAAGCACATTAACAAGCACCGTCAGAGTAATTAATTGTTGCATTCAAAGTTTCAATAATACATTTGCATATTCATATTCATATGCATATAAAAATGGATATATAAAATATAAGGAAATAAAGACTATGCATTTAAATGCTCACCTTAAATTGCGTCCTCGCAACTTGGACGTTGCTTTGACTCAAATCAAGTCCAACTAACTTCTTTAGACCCGAGGAAAATTCTGGAATCCAAGGAGGACATTCAGGCCATTCAAAATATCTCAATTCATTAGGAAGACACATAGGACCTTGGAAAGAGTTGTGCACATTAATCATAATGAGCACCCTCAACCCTATCATGTTTCTAAAAGCACTTGGGCCTATGTATAACGATTTTGTCCTGGGTAAACATAAAACAATGGCTTTGATTGCATTCGTCCCCTGCATTTATAAAAATCATATTGCAATTAAAATAAAATAAACAAATCAAAGCATAAAAGAGTAAAATCAGTATCTAAACCAACAAATCTTACCATATCCTTTGACAGAACATCACGAACATCATCATAAAGCCATAACCTACTACGTCTTCCAAGATCATCATGACATTCTTGTTTAACAATATCCATGCCCATCAACTGAATTAAGTCATGCATTTGTAGGTTCCCCCCCTCTTCATATAGCAAAGACTTCCCTACAAGAACGTTTACTCCAATAGTTGTGGAAAAGTTGCAACACTCAAGAACCTTCACAATGTCCCATTTATATCTCCCCTTGAAGAGACATGCAATATCAAGGAAAATCTCCTTTTCTTCATCATCTAGTCCATCATAACTTAGCCTAAGAACTTGATTGATGGTTTTGTTAGGACTTTTGGCAAGTTTGTTCAACGCACTTTCCCACTCAGGTTCTTCTCTACCACATAGGAAAGAGCCCAGTATCTCAAGGGCTAAAGGTAGTCCATTAGCATAATCCAAAGCACCATCTACAAGATCCCTCCTTATTACTATTTTGTTGTATCTCGAAAAAGCATGCTTATTAAAAAGTTCAAGAGCTTCATAATTGTTTAGAGGCTTAACTGCATAGATATGATCTTTATATATCCCATGGGAAGTTAGCAAATGATAATCTCTAGTAGTAATGATGATTTTGCTTCCTTTGCCAAACCAATCACATTCTCCAACTAAAGCATTTAATTGTTTTACATCATCAATATCATCGAGAACAATGAGAACTTTTTTGTAGCAAAGTCTGTCTTGAATTATATTAATACCTTCATCAACACTAAACATTGATAATTCTTTTCCCAATAATATCTCCAACAATTTTTTTTTTGCAAAGGAAGTAAATCCTTGGAATCTTTTGAATCTTCTCAAACATTTGCTAAGAAACATGCACCCTCAAATTGTCTAAAGTTAGCATTAGGGCTTTTGCTAATGTTGTCTTCCCTATGCCTCCTTGTCCCCATAATCTTATCATGAGAACCTCATTAGACTCAAGATTTAACATTGATTCCAGATTTTCCACTTGGCGATGTATTCCAATTGGATGCTTCGCAACATGCAAGGGCGTGGGTTTTAGCTGCTTAGAGATCTCCTTCACAATTTCCTTTATAAGCGTTGCTTCATCTCTGACAAAATAAAAAAAAAAGTACTTGATACATTGATTTGGTGGTTTAAAGATATGATTAAGTTTCATCAAAGAAAAAAAAAAGAAAAAAAAAGATCTGTTTTTTTTTTTTTTGGTTGGAAAGAAAAGATGTGATTCAGCATATAAAAAATAATGACAAAGTGGTGCTTTACATCAATTACTACTTACCCATCATTCAAATCCCATCTAGATAAGTTACCAGCGTCTAAGAGAGCTCTTTTCCATCTATTCACTTTCTCTGAATCCATCCCGAAGTTGGACTCATGTTGAGCCATAGCTTTCCCGTAGCTCTCTCTCCCCCCTCTCACTTCTCTTGGTTTCACCTTGTAAAATACTGGCAGCACAACCAAGTTGTTATGTGCTTTGCACTCCATAATTTTCACAAACTCGTCCAAACACCATGGCGAGGAAGCATAGTCCTCAGAGAAAACAATGATCGCGACTTGCGATTCCTCGATCGCCTTCATAAGTGCTAGTGATATTTGCTCTCCTTTTCTTAGTTCCTCACTATCCTTGTAAGTGAATGAGCCATTTTGGTCCAGACTCTTGTAGAGATGACTGAGAAAACTGTTGCGAATGTCGGTACCTCTGAAACTCAAGAAGACATTGTAATTCCTCTTAGCTTTAGAAGAAGAAGAAGCCATTAGAATTTGGTAAAAGGAAGCAGGTGCTGGTGTGTTTGCTCGGAAAATGAAGGTGTTGAAGGATGAAGCGAAATCTTAAAAGGTAAGCTACTCCATTGGCCACCCAATGAAGTACTTGGCTGTGGCTTCCAAGGAAATGGCATTCGCCATCAGTAAGATTTGTTCCCCATCGGATCTTCTCGGTATTTTTTTTGCACGCAAAGGCATGACTTTCTTTTTTGAGGGTCAACAAAGAATATTATATTACTTCCAGCTTTGTGGGCAAGGCAGATGAGAGGATGTGATAAAAAATTGGAGAGAAGGAGGCGGTGCCTGGTGGGCTCAGCACGCTCGGCTTGGGATCCTATTCTTGAGAACTGATGTATTGTGGCACGGGGAAATGTCGCTAGCGTGATTTGTTGCATACTACTATTTTGGTAGCTAAAATTCGCATGATTTTTTGCCATGCCTTCCAATAAACCAATATATAATGGGAATGAAGAAATCCAAATTTTGAGTGCGGACCTACTGGATAACTCAAGAGGATAGCTTTGACATGTAAATCAATTGTAACATCCTACATGAGATGTATTAGTCATGCATGTATGTAGATACTTGTGCCGATTTGAGAGGAGGGCTTTGATATGAGCACGTCTTCACCAACAATCGGTTTCACATTTTCTAGGCATTAGACAATCTAATTACAAATTGGATAAGGATTACCTTTTTTCCTTTCATAGCTCAGGCATGAGAATAGATCAAGCTTTTTGTTCAATTGAAAGTAATGCGGTAGGTTCTAATGTATAAATTCAGAGACATGAGAAATTTTCTAGAAGAACACCTCTAAATGATTAATTGGTACACTGATAGCTTATCTTCTATTACTTTGGAGTGAAAGATCTCTCGCTTGACTAGGGCATTACTCATTGGATGCTTTTTTGGAATTCATATGCTTGGTGATGTCATTCTTTGTCAAATCAAAGTGCTAGTCATTTTCAAAAGTATTGGATGTTTGGTATGAGAATTTGTAAGAAAGACTTTGACTAGGTGTGAAAGAACACATTATCTTCAGATTATTTAGTTCAAAAGAGGATCATTGCGTTTAGACTCTAACGAAGAAAGGTGCTTCAAAAGTGTAAAGCATCCACTAACATGTGATGCATTACATATAGAGTTTAGCTTATTTTATTATTATCTAAATTTATGCTGCATATAAACGTCACTTATGTCAATTGAGTGCAATAATTATACCAATCATTATGAGTTTCATGTGATTTGATGATATCTAACCTTTTTTCTTTGTCTTTGTTGCTTAGTCAAAAGCACAAAGAAATGTTTGCTCCATCGGTTTAGTGCTAGCTTCCCTCCACACGGCTTTGCATAGAAAAGAAAAAAAGATCAAGTTGATTTTGATGGGCAAGTAGCTCCCACCACATGGGATGCATTACATATAGAGTTTAGCTTATTTTTTTATTATCTAAATTTATGCTGCATATAAACGTCACTAATGTCAATTGAGTGCAATAATTATACCGATCATTATGAGTTTCATGTGATTTGATGATATCTCACCTTTTTTCTTTGTCTTTGTTGCTTAGTCAAAAGTGCAAAGAAATGTTTGCTCTATTGGTTTAGTGCTAGCTTCCCTCCACGCGGCTTTGCTCAGAAAAAAAAAAAAAAAGAAAAAAGATCAAGTTGATTTTGATGGGCTGGTGGCTCCCACCACTTTTTTCCTTCTACATGCTCATATCTTGAGCGATTCCAAGGCTTGACTCCGGTGGCTCATTCCCATTGCATTTTTTATTCTTTTTATTATTATTATTATTATTATAAACAGAAACGGCTTGGTTGTTATTATTCGGGAAAATTTTAAACAAGGAGAGGGATTAGACTCGTTTTATAAAATTAAAAAAAAAAAGCCTAAACTGAATATAATCAAATAATTGCCTAAAATGACTAAATCAATCTCACATAGGAGCCAAAGGTTGCTGATCGGCCAATTTTTTGATAACTGGCAGGTGTGTGATTGGTTCAACAAATGAAACCTGGATATTTTTGTCTAATAAAACTTGGTAAAAATTATAAATCCCAAAAACAAAACACCACTGCCACCCCCACACAACGCACCCGAAGGTTTCTTCCTTCATTTCTTTGCATCTTATCCTTTGCGTCCAGTCTTCTTTTCTTTCCAAAGATGAAGACAAAGCTCATGCAAGGCCCACCTCTTCATTAGTCAGACATTCACATGTAACATAAGGGCCCACCTGCCCCCGCCCCCGCCTGCGCCCGCGCCCGCCCCCCAAAAGAAAAAAAAAGGTTTCTTCCTTTATTTCTTCACATCTTCTTCCTTTTCTTGCGGTCTTCGTTTCTTTCTAAAGGTGAAGACAAAGCTCAAGCAAGGCCTACCTCTTCGCTAGTCAGGCACTCACATGTAACATAACACCAACCCCCCCCCCCCCCCCCAAAAAAAAAAAAAGAGGTTTCTTCCTTCATTTCTTCACATCTTCTTCCTTTCCTACCGGTCTTCTTTTCTTTCCAAAGATGAAGACAAACCTCAAGCAAGGCCAGCCTCTTCATTAGTCAGACACTCACATGCAAGGGCCAAACCAAACCACCCCCCCTTTCTCTCTTCTCTCGTTTCTTCACATCTTATTCCTTTCCTTCCGATCTTCATTTCTTTCCAAAGACAAAGACCAAGCTCAAGCAAGGCCTACCTGTTCATTAGTCAGATGTTCACACGTAAAACAAGGGCCTTGATTCTCTATCTCCTTTTTCAAGTTTGTGCTTTACTTTGATCTCCACTCAAATTTGATTTCGTTCAAATTGGTGTAGCCGGTCCTTCATTTGTCCAAGAGAAAGTGATTGCATCTTGTTGAAACAACAAGTGATAAAAAATAATAATAATAATAAGCCACTCAAGTGATTAAAAAATGTTTTGGCACTCAAGTAAGCATCATACGATAGTTACGACACTTGCAGTGTCCTTTGCTCATGTCTCATAGCTCATAGTGACTGTGAACATGAGGTAAATGATCATACTTTTATGTATACTTTTGAAGATCTTCAAGTTCAAGAAGCCTTGGATGGTCTTGCAGTAGATTTTGAAAAGTTAGTAAGAAAAAATCAGTGCTAAAGAAATTAAATGATTCTCTTATTGATGAAAACAAGAGAGTGGTTGATAAATTGGAACCTTTGAAGAAAAAGGGTGATGGTTTTGTAAAATAAAAGCGTGGCTTTGAAGCATGGCAAAAATGGGATCAAGGAAAATGTTGAGAAGTTGCAAAATGAATTCGAGGATTTGAAAAAGAAAATTGATAGATTGAGTGCCAATTTTCAAAATTTTATTAAGGGTACTATGACCTTGAACATAATTTTTAACAAAGAAAGATTTCCTAATTCTAGACTGGTCTTGGATACCAACCCCTTCAAAATAGAAAAATTGTTTTATATCGTTATTGTTAGAGCTTCTCACATATCACTCACTCAAAACTTTGTGGTGAGAAATGGAAAATGACACAAATAACCCTTGAACTTTGACCCATTGTGAAATATGGTCCACGAACTTTTAATTTGTTCAATATAGTCCATAAACTTTGGTTCAATGTGCAATGTGATTCCTAAAATTTTAATTTACTTTACGTAGTCCCTAAACTTTCGGTATATTTCAATTTAGTCCCTAAACTATATGAAAATGTTTAATATTGTCCATGATATTCAATTAATGGAAGACTACATTAAATATTTTCATATAATTTAGCGACTACATTGAATATGTACCAAAATTTCATGGATCACATTGAATAAATTAAAATTTTATAAATTACATTATATATTGGGTCACAATCCATAAATAATTTGTATCTTTATCCCTAAATATGGACATTGCGAACAAACAATTGCTACTTGAGAAATTGTGTTGTCAGAAGAGTAGAAAAGGTACGGGGGAGCCTAAAGGTACAGTCTACTAACCTACGAAGAAGAGGCTTAAATCTGCTGTTTGTAGGTACGTCTTGGACCAATGCTAAAATGCACAAATGTTATCTTAACGGAGGTTGCTCAATATACATGACTGAAAATGCAAGTTTATTCAAGTAATTGAAAGAATGGATGGAGGACATGTGAATTATGGTGACAACTCAAAAGGAAGAGTCGTCGGTATTTGGTAATGTTGGTGAAGAACAAACTCTTATTAAAATGTTTTTACTTGTTGAATGTTTGAGACATAAGTTGCTTAGTATCGATCAATTAGGGCTTGCTTGTTAAAAAGTGTTTCTGTTCTCCGGAACAAAATTTTTTGTTCTTTTGTTCCGGGGAACAACAAAAAGAACAGAAACGTGTTTGGTAAAATTTTTGTACTTAGGAACAAATTTAGAACAAAAAAAAAAGTAGAAAAAAGTAGTTTATTATTCCCGAGAACAATTCCAAGAAACGATTTTTCTCTCTCTTCTTTTTTTTTCTTCTCTTTTTTTTTTTCTTCTTCTTCTTCCTTTTGGCTAGTCGCCAACCTCGGCCATGGCCGGTGACCAGCCGACGAGGGCTAGTGACCTTGCTAGAGCGTCGTTGGCCCAAGGTGACGCTGAGCCTCTCCAGGCCACCGCCAGGTCGGCGTTGCCCAACGGTGGCCCGATGAGGCCGAGCCTCGTCGGTGGCCTAGCGAGGCTCGCTTGGCCACCGAGGCCACAGGCAAGGCTCCAGCGAGCTTGCCGAACCTCGCCTAGCCAGTCGCCGACCACTACCGTGACCGACGACCAGCCACAAAGGAGGAAGAAGGAAGAAAAAAGGAAAGGAAAAAAAAAGGAAAAATATAATAATAATATTGAAAAATTAAAAGAAACAACAAAATTATACATGTTTACTAAACACATTTCTATTTCTAAAATATAAATTTTTTGCGGTTACCAAATGCGTTCTTATACTCAGAAATTGTTCCCGAGAACAAAAATAGAAAAAACTATCTATTCAAAAATTGTTCCCCGAAACAGAATAGTTACCAAACGCGCCCTTACGTGATAAAGGCTTCCGATCAATCTTTTAATCATCTACTTGTTCTATTACTGATACTCCTAATGGCATTGCTCAGGTTTGGAAAATGGCTTGGAAATGTGTATGTGATTTAGCCATAATGCTTAAACTCAAACGATGAAACTTGTCTTGTTGTTCTAAACGAAAATGATCCTTGATTATGGCATCAAAATTTAGCACATATACGTATGGATGCTATCCCAAAGCTTCCTAGGCTTAGTATAGTTCCTGGCTTACCTAATTTAAAGATCAAGTTTGTGATGCTTGTGTTAAAGGAAAATAAACGAAAGTGTCATTTGAATCTAAGAAGCGCGTTAACACCTCTAGACTTTTGAAATTGCTTCACATGAATATGTTTGGTCTTTCAATCTTCGAGTCTTGTTGGTAAAAAGTATGGGATGGCCTCTCATAATCTTTATAACTTTTGATGTCAGGATTCCTAGAGTTCTAACCGACCCACAATTTGGTGGAGAATCCACACTAGAAATTATGTTCATCAAGAAGGGAGGAGAAGTTTGGACAAGGAAGAATGCTTGGGATGGCCAACCTGAACCCAAAAGGTATCGCCACCATCGTCGTCTTCGGCGAGCCGTTTATGTTGATATGAGGACGAAAATAAAGATGAGGCTCTCTCTACCGAGCGTACTTCGCTTTTGGAGCGGAGAAACACATGGTCCGCAATGAGATGCAAGAAAGATTTGCGGGATATTCGCGAAGAACTTCAATTGTTCAACCATTATGCTGAAATTTTCCTCCAAAGTCCTCTTTTTTTTCCACAGCCTCCACCACCTCCTCCTCCTCCTCCACCACCTTATTAGATATGTGTTATCGTATTTTTTTTCAAGAACATTTGGGCTTGTTTCTTACTTGAAGAGGTGTTCAAGATTCATTTCATTTCCGTGTGATCTTATTTAAAAACACTTGACCTTGAGTACGTTGAATTGTTAAAAATCATTTGATCTACTTATTTGCCCCTTAAGCTCATTTGGATGTTATCACAGAAGGGAGGAAGATGCGAGTGATATTTGATCTGATTAATGAGCAATCTTGCGGGGGGAGCTTCTGATTTCAATTGCATCAACGAATTAAATTTCGTCAAGACAGCTATTTTATTTTCACTTGAACTTAAATTTGTCTGCTCAATCCAACGAGTGTGCAGGCTATTTTTAGTCGGACACCCGAAAGTCTCAATTGAAGAATTTCTAGCCATTCGATGTGTTACCAACGAGTAAATGAGTTAGTTTTCTTTTTTTTTCTTTTTTTTTGGGCCTAAAAATAGGTACCTCATTGTTTGGGTGATTATTTACACAAGCAATAGTTGCAAAATCCCTTTAGTATGGACTTTGCGGTCAAATTCTTAAGAGATGAATGTTGCGAGGGTGTTTCTTTATAAAAGAGGCACCCTATTTGTTAAGGAGCACTGACTCCATCGTATGCTGACTTTTGTATAAGGCTTCAAGTGTAGTCGATTGAGCATAACTTTCAAATGGTCTCGGGGAGTGGAGTAGGCATCAATTTATGCCAAACCACTTTATATCGGCTAAGCATTCCACTAGCGCTACTCCTTTTATTTACATGCATATTGTGTGTTTCACAAACTGCAATTGCCAAACTTATATTTGTGTGTAAATAATGGATTTTGCGGTGCATTTTTACATGTCTGGGACAATTGTTGATAACTCCCATTATTGAATTTCTCGTATTTGACAACTATTTGATTTTCTAAATCATTAGCCTCTCCATAAATTCATCAAATGAATCGTGTAACTTACCTATTGAGTCGTTTTAAAGGCGTTGAGCAAGCAAGTGGATATACATTTCCATATACGCTTCACATACTTGATCACGATATGCTCACCATCGGGATAAGGGCAACCCAAATCGAGGTGCGCCATGACACTCGAATTTCATACAATTGGAGAGCGATAAAAAGCTTCGGCCTCTTTAATGTTCTTCAAAAGAAGATGCACCATGCCTGTCCACTTTGCTTGAAACTTGGGGGCAACTACTTGATCCAAGATGTTTTGCGTCAATGCCCTCTAGATGACTTCCACTGCTCACCAGCTTACTTGCAAGTAACTTTTTGCATTGCATATCTTCCACTAGTCATCATGGGAACCCATCCTGGATTTAATCTTTTGTTCTTTCATGCCTATTGCCTCTCGACTAGGTCAAATTTTCTCTTGAAAAAATTATCAGAAAAAGTCCTAAACCTATTATACTTTTACAAATTCGGTCTTAAACTTTGCAATTATACCAATTGAGTCATAACCATTTTTCATATTTTGCCAATCGAGCCATACGATCAATTTTTTATGGGAAATCATTGACATTGATGCCGATCGTCCTACTTGGCATGGTCAACGCTGATGTGAACATTTTTTAATAAATGTATAATTTTTTTTTTTTTTATTTTGCATTGCCAAGGATCGTTTAGCTAGGTGAGGCTGCCGTAGCCTGGGCGAGGGTTAGCCTCACCAAATCTGGCAAGATTAGCCCTCGCCCTCACCTAGCATAGCTTGGGCCAATGCAACACCTGACATGGCTACCATGGCCTATGCAAGGGTTGGCCTTGCTAGCTATTAGCAAAAAGAATAGGGGAAAAAAAAGAAAAAAAGTGAGAAAATTATTTTTAAAAATTCAAAAAAGTGATTTAAAAATATCCATGTTTTGCACCAGCCATATCATATTAGACAATCGGTATTCACGTCAATTATTTTCAATCAAAATTGGCCGGATAGACTCAATTCTTAAAAAGTAAAAAAGTTCGTGATTCAATTAATACAACTAAAATGTTTATTAGTAATTGACAAAAGTACCATAAATTTAGGGCTTTTTGGATAATTTTTCCCACTTTCTTAGAGGCTATAATTCATCTTCATTATTCCACATTGCAAAGTCATAACGTGATTGAATGGACAAGCTCAAAACACTTTTGGTAATAATAACAAAAATAAAAAGGCACTTGTAAGTTGCGTACTAACACACATATGTTCGATCATTCTTTCAACATAGTGTTTTTGGATATATGCTAAGGTTATAAATGCATTATAGTCATCCTAGATAAAATGCTAAACTATTTCATCTCAAGCTTCGTTCGAATCTCAAGATCCTTGTGATGTAAAACACTAAGAGGGTAGAGTCGAGGCCAAGATTCAATAAAGATACCAATCCAACTTGAGGGCGTTAGATGTGCAGGTACTGACACGTTAAAACAAGAAACGCGTTCGTGGAACCTGCCATCCTTGTATATCAAATGGATAAGCCACAGAAGTCCCAATGGGAATTTCGGCTCTTCTCCTATGGTGAGGTTATCCCTTTACCAGGTACCAAGGATTCACGGGATACCTCGTGGTTAAGGGTCTAGGGTACTAACACAAGCATATTCGATCATTCATTCAACTTAGTGTTTTGAATATAGGAAATATGAGAAATATAAAAAATAATGCTAGGGTTATAAATGCGTTATAGAAGTCTTTCGAAGAATTTTGGCTTTTCTTGCCCAATAACTATAAACGTTCGGTTATTTTGCAGCCCTTTCATGCTTTCCTCTGCACCGGTTGGGCCACTTTCCTCTTGATCTGTTGGACTTGAGCCCATTTTCCAAAGTGCAATATCCGCCATAGCTCTTGATGCAAGACTGTCCTTATGGACTAAAGCTGGTTCTGGTGGCTTCTTCTGCAAATCTGCTTCTCTTGAACTCTCTTCATTTTAATGTGTTTGATACCTGAGCATGACAAACCTCGGAGAGTGTAAGTTTGTGGCCAACTACATGGAGGAAAGCTGGATCGAAGCCAGTCACTGATTGTCTAGAGTCTCGATCTTTAGGTCATTCTCTGGCTGCTCGCTCGTTATTCAGAATCTCCATTCTGTCAAGAATCCTTCCATTATTCTAACTCAGAATCTCCATTTTGTCAAGATTCCTTCCATTATTCTAATGCTATAAGGTGGAAACGATTCAAATCATCTTGACTGAAATCGACTTTTTCACGGCTATCTTGCTTTGGAATATGCAAGCCACATATTATCAGAATTAGCTTGATCATATGGTGTGTATGGATTCCTCTCCCCTTCTTGCCATTAATGTGTGGGAGGATCTGAACTGTGGCAACCTCTTTTTCTCCTCCTGATCAGAATATGAAATAAAACGCTTATCCTAGGAACTTGTCATTTAAGCGATATGAAGCCATAAGCAGCCATTCCGACATCTCTTCCCTAGGAACGATCTTCCCGCAACGTCAGGATCAGTGCCAATGAACTACACATCTAACAAAGAAACAAAAGTGCGGGTTTATCTTAATATTTCTATTTCTTCCAATTTTTATTCTTTTGTTTCTCGGAACAAAAAAAGAATAAAAATCCATTTGGTAACGTCAATTAATTTTTCTATTCTCTGAAATAGAAAAGTGGCTAAGGAATATATTTGGAACATAAATAAGAAGTAAAAAAAAAAAAAGTAGCTTATTGTTCCCGAGAACAATTTCTAGAAATAAATCATTTTTTTCTTTTTCTATTTTTCTTCATTTCTTCTTCCCTGCCATGCCCATCACCCTTGGATTTGCCACTGCCTGTGGTCACCACCGACTGCCTGCCCCCACCCACCGTAGGCTGCCACTGCTCGCTCGATCATTGTCGGCCGCCGCCGACTACCCAACCGTCGCCGGTTGCCACTGATTGCCAACCGCCGGTTCTGGTCAATCACCGACCATCGTAAGTCACCGGTTGACCACCACGCACCTCCAGCTGACTGTCTTGGGCTGCCACTAACCGCTCGACCATCACCAACCAACGTCGGCCAACCGCCAACCACTTTCCACCATTGGCTGACCACCACCCTCCGCCAGCGCCTCCTAACCGTCGTCAGCCACCGCCTGTCGGAAGCTATTCGCTACCGGCTGAACGCCGATCATCGACCGTCGGGTGGCCACGCGAGGTGGGTGGCAACCAATGAGCAATGGTCCGACGTCGGCTTTTGACAGGTGGTGGGCTACGGTTGGTCTACAACAGGCGGTGATTGGCATTCGGCGGTTGGTGAGCAAAAAGAAAAAATGAAAAAAATACAAAAATTTATAGATCATACCAAACGTATTCATATTCTTTTTCTATTCCAAGAATAGAAATTTTTTTATAGTTACCAAACACATTAGTTTACTTATAAATTGTTTCGGGAAATAGAAATAAAAAAGAATTATTTCTCAAAAGAAATTATTCTCTAAAACAGAAATGTTACCATTTGGACCGCCAAAATATATTTCTTGTACTATGTTTCAACAAACGAAACATTAAAGAACCACCTCGAAGCCAAAGTCATGCTCCTCTTTGAGGTGTTAGATTCCCACTATAGGTGATCCATACGATGTCATGAGCTTAAAGACGGTTGAAATTCGTGCCATTTTTATTGGCTATCGCTGAATCATCGAAGAAAATATTGCAGTTGTATAGTTACAGACTACATGAATATATTCGGTTATCCAACTTCACAGAATAGTTACTACTTGTGGATGTTACCAACTCTGATATCCTAGTAAGTATTTCATTATATTAAAATTATTAGCCATACCAACTAACTACAAATTAAATTAAAGTCCCGTGGAAAGTAAATATTGACTTTTAAAATTTATGAACTCTCAGTGGATTGAGAATTGTCTTTCCCTATGGAGAAATTAATAATCAAACCGATAAATACTTGCTATCGCGAAAGGCACATACTTCCTTTTCTCTATATAAACGTTACCAATGAAATGAAAAGTGGCTCAGGCAATTGCATATTTGTCAGTTGCAGTTTACTAATCAGATGGAAGTATAACATTTACAGATATTTTGAAAACTATTTATGGGGTAAAAAGTCACTAAACTTATAGAAAAATCACTATTTTTGAAGAAAAGCTAACCTCTATGGGCCAGTGTATGATGATCTTCCTGTGTCGGTTCAATCTTAAAGGGTCATTTTTGCCGCATCTAAACAATCGTCTTTCATTCTAAGGGTGTGTTTGTTTTGCAAAAAGCAATTTCTGGAAAAACTTTTTTCCTCATTTTCCAACGTTTTGTTCATTTAGAAAAACGAGTTAACGGAAAATATTTTCCTACTCAACAGAAAATGTTTTCCATCCAAACCTTAAATTTAGGAAAACGATTTCCCCTTTTAATGAACCGGAAAACGTTTTCGAAAATGTTTTAAGATCCTTGCTCAATGAAAATTTTATTATTAAAAAAAATTAAAATTTCTATTTAAAAATTTTGAATTTGTTATTATTATATCTTTTCTTTTCTTTTTTCTTTCTTTATTTTTCTTTATTTTTCTTGTTTTCTCTTTTCTTTCTTTGGCTGTGAACGTAAACCCTAACTCCTCCTCCCCTCTCTACTTCTCCTTCGCCCCCCTCCCTTTTGTCGCTGCCGCCACCTCCTCCAACCCTAGCCCCTCCTGCGCTCCTGTTGGCTTCACTGCCTCCTCTTCCTCTTCGTTGGTGTCTTCTGCACCTTCATTCTCCAATGGATTCAGCTCCACACCGGCAACTTCGGTGCCGATGCTCTTCGGTACACTGTTGTCGGTCGCGTTCGGTGGATCGTCACCCTTTGGAATGGCTCAGCTTGCTATGAGCTCTAGTCTATCACCGTTCGCGTCGAGTCCCCCTTTGCCATTGTTTGCCTCATTAGGGAGCTTTGTTGCTTCTTCGTTCGATGCGCTTGCGCCTTCTTCAAGTGCGAGCCTAGGTTCGTCCTTGTTTGTGACGTGTGCGCTCGTGCCTCGGGCATGGTCAAGGCTCGTTGGCTTGTGCCTATACTTGGAGCTTGGCCGAGCTTTGGTGGACGGAATCGCTGCAGAGGGAGGTGAGGTCGTTGAAGATGGTGGTGATGGCGGTGGACAGGAGGAAGGGGCGATGGGTTAGGTGGAGAGGCGGCTGGGAGAGAAGAAAAATAATAAAAATAAATAAATAAATGTTTATTTAAAATTTTGATTTTTTTTTTTAATCTAAGAGAGAGCATTTTCCAATGAGGTCCAAACATGAAAGAACGTTTTCAATGATATATACCAAACAAAAGAAAACTAATCGTATTTCTAGAAAGTAATTTTCAAGAAATTATTTTCCTCAATTGTTGAGTTTTCCACGAAACAAACGCACCCTAAGTAGCAAAAAAGGAGAGTGTTGCTGACCACCTTTGACCCTACCATTTTTTTTTTAGCAATAATCTTCCTACACTCGCATATATCTTTGTTTATTCTCCTCCTCTTCGAATACCCTTTTTTCGTTATTGTCGCTTCCCATCTTCGCGACTAGATTCGGACCGAGTAGAGAACAATCCGATCTTTCTCCGGCCGGCACTAGCGAAAAACGCATGCTCGCTTACTTCTCCAAAATAGAGATTTACTCTTATCGCGCAAAGAAATTAGTGAATGGCAATTACTTTGTATATTACCATTTCAATCATCTAAGTCATTAGCAAGACAAGGAGTTTATAATTCCTGGGTTGTTAAAAGTTGCATGATGTCTTGAAATTTACTAATAAAATGGAGATGCTACTCATTGCCAATAAAAAGCATTCATGCCTTTTCAGTAGAAGAAGTAACTTATAAGCATAAGAAAAGTTGCTATTATTACTTTGGTATTTCGGTACCAACTAAATTAGATGAAAACTTACTCACCAAGTAGAGAAGTCGGGTAACAATAATAGCAAATAATTATGCACTTCAAGCTTTCTTGATCACGATTATGCAACCTCATATTTATCGTTTCACCTAGATCATAATTCGACGTAATGTGTGTGTATATATATATATGCAATTGTGTCATGCATGCCTTTTGGACCAACCATTGGGTTGATTGGGCCTTGATTTGCTTCGAGCTCTCAAATCCGGTCATTGCTTCTTCAATAAATCAAAGTCAATTTTGAACGGATTGGTTCAAATGTCCAGCGATGTCACTTGCTCTTTTAACGACCTCGATGTCATTAATCACATAAGCCTCTCGAACCAACAGTTGGATCGATCAAGCGTCAATTTGCTTCGAGTTTCACTCGGATTTGGGCTCTCAAAATGGGTGGTTGCTTCACTTGTTCGACAAAAGTTAGAATTCGATTGGCGTCGAGTTTTGGACCAACCGGGCAAATGCCCGACGATGCTGAGTCACCTTTCTTAACGACCTCGATGCTCACTCCCACGGTGTTCGGCAACGTCAAACTCTTGCTAGGGAGCGTTGTCAGTACTGCAAAGGACGGTAGCCCGGCAAAGGAGTGCAGTTGTGCAGTTGTCCGCAGAAATTTTTCCTTTCTTTTTTCTGCCCCTCTTTCTTCAAACGGAAATGCATTCAGTTCTTTATTCCTACACGGTCTGTATTTCTCATGCGTAATATTTACGGAAAAGTTGTGTATATACACTTATAATGTGTGCATTTTTTTCATATTAATTACTAAAATCCATGCACATTCTACATATGTGAGCGATTATTATTCCTTGCGCGAGGTCATAATAAGTTAATAATTTAAATTGGAGGATGGAATAGTTACTGAATTATCTTCTTATTTTTACCGCTATACGAATTCTTTTCAAGAAAGCAAACACCAAAAGAACACTTTTGGTATATTTTTAGTGACTTAAAAAAACGCTTATTCGAAGATTTAGAGAGGTGATAAAAGATGAAGCTGGTTGTTGCGCTGTATGCA
Organism: Eucalyptus camaldulensis; assembly: GCA_019915185.1. Lineage (NCBI taxonomy): Eukaryota > Viridiplantae > Streptophyta > Magnoliopsida > Myrtales > Myrtaceae > Eucalyptus > Eucalyptus camaldulensis. The sequence goes on along the minus strand of JAHSVA010000010.1, from coordinate 22,946,833 downwards.
CAATTAAGAAATTTCAATGCCTAGCCCATTCTGCCGTCAAAGGTCGCACGACCTCCGCAAACTTCACCAAGTAGAGCTGGGCTCTTTGTCACCAACGCATTTTGGCCTAAACCACCACGAAACCCTCTCTCTTTCGCCCAGTCAACCTCCAATAGATGTTGTGACCACAAGTCGAGGCCGCACAAGCCTCCGCCCGACATTTGCCGCCGCCTTAACCTCGAGGTTGCACCTCAAATTTGAGGTCTCAGAGGTCGTGCGACCTCGGCTCGGAGTCGCGACCTCAATTAGATGTTAACCTGAGCGACAAATGGATGGAGACAGAGATAGTTATGACGATAAGGATGGTGACGGTGGTAAGAGTAGAGATGGTGCCGGTGACGATGGATAGCAGAAAGAAGAGGAAGGAGGAGGAAAAATAAAAAAAGGAAAAAGAAAAGGGCATAAAATGAATTTCCTTTGATAATTTGACATCAAATCGACATAAATTTTGTTGAATAAGCAAACCTCATTTTCCGATCAAGCGAAGTCAGGCCAAAGCAGACTAATGGCAATTCATTTGAAGAGAGTAACGCAATAAGTAACGTTTTTAAAAAATTAAAGTACTTGATTTAATAAAAGTCCATGTGCTCAAATTGAAAAATGAGTAAACTTACAATCGCTTGTAATGTCATTATAAAAAAAATTAATATCATAAAAAATCCTAAATCTCAAATTCCACCAAATTTTTTTTAATATAATTGTGATAAATCTACTTTCTATTGGATTAATATCATAAAAAATAATAAGTTGGTAAATTTGTGATAAATAAAAAGTAAAAATCTTAAAATTGTGTATTTGTCAATTGTTACGTATCATCTAACTCAACAATTTGATGGTAATTTTTAATAGGAACTAACGAGAGTAAATTTGTCATAAGTGTATCATTTTAATGTTTTTAATGATAAAAAAAGATTAGAAATTTTTTACGGCATTAAAGAGGAAAAGAAGAAAAAAGAAAAAGTCTCAAACACCAGCAAAAAATACTCCATAATACTGTCTTCCCAGCAGTGACGTTCGAATTCGAAAAAAGTCACTCACATTTTCCACCATATTCCCCACTTTCACGTGACCTTTTTTCTCGGTCCCCCATGACCCCAAACTCCCACTCCACTCCAACCAAGCAATGACGCTCGGCACCGTCGCCCTCTCCCTCCTCCTCCTCCTCCTCCTCCCGCCGCCCCCCGCCGCCGCCGCCGCCGCCGACCCGCCCTTCGACTCCCTCCTTCCGTCCGATGCCGTCGCCCTCCTCTCCTTCAAGTCCCCGGCCGACCTCGACAACCGCATCCTCTTCGCCCTCAACGAGCGCTTCGACTTCTGCCAGTGGCGGGGCGTGAAGTGCGTCCAGGGCCGCGTCGTCCGCCTCGCCCTCCCCTCCTACGGCCTCCGCGGCTCCCTCGCCCCCGCCACCCTCTCCCGCCTCGACCAGTTCCGCGTCCTCTCCCTCCGCAACAACTCCCTCTCCGGCCCCCTCCCCGACCTCTCCCCCCTCGCCAACCTCCGCTCCCTCTCCGGTCCCTTCCCCTCCTCCCTCCTCTCCCTCCGCCGCCTCCGCGTCCTCGACCTCGGCCAGAACGCCTTCGCCGGCCCGATCCAGGCCCAGATCACCGCCCTGGACCGGCTCGACACCCTCCTTCTCGACGGGAACCGGTTCGGCGGGGCGCTGCCGCCCCTCAACCAGACCCTGCTCAAAGCTTTCAACGTCTCCGGGAACATCCTCACCGGCCCGATCCCCGCCACGCCGACCCTGTCCCGGTTCGACCCGTCGGCGTTCTCCGGGAACCCGGGGCTCTGCGGCGAGGTGATCAACAAGGCGTGCGCCTCGGGCGTCCCTTTCTTCGGGCCCACCTCCTCCGGCGGCAACGGGAGCAGCTCCGTGCCGGCTCCGCTGGCGCAGAGCGCGCAGTCGCAGAACAGCGTCATCGTGTCGCCGGCGTCTTCGTCGCGGAGGAAGCCCAAGAGAACCGGCGCGATCCTGGGCTTCGCGCTCGGGTCATACTGCTGGTTTCGGCATTGTTGATCGTCTTCATCGGTGCAAGACCCGGAAACGCCAGACCCGCGCAAGCCCGAAAGGGCCCACGGACCCCGACGAGCCCGTTGTGCAAGCTAGAGCCGTGAATTCTGCGGCTCCGAACTGGATGACGGAGCTGCGAGAGAAGTACAACAGTAAGATTCAAGAGGCTCAGCAGAGAGTTTAGAGGAGGAGGTTCTTGGTGTTCTGCGCAGGAAAGTCGCAGCTGTACACGCTGGTGCAGCTCATAAGAGCGTCCGCTGAGTTGCTCGGCAGAGGCACGATCGGGACGACGTACGAGGCCGTGCTCGACAACCAGCTGATCGTGACCGTGAAGCGGCTCGCGGGCAAGACGGCGGGCACGAGCGAGGAGTTGTTCGAGGAGCACATGGACTCCGTGGACTGGTTGCGGCACCCGAATTTGGTGCCCGTGAGGGCTTTCTTTCAGGCCAAAGGGGGAGAGGTTTGTGGTCTTCAAATATCAACCCAATGGCAGCCTCTACAATCTCATTCACGGTCTGCACATTGTACTTATTTTGCGAATATCATTTTGATTATTGATTCGATTATTTTAGCATATACGAGACACTTTTGTCTTTGTTCAGTGAGCATCAATAAGTTTGGCTTCCTTTTTTATTTGAGGTCTGTCTTTGATGGGCTTATCGGATGAGTTGTATCTGGGAGATTCCGTGGGTGTTCAGTAACATCGAAGGGCCATGTTAAATGCTGCAGCACATTGCAGCTTTTTCGAGCTCCCGAATCGTTTTGTGCTTCTCTGCTTTAAAGAAGAAGGGACGTTTCTTGTTTTTATTTTTTTGGTCGAAAGGGACATTTCTTGTTGACTTCTTGAGAAATCCTCGAAATAGAGAGTAGATTATCAATTTCACTCTAGTAATGAGGTGCCCTCACTAGTGTTGTCCCTTCAACAACTCGAGCTCGCGCTTTGGTTTGGTAAGATGAGCAACTCAACAACGATTGATAAATGTACGAAATGCTAGGGAAAAAAAAGAATTGAAAACACCTAGAAAGGTGATTGAAGGTACCTACATTGATAAAGAAGCTCATTCATTCGGAATGTTTCCATAAACGGTCAGATACTTGCTGTGCGTGCCTCGGCGCCAAGATGATGATAACAATATTTTGTTGGCACCTACATTTTGATTGCCATATTTAGTCAACAACTGCATAAAAATTAGGACTTGGTCCAACTTCTAAACAAAAATACCATTAGCATAGTTCATATTGCATTTTAATTCATATTTGCATCACATGGAATCATATAGCTCAAGTGTGGTGTTACGACATATCATTGAACGATCTCTAGTAATTATTGACAATTATTAATTCAAGTCTATTATGCGATCTTCGAGATTAAATAATTTCAAAATCAAATAAAAGTAGGAAAATAAGTAGGATGAAGACTTGGAGATAATAAATATCAGCATTTAAACCATCTTTTGAGCTTCTAAGGAAAATCTGATCAAGTGATGGCTCGAAGATTGAATAGAATAAGATTTTATCTCTAAACATTCTCATGAACAAGGGTAGAGCTACCTCTATAAATAGAGGGCCTAGGGGACTTCGTTGAGGGAGGTCGCTTCCTATGGGAGAATTGACAAAAACAGAGGAGTTCGGCCACCTTAAGAAGAGAGAGAGAGAGAGAGAGAGAGAGAGAGAGAACAGAGAGACGAAGAGCGTTCGGAGGAAACCAAATGAGGGGCTCCCATATTCTATTATTATATTTTTATTGTGGGGGTAAAAGGGTCATTCAGAAAGTTTTGTTTCTTTCCTCTCTCTAGCCTGCTTTAGCCGCACGTAAGAGCAATAAAGGAAAAGTTCGGGTTTTCTATCTCGGCTTTGGGGAGTGGCCGCCACGGTAACGTCCGAGTGGTTTAGCCGCACAGTGACTTCCTAGAGAGCCGCGCCGCGAAAAAAGGAAATCGAGAAGCCGTGCGAGGAGAGCTCCTATTTGTCGGGGGCAGAACTAGAACACCTTACATCCAATTGATTAGTTTTATTTATAAACACGTTGTTATTATATAAATTGCAAACGATTATAAACTCTAATCCTCTAAGTTATTGGCTCTCTTCGTAAATATAAGTATTGATAATCGAATCATGTTAAAAAATTTTATATACTATATTATTCCTCATTTATTTCTTTGATGATTTTATATTAACTTAAATTGTAAGATTCTAATTAGATTCCGCATCAATATTACAACAACTTTCTTACAGGAGAATTACCAAAAAAGTCCTAAACCTATTGCAATTGTACCAATTCAGTCATAAACTTTTTCTTTGATCAATTCAGTCCTAAATCTTTTACAATTGTGCCAATTCAGTCCATCCGAGTGAACCATTTTTTAATAAAATTTTCAAAATTTTTAATTTTTTTAATTTTTTCTTCTTTTTTTTTTTTTCCTATCTTCTTCTTCCTCTGGCCGGCCAGAGGTGAGGGCCGGCAAGGCTCGCCCCCGCCGGCCACTGGCGAAGGCGAGCCTCACCTAGCGACGGCAAGGCCGCCGTCGCCACATCTAGCGAGGCTCAGCCTCGCCCAGCCATGGCGAGGTCGAGCCTCGCCGTCCCTGGGTGAGGAGCCACCGGCGAGGTCAACCCTCGCCGGCCACCGGTGAGGTCGACCCTTGCCTTGGCTAGGCGAGGGCTTCTTGTCCTCCTCCTGACCGCTGCCGTTGCCATTGTCGCCCATTGCAGACATTCTCTCTCTACTCTCTCTCTCTCTCTCTCTCTCTCGCGAGCACGACCACTCTCTCTCTCTACCTCTCTCTCTCTATCTCTCTCTACTAGTTTGCGATTAGGGTTTTCTCTCTGATTCAATCGAATCTGCCAACCTGATGTGCGCGCCTTTATATGCAAGCAGATGGAGTGGAGGAGACGGAGGGGGTATGCCTCGCCTAGCCAAGGTGAGGGTCGACCTCGCCGGTGGCCGGCGAGGCTCCTCGCCCAGGGACGGCGAGACTCGACCTCGCCATGGTTAGGCGAGGCCGAGCCTTGCCAGATGTGGCGACAGCAGCCTCGCCTTCGCTAGTGGCCCTTGCCTCTAGCAGGCACCGGCCAGAGGAAGAGAAAGATGACAAAAAAAAAATTCAAAAAAAAAATTAAAAAGTTCGAAAAAATATTTACAAATGTTTTAAAATTGCCACATCAGCATTTGCTAACCGGCGTCCACGCTAACGCTGGCCAGCCAATTTTAGCCGGATAGATTAAATTGACACAATTGTAAAAGGTTTATGACTAAATTGGCAAAAAAAAAAAAAGATTTAAGAATGAATTGGCATAATTGCAATAAATTTAGGACTTTTCAGTAATTCTCCCACTTTCTTACCCAATTGAGACCATTGGCTCCTATTTTCAGGGAAGAGAAAAAGAAGGACAAGTAGTTGTTAGTAGATTGGCTAAGGTGTTTGTTTACGATTATACAAATGTGCAACTCCAATGTCATGTTCTTAGTTAGAAAAATCACTGGTCATAATCTTCATCGTACTGATATCACTAATTAACTGTCATACCAAAAATTTTATTTTTTGTTTTTTGTTTTTTGTCTTTTTTGTGGTAATTTTACCAAACACAAGAAGAACTCATGTCAAAATTAGAAGTGCAGAATGATGTCTCACTATCTAATGGTGGTGAAGAATGTGAGAGAAGCTGCTGTAGATGATCCAACAGGAAATCAAATTGATAGAAATTGTAATAAAACCGAGGCAAGGAATGGTACTCAATTCTGTAGAGGAACTCTAAGGGTATTACAAAAGATAGGCCAAACAAGTGGGGTTTGGTGTCTCAAGGAGAGGAGCTCGCAAAACGGAGATGACGGTAAGATATAGTACTAGACTTTTGCATGTGCTCGTCAGGGAGAGCATGTGTAGATTGGTTAACGTTGCTAAGCCAAGCCCTATGTCAGGAACATTGTGTAAGGCGAAGAATAGTACTTGTTTATGTCCAGATGGAATTTAAGAATATTATCTTCTCATCTTGACCACAATCGTAACTTGAGTCCTGGGAAAGTTCGTACTCAAGGATGCCCCAAGAAGTTGGATGTTCATGTAAGAAAAAGGCTTGAATTGAAATGATAGAGCTAGTATAAGGATCGACAAGAATTTTTTTAATCGCCTGTTGTTGAGGGAGGAGGTAATGAAAATCTTAATTTTGGTGAGAAAGAACATTAAAATGCAAGAAATTAAGATTTGGAACTGGAGATGGCGAAGTCATTCATAACTACTTTGTTCAGATGCAAAGTAGAAATGACAGTTTTTCTTTGGTTGTGGTTGGAAGGACAGCTCCAGGACATTCAGCATTACACCAAGCGTCAGCGTCAATCCTCCCAAATATTTCTCCACGGAATTGCACAAACATGGAATATCCTTATACATCTCCTCAAGCAACATAGAACAAATTGAAGGTCACTATGCTTTCGAGCAGACTGCTATACATTAGAAAAAAACTAGACAAAATAGAGAGAACTAATTTCTCAAAATCAGTAGTCAAAACATTTAAATTCGTGAATTAAACAATGGGTTTCTTCCATTTTGGGAGAAGCCTACGATAGAGTTATGGGAAAGCATTGGCCAAGCATGAGATCAAGTATGGAATGGGCTTAGAGGTAGTCCGGAAATGAAGGGAGGCTCTCTCTGAATCCGTTAATGTGATGGAAATGCATCTCTACGATAATTAATCCCCAATTTCAAACTCATTTACCTTCTCCTATCAAAAATAATTTTAATTGCCTGGGAGAGGAAGTCTCAAGACTTAACTAGCTTAACACCTAGAGCTGGCAAAATGGGTCATAAAGTCATATTATGACCCATTTTTAGTTAAATTTGATTATATATGGATCAAGTGAAAGTTAAATATGAGTCAGAAGTTAATCTGAGAAAGTAAAACACAAAAACAAATGGGTCGAAATGGGTTATTAGGAAACCCATTTTAAACCCATGGCATTTTTTAATTTTATAAAAACATTTTTTTAAAAATCGAAATTATAATTATTTTTCATATTTCAATTTTTTTTCTTTTTTCTCTCTTTTTATTTCTTCCTTAGCCGATGGCCAGCAGGGCAACAGCCGGCCGCCGGCCGATGATAGGCCAAGCAAGGCTTGAGCCTTGCCGATGTCAAACAAGATCGAGCCTCACCCGACGCCGGCGAGCTTGAGTCTCGCCAAATCCAGTGAAGCTCGAGCTCGCCAAATTTGGCGAGGCTTGAGCTTGCCGGTGTCGAGTGGGGTCTTGACCTTGCCCGATCGACAAGATCAAGCCTCGCCCGACGCCGACAAGCTGAGTCTCTCTAGATCTGGCGAGGCTCGGCCTCGTCAACAACTGGCGAGGCTAGAGCTTGTTGGCATTGGGTGGGGCCTCGGCCTAACTAGATCAGCAAGATCGAGCCTCACTTGACGCCGATGAGATCGAACCTCGCCCGACACTAACAAAGCCTGGCTGGATCTAGTGAGGCTCGAGCTCGCCGGCATTGGGCGAGGCTTGAGCTTGCCGGTATCGGGCGAGGCCTCGGCCTCATTGGATCCGTGAGATCGAGCCCCACCCGACGCCGGCGAGCTTGATCTTGCCTGTGGCCGATCACCAACCGTCGTCGTGGTTGGCGGCCAACCGAAGAAGAAGAAAAAAGAAAAGATAAAAGACAAAAAGAAAAAATAATTATTAAAAATTAAAAATTATATTTTCCATTAAATTTGTATTGCATAAAAATTGTTAAAAATTTTGTATTGCATGAAAATGTTTTAACCATACTTTTTTTTTTATAAAAAAAAATCATTAAAAAATGAGCTTTTTTAGGTTTAGTTAAATTTTTTTCATGTTACATTTTTGAGTTATTCAATGGTATGTTCACTTCAAATAAGAGAAGCATGCGCATAGTCTAATTTTTTTATAAATATTTCAATTCATAGGTTTTTTTATTTTATTTACTATTTTAAATTTAATTTGAAGTTTTAATCCAATTAGCATATAGCAGAAGTGGATTTTCCTAGAATATTAATAAGTTTTAGCAATACGGGTGGAGTCGGGTATGGGTTGGGTACGGGTCGGGTAGGATATGGATCATTTGATTTACACTATATGAATATGGGTCAAAATTTATTAAATTGGTCAAATATAAGTCGAGCCATTTTCGACCCAACCCACACATTTGACAGGTCTATTAACACCAAAACCAATCGACCGAGTCAACCTAACCTATGACATCGATTTCTGCCTTGCTTTCGTCAGGTATAAGTCAAGGGCAACTATATTAAAGTGTGAAAGTTCTATTCTCATTTTTGACATATGTTTCAGGGGGGAAAGAGAACTTGAAATGAGAAAGCTGCGCTCTAAAGTCGAGTCCAACACATCCTTTCAGAAATTTCTGCATTCTGTCCATGAGATATATTGATTGAATAAAATGATTTGTATTCAACGGCACCAATATGTACATTATCCAGCAATAGTAAAGTTGCACGGTAAAGTCTGTGATATGAATTGAAGAGCAAATATCAAAACTTGGCATTCTTTGCTCTAATCAATGAGAGCATATGCTTTTTGTGTGTCTACCATAAATTTTGCTATCGAAGCCATTATTAACTAGAAAAGACTGAATTTAATCAGAAAATTTGGGCCCGTTTAATACTCATCTTACCAGATTATGTTGTTCACTTCATGCTAGATAATGGCTATACTTTTTAATTATCCATACCTCTCTCCCTCTTCTGTTTCAACAGGAATGAATATGATTGGATCCCTAGCATTGTTGAAGAGAGAGAAAAAAATAAAAGGAGAGATCAGATGTAAAATAGAATGAAGATCCTCATAATTACAGTTTGATCAGACAGAATAGCTATTTCAGTCAAGAGATTGGTGTGGAACATTGCTACTTTAGCTAAAGGTCAAGAATAGAAGTTGTCTTTCAGTGTAGAATATTTTGGCTGCTTAAAACTGTTGTTAGAAACTTGAGAATTATCACAGACAAGGGAGGACACTCCGTGGTGAAGACTAAGTAAATTAAATTGTTGCTTAAAGGAAATGGAAGTGAATGGAGTTTTGTGATAATGTGACTCAACCATAGAATATCCTCTTACATAAGTATAGCCATACTCTGTCACAGAACAGACACAAAGGCAAGAAAATGGCACATAGAAGGGCAATTGTTTGGATGCACAGCGAAATACCATTATGAAAAATAGGAAGGAATTTGAATATATTTCTAAGTGTCTGAAGGTATATACACCATGAATTTGTTAAAAACGAGAGAGATTTCACCTATTGATGCTTGTGGCATAAAACGTACGGAGCTACTTACTTGTTGAACCTTCCACAAAGATGGAACATCCAAAAGCTTTGCAGAAGAGTAAAATTAACACCTGCAGGCTTAATTTGGTTAAAGGAAGAAATAGAGCTACATCTGAGAAACTTTGAAAAGCTAACCTTCACATCAAATTGTATTGCTTCTACAATCTTGCATGATAAGCATTCCAACTAGCATAAAAGTGGGAAACTTAAAGAGATTAATAAACACTTAAACATGAAAGAGAGAGCAGAGCTAGAACTTCAGTCTCCTTGTGTATTGATATTGATACTTCGTATTGTGATGCAATAAGCCATCTGGATAAAGTATATATATATATACGATCCACAGGAGTGAAGCGCAAAAAAGCAATACAAATCTAGCAGATTTTAAAGCACAAGATCATAATGACTCAAACAATACTTCCATTGAGGCCAAAAAACAAGATCTACATAACTTCTTTCAATATCCATTTATATCTCAGCATTTGGATAATTCCCAATTGCACAAAGCTAAATTTGGCTACAAAATTTCGAATTTACAGCTACTAAATAATAGAATTGGCACATGTTAATTTTGGACATCTACAAAGTAGTCCCTTACAATTGAATTTCATAAGTTAGAATTAGCATTAGCCAGATCAACAAATGTCCCATCCATACATCTTTTGTCACAAACCTAGATGAAGTTGCTTGATGTGAGAGCCACTGTAATCATCACATATCCATGGAAACACATCAGAAAATGGACAAGAGGGTCATTCTCGCCAGGAAACAACACAACTACTAAAGTTGCTGAAAGCAAAGTACAAAAAATCATTTAGCAAATGCGACAGGTTATAGTAAGCATTATATTAAATATTCCAAAATAAATGCAATCCAGAGGTGGACCTTTCTGCCATGAATCAGGAATATCTCCGATAACCGTGATTATCTATAACAACTTGAGGCACTTCCTAAGGGCAATTCATGTTGGTATAGAACCCTTAGATCATTCTCTGCTTAAGTGCATATAAGGCGAAACCTACACCATTTGTTGCTTCTGATACTTCGAATGAAACCCAGAAGAGACTCTACTCAGTCTCTAGCATCTCATCTAGCTCATCAAATGAATGGCATGTTATATAGTTAAACCATAAGTGATGAAAATGTAACGAAGAGAATGTTCTCATATCATAATTACTATGAACATGATTCATCAATACCCCAACCTCATGCAAAACACTAGCCTCAATTCCTTCCCCCAAACCAAAAGTAACACACAAAGCTAATCGAAGGATACTCCCATGCAAATCTCGGGATACCAAGAAAGAGACAGAACATTCTTAGACTTTGGATAAAACCAACATGCTATCTCTCTTCCAGGAAGTATAGTATCCGTGTAGTGACCCATCTCACGAACATCATGCTATAACAAATCTATTATATTAGAATCCCACCAGCTCATGCATATGTGTAATGTTAGCTAGGTTAATACCTTCATGAACCAATCCATGACATGAATCTAAGTGAACATACACTGACATGGAGTACTGAATGCACTGAATAGACAACTTTGGAAATCTGGACAATGCTTGCAGCCATCTGCTTCAAGGGCGCAAATGTTTTGGTGGGAGCTCTAGGATCTCCTGTAGCTGCTTGCAATCATCTAATTTTTTTGAGGACGATCAACTCCTCAAACTTGCAAATGCATGTAGGAAGTCTAACGAAGTTTTCTCCCAAGAGATGCAAAATATTTACGGAAGAGAAGCAAGTAAGACTCTGAAGGAATTCTGCCTCTTGACAGCTTGCACCCACTAAGCTTCAAGGAGACCATATCTAGAAATCCAAGTCTATCATTAGCGAGATTGGATTTCTCACTGCTCTCTGGAAACAAGCCAAATAATGAACACCCATCAAGAGAAAGGTGCTCTAGACTTTGCCTAGACTTTGCATCTTGTAAATGCTACTAGGAAGACTAATAAGACTTTTGCACGAATTCAAAAGCAAAAGCAGGAAGTTATTTTATAGAGATCTGAGATAAATAAAGTTTTGTTAAGCTCTCCATATCCTTAATATCAGGAAACTTATCAGCTAAGAGCAACCAATTACATCTACTATTTGAAGATATTTTAGCTCCAGTTTGCTTGAGAGATTCTTGAGTTTCAAGCACCTACTTAAGTTCAATGTCTCCAAATTTGGCACCTCTGAGAAGTTCAGAACACTAATGAATGGCTTACAGCAGCTGAAATTCAGGAACTTCAAATTTCTATAAAGCTGCAAATTAAAAATAACATGCTTTTGTCAAATTAAACGAAGATAATGTTCTGGTATCATAAATCTATGAGCATTTAAGAAGTACCTTTAAGTTATCCCCTAATTATTTAATCCAGCTGTTATGCACATCAAACGGAACAAGTTTCTTTGGACCAGCACTAATCTTCAGAATTGATAATAGATTTTCCATTCAAGCCACCTTAAATCATTAGGAAGACATATGGGACCTCCGCTGACTTGTACATTCAGAACTAGGAGCAATCTCAGTCTCCTCATATGTGTGAAGCATTGGGATTGATGTCTAGCTCTTCTTGTGTTGGCAAGTCTAGCACTATGCCTTTAACAGCATTGTTCCCTATCAAGGAAAAGAAAATAGCCATTATTACCTAACCCAAATTAGGTAAGGCGTGTATCATCCAAGAATACTTCAAAAACATCATCTTAGCACCATAATCTACTCCATTTCCCAGGGTCATCTAGGCACTTTTGTTTCACGATATCTTGACATGATCAGCTGAATTAAGTCATGTATTCGTACGGTTCTTTGATTCTCCACGATTATTAAAGATTTCTCAATTAAAGTTTGAATCCCATTTGATGTCTTTAAACCACAACTATCAAGAATTCTAATTACATAATCACTATCCCTCCCCTTAAAGAAACAAGCAATGTCAAGGAAAATGTCCTTCTCATTGTCCTCTATCAGATCAAAACTTATCTTCAGAACACTGTTTATCTCTTTATTAGGACTTTTAGCAAGTTTACCCAATGTACTCTCCAATTCCCCCTTGCTTCTACCACATAAAAAGGGACCCAAGACCACAATCACTAAAGGAAGGCCATTAGCATAGCCCAAAATATCATCCATGAGATCCCTGCTTATGTCTTTTATCTGGTTTTTTGGAAAGGCAAACGAACTAAAAAGTTCAAAAGCTTCACCTTGATCTAATGCTTTAACTTGATATACCCGATCTATTCTGTGAGAAGTCAGTACATGTTTATCCAGTCGTAATAATGATCATGCTCCCTTTTCCAAACCATTCACATTTTCTAGCTAATACATTCGCCTGGTCCCCATGATCCACATCATCAAGCACAAGCAGAATCTTCCTGCAGCAAAGTCTATCTCATATCAAGTTAACACCTCCATTCACACTGAAGGCCACTAAATTTTCTTTTCCGCGATATCTCAGATAAGAGTGCTTTTTGCAAATGAACCAGGCCATTATGTTTACTAGAAGTTTCTCTAACATTTGCAAGAAAGCCATACCCACCAAACTGACTAGTGACACTGTTATAGACAGCTTTAGCAATAGCACTCTCCCCTATACCTCCCGCTCCCATATTCCTGTCATTTGAACCTCATCCAAGCCCGTGCTTAAAAACGATCTTACTTTCTCTACCCAACAACCTCAACCGATGCTTGGCAACACTCGAGGGTACTCGTTCCTCTTTAACGATGCTCTCAATGAACTTGGTCTCATCTCTGCCAAAACGAAGTAGCAAAGGGAATGGGAATAAATGGCAATATACGATCCACTGAACTAAATAAAAACTAACACGAAGAAAACAATTGCTCCGTAACACTCCAAAACATGACTCTTAACGCGCTAATCAATTTCATCAAGTGTCAACATATTAATGAATTCAATATTCTTTTACGGGGTCGAACAGGAATATTGTGATTAGTTCTGGTCATAAAGCCAACCAGACAAATTGGCGACTTCAATCAGGACTTGCCTCCATTTTTTCATCTCTTCTCAGAATCCTTACCCAATTTCTCGTCGTGCCTCGCCAATGTCTTGCCATGACTCTCTCTCCGCCCTCGAATCTCCCTCGGCTCCACTCCATAGAACACGGGCAACACCAGCTGCCCCCTTGAGCCTCTTCCACTCCATTACCTTCCTTCACCAGCCCGTCCAAGCACCACAGAGATGAAGCGTAGTTCTCGAAGAAGATGAGCACGGCGATCCGTGACTCTTTGATGGCCTTCATCAATGCTAGCGAGATCTCATCCCAGGGCCTCAAGTCCTCCACTGTCGATGTAGGCATTGGTGCCGCCGTGTCGAGCCATGGCGGATGCTTCATCTGGATCTCATCGTCGCCGGTGGTCAACTCGAAAAAAAACGCCGAAGTTGGTGGAGAGATCAACGTTGCTGACTCAGAGACCTCGCAACGAGTCATCACGGTGTGAAATTCGAACGGTTCGCTTCTTTTTTTTTGCTTTAAATTTTGGATAAAAGCCACACAAAAAAAACCGACACATTTACTTTAAACATATTTATGACCCAAAAATCCCAAATTTGTTCTTCACGACATACAATTACCATTAATCAATATTTTTTTTTTTTTTTTCTTCCTCCTTTGTCACCATCGCGACCATCCTCACCGTCGCCAAACCCATCAAGAAAATTAAAGAATAAATTAAAACAAAGGAAAAAAAAGAAAAAAAAAAGTAACATACATGTGAGCACCACGTCAACATCATTTACTTTCAATCATCCATATAGGCAGCAATGTAAATGTGCCATACATGTACAAGTTTGAACTTGAAGGCTTTATTGGTATTGGGCTTAAGGCCCGTCCGCCCAAGTTGGGCCCAGAAAGCCCGACCCACGGGAATAGGGCCCGTGGAAGGAGATAGATATAAAAGGGGGGAGAAAGAGAGACATAACACCTGTTGGAACAATCAGTACGTACACTTCCTTTCTCCTGCGCACTCTCTCTCTCAAAAAGAAAAAGAAGAAACAGTAAGGCTTCGGCAATTTCTTCTTCCCTTCATTGCTTAATCGGATTGAACAGGACCAAGTTTCTCTTCCTCTATCGGCGTCGGTGCTTAATCTGTGGCTAATAAGGTACGCTCGAATCCGTGGTGTGCTTTACGATTGGTGATGCGTGTTTTTCCCGGGCTTCGTCTTCCATATTGATTTAGGGGTTCGATTCGGTGTCGAATCTAGTTTTCGGGGATTCGTTATTCCCAACATTGGTATCAGAGCCCTAGTTCATGTTTTTCCCGATCAATTTGATGTTTTGATTGATTTTTTCGCGAAAGAACTTCGGTCGTACGGATCGGGGCAAAAATCCTGACACCCGAGTGCTTTTCGGCCATTTTTCCGAGTTTTCGTAAGTCGAAATCAAATTGTGATGGCATAGGAAGAAGGGCGACGTCGAGACGAGTCCGGCGATATGTCGACCGCCGCCGGGCGCCGCCGCACGCGCACACACGCGCGGCCGGAAGGCGCTGCGCGTGGGCGCGACGCGCCCGAAGCGCTGGCATTGGCCAGCGCGTGCAGCACACGCGCCGGTCGGCGAACCGGCGCGTGCACGCCATCGGCGGGCGAACCGGCACGCGCCAGTCCACGGACCGACGTGTGCTGACGTCACCGATGACGTCATCGCTGACGATGTTTCGCCGGGCGGTCACCGGCCGGCGACCCGACCCGACCCGACTTGCAGACGCAGGCACGTGCCCGGCACATGCCGGATGACGTCTGCGTGATGTCATCCCCTGCACGCGCGAGGCACGTGCGGTCGGTCTGCGACAACGGTCTAGCTGGCCCGACCAGTCTGACGTTCAATGACCACGTTGACCGTTGACCACGTTGACCGTTGACCGTTGACCAAAAAAAAAAAAAGGAGGAGGAGGAAAATAATGTTTCTTTTTCAATTAAGTCTATGTGGATTATAATGTGATCCCTTATTTGTTCTGCATTTGTTGCAGGAACTATGCCTCCCCTAAGGTTGCGCACACCTATTCGCGCAGTTATCGATGAACAAAAGGATAGGCTGTCTAAGTTGATAGCTGAACTGACTGATCATCGATGAGAGAGAGGTGACTTAATTGATCATATCCTTGAAGTCAACGGGAAAATTCAACAGGTCATATGGAATGGTCGTCCTATGTCACAGCCAGAGATGGTGCGATTTTTCATAAACACTCTTCCACCTGAATGGCAAGATGTGTTGAATCGCATATGGGATGTCAACGGAGCTGCTTCCTATAAGAAAATTGTGATGGATTTTGTAAATGAATATTACTGTATTGTTTCAAGGGAAAAGATCAAGAAATTGATCAAAATAGGATCTTTCCCAGTTCGTGTGCTAACTCGGTGTTAGTTGTATTGGCTGATATATGTTAAGTGTGATTTGTGGACATATTATGTAATGATTACTACCTAATTGTGTTAATTGAAAGCATTATTGTTTTTAATTGTATTTCAATTATCTGTTGCTTTCTGTTATTGCTGGTTGCTGTGAGTCATTAGCTATGGGTAGTTTTTAGAAATTTTTTGTAGCTTCATATAATTGATTTTGCATATGACAATCATATTAATGATAGTTTTAAGTTAGGATTTTTGGAGGATGATTGGAAACGTAGTGACCTTTTGATTCTGAAGCCTTACTTGAAATTATTCATTAACATGATGGGTCTATGTAAATAGGGATGCATAAATGATAGGCATTAATAATTCGTGCATATTTGTCTGATTTGTTCAAATCAATGGCTTCAGCCACAAAGAGCATAGTTGCCGAGCTGAACAAAGGTGAAAAGCTCAATGGAGACAACTATGAAATTTGGCAAATGAAAATCCAGTATGTGTTGGAAGAGCAAGAAGCACTTGAGGCTCTTGTCATGACCATGGTAGAACCTGAAGAGGGAACCACTGCACAGCACAAAAGAGACAAAGAAACTTTTGACATTTATTTTGCAAATAGGAATTTTGAACATTGAATCTCTGTCATAGTGTCATTTTGAGATTTTGTTAAACTTTATGTTCGAGAAAAACAATCACTTTATATATTAGATTTGTTTGTTCATATAGAATTTTCAGCTTTTTGATTACGCAGGAACAATCCGCCAACATGCATTCTAGATCAACACATACGTAGAGAAAGAGATACCTCAATTGAGAAGTCAACCATTGTCAATCCTCCTTTCTTTGTGCACATTATCTTCTGTTTTACTCGGACTTTCTTTCTATGTGCCTGTAGGATTATCTTCTTGTCAAACCTCGTAGAATAAAGCTGGATCTAGCAATTGATCGTCTTGAAGTGAAACCTCCAGATCAATCTCTAGTGGATCGCATATTAGTCGGAATCCACACTTTTTCATAAATACTTTGCCATTTTGATCATTAGTACGTGTGTCTACTCCAATTCCAACGTGGAAATGACGAGTCATTTGGACCAAAATCGTCTTCTGTCCACAACCCCTTTGAATCCACGTACTTAAAGCACACATTTTCCAAATTAAATGACTCGAAATATAACTTGTGGGTAACCCAGCAGTTGCAATCAATGGATGTTGTGAACACTAAGTCAGTATAGCACTCTTTTTCTACTTGAAATACAACATAGAAAGCTACACCTAGGATTTTTTACATAAGTCCTTTGAAGCCACAAAATCTATATAACCCTCTTTATTGGGTAGCAACCAGTTTGGCATCTTTCACCCAGGTAGAAAAATCTGGCAATGTGTCTCGCAATGAAATTTCTGTCATAGATGTAGACTGTTAGATGGTGTTTCAAAAATTGCACCTAAGGAGAGAGTTTCAATGAGTTAAGTGGGTGGTCCTAGATTTTGTGCAAGATGAGTTTTAGCCGGCTTGGAACCCAGCAATCCGACCTCATAAATCATATCCAACACGTGCTTACGTTGACACAAGAAAATGCCATCTGAGTTTCTCGCAACTTCAATCCCTAAGAAAAATTTCAGCTTCCCCAAGTCTTTCATATGAAAACAACAACTTAGATAGTTCTTGAACTTTTGCACAGCGGAAATATCATTACCAGAGATAATGAAATCATCAACATAAATAAGCACATTCAATTGATTAGTCCCAACTTGAAAAGTGAAGAAAGAGTAATCTGAATATGATTGCTGAAATCCATAAGCTTTCAAAGATGTAGCCAATTTCGCAAACCAACATCTAGGTGCTTGCCGCAAACCATATAGAGATTTATGAAGTCTACATACCTTCCTTGGTGATTGAGAGGCAAATCCAAGCGGCATCTTCATGTAAACCTCTTCCTCTAAATCGCCATGTAAGAAAGCATTTTGAACGTCCATTTGATGAAGTTCCCAATTCTTTGCAGCCGCAACTGCAAGAAAGGTGCGTACAGTGCACATTTTTGCCGTAGGAGCAAAAGTCTCCTGATAGTCTATGCCTTCAACTTGATTATTTCTTAGTATCACCAACTACAGCTTGTATTGTTCAATGCTTCCATTAGAATTGTACTTAGTTTTATACACCCACTTGCTCCCAATTGCTTTCTTCCCAAGTGGCAAGTTTTTTATTGTCCATGTGCCATTATCTTCTAAAGCCTGTATTTCTTTACTCATGGCCTTTCTGTACCGTTCATCTTTAATTGCTTCTGCATAAGAATTTGGTTCATGTCTTGCAGTAATTGCTGCCAAGAAACATTGATGTTGCCCTGAAAATTTTTTCATAACTCACATAACATGCTATAGAATAAGGCATACCTAAGGAATTAGATCGGGCAGATTAGCATGTCGAGGGGCTTATTCTGATGGCGTTTGTCACATAATCTTTCAAACGAACAGACGGTTGCTTGACCCTTTGTCCCCTGCCTAGCTGCTCTTCAACGACTTCACTTCTTTCCACGTCCTCATTGTTTGTGTGGATCAATTCCTCCATTTCATGATTCACCTCATTTTCTCTATCTACACTTTCGGCATGCTCCTCTCTCAAGTCACTTTTTAAATCATCGACTTCATCACCCAACTCCATAACTCTATTTTTAATGAGTTCATCACTTACTGTTTTCTCATCAGCGTATGGAAATTTTGTTTCAACAAAAACTACATCTCTTGACACAAAGTATTCACTAGCTTCTAAATCATACAATCTCCACCCCTTCTTTCCCAATGGATAACCAACAAAAACACACCGACGACTTCTACTAGCAAATTTATCTTTATCCTGATTCTAATTATGCGCATAGCACAAACAACCAAAAATCCGAATATGTTTGTAAGAAGGAGGTTGGCCAAAGATAATCTCATATGGGCTTTACCATTCAATAATATAGATGGAGTCCTATTAATCAAATACCTAGCTGTGAGTACACATTCTCCCCAAAATTCTATGGGTAAATTTGCTTGGAAACGCAAAACTCTTGCAACATTAAGGATATGGCGATGATTTCTTTCCACTCGGCCATTTTGTTGAGGTGTTCCAACACAAGAAGTCTGATGTAATATCCCATGTTCATCAAAATATTCTTTCAAACACAAAAAAATTCACTTTCATTATCACTTCTAACGATTTTCACATTTTTCTCAAATTGGCATCTAACCATCACAATAAACTTCCTAAGAACACAAGCCACTTCATTTTTTCCATTCAGCATATATATCCACACAGCATGAAAGTAATCATCAACAATTGTCAAGAAATAAATTGCTCCACATGAAGCTGGAACTCTATAAGGTCCCCACAAATCACAATGTATCAATTCAAAACAATCTTTTGCTTTATTGTCACTAGAAAAGAAGATCTCTCTTGTTTGTTTTGCTCTAAAACAAACCTCACAAGTTTTATTGGTTTTCCTAACCATTTTGCTAGCTTCTGGAATAACTCCACCACCTTAGAAGAAGGATGACCCATTCTTTTATGCCAAAGCTCAAAGGATCCCATATTAGCCACCGTGCAAGCATGTATCGAAGTCACTCCCTTGAAAAAGTAAAGCCCCTCGCATTGCTCACCCGCTCCAATTAGGTTTATCGAATTTAGGTCTTGTATAGCACATATTTTGTTAGTGAGCTGGATAACCAAATTTGAATCATTAAGAAGTTGTGATACAGAAATCAAATTGCATTTCAAATTGGCCACAAAAAGAACTCGTCGCAATTTCAAGTCTCCTCCAAGCAACACAGTTCCTTCTTTCACTGCCATGGTTTTTTCTCCATCAGGTAACTCGACTAAGCATTGCACACTATCACACAATTCTCTAAAAAATGCCAACGTTCCTATCATATGGTGGGAAGCTCCTGTGTCAATAATCCAAAGAAAAATACTCTGTTTACCCGTCAGCCTCTCAAGGGCACCATTTTGATGAGAACTTAACATTCCCAGTAAAGTTGCCCACTACTTATCATTCAATCCACTAAGAACCTTTCGATCTGAATCCATCACAACTCCTCGCCCACCATCAACTCCAATTGCCTGTGAGACATTGGCATGAGCACCTCCTCCCTTGTTATGTCCACCTCTATTATTGCGCTTTTGACCACTACCTTGTCCAGCAGAGGTTCCACATGGTCTATTACCCCACCATTCTGGATAACCTATCAGCTAGAAACAACTTTCAGCATCATGTCCTTCTCGATTGCAATTAGAACAAAATGAGATTTTATCTTTATCCCCCCTTGAATTTTGACCACCTGCCCGGATTGCAAAACTCATGGGATTGCTTCTTTCATCCTTGGTTCATGTCATGGTTGGCACTCGCTCTTGCTGAACAACCATAGCATAGACACGATTCAAATTAGGCAAAGGTTCAGTGCTCAAAATATTAGCGCGCATTGTTCCATATCCTTCTTCATCTAAGCCCATCAAAAACTGATGAACTCTCTCTTCTTCACGCTTTCTTTCCAATTCAATGGTAAAATTGCATCTATAACCTGTACAAACACAAACTAGTATGTGATCATAATTATTTATTTCATCCCACAAGATTTTGAGTTTACTGAAATAGGACACGATGGGTTGACCATCCTGCCTACAATTGGCCAAATCCGATCTTAGTTGCTGCATCCATGGACCATTCCCAATTGAGAATCTTTGTTTGATATCCTCCCACAAATCTTTCACATTCTCCATGTGAGAGATAGTCGAGGGAAGTGTCGGTTCAATGGTATTAAACACCCAAGAAACCAATATGGAATTAACCGTCCACCAATCTTCAAGTTCCAACGAATCATCTACCGGTTGCTTGACAGATCCATCAATAAAACCATATTTCTTCTTGGCTCGTAATGCAGTCTGCATAGCTCGTGCCCATTCTTCATAATTCTCACCCTTCAACTAAACTTGGGTAATCAGGTTACCAAGGTTGTCATTCGAATTCAGTGTGTAAGAGCTAGAGGTTTTCTTGTCCGTTCCAAAACTCTCCTCACCTTTTTTTCCATCAGTCATGGCTTTGATACCATGTAAAAGAATTGAGGAATTTTGGTAGGAGAATTATGTCCTTCATTGCCACATAAACGTAACATATATACAAGAAGATACATTTATCAAACAAACTCCTAATTAGGCTAAACTACAAAAAATACAAGGATCACACAATAAAAAGATATGCATACAATACTTCCTAAGTAAACAGCCTAAATAAAAGGCCTAAATAAAAGCATATCACAACTGCCTTTCCAATATATATTTTCTTTTTCAATAAAAGGAGAAGTTTGGGTAAGGAAGAATGCTTGGGATGGACAAACCAAACTCAAGGGGTATAACCACTGTCACTTTATGAGGCTAGCTGTTGGAGTTGATATTAGGACGGAAATGAAGGTGATCTGTTGGTAGAGGCTCTCTCAACCGTGCTTACTTGGATTTGAGGGGAGATCCACATGGTCTGCAATGAGATGCAACCAGGATTTGTAGGAAATTCAGGAGTAACTTCAATTGTTTGGTCAGTTTGCTCCACTTTCCTCCGAAATCCTCATTTCTTTCTATAGTATCCTCCTCCTTCACCGACTTTATTGTAGTTTTTACGTGTTGCCCATATTTTTCAACAACACTGGCTTAACAACCTAATCAAGGTCCATGTTTCAAACCTTTTTTCAAATTTTTTCGATTTTTATAATTTTTAAAGCTTCAAATTTTATTCATTTATTATTATTCTTATTATATATTTCGAAAATAGGGGCCTCGGCTAAGCCTTCAGACCCGGCACAGACACGGGCTGACACATATCAGATCTATGGGCACAATTCATTGGGCTTATCGCCTTAAGAGGGCTCGATCAAAAATTCAAACTGACCTCCTATCATAGAACTGAGCCCAATTCCCACCTGAAACTAATCAAACCCAAATTCGGGAAAAAAAAAAAACGAGATCCATAGCCCAATCACCAGTAAAACCGAATTATCAGAGAGTCCACACTAATAGATATTTGAAACTTTTGATGTCAACCTCGGAGGAGACGCCTAGAGTCCTAAACGACCACCAATTTATCGGAGAGTCCACACTAATAGATATGGACATCAAAAAGAAAGGAGAAGTTTGAATGTGGAAGAATGCTTGGGATGGCCAAACCAAACTTGAGGGGTATAGCCCACAACTATATAACACGAGCTGCTGGAGTTGATACTATGGAAATGTTGGGTCAAGCCACCATTGGCTCGGGCCCATTTAAAAAAATTTTAATTTTAATTTTTAATGAAAAATTCAAGAAGAGATTAACTAACTTTTTTAGCAAAATTTAAAAATAATTGAAATCAATTGAGGAGAATTAACGAAGAACACTCATTCAATTAAACCAAATTGAAATACAAATATATCTTCAAATATCTTGCAAAAGAAAATTACACATAATGGTGTCCTAATAATGAATACATGCAAATTACACCAAACAATATTTCTAATAAATTCTATATTTTCAATGTCGTGTTCCCCACTATGATTCATATGATACGGTGTCATGATTGTCCTCCTTTTCATATTGGGCACGTTTCTCTAAAGCCAATTCTTGCGAAACCAATCATGTCTTGCTACAACCATTTCTAAGCATTCTGCAAATAAGCTGCACCTTTTGTCTCCCAAAGTATGTTGACTAGTATTAAGCGTGAGCTCAATGGTATCATAAATGCCGGTGAGGTTAGCAAGTCATGAGCCGCGGTGGAAAGAATAAAAAAATTATTGGCTTTCCTTTTCCACCATTTTTAGAATGTCAATCTTGACTTTATTAGCTTTACTAATGTATTTGGAGTAATCCATTCTCAAGTACATCGCCAGTTCATTCGTCGATGAAGATGAAGGTCTAATAGAAGGTTCTTGAATTTCTTCTTTTTATGAAATAGAGATCATAAAAATTTCTGACCTTGTGCATCATCATATATTATTCTTCACAACAAGTACCAATACGCTTAACCATATTTTATTCAGTCATTTTATTAATATTCTACTAGACTTTTTAAAAAGTTTCCTAAAAAATGTATTCATAAACTACTTTAAACTGCTATTTTTTTTAATCATATTGAGCACGCTTTTAAATGGGAAGGTCATATTTGTTTCTTTTCTTTCTCTAAGTGGATCTTAAGAACATGTATGAACAAAGGCTTCTTGCACCAACAATGCATTTTCTATTGTTGCTAATTTTTTCTTTTTTTGGTCGAATATTGTTGCTAATTGAATAGATGACAATCTGAACAAGATTTTATGTGAGATAATTATATGTGAATGTGACAGTTGGATACTTAAGAGACATGTAAGTTGCGTTTGGCAGCTGGGATAAAATTCATGATATGATAAAATTGATCCCATCCTTTGTTTGGTGCTTGCTCACTATATGATAAAATCATATATAAAAGGGATATAGATCGAATAAAATTATTTCATAGGAGGGGTGAAATAAAGGGAGATATGATTTCTGATATCGATGATAGGAAAGTTTTTTTTTTTAAATAACAAATTTCTTATATTAACAAATTAAATTTATATTTGAATATAAATAATATTCGAATTCTAATATGATAAATTCAAAATAAAAAAAATAAAATTTATTTTTTGATTTAATCTTATTTTTATTTATATATTCGAATTTAATTCTATCTTATAATATAAATTCAATATATAAATATATCTATTACATATTTTAGATGTTTTAGTATTTTAGGTATATTAGTACAATTTTCTATTTAGTACAATTTTATTAGAGAATGATGGAATGGGGAAGAAATAAATAAAAAAGAAATTAATTAAAAAAAGAGAAAATAAAATAAAATAAAGTTTTGCAAGAGATTTTTATCACTCCGTTTGTAAAATTTGTGATTCATATAGGTGTTCATACGAAACAATTTATAATATGATGTGAATATATTTGGGTTTATTATTACAATCATGAAATAGTGGATATGATACAATAAAGTCCTCTCAATTTTATATCCTATCATTTAGAAATCTAGATGACCAAACATATAAGGGACATACGTCGGCCATGCATGAAAAAAATTTCATATTAAGGATTAAAAAGCTTTTGAATAGGAAATAATGCTTTAAGAATATAAATTTTGATGCCATAACATAATATGGAAGAACTATTGGAAAATGCTTCGTTTTTGGATAATGGCCAATTAACAACCAGAATTAAAAGATGAATATATCAGTTATAAGGTTTAAGAAACTTTCTAGATTAAATGTCACTACCATACTAGTGATCAAGGTCAAGAGTAAACATGGTGCAAATTACTAAAAAGGACTCAATAGTGCATGAACTACATCCGTGAGCTATTGCTTTCATGTTTGTCAATTAATGAATGGAGTACTAGAAACCGTCACGCTTAGGGACATCATCTTCGAACCATTTCATACCGGCAACCATAGTAAAAACCCCCCATCTCAGCTGAGCATATAACGTGTACAGAGAACAGGCATACTCACGCATTCAGATTTCAAGCAACCGAGACGAATATCAAGAAATCATGCTTAATAACTTAGTGTAAACCGCATTATGTTATGCGTATTGTGTTGAGGCGCATTCAGATTTAGCCATTAATATGGATTAGCTCCTGTCCTTATCTTTGAGACATAGTATCGATTGCGGGCACAGAGAACACGAAACCAAATCATGGAATCAACACAATTCTTTTTTCTTTTGCGTCTAAACCGATTTAAGAATTAGCAAGTGAGTGGAGATCGTGAAGAACAATTCTTATTCGTTGTTATTTTTGCGTAGACAATATTAATGCAGCTAAAATCCACTCATTAACGAAAAAATCCCCTCACCTATATAAAGGCGATTCAAGAATTTCTTTCCTAGAACACAAATCCTGCTTCTGCATTTTCATCACCATTTCTGATCATGCCTTTCAGCATCATCAAGCCATAAAGCTCAGATTCTTCTCCTTCACGATTCAAACGACTCTCAGAATCTCAATACGCATTCCAGCTTGCTCATTCTTTGAAAGTGCAGTGGTTGGCTACGAATGGTGATCGGACCAGAGAGTGGAGGTCGTGGAAGCGTTGGTGCTGAAAATCGGGCCAGTGAAGGAAAAACGAATCAGCTTTGAATACTTCGATCGATCTGACCAGAAAACAGAGCATAACAGAGGAAATCCGATCCAACGCGATCTTCAACAACCTAAAGAGAACAGACTTCAGCGACGAACATCTGAAAGAATCAAAAGTAAAGCTTGGCGAAGAGGAAATATAGATCCTGAATCGATAGCGTCGCTGAAGATGAGATCCCAAACTTATTGCTTCGGTGGAATCAGAGCTGACCAAGGCAAAATGCTGGTGACACATGCGAGATATCGAGAAATCCATGTCGCCAATTGAATAAAAAATCGGAAAAAAAATAGAAATCAGAGAATGAGAGGGAACACTTAGCTTTTTCTTTAATCCTGTTGGAGCGATAGAATGAATTTATAAACTTCCATGCTAAGTGAAGAATGGAAGGGCTTCGGGTTGTTGAGGGTCCTGGTAACAAGCTTGAGCTCATCGACTGAGTAAATGATTCAAAGCTCAAGTGCAAGCGCATCGCGATTGAAGAGCACGAATGCGGCGAGAAATCTGAATACCGATTCCTCGAAGCTTGAAGACGAGAGATGAAGTTGAAATCGAGAACCGAATTTGAAGGAGATCCAGGCCTTGGGCTGCAAATTATTGAAATTTATTCCAATCTTTTCAACGGGGCCCATGCCAATTTGAATCAAAATTTGGACTTGAATGATCTGGTCTGGTGGGTCGAGGTATGATGGACTAGACCCAATTGAGCAATTTTTTTTTTTAATTTGTCATTTGTTATATATATTTTATAACCCTCATTTTCTTTTTTATACAAAAATGTAATTTGCAGGCAAAAATCAGGTGACAACCCGGATTGATAAAAAAAAATTATAGTGAACATAACAATATCGAATCCAACATATTGCAATCAAGATTGATTCGAAATGTAACCACTAAATTTTGCCTCTATCCAAATTAGTGTGGAAGAAATCCTGCATTTTATCATCTACATTACACTTTGAACCACACAAATGAACTCGCCTTAGAGGTTTCGAACAAATCATAATGTGGATGCCAACTATTCTACATAACACTGTCAATAATAATATGGACAATTTTTGTAACTTTTCTCAATTTTTCCTAAAGTCTTACAACTCAACTCTTTTGCACAGCATCTATCTTTCGATACTATCCATTGTGAAAATTAAATAAAAAAACTTTTCCTTCAAGTATCAATCTTACGCTATCTAACATCATGACGATCATAATTATTGCCAACCAAACAAAAAATAAATTGCTTGATGAAGAGTTACTCTTGAAATATGCCAACGACATTTTAGATAGCATGCACGTATATCAAAGCAAACTAATTAACTATTCGAAGCTTTACACAAATAATAGAACATCAGTACACCTCCCATAAAATTCACTACATTGAGAATATCTTCCTTAGACTTGGTCCATTGAATTGTGTGGATCATAATTATTAGTATTGTGAATCCACATGAGTGCCGTATGTCAATCTCAAAAAATCAACAATGGTCATGCATTTAATTTACTAGACACGAATCCAAGCAAGTATTTCCCGTTGCATTGAAAAGGCTGACAACGAGCCTGGCGAGATTTTGGTATAAACATCATGTATCATCACGCACAATCAGCTACACTATATGTATGCCTGCACAATCACGATTAAAGGTTTATCAAGAAATGCCGACGACAGAGGTTGAGCAGCAAAAGTAACTCCTAGCAGCTCGGGTAAATCTCAGCACTCGCGGACCAAGGCGTGCCATTTCCTCAATACATCTTTAAGCAGTTTTTATTTTTTATGTGAGGGCAATTTTGGAAGTTAAGCAAAAGTCAGACAGAAATGGGTTTTCCCTTATTATATAGACTAGTCCTCGTGCACTGTAGAGATTACTTTCGTATTTCTTCTTCTATAAATTTAGAGGAATGCAATAGCTAAAACGGCACACAAGTGCGTGCGAACTGAGTTCCATGGATATTTTCCATGTGAATTTCCTATTTTTAATGATTATCGCATAACTTTTGTTTTTTGTATGCATAAAAAAGAATTTATGCGTATGGAAATCCATTCTACTCAATTTAGTTAAAAAACAACTGCTTATCTACACTGAGAGGTGAAAAAACTGCAATATCAACTGTTTGGTACAATTATTACACCTATGTATGCTTGATGATTGAGAAAAAGTAGACACGGCCTTTATTTTCTTCATGATTGACCAGCGTGCATTTCTTCAAACAAAATGCACAATCATTAACACGATGCAGGATTTAGATTGTTTTCTAAAGTGAAGACAACAATATTGAACCGAACAAATTGCCATCATGATTGATTCGATAGAGAGGGAAGAACTATTTCATGGAATCCTTCGTAGCTTCTAAATTTGCCTCTATCCTATTGATAAAACTAGAAAGCGACAATACAAGAAGAAGCAAAAGGCTAAGGCTCAACAGACTAAGCCGAAAAAAAAGAAAAAGAAAAAGCAAAGATGCAGTTTTCAAAATGTCAATTGTACATTTATCGATATGCTTTTTCTCTATTCCATATTATAAGAAATACTTCTTATTTGGTAGTAATCTTATGTTTTTGGGAGTTAATGTAGTCTCATTAACCATTTTATCAGCATCTTTTGACGTACGAGCACACAACAGAAAATTTCTTATATGGTGGAACTCTTATGTTGCCATGAAAGTACATTTCTAGTTAAATTAATGACATTGAGTGCTAGTATGATTTATGTAGTATTATTCTCCTTAGAAAGGTGAATCCCAGCATGTCTTTTTGAAGGTGGGGTTGGGCATGACAATGCTTTTGATCCATCTGTAAATCAACAAAGCGTATGCTTATTTAAGCATACAAGCTTTGTATCTGACTCTCATGGAGGACAGATGGACTGATCCTCAGTTTAATATTACATGTGCTCATAGGACCTTCGAAGAAACTTGATTGATGGTGGAAATGGATGCAATGATAATAATGCTTCTTGCTTAGATGCAAACCAAGTGCAGGTACTTATGTATATCAGGGAAATTTACTTAAAAAAAGTCCTAAGCCTAGTGTATGTATATGTTTCTTGAAGTTTATCGCCTGTATCTGATGCATGTGCCATCCATCCAAGCAGTTCTAGCATGCAAGAATTTTCCCATCAATGCACCACAATCGATGCACCATAAACGTGGAGTCAGCTAACATTAAGTTAAGGCCACGCAACTCAACCTCAGTTTTCCAATTCTAATTTCCAATTCATAAGAAAAACAAAGTCATCCCTGGCATCATCCTTTCTAGCAATGCAGAGAAAAGAAAAAATCAAAAATCAAAATGAACAAGATTACCTTCTCAAATGGTACATAACAGGAATTTCACAGATTTCCAAATACAGACAGAAACTTCCTCCCATGCTCTGTGCCACTCTTGCCATTTGTTAGGCTCGATTAGATTCTTCCACTAAAGTATTGTCAAGAGTTGGTACCTGTAAACCTGTGAAGAACTGAAGTCCTCACTAGACTGAGCCTCCCATACACAATAAGAAACAATCTCATCGAGGACAATTCTACGAGACACACAACATAAGCCGGTCTCATAACAGCATTAAACCGAGGGACAGCAGCAACCCTCCCAAAAAATTTTACACGA
This sequence comes from Eucalyptus camaldulensis, assembly GCA_019915185.1. Classification (NCBI taxonomy): domain Eukaryota; kingdom Viridiplantae; phylum Streptophyta; class Magnoliopsida; order Myrtales; family Myrtaceae; genus Eucalyptus; species Eucalyptus camaldulensis. The sequence continues at coordinate 22,918,395 of JAHSVA010000010.1, read as the reverse complement.
AATTGTGTGGAAATAGAATAAACTCATCCATCTACATTGACCAGGGCATCAATATAACAAGAAAAAACTAAAAAAAAAAAAAAGGAGAAAGAATATCACGAAACTAGTAGTCAAAACATTTAAATCCGTGAATTACACAAAGGATTCAGTCAGGTAAAATCACAAATACCTGGTGGACGTCACAGAGTGGGGATCCTTCATACGAAGGGGCAAGCACTGGCGGGAGGAGATAATCTTCCTCACGCAGATATCAATGGCTTTGGCAGCTCTAAACTCTCACTCTATGACTAAGCCATCACCATCCAATTTCAAGGACTGGACCTGTGGGAGCTCTTGTCAGGTATGCAGCACAGAGCTGGCAATTTCAGGGAAACTGCTTTGTCTTGACATTGTCTCTCATCGGCATTATGCTCAAATAGAAACTTTTTTGGGGGGCGATCAGCCGATGGTATAGTGAAATTCATCCATGCGGTACTTCGCTTGCGAGTGATGGTTGAGGGCTTTCCAGAGGAGGGTCTCATGAGTGAGGCCAAACACTAGGAAGTTGCGAGGGGAGGAGCATTTCCTCAGGACGTCCGGGATGGGCTTGAGCTCGGGGTAGGACATGCGGAAAGAGTCGTTGGACTTGGATGCGTAGTGAAGGAGGGTGTTGATGACGGTCGATGGCAGAGGCGCGTTGCTATAGGCCGTCGTGGTGGAGGGAAAGGTGGTGGTGGTGGCGGCGGAGGCGGCGGCGGTTGTGGAATACTCTCTGGTGTAAATGAGGGTGACGACGAAGGCGGTGGTCAAGAAGGAGATGAAGGCGAGGAGCCATAGGCGGTTGGAGCTTCCCTGCTTCTGGATGTAAGGGTGGAGGAGGACGAGTCTTGTGTTGCTGTTGTTGACATTCTTCATTTTGCTCTGTCTTAGAGAGAAAGAGAGAGAGAGAGAGAGAGAGAGAGTTACCCTCCTCTGGTAACCTTGCAAATCTTGAACTTAAATGAGGCCGAGACCTCTTAGCTCCTTTAAAGGAGTAAAAAGGGACCGTAGGTAAACGGAATTTTAAAGAAACGAATCACTATAATGATAGAAAATATTAGCTAGGCTTACATTATTATCATTGAAAGTTCAATAATTTGAACTTTGATTAGAAATCCTTAAAAATTAATGTGGCAACTTCTATATGAGATTATATGTGGCCCAATCGTATTATTTGTATGGTATTGATTGGTTTGGAACGGAGGCCACGAGGCTATCGTTCCTCGTGTTGTTCCCTCACCCGAAGGATGACACGTGTTTTGCTTGTAGTTGTGATGTTAAAAGTTGCACAACTCTACGTACTCTCCCCCTCTCCTCTCACCAAGCCCACCACCGAGGCCTAAATAGTATCGACACCAACAACTATACGTGACGTGACACGATATGTGATAATATTATTTCTCAAAAAATAGAAAATTATAACATGTTGGGATACGTTGTATATTAAATGTATATTGATATATAAGATATATGATGATTTTTATGATTATTTTAAGCAAATTAATTTGATTCAAATTTAAAAACAAATAAATAATAGAACAAGAGTTTAGAATGAATTTACACTAAAAATATTAATCCACTATTCGTTAATATAATTTATTATTTCAATTTGAGAAATTTAACTCCATTCCAATAATCTATAAAAAATTTGAGAAAAAAATAAGCGATCCACATTTTAGACTTGCTCTCATAGTGTGTTGGAAGAGAAGAGAAAAAGATAAATTGGAGGGTGAATTGTATATCACAGAAAGAAAGAGTTAGAAGAGAAGAAAATACTATTTTTTTGTTCTTTCCTCATTTATTATTATTATTATTATTATTATTTTTCATATTTATATTTTGACTCTTCATTATTGAAAATTTTAAAATTTAACTTTGTGCGTGTCAGAATTATGTGTCGGAATTCTGAACTCAAGTATCAGAATTCTTGACTCAAGTGTCGAGAGAGTTTACCAGTATTAGATTTTTTGATACTTGTTGACTGAGTGTCAGACACGACATGAAGGGTCTCGAAAAAGTGTCAGTGCTTTCTAGACCGAGGTGGGTCTCTCCCGCCACCAAGTCTCCCCAATGGTCAAGTCTGGTCTACCATCGTTTGTTGCTTGTGAAGCATCGAGGCTCGATTTTGCTGACAATTTGTTTTTTTTTTTTTGGATGCATTTTATCTGAGGGTACTGTCAAGAAAAGAATAAATTCTAAACTTGTATGATGGAATATTCGATTTTTCTACACCTTAAGACTCTGTGTCTTTTTATTATTCTTTGGGTTTTCCACGTAAATCAAATCATTAAAAAAGAGTACAATGCCACCAAATGAGAATGAGACGCACTCCAAATAATCCTCGGTTGCCCCTCATAATCTTTCTTGGATTTTGCTTGAACCGACGGGGCTGCTCAAGCAATTAGTATTGGCAAAGCATATCCAGGAATGGAAAGTGCTTTGGGTACACCGAACAACAAAGTGTGAGATTTACCCTTTTTGTGGTGCTCCTTGTAACTGCAATCAGAGAGATGCACCGCTTTGTGATTGCACTCTTGGATACTTAGATAATCTGAAGCTGGAAGATCGTAGCTGTGGTTGTGTCCTTAGCTTTTCTTGTGTTCTTTAGTGTGTCGCTGGTGATTATTAGGACGAGACGGTCTGCTCATGCAGCAGACGACCATTTGATGCATTTTGTATATCGAGTGCTGAAGAAAGTGACAAAGAACTTCTCTGAGAAAATTGGGGAAGGCGGGTTTAGTTTGTTTACCAGGGAATACTGCCAGACTCAACTCCTATAGCAGTGAAGAAATTTTGAACCAAAACCATAGTAACGAACAGCTCCTTGCGGAAGTTAGAACTATCGGAACAATACAGCACTGCAATGTGGTTCGGCTGCACGGCTTTTGTGCAGTAGAGTCAAAAAGGTTCCTAGTACATGAGTACCTTGCAAATGGTTCGCTCGCAGCTCATTTGTTTCAGAAAGGTTCCAACACCCTCGATTGGAAAACCAGACACAGCGTTGCCATCGGGATTGCTAAAGGATTGGAGTACCTCCATGAGGGGTGTCGAGATTGCATTGTACACTGCGACATCAAGCAAGGGAATATACTGTTGGATGCAGAACTCGCACCACAGATTGTGGATTTTGGCCTCGCAAAAGTCCCAGGATGGGATGTCAGCCGTGTAATTACCACCATGAGGGGAACCAGAGGGTACCTCGCACCAGAATGGATTTCAGGAGCCATCACATCGAAAGTCGACGTTTTCAGCTATGGAAAGCTGCTCTTTGAGATCATATCGGGAAAGAGAAACATTGAGGAGCTGAATAGCGATATGCGCAATTATCTACCACTTCAGGTAGCTAATCCAATCGCCAAAGGAGAAGAAGTCTTGCCACTCGTGGACCGCAGATTGAATGGACTCGTGGAGATGGAAGAAGTGTGCAGACCATGCAACGTGGCTTGCTGGTGCATTCAAGACAGCGAGCGAGATAGACCAACTATGTCTCAGGTAGTTCAAATTATGGTCGTAGAAAAGCCATCAATCCCGAGAATTTTCTTGCAAATTGTAGGAAGCTATGAGAGTGATGCATAGGACAAAGCAATATGTCCTTTCTTTGATAAATTTTGGGCACGATGTAGCCCCAATTCATCCTCCTTGAGTCTATAGTTACATCTATGTACATCTTTGGCCGATGCCATTTGTAATATAAAGACGCAACAGTTAATGTCGCTGATGGACTGACTGGTCTAGAATCTGCATCATGCTTACCAGACTTTGTAGGTTCCAACCGTATGCTACCATTTCTCCATCCTCTCGTGGCAGAAGATCTGGTAAAGGAGTTTGTTGTCTATTCAGCTCATGTGTCTGAGCCTAATGAAGTATGATGAACTCTATATTAAACATTTATATGATGCCCTTATTGCAGCCCCGTAGAACCCTCGACACTCGACGGTTGGTAGAGGATCAGGGCAGTAGAGGCAAGAGCCCTCCAGAAGTGGCGTGTGCTGCTGAGCAGCGGCGTGTACTAAAAAAATTTGATTATGATGTTCCTCAAGTCCAAGTCACAAACATTTGATGTCCTCGCGGTGTAAATTATGATGCTCTTCAAATCCAGCCCCACAAATATCAGACCTCTAGTTCAAACACACCACCAATCTTGCGTCGAACGATTGAGAGAAATTGAGAAAGCTTACCATTACAATTGTGTTAGCAACTGCTTTCTTGTGTATCTTCATGTACCGATATCACTAATTAATTGTCATATTAAATGTTTTGTTTTTTGTAATTTTAGCAGACACGAGAAGAAGTCATTTCAACACTGAAGTGCAGAATGATGTCACACTATCTAATGAAGAATGTGAAAGAGAACTGCTACAGATGAGCCAAAAGGGAATCAAATTGACAAAGAAATTGTAGTAAAACCGAGGCAAGGAATGGTACTCGATTCTGTCCTCCAAAAGTACTAGAAAAGATAGGCTAAACAAGTGGGATTCGGTGGAGGAGCTCGCAAAATGGAGATGACAGTAAGATCTAATACTTGACTTTTGCATGTTCTCGTTATGGAAAGAGTGTGGATTGCTTAACGTTGTCAGGAACAATGTGTAAGCAAAGATTAGTGCTTGTTTATGTCCACTTGGAAAGTACAGAATATCATCTTTCCATCTTGACCACAATCGTAACTTGAATCCTGGGAAAGTTCGCGATCAAAGATGCCCCAAGAAGTTGGATGCTCATGTGAAAAGAAGGCTTGAATTGAAATGATAAAAGCTGGTATAAGGATCGACAAGAATTTTTTTAATCGCCTGTTGTTGAGGCAGGAGGTTATGAAGATCTTAATTTTGGCGAGAAAGAGCGTCGAAATTTCATTGAAAATGTGAGAAAGTTAACACTTGGAACTGGAGATGGCGAAGCCATTCATAACTATTTTGTTCAGATGCAAAGTAGAAATGATAGTTTTCTCTATGAATGGAGTTGGATGTCAGTTCCAGGACATTCAGCATTACACCTAGCGTCAGCACCAATCCTCCCATAAATTTATACATGGAATTACGTAAACATGGAATATCCTTATACATCTACTCGGGCAACATCGAACAAATTGAATCGAACAAGCTGCTATATATTAGAAAAAAAACTGGACAAAAAAGAGAGAACTAATTTCAAACTCAAATATGGGACGGGCTTGGAAGTGGTCAAGAAATGGAGGGAGGCTCTCTCTGAATCCGCCAATTTGATGGGAATGCATATGTATGATGATTAATCCCCGATGTCAAACTCATTACCTTCTCCTGTCAAAAATAATTTTAACTGTCTTGGAAAGGAAGTGTCGAGACTTGACTAGCTTAATGCCAACACCAATTGACCAGAGGAAGACAATTCAATAGACGGAACCCACACTTCTTTATGCTTCCTTTCGGATGAGGGCATTGGGGCTCAACCCTCAAATCATCCTCTTGTTGCTGGCATATTAGACGGAACCCACACTTCTTTATGCTTCCTTCCGAAACCCTAAGGTGAACTTGAAAATGACTCCAGTCATTTTGTAGACACCTCTCTACTTTCCACAGAGCTCTTGGTAGATACTTCTCTACTTCCCACGGAGAGCTGCGCCGATAATAATCAAGCCACACATGATCGGATTCCAGTGAATATAAGAATCTTCTATAACACTCCACAGTTTTGCCATTGACAAAAATTTCGACCTCACATGAAAGATGGACCACTTTTCCTTCCTCCAACCCAAGAACCACACAGAGTGCAAGTCCTAAGAACTTGTCATACAGATCCTTGGGAACCTTGAAAGATATAGGTCCCTCTTCACAATGGTGAATCCATCCTGGCATCTCTCCTCCAATTAGGAGAATGTCGAGTTCCCCCGTCTTCCGGAGATACTGTCATACAGCATTCAAAGTGTGAGAGAGAGAGAGAGAGAGAGAGTGAGTGAGTGAGTGAGCGAGTGAGAGAGAGAGACTGACATCGAGTATTGATGCACCAGCCAGATCGAACCCTTTCCGTGATAATCCACAGCATGAAGAGAAGTCAACTTCAGAGAAGTTGGAGAGACTCGAAAAATCTGGGAGTTTTTGTAGAGATTTGCAATTATTTGCGTGTAAGTGCACAATATTTGATGGAAGCTGAGGAATCTCTTGCTGTTGCTTGCCATTATCCAGATACAAGTTTTTCAAATTATCATATTTGCGGAAGCACCTCGGCATATGAGTGAACTTGTTCCCTTTAAGATCTAGGTGCGTCAATTTGGGAAAATTGGAAGAACCCTCGAGGAAATCTAACCCTGATAAATTGCAACCCTCAAGATCTAGACTGTCTAGATTTAGGAATCCCAAGCCACCATCAAGATCAGTTGGATCCTCCAAGTTCTTTGGAAACAAGATAAAATTTGAGCAATATGTAAGAATCAAATTTTTTAGATTTTGCAATTTATAAATGCTCGATGGAAGCCTTATGAGACTTTTGCAATGCCTTAAAATTATTTGCCTTATAGAGACAAGATTATCAATGGATGCAGGGAGTTCTTTAATAGCCGTTCCTCTAGATGTTCTATCTTTACTAGAATATCAGAGAACTTCTCGAGTTTAGAGCAACCAGAGAGATAAAGTTTGCGAAGAGATTTTGTCTTGAGTATGCTAGGAAAGATACTAAGCTTAGAGCACGCATATAATGATAAAAATTCTAACTTGTCAAGATATCCGACAGATTGATCAACCTCTTGCACTTCAAATGGTATAGAACCAAGGTTAGAAATTAAGTTTGACAATTAAAAGAGATGCTAATATAAGCATTAGATAGCTATAAAATAAGAAAAAATTGTAATAGCATGATTGGGTTGACAAACCGGGCATTATTATACTCATACATTGATAAACAAATTTTGCACTCTATGCTTATGCCAGTGGTGTGCCATAAATATGTTCATCTACTTAAAACATAAACTATTGAATTGTTTGGGTCAGGCCTCCGTTAATCATCCTTTTGTGGGGGTGTCCAAACCTCTCTACAAGTTGCACACTTGAAAAGTGAAAATCCCAAGAGAAAATATTCATCATTAACGAGGCTCTTCAGAGACATTAGATGGGGGCTAAAGAAAAGCCTCACCGTCGCTACTTATAAAATGAATAAACGCACTTAATTAGAAAACATAATTGTAAGCTAAAGCCTGGCATATATAAATCAGTTTATCATTTGCCGGGGAATAAATCAGATAATGAGAGGACTTCTCGCATTTGCTTAGAATAGCTTAAAGGAAGCCCGTTTCAAACTTGCATTTGCTTACAATTTTGAGCTATCACTAACCATCGCTAGGTTTGTAAAATTGTTCCTCCAAATGCAAAGAAGTTAAGAAGATAAAACAGGCTCCAAGAACTCTACTTCTGACAGATTGCATGCTCCAAGTTCTAAAAACTTTAACGTAGTAAATCCTGTCTTTGTATGGGGATCAATCAAATCCCCTCCTCCTTTGGAAACTCAAAACTTTGATAGACCCGAAGGGAGAGAGAATCAAGATTTTGGAACTTGTATACGCTAGACGAAAGGGTATTCTTGCAATTAAATAAAATCACTTTTTTCAAAGAGATGGTTTTTTCTATGAATGCAGGAAGTTCTGTTATCGCATGGAGATAAAATTCCTCGAGATTTGGAGTCCTATCGAGGATTGGTATATAAACCAGCGATGGGCATTCACTTAACTTATTGGACACCAATTTTTTAGGGTCTTGCAAGAACAATAAAACAATAAGGATAGACATTTTGGAGGAAAAGGAAAATCTGAGACAAATATCCAATTCAAAACTATCTCTAGTTTTTAACAAAAAAGATAGGGGCAAATTACAAAAAAAATTTTAAATCTATTGCAGTTGTGTCAATTCAGTTATAAACTTATTTTTTGACCAATTGAGTCCTAACCCGTTTACAATTATTCTCGATTAGTCTATCCGACCAAAATTGGCCGAGTGGTGTTAATGTGGCAGCCGATCGGCACCGAAGACCTTTTTTTAAAAATATTTTATTAATTTTTATCCTTTTTTTCTTTTTCTTTTTTTTCCCTCTCCCTCTGTCCTCCTCCTCCCTCCTTCTTCCTTTGGCTCCAACGACTAGCCAGAGGGGAGGGCTGTCCGATCGCCTAAGGCAGTAGAGCAAGCCCTCGCCAAATTCAGTGAGGGGGGCCTTGCGCTGGGTTTGGCGAGGGCTCGCCTCACTAGTCAGTGAGCTCACGCCCAAAACCGTTTATGTCAAAAGATCTTGATGATCTTTTGACGACCAGCCAGTGCCTAGCGACGGCGGGGCGAGCCCTCGCTAGATCCGGCGAGGGGGGGCTTGCCGTTGTGTTTGGCAAGGACCTCCTCGCCAGATTCAGCAAGGCCTTTGGCGAGGGCTCGCCCCATCGTTGCTAGGCACTGGCCAGTCACCGGAATCCAAAGGAAGAAGGAGGGATGAAGGAGGAAGAAGGAAGAGGGAGAAGCCAAAAAAAAAAGTCAAAAAAAAAGTCAAAAAAAAATATTATTAGAAAAAAGGTTGCTGGCTGCCACATCAGTGCCTACTGGCCAATTTTAGTCGAATGGACTGATCGGGAATAATTGTAAAAGGTTTATGATTTAATTAGTCAAAAAATAAGTTTATAAATAAATTGGCACAATTGCAATAAGTTTAGGATATTTTTGGTAATTTTCCCAAAAGATAGTTGCCTGTTTAATTACTAGGAACCTACATACAAAAATTTTCACGCGTCATAACTCAAAAGCATTTTCGGAGAACTTGATGAACAAGGATCAACTTCTATTTGTCCACAACCAAATAGATTGTCCTTATACTTTTTCTAAACAAATTACAGAAGGACGATTATGCTATTCCGTAGAGTAAAAATTGGATCACTGTTACATGCTGGTAAAAGGTGAAAGACGTTTCTAACTATCAAATTCTGTTGCTAACGAAACTTTGACCGGAAGTAATGCACTGGTAAATTAACTATAACATTTGAGAAAGTATCTACAGTTACTAGATAGTTTTAAATTACCAACTAATTTAATAATTTACCAAAATTTTTAAGTAACTTACCTATAGGTTAAACTTACGAATGTTTTATAGAAAACTAGTAAGATGCCCGTGCATTTGTATTGTTTTAAATGTTGATACCAAAGTGAATTTTCGCAAGAGAAATTGGATATATGAAGAAAATAATAACAAAATAAATATCCACATAAATCAATTTCTGCACTGGAGATTATGTGAAACTTTATATAGTTAATCCAAACCTCATAATGTAGATTTATCTTCTAATTAAAAGTAATCATAAGACATAATATTGCAATTTTTATTTAATAATAATATATGTATATGCAATATTTCGAGCATGTGAAACAATACGAATTGAACAAAAATGAAAGCATCAGGTAATGATGTAAACGCCTCTCTCTTAATAACTTTCCTTGATTTTGTTGAATTCTTCACCCTGTGCCATCGATTGCTGTGGAAAAGGCGAGCAAGTTTTTGTGTGGAATTTTCATGAGAAGAAGGCTCAAGTGCTAGACCTAGCGGCCCTAGCATATCTATAGAGTAAAGGCTCTTCAATGGAATCGCACTCCACAAGCCTTGTTTTCAAAAAAGAGAGATAGAATTGGATGATCAATCTATTTCCCTAGCTGTTCTATCGCTAGGCGAGAGGACGCCCCAACAAGGGGATGAGAAGAGTCAGCTTTCTGTCCCGTGATTTCTTACTTCATGACGAAATAAACTGAAGGCACTGACCGATGTCTCAATTGAAAGGAAATGAGGGAACGAGTTACATATTGGGAACTAAAAGGAGAGATTCCTTGGATGAAAAGTCCCGACTATATTTGAAATTAAAATTGTCATCCATTAAAATTCTCGTAGTTTTGCTTCTTTCTTCCCTCTAGATATAAAGAAATACTTGTTGGAAATCGTCGATTAGATTAGCCTGACCGAAAGAGACATGGACCTTTTTGTCATTGTTTGAGAGTTGTCAAGCCTGGACCAATTTAAGACAGACTCGCTTCCTATGCCAATTCTTCACTACACACTTTCTACGTTTCATTTCATTCTCGGCCACATACTATTGGAGAGAACAATGGGAGGTTCAATCAAAAGCATTTAATGCAAACTAACTTCAATGATTAGGCAAATAAGCAAGACGAATCTTTTCCTCTTTCCACACACTTTTGAAAAGAATCTAGTCAGCCCATCTTTACTATACAATATAGAATCTTGAATAACATTTTCAGAGTCTATGATTTCAAAAAATAAAATAAAATTAAATCGCCATTTATGTTTATTAAAAATGTAAGCACATTCATCATTCAATAGCCAAATTATATCACCTGCAAATTTTTACCGATGCTTTCAGTTCATTGTTCTTTCAAGTTTCAGCACTTGTAATATGTTGAAAACGAGATTGGACTTTTTTCTTGATTAAATTTTGTTCGAATCAACATCAAGATTCTCATGGGAAAGTGCTTAATAGTCCTCTAAAATAGGAGGATTTAACTTATGTTGGTTCATGTAGTAGATCGACATCCTGTAATTAATGCTTTAATCAAATATGAACAATTAAATAGATGCGGATGTTTCTTAACACATTAACGAGCATCATCAGAGTTAGTAATTTTTGCATTCACAGTTCTCAGTAATACACATGCATATTCATATTCACATGCAAATAGATATGGATATGTAGAAGATAAGGAAATAAAAAATATTCATTTAATTGCGCACCTTAAATTGCCTACTGAGTGCTTGGATGTTGCTTTCGTGCAAATCAAGTTGAGCCGACTCCACAGGACCAGAGGAAGATTCTGGGATGCAAGGACGACATTCAGGCCATTCAAACCATTTTAGTTCATTAGGAAGATAGATAGCATCTTGGAAAGAGTTATGCACATTCTTCATGATGAGCTTCTTCAACCTTCTCAAATTTGCAAGAGCATTAGGACCTATGTTTATCTTCTCTGGCTCAGGTAAAATTAAAACTATTGACTGTAATGCATCTGTTACCTATATTTATAGAATTTGCAGTGCAATTAATATACAAAATTAAATAATGAGAGCAAAATCAATATCAACACCAACAATTCTTACCAAATGCCTTGACAGAATATTGCGAAAATCATCAAAAAGCCATAACCTGCTACGTCTTCCAGGATCATTAGGATATTCTCGTCTAATGATATCCATGGCCATCAATTGAATCATGTTACACATTTGTAGGGTCTCTCTCTCTTCAGTGACCAAGGACTTCTCAACAAGAATTTTTACTCCAATAGTAGGTTCAAAGTCGCAGGAGTCAAGAACTTTCATAATATACTCTTTAGAGTACCCCGTGAAGAAACATGCAATATCAAGGTAGATTTCCCTTGCATTGTCATCTAGTCCATCGTAACTCCACTTAAAAGTATCATTGCTGGTTTTTTTAAGAATTTTGGTGAGAATACGTAGGGAACTTTCCCACTCACGTTCACTTCTACGATATAGGGAACAACCCAATTCCTTAAGTGTTAAAGGATGTCCGTTAGCATAATGCAAAACCTTATCCACAAGATCCCTCCTTATACTATTGTTACTCGGAAAAGCATGTCTACGGAGAAGTTCGAAAGCATCGCAATTCTCTAGAGGTTTAATTTCATAGATATAATCTTCATCTATCCTATGAGAAATTAGCAAATGCTTATCTCTCGTTATAAAGATGATCCTGCTTCCTGCACCATACCACTCCAGATTTCCAGATAAAGCATCTAACTGACTTCTGTCAGTGACATTGTCGAGAACAAGGAGAACTTTCTTGCGGTAAAGGTTATTTTGCATTAAACTAATACCTTTATGAACATTAGACACCACTAACCTTCGTCCTGGTAATATGTCAGACAACAATTGTTTTTGCAAAGTAGCTAAATCCTTGGGACCTTCCAAAGCTTTGCGAACATCTGTCAAAAAACATGAACCCTCAAATTGCCTAGAAATATTATTGTACAGGGCTAAACCTAAAGTTGTCTTCCCTATGCCTCCCGGTCCACATAATCCTATCATGCGAACATCCTCATCAGACTCAAGTTTTAACATTGAATTCAGCTCTATCAGTCGAGGATGTATCCCAATCAGATGCTCAGCAACATGTACGGGTCTTTGGTCAATCTGCATAGAGATCTTGCTCACAATTTCCTTTATAAGCTCCGCTTCAACTCTGAAAAAAACCGGAATAGTACTTGAAATATTGATTCGGCAATTTAAAGAAATGATTAAGTTTCATGAAAACAGAGTGAGGATGTGACTAAGTAGATATAAAATAGGGACAAAGCAGTGCAACACATCAATTAACACTTACTCATCATTCAAGGTCCACCCAGACAATTCACTGCCATCAAAAAGAGCCTTCTTCCATCTCTTCACTTTGTGCGAATCTTTCCCGAAATCAGACTCATGTTTAGCCATATCTCTCCCATAACTCCCTCTACCCCATCTCACTTCTCTTGGTTCCACTTTGTAAAACACTGGCAACACAATCAGGTCCTTTTGTGTCTTGCACTCCATGATTTTCGCTACCTCTTCCAAACACCATGACAAGGAAGCATAGTCCTTGGAGAAAATGATGATCGCAAATTGCGATTCCTCAATCGCCTTCATAAGTGCTGGCCGTATTTGATCTCCTTTCCTCATTTCCTTGCTATCGATGTAAGTGTATATACCATTCTGGTATAAAGCTGTATAGAGATGACTAAGGAAGTTATTGCGAACGTTAGTACCCCTGAAACTTAAGAAGACATCGTGACTTCTTTTACATTTCGAAGAAGAAGAAGAAGAAGAAGAAGAAGAAGAAGAAGAAGAAGAAGCCATTAGAATTTGGTAAAACAAGGCAGATGCTGATGAAAATTTGGTAAAACAAGGCAGGTGCTGCTGAAAATGAAGGTCCGAGATCTTAAAAGGAAAGCTACTCCATTGGCTTCCCCAGTAAAATACTCGGCTGTGGCTTCCAGGAAATGGTATTCGCAACCGGCGATATTTTGTTCCCCATTGCACCTTCTCGGCATCTTCTTCATACCCAGAGGCATGACTTTCTTTTTCGTGGGTCGACAAAGCTTATTGTATTAACTTTCAGTCTTGACGGCAAAGCCAATGAGAGGGATGAGGGAATTGGAGGGAAGGAGAAGGTGGGGCCCGCCGGCCTCAACAAGCTCGGCTCGCGCTTCGACGTCGTGAAAAACAAGCGGATGCCGCCGGTCAACATGAGATCAATTTTTCCTATCATAATTTCATCGAATTAGTATAAAGAAAAACTTTAAATTAATATATATATTAAATGTATCACAAATTAATTTCTTGATCATCAAAAAAATCAAATTAATATATTTATTATAAATTTACCATAAAAAATCCCAAACGGATATATTTATAATAACTTTACTCTTTATTTTTTTTGGTAAAGATAAATTTACACTTTATTAATTTTTATTAAATTATATAATTACCATGAAAAATCATAAATTGATATAATTGTGGCAAACAGACCGTAAAACCCAAACTAATCATATGTCTTCCAACTCAATAATTTGATGGCAAAATTTAGCATAAACTAACCGAGATAAATGTAATTTATTATAGATATACCAATTTAGTATTTTTGAAGATCAAAAATTTAATTTAAGATAAATTTATCGTAAATATACTAATTTTGAAATTTCCATTGCATTAATCCAATTTCATACTTTCCTAATTTGAGGTTTCTGGGAAATGGCTTCCAGTTCCACCTCCTTAAATATTGTTTTTTTTTTTTTTCATTATACGAAAAATAAAGTATCCCATCTCTCTAGTCCTTTCTTTTTTCTTTGGCGGCACCATGTGCACCATTATCGTAAGTTTGACGGTCGAAGATTGTCGGTATCGAGCACAATGATCTTTGTTCGATCAAGAGCCGGCTGTCTGTTCTCTTTCAGCCTTTACTGTCAAGCGTCTTTCGGCGTGGTGCTGATTAAACAGAGATTTCAAGTTTCTTCTTCATCTTCTTTTTTTAATTATCTGTGGACGTGGCGGTGCCAAAATAATAGAGAAGACAATGGGGATTTCCTATAATAGACTGTTGTATCGTGCCCCAGGTTTTCAAACCGGCCAATGCCCATTGCCTTAACTGTTTTGGAAAGATTTTACGGCATTAGGACAAACCCATCGTAAACATGATGAGATCATCGTAAAAATCATCAGATTTATGATAAATTTGTCTTTAATTACGCCATAGCACTGTAAAACTTTGTTAATTTGTTGTTTCATAAACGTGCTGTGGATAGTTTCCGTCTAACTAAAAGATGATTTATTTATTGAATGTGATATATAATTGAACACATTTAACATATTTAAATTAAATATTGTTATGTATGAAAATTCTGCAGTAAGTTATTTCGTATATTTACCTATATGTGTCACGTGCACTAACATTAGCTCGCATGATTAATTAACATATGTAGGTACGTGTCATAAATTTGTGAAAATGGTTAACATGGATAAGTCGCAATTGTTGTATAAAAAAGGTCCGAACTATTTATTGGAAAATCCTGAGTTCTATTATTTCATTCATCTATGAAGTGTATTTATGAACATCTTGCAGTAGTACATAAGAAGATCGTTAGCTCACGAGTTGCTTGGGCTCGACTTGGTGACTACTTGAGATCAGTTTGCTTAGTTCTAAGTGGAGCTCAAGTGTGAGCTACTCAAGTTTTTTGCCGAGGCGAGCTCAAACTTATCAATATTCAGCTTGATAGGCTCGTGAGCCTAATCAAGCTTTCATTATCTTTTTTAAAATATTTAATAATTAGAAATATAGATAAAAATACTAAAAATCTCATAATATTTGAGCTTATAAAAGCCGAGATTGAGTCTTATGTTGATTGTGATTGAGTGAAGTCAAGTTGACCTCGAATATCTCGATTTTCTACTCGAGTCGGGCTCGAGTAGGAAATTTGATACTTGATTGAGCATGAATCAAGTTTCAAGCACCAAGTATTCGAGTGGAGTCAAGTCAAGCTTGAGCTTAGTAGTGCTTCAACCTGGCTCTACTTAATTACACCTCTAGATACTCCTAAAAAGAGGAAAAAAGTGAAAAAAAAAAAAAAGTCCTAAACCAATGGCATAGGTACCAATTCAGTCCTAGATCTTTTAATTGGTCCAATTTAATCCTAAACAATTTCACGTTAATACCAATTCAATCATTATTTGTTTGTTTGTTTGTTTGTTTTTTTTTTATACCCAGGAACCGTCGTACAGCCGGCAACCGGCGACGTAAACCTATAGCGACGCTAGCATAGGAACCACCACCACCACGCCACACTTAAGACCACTAATAAACTGCACAGTATGCAAACCTGGGGGTTCGAACTCTTGCCCTTCCGTAAAGAGGGTCTGAGCACATACCAACGCAGCCACCAAATGGGATGGTAATTAAAATTGTTTGTTTTGTGTCGTACAAAAAACCAGAAAGCGACTTTATTTTATGGGTGTTCAAAATCAACAATTGAGAACAACCCGGACCGAACCGAATCAGTGGATTGGATATGATTCTCAAGAGTGTCCGTCTTGTTCCTAATTCTAAAAAGTGAAAATCAGGTCGGGCTAGACCCTCTATATATAGTTTTTATTTCTTCTAAAAGAATTTGTCAAGTATGAACTAAATACTATCTTGTCCAGTAACATCATAAGTTACGGCACAATGACTTTTCATTTATCACCACTTCCGTCAATATCTTAAGATTTATCACTCTCTCATTGTGCACGAACACTCTTTAGTGATTTTTAAATAAAAAAAATGATCGATTTTATTGGATCGGATCAAGAATCGATCATCCCTACTTTATTTTATTTGCCAAAGTTCAATATTATTCAAAGCATATAAAAAAATTTAGCTTTGAATTTATGTATGCAATAAAAAAAAATTATCATTCTCAACCCAAATCCGATATATTCCATTCCAATATTTCTTTTTCTATGAATGGCAACATATCTTTCGCATTATTAGGTAGCAAATTGTTTAGATTTTTTGCTTATTCAACTCATTGTGTCCCCAAAAAATAAGTCATGAAATAGATTTTTTAATGCCTACTAGACGTAATTTTGTTTTTTCCCCATTAATTGATTTTCATATTTTTAAGTAGCCATCTTTTGCTTAAGAATGGAATGAGGGAGTCATGTGCATGTTTACATCATTCAACTCATCGAGTCCCCAGAAAATTCTCTTTTCTATTTTATTTTATTACTTAAAAAAAAAAAGGAAATATGCACCGGGCTTAACCTATGCGCTTTGTATGTTATTTACACATGATACGTACGGAAGATCCCAGCTTGGTAAAATACAAGTAGTGTTGTTTGAAATCGAGGTTTTACATTTTCAAATTATTTTAACTACAACCCACTTTGAACGATGTAACAAGCCGTGATCTCAATCGAATATTTTTTTTGTTAATTCCTTTGGCGAGCTTTCTGAAAACAAGCCTCAATGCCAATGTCACTTCTTTGGTCGCGAAATAATTAACACAGAAGAAGAAGAAGCCATCAGAATTTGGTAAAAGGAGGCAGGTGCTGGTGTGTTTGCTTGGAAAATGAAGGTGCTGAAGGATGAAGCGAGATCTTAAAAAGTAAGCTACTCCATTGGCCACCCAATAAAGTACTTGGCTGTGGCTTCCAGGAAATGACGTTCGCGATCGGTGAGATTTGTTCCCCATCGGATCTTCTCGGTATTTTCTTTGCACGCTGAGGCATGACTTTCTTTTTTGAAGGTCAACAAAGAATATTATATTAATTTCCAGCTTTGTGGGCAAGCAGATGAGAGGATGAGGCAGGAAATTGGAGAGAAGAAGGCGGTGCCCCGTGGGCTCAGCAAGCTCGGCTTGGGATCCTATTCTTGAGAACTGATGTACTGTGGCATGGAAAAATGTTGCTAGCATGATTTGTTGCATACTACTATTTTGGTAGCTAAAATTTGCATGATTTTTTGCCATGCCTTCCAATAAATCAATATATAATGGGAATGGAGAAATCCAAATTTAGAGTGCAAACCTACTAGGTAACTCAAGAGGATAGCTTTGACATGTAAATCAATTGTAACATCCTACACAAGATGTATTAGTTATGTATGTATGTAGATGCTTGTGCGGATTTGAGAGAAGGGCTTTGATATGAGCACGTCTTCACCAACAATCGTTTTCACATTTTCTATGCATTAGGCAATCTAATTACAAATTGGATAAGGATTATCTTTTTCCTTTCATAGCTTAGGCATGAGAATAGATCAAGCTTTTTGTTCAATTGAAAGTAATGCAGTAGGTTCTAATGTATAAATTCAAAGACATTATAAATTTTCTAGAAGAGCACCTCTATATGATTAATTGGTACACCAATAGCTTATCTTCTATTACTTTGGAGTGATGGATTTTTCGCTCAACTAGGGCATTATTCATTGGATGCTTTTTGGAATTCATATGCTTGGTGATGTCATTCCCTGTTAAATCAAAGTGTTAGTCATTTTCAAAATCATTGGATACTTGGTATGAGAATTTGTAAGAAAGACTCTGACTAGGTGTAAAAGAACACGTCCTGTTCAGATTATTTAGTCCAAAAGAGGATTTTTGCATTTACACTTTAACGAAAAATGGTATTTTAAAAGTATAAAGTATCCACTAACATGGGATGCATTACATATAGAGTTTAATTTATTTTGTTATTATCTAAATTTATGCTACATATAAACGTCACTAATGTCAATTAAGTGCAATAATTATACCGGTCATTATGAGTTTCATGTGATTTGATGATATCTCACCTTTTTTCTTTGTCTTTGTTGCTTAGTCAAAAGCGGAAGGAAATGTTTGCTCCATCAGCTTCAGGCTAGCTTCCCTCCATGTAGCTTTGCTCAGAAAAGAGAAAAAGATCAAGTTGATTTTGATGGGCAGGTGGCCCCCGCCACTTTGTTCCTTCTACACGCTCATATCTTGAGCGATTTCAAGGCTTGACTCCGGTGGCTCATTCCCATTGCATTTTTTTTTTTTTGGTTATAAACAGAAATGGCTTGGTTGTTATTATTCGGGAAAATGTTAAACAAGGAGATGAATTAGACTCGTTTTACAAAAAAAACCTAAACTGAATACAATCAAATAATTGCCTAACTTCAACCAGGTCGGAGCCATAGTAGCGGGCTCATTGGTCCCACGGAGCTTGTTGATCAGCCAATTTTTTGATAACTGGCAAGTGTATGATTGGTCCAACAGATGAAACCTGGATATTTTTGTCTAAAAAAATTTGGTAAAAATTATAAATCCAAAAAACAAAACAGCACCACCACCCCCCACACATCGCGCCCTAAGGTTTCTTCCTTCACTTCTTCGCATCTTCTCCTTTGCTTCCGGCCTTCATTTCTTTCCAAAGATAAAGACAAAGCTCATGCAAGGCCCACCTCTTCGTTAGTTAGATTGATGACAGTGCAAGTTTTCCTTCTGCAGCAGAGAATAAGCAATTGAGATTTCAACCTATGCACAAGAAAATCAAGTTTACGCACTCATAATTCTGTTTGGCCGTACTCACTCATACTTTGCTAATAATCATATGATCTTGAATGGAGATAAGGAGTCATTTCTTTCTGTAAAATCTGTTTTTGTGAAATTTCAAAATTATCTCCGGTTGGAAACTCGACGTCCAAGGATCGACATATTTGGAACTAAAATCAAGGCCAGACTATTAGGCGACTTCTCAGAACTCAGTCACTTTAAAGCTGGTTCAAACGATTGAAAAGTGATCGAAAATGCTCCTCCGTTTCACACTCGAGCAAAAGAAATATATTTATTTGGTCAAAGCTGTTCTATTTGACTGGTCAATGGTCGTGGGACCAACCACTTTTTATTATTATTAGTTTTTGGATTTCTTTCCCCTGTAGTATATTATTAACTGGGAATATCAACTCAATTAAAATATACTCCATTAGCTCCCCAGTGAAATCATTGATTGTGGCTTACAGTAAAGAGTTAATATCACGAAAAATCTCAAATTGATATACTTATGGCAATATTATTTCAAATTAATTTTTTAATCATAAAGAACCCCAAATTAATACATTTAATCATTCATTAAATTTTACTATTAAATTACTGAGTTAGATAACATGTATATCATTTTTGGATTTTATCCTTCATTTATTACAAATATATTAATTTGGTATCAATTCAATTTAATAGAAAATAATTAATTATAAATTTATCATAAATATATTAGTTAGAGATTTTTGTTATTAATTTAAAATAATTTTATTACAAATATACCATTTTGATATTTTTCTTAGTATTAACTCTCTAGTAAATGGCGTTTGAAATCAATGAGTTATTGCCCTTCTTTCTTTCTTTGGAATATCATGACTTCTTTTCGTCAAAAAAATGTCCTCGTTTTCTTTCTTTCTTTTGCATAATATGACTATCACTACTCGAAAGTTCTGTCATTTTGAGTTTGTTTTTGTTTTTTTTTTTCTTACGTGCACATTAAAGTACACAAGCCCTCACGCACGTACTATTATTTTAGATGTCGGTCAATCATTTTTTTTTTTTGCTTTAATTTTTGTTAAAGTAACCAAAAAACGAAATCCTTTAACTCACGTTCACGAATTGAACTCATCTCCCTCAAACCTATACTAGTTTCGCCGCTAGAGAGCCAAGATAACTCGCACTTCATTGGCCCCACAGGTCCTTGACTACCTTTCTGCCTACTTTTTTCTTTTTTTTAATTGGTCTCGACAAGATTTAGTTTCTTTAATGTAAGATTGTAAGCATACCTGATAAATCATTGGCAGGTTCAAATTGCTATTTGTCCTGAGTCAACATTTCTTTTTGAAACAAAACTTATTCGATGGAGTACAACATAGCACATGGCTCATACCATCTTTTTTTAGTGCCTTATGTGATGTGATTCCTATGATCACTTCAATAGTTTTACTTGCTGAGTCGCTGTGTTTGTAGATCGTCTTCACAAGAAGCATGTGAAATTCTGAAAATTGCTAATTAAAAGTGCATTCACCATGTCTTTAATTGATGGATACTGTTCAGGTTTGTAAATATTTATGTTTTCCACGCATGCTCCGACTTTCGCTGCATCGATCCATGTGCATTTACAAGTTAGATTTGGAAATTTTCTTCTCTCTTATTTCATCCGTGATCTTACTTTGGCTGCATTAATCCCAGTGCATTCACACGCTGAATTTGGAAATTTTCTCTCTTGTACCGAAACTTTGGCCGCATTGATTTAAGTGCATTCACACGCCATATTTATCTGTTGAGATGATATTGTATGGAAGATTCCAGCCGTGAGCTTGATAATTTCAACTAATGTTAGCATCTATGTTTTCACTTTTTTGGAGAAGTAAAAGTCACGTAACTCTTTGTTTTCCGTGATTTTGACTGAAAGGACACCAAAAGACTAATACACGTTATATTCACATGAATGAAGTTTTCACAACTATCCTAAAACAATATAGAACTAGATCCATGTTAACCCTAATTCACGTTTGGTGATTATAAAGCTCACTCAAATATGTTGCTTATTATTTAAAATTATTTCTATTGTACTTGAATATTTTTTATAGGATTTCGAAAGGGTAGAAAAAGACCACTTTGCCCTAAAACAGAGGATATTATAAGATCTTTTAATAATATTATTGTGTGTACTAGGTGCCTGAAAAAGTTACTAATTTGCGTCGTTGAAGATCACATTTACCACGTCTGTTTGATGTATGATCAATAAAAATATGTTGACACCTAAATTTTGACTGATCATTTAAGTAATTAATTGCATAAAATTTAGGGATTAATCTTTAACCCCTAAGAAAAAATATTAAAATTACATCTCATGTAGTCGCATTTGCATCGGTACCAAAACGCAACCAAACACGGCAGCTCGCGGTCAATTACGTGCACAAAAGGTGGCCTCTCTCTTGCTGATTTGAAAGTACCCAATGAAAAGAAGAAAGAAGAGTTCTTCACGTCCATTGTCTCTTCCTCATTAATGCATGCACCATGCGTGGACAAAATTCGGTGGACGTATATAAAAAAAAAAAAAAATTCTAGCCGCATGCGTGAAGAAAGCAAAGAAAAATCCACTGCGCACGCGAGGATCCGGGAGAAATTCTGCAAAGGCATGGGCTCACCATTTTATAATATTTTATAGTGAGAATTCTATCCTTCCTGGAGAGCAAATCAAGAAAGAAGCGAAGAAAGAAAAAAAGTCCACGGTGAGGGGGGTTTTCCTTTCGGTCAGACAAAGGGGGAAAGGAGTGTGTCAGAGAAAAATAAAAAGTTCACCGGAAGAGGTCTGTAAAAAATGGTGGAGGGCTCCTCCTTCGTTCACGCAAGCGGAGAGAAAGGTGGGGAGATTAAAAAATAGGGGTTTGTCAGAGAAATAAAAAAAAAAAAGAAACAAATCAGGTGCAAGATCTAAACAAAAATAGGAAAAGTACTCTGAAGAAAAGAGAAAAAAAAGCAGAGCAGAGGGTGAAGTCGTGCAGCAGGGGGAAAAGGGGGAAAAAGCAAAAGAAAAGAAAAAAAAAGCAGAGCAGAGAACAGAACAGAGGAGACTGTTCATCTTCCCCATATAAAACCGGTGCCGCTCCTCATGTCGGGAGGAGGGGGGATCTTCGAGCAGCAGACCCAGAAGCCGAACCCACCGCATCGCAGCCACCGAACCCCCGCTCGTCCCCCGTGCCGGTCGCCGCCCTGCAGCCGGAGGCTGGTACCTCCTCGCCGGAGCACCAGCAGCTGGATGACCCGACGCCCAGTAACCCACGCTCGCTGCCCCGCTTCTGCAACCGACCGCCGGCTCCTTCTCATCCGCGCTGCGCTCGCACCGCCACGCGACCCAGCCGCATCGCCGTTCCGCCACCCAATTCCGCCCGCAATCTGCTCTTCGACAACCACACCACCGTGCGCCTCCAGCTCACGCCCCGCAGCAACCGAGCGACCGACCAAGCTTCTTCTACCCGCACCAGTAATTCCCGCTGCTCCCGCGTCGCTCGTCACCGCACGCTCGTACCCCCTGCTGCTGCCCCTGTTGCCGAGTCGCCGCACGCCTCTGCATTGGTCCGACATTCGACGGCCCCCCCTCTCCGAGTGACGCCCGTTGCAGCCCGGAGCCGCGACCCAGCACCTTCGTTCGAGCTGCTGCTCCTCCCTCGCTGCCGCGCCTCCGTTCTCGCTGTGACCCAGCGTCCAGAGCCCACGCCGACGCTGCCCAGAGCTGAAGACCACCAACCCGACGCTGCAAATCAGCTGATCTGCCCGGTCCGTTACCGTTCAGCCCTCTGTTTCGCCCTCTGCCGCCGCTGGTTCGCCGGTAGCCTCCCCTCGCCGGTGCCCCGAACACCGGCAGCTTCGTCCGCCGTCGCCCCTTCACCGGAACGCCGTCGACCAGCCCCCTTGGCGACCAGACCGACGGTGACCCCCACCAAAAGACCCACGAGCAAGCCGTGCGTGGGAAAAGAAAAAAAGAAGAAAACAAGAAAGAAAAAAAACAAAAGGGAACATTAGGTAGTTTTTTATTACTCTATCTTTTTTTTTTTACATAGTTTATGGTTTGTTTAGTTTATAGGTTGTTTTTTATAGCTTTTTAGCGTGATTATTCATTAATGCATGATTGAGGTTCCAATGTGAAATAACCCCTCAAATTAGGGATTATGAGTCCGATTTTCGCGCTCGAAATTCGACTCACGATCTCTTATAAAAATCGACAATCCAATCTCATGCCCGAGATTCGATTTGCGATTTAATTTAAAATTGACCAACCCGATCTCATGCACGAGATATGGTTCGTCAATTTTGGGCATTAATCTTATCTTGATTGAATTGGATATTTTGCATAAAAAAAAAATTCAAAAAATGCGAGTTAGATTAGGGCTAGGGTTAGCATATTTAGCTATTTCGTAAAAAAAAATAATAATATATCAAAAATCCAAAAAAGCTTCCATTTGGGATATTAGTTTTTTTAGTTTTCTTTTCTAGAATTGCACATGTCAATCTAGAATTAGACTTTCACTTCAAATTAAAAAAAAAATCAAAAAAATTAATTAATTTAGGTTGCTAGTTTTCTTAGGTTGCATGTTTAATTGCGTGCAATTTTTTTTAAAATTTCGAATTAAAAAAAGCGAAAAAAAATCATGCATTTTAGAATAGAATTCCATGTCTCATTTTAAGATTAGATCAATTTGCATCTTAGGTTAGAAATTGCTAGATTAAAATAACGTCTTAGTTTAAATTAGGATTTAGCATGACTTAATCCTAAGTTTAAATTGGATGGAATTTTAATTTAGCTAGGTAATATTTGCATTT
This sequence comes from Eucalyptus camaldulensis, assembly GCA_019915185.1. Lineage (NCBI taxonomy): Eukaryota > Viridiplantae > Streptophyta > Magnoliopsida > Myrtales > Myrtaceae > Eucalyptus > Eucalyptus camaldulensis. The sequence goes on along the minus strand of JAHSVA010000010.1, from coordinate 22,895,038 downwards.
GTCTTAATTTCGAATATCATGAAAAATGCAAAATTTGTCTTTAGATAAATTAGTTTCAATTTTTAGGATAAATTGCATTTTTAGGAATAGAATTATCATGCGCACGTCATGTAGAATTAGGCTCATTTAATTAAAAATTGCCGTCATTATAATTAGGTCGTTTTAATTTGCATATTTAATTGTTGCATGTTCATTTAGAAAACACAAAAAAAAATAATAATATTTTACTCATGTCATGTAGCTTAGAACGCATTGTCATGCCATTCCATGCTAGATTAGTAGCATGCATTGCATATTAATAAGTGAAAACCAAAAAAAAAATGGGAAATTGCCTGTTAATTAGAAATCACATCTAGGTCTGTTGATGTGAATTCTGATTTAACATTGCAGATGCTTTCGTTGCTATGAGGTAATTCTGTCATTTATTCACTGATTTATCTGGGTGTTAAATTGGTGGTTTGTGCATTTGCATGGTCACTTCACATGTTAGGGAGGTAAATTAAAATCAATTCAAGCTGCCTGCAAAACATTTTTTAAAAAAAAAGAAAAGGTACCGAAAGGGCATTAGACAAGTCTAATGTAATCAAGTCCCCGAACTCATTTAATCTCTGGTTCGTAGGAGTGAAGTAATTCTCCCATTACTTTACTTGGGTTTCTAATCGACCCACCAAAAATAGATTAGTGGCGACTCCTAATTGAAAATCAATTGCATGTTAAGAACTTAAACCCTAAGTCGCGAATTGGTATGGGCTTGGGAGAGCTCGAGCTAAGTCTAGGCTTAGCAATCCATTAGCCGTACCCTTAGGTGGTCCCAACCACCCGCTTCGGGGAGGTCGCGACAGCTTGGCGACTCCACTGGGGACTTGAGTTAAAACTCTTAGTGGACTTAGGCCAAATTTTCTTTTCTTTGGAAAAATGTTTTGTTTGGCAGCGAGGATTCCAGGTACGCCCCTAACATTTAAGGTGTTAAATGTTTTTGCAGGATGGGAGGTATAAGGAGAAGTGTTTGCTGACCTTTGTTTTGCAGGGAGGTGTAGGAATGTATGGTTTATTTTCATGAACGAAGCGTTGTTTGATATAAACTGTTGTGCATGCCTATGCATTTACACTACACTATTGCACACACAACCCGCCGCCGGACCTGGGCCGCATAGGATCATCTAGGATGGTATTAAGATGGATACCACTTCGACCGCATGCCCGCGGTACGAGTCGCCCATCTCAATCCCGAAGTTTCTTTTCTGGTGTCAAGAGTACCCACCTCGGTTCGCATGCCCGCAACCCAGGTCGGCTCTTTGACCAAGCCGAAGTCATGGGGACCCGACTTAGTCCGCACGCCCGTGGCTAGTCTGATCATCCTTGTGGCTTCATTTTGTTAAGCCTTATAGACTAGAAATCGAGCCACTTACCATGCGCATGTCTATGTGATTGCCCTTTGTTTATTGGTAAAGTAAGTTCTCTAAATTCTCGCCTTTGCAATTTACTTACTCTACTGTATTATTTTGTCGGTCCATGGCATTAGGATTGTCCTGAGTCTTGATCAATATACAATGGGAATACCGGACATTCGAATTATTCTCCCTCCAAAGGAAGAGCTTAGCGCATGGTGGGACAAGTTAGACCAAGTTGGCCGTCAATTTGTAGAGTCATACATTAGTCGACTACTTCCATTGCTGCGTATCAACATCCATGGCGGCCTCATCCAAGCACTTGCTCATTGTTGGTGCCCTGAGACTTCTACTTTCATCTTCGGCGGTAAGCATGAACTCACGCCCACCTTGGAAGAGTATAGTATTGCCATAGGGAAACCTTTGAAAGCTGAATTAATTAGCCCACCTATCGGAATAGACCCCGTTGTGGCCTTATCCGATTTTCTGAGAATTAAGGAGGATAATGTAAGGAAGGTTTTAAAAGCTCACCGCAATACATGTCACTTGTCTTTTCTAAAAGAATGTTTTGAAAATGGCAATTCATTTCAAATGAGAAGAGTTTTCCTTTTAGCTTTCTTTGGGTTTATACTTTTTCCTCATTGCAAGAATGCTATTAACCCTTTGATGGCTCACTTAGTTGAACAAGTGTTGGGAGGAAAAAATTTCATAAACGCTATTTTGGCTGAAACCTTTCTTTCCCTCACTCGATTTAAAGGAGGCGGGGATAAGACCTTCCATTCCTCTCCTGAGCTTCTACAAATTTGGTTTCTTTCTCATATAAAAGGGTTTGGTGGTTCAATGACTATACTTGATGTTAATAGCTCTAATCACCCTATTATGAGATTTGAGAACAACCAAAAACATGCACCGGATTATCATTATTCTAGGTGGCTAGCTTTCATGAAAAAACCAACTTCCAAGGGTTTCCTATGGCATGCTAAGTGGTTCCAAGTTCGTGTGGCGAGACTTTCATGTGGAGGTGTTGGCCCAATTCCTCTACTGGGATTCACTGGAGCAACGGAGTACTATCCAACTAGAGTAACCCGTCAGTATCAAGTTGTGCAAGAGCTTCCCCCGGCATTGCAAGCAGATCCACTCCGAGTCAGCTTCATTGATGGAGACCGAGGCCATGAAGATTTCATTCTCACAATTAAATCAATGTGGGATATGTGCCAGCCACGAAAACTCAAGTGGCCCGAGGAGGAGCTCAAGGGCAAAGAAATGAAGTACTATGCCTCAATTAAGTACATTCAACAACACAAGATTCCAGAGGAGTTACTTCCAAAGATACCAAAGGTGCCGCTAAAGATTACCAACCGCGCTGAGAATAAACGTCTCAAGAGGGTTGCTGAAAAAGCTCAAGAGGAGAATAAGCGATTGCGCCGAGTGGTGTCCCGAGTGTATATTGATCAAGCTAGATGAAGTGTTTGAGTCAATCTTGTTGTTTCATTTCTAGATTAATGTTTAGGAAGTTGAGTCATTTACTTTCCTAGTTTTTGTTTAGGGCATTTTAAGCTTCTATTTCATTAATGAAGTGCTTGAAGCAATCTTGTTAGTATTGTCAAAAAAACTCCATTAATGAATAAAAGTTTTAGACCATTGCCATGGACCGATGTGTTTCATATGAGATACTTATTTTTGTCCATTTCTTTAATTTAGGTGATAACGGATCCTCCACGTTCGCCCATCATTACACGATCAAGAGCAAAAATGGCCGACCAAATCGAAATGCGTGATCGTATGACCGCTGTGGAAAATCAACTCCAGCAGTTGCTCACCTCAATGCAACTTATGACAGATCAAATGCAATCCCTCCAAGTGAAGCAGACTCTTGCACCCGCTCTCCCCGAGATAGTAGTCCCAAAGCAGACGAACAAAGCCCAAATGGGTGATGATGACATGCCGGAACTAGAGGATGACCCACTGTTCATCACAACTGAAAAGGCTAAGCCCGACAATGTCCCTAAGGCGGAGCAAGATGAACGCTTCGCCAAACTTGAAGAGAAACTGAAACAATTACAAGAATCACAGAATTCACTCCCGTTCGACTTGTCAGTTTATGAGAAAGTCAAAGTGCCGAAGAAGTTTAAGATGCCGGAGTTCGAGAAATACGATGGTACTTCCTGCCCAAAAGCACATTTGCAGATGTATCACGTACGCATGGCCCAATACGTCAAGAATGAGCCTCTCATGATCCAATCGTTTCATGCAAGCTTGACTGGGCCCGCACTCAACTGGTACATAATGAAAAATATAAACCTTCTCGACACCTGGAATGAAGTGGCTGACGCTTTCCTAAAGCAGTATAAGTTCAACATGGACATTGCACCCTCCCGAGAGGATCTTGAGCGGATGGAGAAGAAGAAAAGTGAGTCATTTAAGGAGTACGCTGTAAGGTGGCAAAACTTGGCGGCTCAAATCACTCCTGAGCCTACAAACAAGGAGTTGATGAAGTTGTTCGTTAAGACTCTCCCATATGAGTTCCGTAACCGGATGGCTAGCACATACGTTGAGAACTTCAACCAGCTTATCCCAGTGGGTGAACAGATCGAAATGGGCCTAAGGGATGGATGGTTCAATGAACCAACTCTTCAGGGCAAAAGGTTCACCATGAAGAAAGATAAAGAACCAACCACTGAAGTCAATGTTGCATATGTGCAACCAGCCCCTAGTAAGCCTCCGATGGTTCGTGTCCCCGGGAATCAGCAGGATGGAGGCCGAGGGCCTGCACAGCGGCAATTCACCAAAAGGCAGTTCTCTCCTCTTCCTGGCCCTCTATCTCAGGTCTTACCGATACTCCGAAACAAGGGATTGATTTCCCACGAACCAAAGCGGCCCAATGCTGAAAAATTCTCCAACTATGACCCCTCCAAAAAATGTGAGTATCATATGGGAGAAGTCGGCCATTCAACTGATGAATGTTTGACTTTGAAACACAAGATCCAAAATTTGTTGGATACTAAGGCATTTTCTTTCCGTACCACCCAACCGAATGTCAGGAAGAATCCGTTGCCAGAACATCAGGGAAACGTGAATGCAATCTTCGAGTTCAATGTTAGCAAAAAGATAAACTTGAAGGTTTCTGTCAAAGATATCTATAGCGGATTAGTTAGAGTTGGTTATTATCCGACAGATGAGAATCCTCCCTTACCTACCATGAAGGAAAGGGTTCAAGAAATGGTTAAGGCTGGCATGATCATATATGCTGACCAAGCTGGAATAGTGTCAACTATCTCCGAAGTCATCATTGATTGGGAGAAGGAATTTGCTAAGTTAAGTGCTGAAAAGAGTAAACCAGATCCATTGATCGAGGACATGCCCCCACTTGAGGACGCCTCCGACCATGAAGGATTGATAGTGGAAGTGCCTTCAACTGATGAAGAAATAATTATTGAGATGCCCCAGCTGTATGAGTACAAGGATAACAAAGCAGTCCCTTGGTCATACGAGCTAGATGTTGACCTGATTACAAGGTCTGGTCGGACCTATGCTCAAGCTAATGCCCAACCTGCAAAGCCAATTACTGACGAAGAGGCCAAAGAATTTTTGGCTATAATCAAAGCAAGTGAGTATAATGTGGTCGACCAGTTGCGGAAATTGCCTGCTCAAATCTCTTTACTTGAACTCTTGCAAACATCTCCTACACATCAAAAGTCTCTAATGAAGGTTCTAAGCGAAGTTCGCGTACCAGAGACGATCGGGGAAGACAGGTTGGAGGAATTCGTAGGATCGATTCTTCTTAAGGATTTAATAGCCTTTTCTGATGAGGAATTCCCTCCTGAGGGGAGAGGACACACTAAGGCATTATATATATCCGTCAAGTGCAAGGCTTCCCATGTGGCTCGAGTACTCATTGATAATGGGTCTGCCTTGAATATCTGTCCATTGGCGACTCTTCACCGCCTGAAAATAGACCCTTCAAAAATAAGTGCTGCAAAGACCTCCGTTCGAGCTTTTGATGGTACGAGAAAGGAGGTGATAGGGGAGACCCACCTTGATCTGCAAATAGGGCCGGTGATGTTTAACGTCCTTTTTCAGGTGATGGACATTCCTACCGCATTCAATTTTCTATTAGGGCGTCCTTGGATTCATACTGCTGGAGCTGTGCCATCAAGTCTCCACCAAAGTGTGAAATTTGTTGTCAAAGGAAAGCTAGTCATTGTTCATGGCGAGGAGGATCATCGAATCTATCATGAGACGGCTATCCCCTATGTCGAGCCGGAACGTAGGGAGGAGTCGAGCTACCAATCGTTTGAGCTCGTATCCACTATCCATGCATCTCGAGGATCGAGAGTACCCATCCCTGATGTGTCAAATGCAGCAGTTATGGTAGCAAGAGTGATGGTTGGAAATGGCTTTATCCCTGGCCGTGGACTTGGTAGACAAGAACAGGGCATTCGGAATCCTATTGAAGCCCCTCGAAGGTTTCGTTCCGCCGGATTAGGGTACCATGGAAGAGGTGGAAGACATGAACAAGAGAGGAGAAACTCATTACTCCTCGATATCCGCGAGACATTCCCGGGCCCTGCTAGAATGATGCATGATGAGGGAGGAATGATCAACACCCGTGGTATCGCGCCTGATGGATCGAGTGGCATCGATGACCCGACAAAGACAGAGGATCCAGATGATGGGATGGAAGGGATTACGACTCTATTCGATGATCTCCTCATAGGTGCCATTGATGAAGAACCATCGGAGGGAACGGGTGCTAGCCCACAAGAGTAACATGTTTACTTTTCTGTACTCCCCTGCGTGGGAATCTTATCGCTGTTAGGATTTGATGTTTTCTAGGGTTTGCTTATCGTATTCTGCATGTTGTTTGTCAGAAGTTGATGTTTGCTAGGGTTTGATTGTTAAGGTGTCATTTCACTTTGAGTGCCGTACTTTTCAATCCAATAAATGTAATTTGGTTGATGAATATCAATTATAATTACAAGTTTTATTTTGAGGGCATGATGGGGTATACCAAACCAGCCCGTTGATGATATCCAACCGATGAAAGAAAAGAAAAATCCAAGGAGAATTCTGAGGCCTGGGCTTCATCATGCTTCCTCGTGTCAAAAAGTTTTTCCAAAATGTTTTGCCAAAATTCTTTAAATAAAATAAAAATTCGGAAAAATAAAAAAAAAATTCAAAACGAAGGAAAATTCGGAAAAATAGAAAAGAAATTCATGCCTTTTAGCCCTGTTTGTCTTTTTGACCTATCCATTTTATGTTTCAGGAACAGCCTTATGACGGGCAAAGAGGTGAAAATGGTCCAATCCAATGTCATGAGCGATGACGGTGATGACCCTGATGATCCGAATGGTGACTCCATTGAAGTACAACAAAGTTGGGAGCACCATGAAAAACCCAAAGTTCTCACCTCCGAGCAAACCGTCACCATTAATTTGAGTGATGACGAGGATCCTAAAGAAATAAAGATTGGGGCAAATCTTCCCAAAGATGAGGCCGAGCACCTGACTCAGTTGTTGAAAGAATATCAGGATATCTTTGCCTGGACGTATGCTGATATGCCAGGTTTAGATCCGTCAATTGTGGAACACTGTTTGCCCACCAATCCAAACATGCGCCCTAAGAAGCAGAAGCTTCGGAGGACTAAACCGGAGCTCTCGAAGAAGATAGAAGAGGAAGTAATGAAACTCCTCAAAGTGGGATTCATCGAAGTCTCGCAATATCCTGAATGGGTAGCCAACATAGTACCGGTCATGAAGAAAGACGGTCGAGTCCGAGTGTGTGTTGATTATCGGGATTTGAATAAAGCCAGCCCAAAGGACGACTTCCCATTGCCACATATCGATGTTCTCGTGGATAGTACTGCTGGATTTGAATTATTCTCTTTCATGGATGGTTTTTCTGGCTACAACCAGATAAGAATGAAAGATGAAGATAAAGAGAAGACAGCATTTATCACCCCGTGGGGAACCTTTCATTATAAGGTCATGCCTTTCGGACTCAAAAATGCAGGGGCAACTTACCAGCGAGCCATGGTTACTTTGTTCCATGACATGATGCATGAAGAAATCGAGGTATATGTCGACGATATGATTGCAAAAACCCGACCTGGGAAAAGTCATGTTGAAACCCTCAAGAAGTTATTTGATCGGCTTCGTGAATTCAAACTCCGTTTAAATCCTGCCAAGTGCGTGTTTGGGGCAGCATCAGGAAAACTACTTGGGTTTATGGTGAGTAGCAAAGGGATCGAAATTGACCCATCTAAAGCCAAGGCAATATGCGAGTTGCAACCTCCGTCGACAGTGAAGGAGGTCCGAAGTCTCCTAGGGAGACTGAATTACATTGCACGATTCATTTCCCAACTCTCAGAGACCGCTAAGCCATTCTTCAAACTCTTGAGGAAAAACGTACGAGTTGAGTGGAATGATGAATGTCAAGAGGCGTTCAACAAGCTGAAGCAATATTTGATGGATCCGCCAGTTCTTGTCCCACCAATATCGGGGCATCCTTTGATTTTGTACCTCACAATCCATAGTGAGTCACTTGGCGCGATGTTAGCTCAGAAAAGCCCCGTGGATCAGAAGGAACGGGCCATCTATTACCTCAGTAAAAAGTTCACTGTCTCGGAGCTAAAATATTCTGATGCTGAAAAAACTTGTGCTGCGCTAGTATGGGTATTGCATAGACTGCGACAGTACACCTTGCATTACCAAACGTTTCTCGTAACTGAGAACGATCCCATCAAGTATTTATTTAATCAACCAGCTTTGGTGGGTAAGCTAGCCAAATGGCAGGTCTTGATTTCGGAATTCGACGTACAGTTCATGCCACAAAAATCAGTTAAAGGCCGAGTAATTGCTGATATATTGGCTGAGAATCCTAGAAACTTGAATGATGATGATTGTCCTTTGGATGATCGTATTTTGGCCATAAGTGAAGATGCATGGTCTATGTTCTTTGATGGAGCTGTGAACTTGTTCGGTTCTGGTACTGGGGCAGTATTAATTTCCCCAGACGGACAACACTTCCCAGTAGCCGCGAAATTAATATTCCCATGCACTAACAATATAGCTGAATACGAAGCTTGTATTCTCGGACTTCAGGCCGCAATTGAAGTGGGAGTGGCCAAATTGAAAGTATATGGAGATTCTGCACTGATCATACTCCAGACTGTAGGTGAATGGAAGACCAGGGATGCTAAATTACTGCCGTATCATAAGTACCTCGAAGAGTTGGTGAAGGAGTTCGATGAAATCTCATTTGACTACTTGGCTAGATCTCATAATCAGTTTGCCGATGCCTTGGCAACGTTGTCATCTATGTTGCAAGTTACTGATGGTTTGGAAGTTGAACCTTTGAAAATTGAGGTTCTAGCCAAACCTTCTTATTGCATGGCCGTGAATGAAGAGCCTGATAAGAAGCCATGGTATTGTGACATCATGAACTATATCCAAAAGCAGGAATTTCCTGAAGGGAGCACTACAGCCGATAGAAAGTACATAATGAAGATGGCCTCAAAGTTCTTCGTCAGTGGTAAAAACTTATACAAGAGATCTTATGATTCAATTTTATTGAGATGCGTAGATGAAGCAGAAGCCACCCAAATCATGCAAGAAGTGCATGAAGGAGTTTGTGGCCCACACATGAATGGGCACATGTTAGCCAAGAAAATCATGAGACTAGGTTACTATTGGCTTGCACTGGAAAGTGACTGCATACAGCATGTCAGAAGTTGCCATCATTGCCAAATTCATGGAGATAAAATAAATGTCCCTCCAACGGAGTTGCACCAACTATCTGAGCCATGGCCTTTCTCAATGTGGGGGATTGATGTGATTGGCCCAATAAATCCCAAAGCTTCAAATGGGCACCGATTCATACTGGTGGCAATAGATTATTTTTCAAAGTGGATTGAAGCCACATCATATGCTAATGTCACGGCCCGAAATGTTGTGAAGTTTATCAAGCGTGACATAATCGCCCGTTATGGTGTCCCCGAAGCAATTATCACTGACAATGGGACAAATCTGAATAACAAGTTCGTTGATGAGTTGTTCAGTGAGTTCAAAATCAGGCATTTGAATTCGTCACCATACCGCCCACAAATGAATGGAGCCGTGGAGGCAGCTAATAAGAACATTAAGAAGATCCTGGCTAAGACAGCCGAGAATTATCGAGATTGGCATGACAGGTTACCTTTTGCTCTCATGGCATATCGGACATCAATCCGAACATCTACCGGGGCGACCCCTTTCTCTTTGGTTTATGGCATGGAGGCAGTCTTGCCTGTGGAAGTAGAAATCCCCTCTTTGAGAGTCTTATCCCAAGTGGAATTGTCCGAGACCGAATGGACACAACAAAGGTTTGAGCAGTTGAACCTGATTGATGAGAAAAGGTTAAAAGCTCTTTGCCATGGTCAGACGTATCAACAAAGAGTAGCGAAGTCTTTCAATCGGAAGGTACGGCTGAGACACTTCGAAGTGAATGATCTAGTTCTAAGAAAGGTGTTGCCGATTTTTCCTGATCCTGGAGGCAAATTTGCTCCAAATTATAGCGGCCCATATATGGTGAAGAGGGTACTCCCTGGAGGTGCCTTAATCCTTACAGAAATGGATGGTCGTGAGTTTTCTAAACCTGTTAACTCTGATGCTGTGAAGAAGTATTACCCTTGAAAGAATTTGTTGTGAATTGAAGGAACTCATTTCTTCGTTGAATTGTGTGAGAATGGATTGAATGAGATGAGAAGTAGGCCTTGTTTCATACACATATCGAATTCATTTGATTCGGTGTATCAGACGTGTTGACTCAGTGTTAGTTCAATTAAATAAAAAAGGAAATGCCCTGAGGACACCACCAGCGCCTCGGCCTGGTGGCACGGGGAATGAAAAGGTCCGAAAGCGACCAGGGTTCGATCCCTGGAAACGGCAACAAGTTTGCCACCAAAAAAAAAAAAAACAACAACAAAAACAAAAACAAAAAACAAAAAAAAACATTTTTTTTTTTTACCAATCCTTTTCTTTTCTTTTTGAGCTGCAAACTCTTTGTGAAGTACATGTGACCTTTCAAAGGAGAATTTTGCATTGATAGTTTTACCTGTTTAATTACCAATTTCACTGAGGATTGTCACCATCGATCAAGTTAATGAATGATGTGGGATGAATTGAATGTGCTAAATGAGACATGTCAGGATGATGAAAGGCAAGCTTTATCCTATACACAGTCCCTTCCTCATATACTGGTGAGATGAGTGTAGGAAACTCCATGTTTCTAAGGTAAAGAGTTTTCTTGCGAAAGATACGATGATCGAAATGATGAGAGGCGGTTCATTCTCTATCCCAAACACTATGTGATCATCCATTGTTTAAACCCTTTTGAGCCCACACATGTGAATAATTTTTAAATTACCCCTGTCAAAAACCACCCCACATTGGGGCAAGTTGGAGGTAAGACGACATCATGAGATGAGGAATTTGATAGGAATATTCTTGCTCTCACTTGCATCAATCTTCAGGTATTGCTATTACATTGAATTCATACGATAATTCAAGTGCCTTAGGATGATGAAGAGCAGTTCTTTCTCTATCCTACACACTTTATCCATTGCATAGCCCCTTGAGCCTATAAATTTGTTTCATTTAAACCCAACTGGTGATCATCCCCCACACTGGGGCAAGGCAAAAGGCAAATGTTCAAACAGCAAAATCCCGAGTGCTGACAAAAAATGAAAACTCCTCAAGAACCCAAATGTTAAAGCATTACGTGGTTAGTAAAAAAAAAAAAACAAAACAAATGGGGCATGAAAAAGTAGTGTGCCTGGTAAAAGCAAGGCCAATGCCCATGGAATATGAAAGAAAGAGTCAAGATAAATGATTATCAATTGTAAAAGGGTGTATTCCCAGTGGAGTGGTACTCAAAGAACTCGAATGCCAAGTTTTTATAGTACCTATGAGGAAAATCCCAATGGTGAAGAAGAAGACCGGTGACAGTGCCAAGATGATCACCAATTCTCATCCCCCTATACACATTTTGAGCCTAATGATCAGTTCACTTCCCAATCTATGAACTTAACCTACGCTACGTCCCTTACAAAGTCTCTTCAGATTAGGGCACTGAAATTAATGTAGGAATTCATATGCTTAAAAGCATCGCTCGAAGAAGTGCGAGCAAGACCATTTCTATCTCATTTCGCAGGTTCCTTGACTTGTAAACCCGAAGGTGATTGCGAAGTATTGCTCTTTCATTAGCCTTGACTCGAAGAGTCCCTCTTTGTTGAGCCATTGACTGAGCCTACATTACAGTCTTGATAAAGACCTCTCAGATTGACCAGGTCGTACCGCTTGCGAGAATACTCGAACCCTTATTGACATGATGAAAGTAAGATGGAGTGATTCCTGTGATCCCACATTAATGGTCGGGACAAAATGGCCTTCTTAATGAGAGTGAGCGAAAGTCCTTTCTAACTGAAAGTCTCTCATTTGGTGTTCTTGAAAATCCGTGTCATAAGTGAAAATTGTCATAATCGATGATTCTCCCCAGTGGAAGTTCGGTGGTGCAAATATGGTAAAACCATCATGCATAAATCTTGGTTGAATGGATAAAAGCTTCAGTGGATTTTGGAGTGTGCTGAATTGCTTATTTCTTTGGCAAATGCATGTATTTTGGCTCTAATCATGTCTGACAGGTAATGTTTCCTTGAAGACCCAAGAGCTCCTGACATTTATGTTGCCTTTCAGAAGCCTCGAGGTGAGAAACCTCCATGAATATTTGAAGTACCTCCTTGATGTTCCAAAATTTTTGTTTACCAAGAGGTAAGTGACCCTCACGAATATCCCGGGTTTGTCCTAGGTATTCCCAAATTCTTGATATCTTTTTCGTTATACCTTAGTCTGGATCTAGGTATTTCGAATCTTCTTAATCCAATATTCATCTCACCTAACATTGAGTGTTTATTGGTTAAGTCCCAAAATTCTTGACATCTCAGTCTGGATCTGGATGTCTCAAAACTCTTCGTTAAACATTTCACTCTGGATGTGAATGTTTTTCGATCTTTTTCGTTATACCTTAGTCTGGATCTAGGTATTTCGAATCTTCTTAATCCAATATTCATCTCACCTAACATTGAGTGCTATTGGTTAAGTCTCAAAATTCTTGACATCTCAGTCTGGATCTGGATGTCTCAGAACTCTTCGTTAAACATTTCACTTTGGATGTGAATGTTTTTCGATCTTTTTCGTTATACCTTAGTCTGGATCTAGGTATTTCGAAGTTTCTTAATCCAATATTCATCTCACCTAACATTGAGTGTCTATTGGTTAAGTTCCCAAATTCTTGACATCTCAGGCTGGATCTGGATGTCTCAGAACTCTTCGTTAAACATTTCACTCTGGATGTGAATGTTTTTCGATCTTTTTCGTTATACCTTAGTCTGGATCTAGGTATTTCGAACCCTCTTAATCCAATATTCATCTCACCTAACATTGAGTGTCTATTGGTTAAGTCCCAAAATTCTTGACATCTCAGTCTGGATCTGGATGTCTCAAAACTCTTTGTTAAACATTTCACTCTGGATGTGAATGTTTTTCGATCTTTTTTGTTATACCTTAGTCTGGATCTAGGTATTTCGAATCTTCTTAATCCAATATTCATCTCACCTAACATTGAGTGTTTATTGGTTAAGTCCCAAAATTCTTGACATCTCAGTCTGGATCTGGATGTCTCAAAACTCTTCGTTAAACATTTCACTCTGGATGTGAATGTTTTTCGATCTTTTTCGTTATACCTTAGTCTGGATCTAGGTATTTCGAATCTTCTTAATCCAATATTCATCTCACCTAACATTGAGTGTCTATTGGTTAAGTTCCCAAATTCTTGACATCTCAGGCTGGATCTGGATGTCTCAGAACTCTTCGTTAAACATTTCACTCTGGATGTGAATGTTTTTCGATCTTTTTCGTTAAACCTTAGTCTGGATCTAGGTATTTCGAATCTTCTTAATCCAATATTCATCTCACCTAACATTGAGTGTTTATTGGTTAAGTCCCAAAATTCTTGACATCTCAGTCTGGATCTGGATGTCTCAAAACTCTTCGTTAAACATTTCACTCTGGATGTGAATGTTTTTCGATCTTTTTCGTTATACCTTAGTCTGGATCTAGGTATTTCGAATCTTCTTAATCCAATATTCATCTCACCTAACATTGAGTGTCTATTGGTTAAGTTCCCAAATTCTTGACATCTCAGGCTGGATCTGGATGTCTCAAAATTTTTCCTGTTTAGGCGACCGTAGAATGGTACGGGTCCTAGACACAACCAAGCAATGCTATACCGGGCGACCGTAGAATGGTACGGGTCCTAGGAAAGCAGTTTCTTTGTGAAGTCATGTTACTATTCTAGGCGACCGTAGAATGGTACGGGTCCTGGACATGTAACACCAACTATCTCGAGTTACTCTACCCTCCCCGAAGGTAAGTTATTCCAGGTAAGTTCCCTTTATCACTGGCATTAGCATTTCCATGCATCATATAAATTGCATTTCCTTGCCAAAAAAAAAAAAAAAAAAATCCATGGCCTGCCAAAATATCATCTATTGCATGTGCATGGTCAAAATTTAGGTATCATATTGTCTTTGAATGCAACCTCTGCGAGCTCACCTTCAAAGAGGGGCAGCTGTTGACACCTAAATTTTGACTGATCATTTAAGTAATTAATTGCATAAAATTTAGGGATTAATCTTTAACCCCTAAGAAAAAATATTAAAATTACATCTCATGTAGTCGCATTTGCATCGGTACCAAAACGCAACCAAACACGGCAGCTCGCGGTCAATTACGTGCACAAAAGGTGGCCTCTCTCTTGCTGATTTGAAAGTACCCAATGAAAAGAAGAAAGAAGAGTTCTTCACGTCCATTGTCTCTTCCTCATTAATGCATGCACCATGCGTGGACAAAATTCGGTGGACGTATATAAAAAAAAAAAAAAAAAAAATTCTAGCCGCATGCGTGAAGAAAGCAAAGAAAAATCCACTGCGCACGCGAGGATCCGGGAGAAATTCTGCAAAGGCATGGGCTCACCATTTTATAATATTTTATAGTGAGAATTCTATCCTTCCTGGAGAGCAAATCAAGAAAGAAGCGAAGAAAGAAAAAAAGTCCACGGTGAGGGGGGTTTTCCTTTCGGTCAGACAAAAGGGGAAAGGAGTGTGTCAGAGAAAAATAAAAAGTTCACCGGAAGAGGTCTGTAAAAAATGGTGGAGGGCTCCTCCTTCGTTCACGCAAGCGGAGAGAAAGGTGGGGAGATTAAAAAATAGGGGTTTGTCAGAGAAATAAAAAAAAAAAAAGAAACAAATCAGGTGCAAGATCTAAACAAAAATAGGAAAAGTACTCTGAAGAAAAGAGAAAAAAAAGCAGAGCAGAGGGTGAAGTCGTGCAGCAGGGGGAAAAGGGGGAAAAAGCAAAAGAAAAGAAAAAAAAAGCAGAGCAGAGAACAGAACAGAGGAGACTGTTCATCTTCCCCATATAAAACCGGTGCCGCTCCTCATGTCGGGAGGAGGGGGGATCTTCGAGCAGCAGACCCAGAAGCCGAACCCACCGCATCGCAGCCACCGAACCCCCGCTCGTCCCCCGTGCCGGTCGCCGCCCTGCAGCCGGAGGCTGGTACCTCCTCGCCGGAGCACCAGCAGCTGGATGACCCGACGCCCAGTAACCCACGCTCGCTGCCCCGCTTCTGCAACCGACCGCCGGCTCCTTCTCATCCGCGCTGCGCTCGCACCGCCACGCGACCCAGCCGCATCGCAGTTCCGCCACCCAATTCCGCCCGCAATCTGCTCTTCGACAACCACACCACCGTGCGCCTCCAGCTCACGCCCCGCAGCAACCGAGCGACCGACCAAGCTTCTTCTACCCGCACCAGTAATTCCCGCTGCTCCCGCGTCGCTCGTCACCGCACGCTCGTACCCCCTGCTGCTGCCCCTGTTGCCGAGTCGCCGCACGCCTCTGCATTGGTCCGACGTTCGACGGCCCCCCCTCTCCGAGTGACGCCCGTTGCAGCCCGGAGCCGCGACCCAGCACCTTCGTTCGAGCTGCTGCTCCTCCCTCGCTGCCGCGCCTCCGTTCTCGCTGTGACCCAGCGTCCAGAGCCCACGCCGACGCTGCCCAGAGCTGAAGACCACCAACCCGACGCTGCAAATCAGCTGATCTGCCCGGTCCGTTACCGTTCAGCCCTCTGTTTCGCCCTCTGCCGCCGCTGGTTCGCCGGTAGCCTCCCCTCGCCGGTGCCCCGAACACCGGCAGCTTCGTCCGCCGTCGCCCCTTCACCGGAACGCCGTCGACCAGCCCCCTTGGCGACCAGACCGACGGTGACCCCCACCAAAAGACCCACGAGCAAGCCGTGCGTGGGAAAAGAAAAAAAGAAGAAAACAAGAAAGAAAAAAAACAAAAGAGAACATTAGGTAGTTTTTTATTACTCTATCTTTTTTTTTTTACATAGTTTATGGTTTGTTTAGTTTATAGGTTGTTTTTTATAGCTTTTTAGCGTGATTATTCATTAATGCATGATTGAGGTTCCAATGTGAAATAACCCCTCAAATTAGGGATTATGAGTCCGATTTTCGCGCTCGAAATTCGACTCACGATCTCTTATAAAAATCGACAATCCAATCTCATGCCCGAGATTCGATTTGCGATTTAATTTAAAATTGACCAACCCGATCTCATGCACGAGATATGGTTCGTCAATTTTGGGCATTAATCTTATCTTGATTGAATTGGATATTTTGCATAAAAAAAAAAATTCAAAAAATGCGAGTTAGATTAGGGCTAGGGTTAGCATATTTAGCTATTTCGTAAAAAAAAATAATAATATATCAAAAATCCAAAAAAGCTTCCATTTGGGATATTAGTTTTTTTAGTTTTCTTTTCTAGAATTGCACATGTCAATCTAGAATTAGACTTTCACTTCAAATTAAAAAAAAAAAATCAAAAAAATTAATTAATTTAGGTTGCTAGTTTTCTTAGGTTGCATGTTTAATTGCGTGCAATTTTTTTTTAAAATTTCGAATTAAAAAAAGCGAAAAAAAATCATGCATTTTAGAATAGAATTCCATGTCTCATTTTAAGATTAGATCAATTTGCATCTTAGGTTAGAAATTGCTAGATTAAAATAACGTCTTAGTTTAAATTAGGATTTAGCATGACTTAATCCTAAGTTTAAATTGGATGGAATTTTAATTTAGCTAGGTAATATTTGCATTTGTCTTAATTTCGAATATCATGAAAAATGCAAAATTTGTCTTTAGATAAATTAGTTTCAATTTTTAGGATAAATTGCATTTTTAGGAATAGAATTATCATGCGCACGTCATGTAGAATTAGGCTCATTTAATTAAAAATTGCCCGTCATTATAATTAGGTTGTTTTAATTTGCATATTTAATTGTTGCATGTTCATTTAGAAAACACAAAAAAAAATAATAATATTTTACTCATGTCATGTAGCTTAGAACGCATTGTCATGCCATTCCATGCTAGATTAGTAGCATGCATTGCATATTAATAAGTGAAAACCAAAAAAAAAAATGGGAAATTGCCTGTTAATTAGAAATCACATCTAGGTCTGTTGATGTGAATTCTGATTTAACATTGCAGATGCTTTCGTTGCTATGAGGTAATTCTGTCATTTATTCACTGATTTATCTGGGTGTTAAATTGGTGGTTTGTGCATTTGCATGGTCACTTCACATGTTAGGGAGGTAAATTAAAATCAATTCAAGCTGCCTGCAAAACATTTTTAAAAAAAAAAGAAAAGGTACCGAAAGGGCATTAGACAAGTCTAATGTAATCAAGTCCCCGAACTCATTTAATCTCTGGTTCGTAGGAGTGAAGTAATTCTCCCATTACTTTACTTGGGTTTCTAATCGACCCACCAAAAATAGATTAGTGGCGACTCCTAATTGAAAATCAATTGCATGTTAAGAACTTAAACCCTAAGTCGCGAATTGGTATGGGCTTGGGAGAGCTCGAGCTAAGTCTAGGCTTAGCAATCCATTAGCCGTACCCTTAGGTGGTCCCAACCACCCGCTTCGGGGAGGTCGCGACAAAATATTTGTTTAACATTGATTTATTGTTGACTGAATTATAAATAAATTTGACAAATTGATAATTGAGATTTACTCGGGCTGGTTTTCATAAAGCAAAACAATTTTATAAGCTTTGCAATTTTGCTAGCGCCGCACATTATATTTCCCCTAGGGTCACAACAAGATAAAGGCTATTTGGTTTGATATAGAGTGACAACGTACCGATGTTCAACTTTCCACGCACCAAATGTATGAACCCTCCCCAACTTCAAACCAAAAACAAACAAACAGATGATGTTCCCACTACACTCTTGACTTTTGAAGGTTAAAGGGTTTTTTTTTTTTTTTTTTTTTTTTACTGCAATTGATGTTCCTGCATTGTGTTCTTGACTTGAGTGGAAAGATGCTTTACTAATGGGTGGGGAGCTTGTTGGCATTTTAAGAGGGCAGAATGGATTAAGACAAGGTGATCCTATCGCATCCTATTTGTTTGTGATGACAGAGCAAGTTTCACTAAAATTCTGCAGCAGAGAATAGGCAATTGAGATTACAACCTATCCACAAGAAATTCAAGTTTACGCACTGATACTTCTGTTTGGCAATTCACTTACTCACTTGTACTTTGCTAATAATAATCTGATCTTTTTGAACGGAGATAAGTGGTCATTTCCTACTGTAAACATGGTTTTGAGAAATTCCACAATTATCTCCGATTGGAAACTCAACCTCAAAGGACCGAGATGTTTGAGGTCGGGGCTAGACTATTAAGTGACTTGCTGGACACTCAGTCACTTTAAAGTTGGTTCAAACAATTGGAAAACAATCGAAAATGCTCCTCCATTTCACACTCGAGCAAAAAAGTGCATGAATGTGGCTCTAGATGGAGTAATGAAACTCCGCCAATCTAAGCACAACAAAATGTAAAGTGTATTAGAATTGCAATTATGATCAATTGAAATAGCTGAAATCAAAATTACTTCGATATGAAATTATAAGGAATCAAACAAGGAAATGAAAATACAAGGGAGAAAGTAAAGTAACTCTCAAATATGAGGGTTGCGTTGGTTGATCTGCCGCTTCATCCTCTTTAATATTCTTCAAAAGAAGTGGCACCATGTTTGTCCACTTTGCTTGAAATTCTCCTATTTTGTGGGCAACCACACGAGTAAATGGACTAGCTTAACACATTTTTTGGGGAAAAAATGAGTAAAATTTGGTACCAACACAAGTATATTTGATCATTCTTTCTACATAGTGTTAATGATATTGGAAATCTAAGAAATTATAACAATATGAGGTTACAATTATTTCAGGTCTCTTTCGAATATTTTTTAACTATCTTTCGCATAATTATATCAGTCTTACTAAAGTTTTCATTAAATCCTCATGCAAATTCAGCTGATATAAAGGGCTGCACGTGTTCAAACACAAAAAAACTCATCTTCCATACTTTTGCCATTGAGAATTAGAGTTTGTGATAAACCGGTTACATGTTGCAATTGATAGAAATGTCTAGCCTCTCCAATTATAATTGATCAAATAAACTCAACATAACCGTTCAAAACAAATAAAAATAAGAAGAAGGCCATATCAACCAAAAAGTTTACATTTGGAAACTCCAACATCATACATGCGATAGTGACATGAGAAGTTAATAACAAATGTTGATCCTATAAAATGACTCAGTTTTCTTTGCCCAATCAATTGCCTTTTCCAGCTTCCAAATCTAATTGATCCAAGTGATAGACATCATTGAGGATGGCATCGGTCAATGAGATTGTGATTCAATGAGGGAAAAAATGAAAAGCAAAATGTGTCATACATTATCCGAATGGGGACTATGCGAACATAATTTAGTGCAGAAGAAGCCTTTTATGAGCAAGATATCCCAAGGAAAAATTGTAATGTCAATCTCATGCAGTCATTGAGGAAGCATACACCCTACCTAGATTTGATACATATCTTTGCAAAATCATGTGACAGAAGTAGAAAGAATGCACCTAGCTTTTTTGTGTAAAATTTATCGGTATGACAAGCTTAAATATTTTTCATCACGATTTTTCTGGATGGACTCATGACATGCTTGAACAGCACCCCCCCCGGCCCCGCCCCCATAAAAAAAAAAAAAAAAAACCTAGCATGATTCTAGATATCAATTGGATGAAGTAGTCATTAAGCAAGTTTTTACACAAACGATAAGTTTCTAGCTTAAAAAGTCAAGCACACAACAAATAGTAAAGAGGGGGAAAATGAAGTAGAAAAACCCAATCCAAAGCAGTCCACTTCCCTTCTAAGTTCTAACTACTCCCTTTAAAAAAAAAAAAAACCTTGGATCTTCTGAGGAAAAGATTGAATTGAGGAAGTGATGGTCATCATGCATCTGCTGAGGAAGGCTGCTTTTCAATTTGGAAAAATGGAAAAGATTCGCAAATTAGCGAAAAAGAAAAGCTACTTTCTAATTTGCTCCTTCGCGTGATTGATTGCATTTGTCATCATCGCATCACCTTTTTCAATTCGTGAAATGCGGATTTCTTGCTCAGTGAGATTTTGTTCCCCATTGGATCTTCTCAGTATCCTCTTCATATCAAGAGGCATTAGTTTCTTTTTCGTGGGTCGACAGAGATTATTATTACCGTTAGCTGGAAAAAAGGACGGTGAATCCTCAGCCACACGTTGTCGGCAAAGCAAACGAGAGGGATATGAGGGAATTGGAGAGAAGGAGGTGGTGGGGTCCGCCACATGAGATAAATCATGTGGCGGACCTGAAAAACAAGCAGATGCCGTCACCCTGAAAAACAAGTAGATGTCGTCGGTCAACATGAGATAAATCTTTACAATCATAATTTCAGCGATTAATATTAAAAAAAAATTTCAAATTAATATATATGACAAATTTATTTTAAATTAATTTTTTGATTATAAAATATTTGTAAATTATTACATTCGTGATAAATTTATCTTTCATTAATTTTCATTAAATTAGATAATTACATGAAAAACCAAAAATTAAATCAACTCGGGATAAAACAAAAAATTGGTGTATTCGTTCATAATTCAGTAATTTGATGAAAAAATTTAATGAAAATTAATTGATGGTAAATTTATTATAAATATATTAATTTGGATAGATTTGTAATAAATATATAAATTTTGAAATTTTCGTCATATTAATTTAATTTTATACTATCCTAATTTGATGTTTTGGGAAATGGCTTCCATCTCCTTAATTATTGGTTTCTTTTTCTTTCGCGAAAAATAAAGTATTCCATCTCTCAAGTCCTTTCTCTTTTCTACGGCCGCGCCGTGGGCACCAATTGTAAGAGTTTTCTTGATGTGAACTATACTAATTGATATTGTAATTTACCGTTTAACGTTTACCGTTTTACGGGGTTTGGTCTAAGGTGAGATAGAAGGTTTCTTAATTAGTCTAATATGGGCTGGCTAGTGTGGGCCGAGTTGAGCCTGGCCCGTAATGAGGGGGACTGGCTGGAAATTCTATAAATAGTGCTCAAGTCTCTCCTCTAAGCCTAATTCTCACATGTATCATCACCTAAGGGGCGTTTACCTAATGCTGCACGTGAGGGGGGGCCGCCTCATTGAGCCAGTGATACGGAGGACAATAGAGGAGAATGACTTGATGCGTGGATCACCTTGATATATGTGGGTAATCATTATTCTGCTTCCGCTTTATGTTCGATGGATCCCAAAACAGGTGCGTTAATCTTTCTACTCAATTATGCATGTTCTTGTTCTGGTTATGGAGATCTTGGGGTTGCGCAATTTGCGTCTAACATGTGGTATCAGAGCAATCGTAACCCTAGAACTTGAACGCATAAAGTTTTTGCCATAATTTGTGATTTTCGAGATTTTTTATTCAATAAAAATAAAATTAAATCACAAATTCGGACTGGGCTCGACGAGACGAGCAAGAAGGTCGGAGGCGCGTCGCCGGAGGATGCCGCACGCGCCCCCACGCGCCGCCTGGGCGTCAAACGTGCGCCACACGTGAGATCCACGCGCCGCGCACTCAGGCGGCGCGTGTAGGCGCGTGGAAGCTCCGATGGGCGCGTGGTTGGAGGCGTTGGACTCGTATGGTGATTTCCTATCTTGTGGTATATTTATTTTATATGTTTGATAATTTTATGGATGTGAAAATACATACGAAATCCTAAATACGTGTATTTTTATTGTATTTTTGCGTATTTTTCTTGTATTTTCTGTGATTTTGGAAATACAGGTGATGGGTTACTAGTATGTTATCACACAATCATTATAAATGTGTGATTCATAAATAAAAATCAAACTTTATTGTAAACTGAAGCTGGCTTAATGAGATACAATTCGTATGAAATTGTATTTGAGCTATATATTAAGCTGATAAGAAACAGTAAAGATTATGAAATTTTTGTTACTCAAGTATACTCCTTTACACACTGGTAATCTTTAAATGATGGACAACTTAAGGACTTGTGACCAAACTAATTGTACTTATTAACACATCTGCTGAATGTGAGTAATGCATGTCAATTAAGTTACTGTATATTGTACATGAACTCATCTGGTCACTTGTTAATGTCTATCGAGTTAAATTGTTTTTTATGGTAAGGGAGTATGGCAATATTTATGCAAAACAATAGTATCTACTGTTGAATTTTTAGATATTTGGTTCTCTGATTTGACTCAATTAATAGGCCACTGGTTGATTACAATGATAATTTGTTATTTAAAAATTGTCTAATAAATCAGTTGTTGGCCTTGGAGTCATGTTTTGCCATATGAAACTCATGAGCAATAAGCTTGTCAATCTAGAGTACCCTGTATTGCTATTGATATTAACTTATGAGGGATCCTTTGGATCGGTATTCTTTTGATATTGTTATAATAATCAGTAATCGGGGTGCAAAAAAGATGATTGCTTCTATGTTATGAGAAGTTTCTCGTGTTGTTGTGATCGTTGATCTTATTGGAATCTGTCTTTCAGGTTTGTTATATATATATATATATATATATATATATAAATAAAGATTTTATTAATGAATAAAGTAATGTAATTAGTATGATATGTGATTTTGGTGATATGATGCCCCTATCACTAAAGTCAAAATCACATGTATATGGTGTATGTGAGAAGTAAAGTTTATATCCCTGGTATGAGAGAATTTCAATGATTCAATTGAGTAGTGACCGCCAAAGTGGCACGCTTGATTGGGTTTGAGAAATTTCAATCTCGTATGATGATTGGCATGTCTCCTGATCTAATGCATGGTCATACTCTCAAAGGAGGTGATTGTGTATTAGTTCATGGAGGGATACATGATAGTGTGGTGGAGGAGTGACTGATTCTAGTGATTCATATGCCCAAAGGTGATGAATTCACGAAAAATTGGAATATATTCTCATAACCGCTATTATGTGGGGAGTGTATAACTGCATGTCATGTATTCTGCCCAAAAGTGATTATATGATTATGCGTGTAACTATCTGGATGTGTACTTGTACGTCAAGTTACACGGTACTCACATGATACTAATTATATACATTGCTTGGTTTTCAGTCACATTTTCTGTAATTAATAACTTCACTATTATTGAGGTTTTTACTGCTTCAAATTTTAAGTTGTGGACATATAATTTGTTGCTTGAGAAAAGAGCAATTGAATTTGTTTACTGTCCATGAAAACGCTTGAAAAGAGATTTGCCTGCGGACTGCACTACTATAAGATGATGGAAGCCTTAGTTGCTTGAAATTATGTCTTGTCTGATATTGAAATTAGGACACATTTACAAAAAATGTGTTTAAATCCTAATAACATATACATCTCGTATATGGTTAAAAGGTTGTTTTCGAAAGTTTTCTATTTAAAGAAATTGATTGAGATAAAGAATAAGTAATTACAATTAGTCTTAAAAGGTTATCAGGGTTAATAGTGGCCGTGAGTATTTTGGGAAGTATGACAATGCGAAATAGCTTAAAGGATCATTTGTCAAATACTTGATAGATTCTGGGGTGGTAATTTAATTACTATACCTGAAAATCCTGACAAAAAGATTTGGCCGAAATGCATAAATGCACCATATTGAACATGGTGATGAGTATGATTAGTAAGACTAATTTATCTGGTTTTTTGTGGGCTAATATTATGAAAGCAATTTTTTCACATACAAAATGTGTCTCTTATCAAAGTTGTTTCATAAACTTCTTTTGACTTATAAATTGGACATAAATTATTCGAATCATATGCAAAAGTGAGATTATCTAATCCAATTTTAAGTATGTTGCAATTCAGATCCACTCGGAATTATTTTGTATCTTATCTAGATTGTTAAAGGGGTATTGATTTTATGACCCTAAAGAATGTGCAAGAATTATGGAATCACATACTCTAAAGTTTATAAAGATTGACGTAATTATAGAGGATAGCTGCTCTCAGATTATTAAAGATAATAGTATGATGAATGTTACTGTGTCTTTGTCTTTACCTATATAAACAATTGCGGTACAAACAATTGTGGAATCTCCTGTACCATAGACTAAACTTGTTGAGATTCAATGTATTATTCTTGATATAGTTTATAATGAAATTTCTTAAACCTCTCAAGTGCAAGAATGAAGTGGTTATAGCTTTATTAAGGAGATTTGTTAAGGAAAGACGATCAGTTATACCATTAGACTATATAGTCTATTTGTGAGAGCATGATTACAATATCCACTATATGATTGATGTAATGACATATTTATAAATGTCGCTTCTTATTCTCAATTACGTATGTGATTAGATACCATAAAATGCGGTATACAATCTATGAAACATGATAGTATTTGGAAACTAACTTACTTGCCTAAAGATCATAAGTTCATTAGTTGCATATTGGCGTACAAAAAACTAAAAGAATTTCAAAGAAAGATTGTGAAGTTTAAAGCCAAATTGGTAACTAAAGTTTTCACTCTAAAAGATGGGTGGATTGTTTATAGTGAAGAAATAAATATTTCTTTCTAGTATTTTTAAAGATTCTTTCAGAATGAATGTGGCATTAATAATTTATTTTAATATGGAGTTACGCCAAATAGATACAAAATCTATATAGTGCAATTGGATGATTTTGCAGCAGATTCAAGTAAACTTGTATGTAGACTGAAAATTTCTAATTCATGGTCTTAAGCAAGTTTCCAGACAATATTATTAAATTTTCATAGTGTTGTTATTTTGTTCAATTAGGAACAAAGTAATTCAATGTACTGCAAGGTTAGTGGGAGGAAATTTATTTTTTCTCATACTTTATGTACATTATGTTTTGCTTACAAGT
Source organism: Eucalyptus camaldulensis (assembly GCA_019915185.1). Classification (NCBI taxonomy): domain Eukaryota; kingdom Viridiplantae; phylum Streptophyta; class Magnoliopsida; order Myrtales; family Myrtaceae; genus Eucalyptus; species Eucalyptus camaldulensis. The sequence continues at coordinate 22,870,275 of JAHSVA010000010.1, read as the reverse complement.
TGTGACCTTGAGATATCTTATATAATTTGTACTAAGGTCTGTAAGGATTGTTTTTGTCATATTATATTAGATTTTCTCAGAGGACATTTGCTGATTGTATATTAGAAATATTCAATATACATCATTGCAAGCCAGGAATTGCTCCTGTTGTTAAGGTTGATTAATTGAATCTATCACATTGTCCTTATTTAGATATTGAGAAAATCTAATTAAAGGGAGTTCCTTGTGTCAGTGCACTTAAAAGTATAATGTATGCTCGAATTTGCACTAGACTAAATGTTGTCTTTGTGACGGGACTTCTAGGCAGATATCGATCAAATCCAGGACACGATCACGGGGTTGCTGCCAAAAAGATTTAAAGGTACTTAAAGAAGACAAGAGATTATATGTTAATTTATAGACATGTTCAATTCTTGCAGTGAGTAGGGTATTTAGATGTAAACTTTGATGGCTGTTCTGATGACATGCAATTAATAACAGAATACATATTTATGTTAGCAGTAAGTGCAGTAAATAAAGTTCTATGTCATCTTCTACTATGTAAGTAGTGTTAGTAACATTCTTTTAGGCTGTTACTTGGGCTTTTAGGCTCCAGAACCTCATGAAAGGAGTTGATCGTTTTAACTTTATGGATAGATCTACACAGTTGTATTGAGATGACAAATTTGTAGTATTATTTATTTACTACAGAAGTCTCAAGGGGTCTAAATATATGGTGGTCAAAATTTTTTGATCAAAAGCAAATGGTACAGAAAGGTGACGTTTTAATATAATATATATTTCACAGATGATGTGATTGCAGATCCACTAACTAAAGGCATATGCCCGTGTGTATTTGAGTGACATATTGTTAGCATGAGCAGGAGCATCATGAGATGCTGTTGTTTAGTGGGAGCTATTTTGGCTTTATTTTGATAGAGGTTTCATTTGTATTCGTTACACTTTGTAACGGTTTGATATGTATCAACTTTTGCATTCAATAAAATATTTTTGAATGTATTGTTATTATGTTGAATACATATTAATAAAGTCTCAAGTGATTGTATAAACCTTGAGTGAAGGCTAAGGGCATCCGGTTATTAGCCTTGTGCATATGTTTTGTGATACATAAATAAAGGTTAACCATAAGGACAAGACATATGTGGGTTCATTGGAACCATAAAGTATTCTCTAGTGGCACAAGTTTTTGTGAAGCCTAAAGTTAAGAGAATGGTGACTGACAAATGGGATCTCTCTATGAGAGATGTTATCCATTTGACACACTATCATATTGAATCAATATCAATAAAGTTGAGAACATTCGTGACCATGAAAGGCTCTGTGTGTATACATGCAGTTACCGCCATGATTCGGTGTTTAAGACTTTATGGGATAGGACTGACTATTAAGAATTATCTCTAGACCAAATGTACGCACATAAGGTGCGATTTCAATTAATATAGTCCAAGTGGGAGAATGTAAGAGTTTTCCTGATGTGAACTATATTAATTGCTATTGTAATTTACCGTTTAACGTTTACCGTTTTACGGGGTTTGGTCTAAGGTGAGATATAAGGTTTCTTAATTAGTTTAATATGGGCTGACTAGTGTGGGCCGAGTTGAGCCTGGCCCATAATGAGGGGGACTGGCTGGAAACTCTATAAATAGTGCTCAAGTCTCTCCTCTAACCCTAATTCTCACATGTATCCTCACCTAAGGGGCGTTTACCTAACGCTGCACGTGAGGGGGGCCGCCTCATTGAGCTAGTGATACGGAGGGCAATAGAGGAGAAGGACTTGATGCGTGGATCCCCTTGATATATGTGGGTAATCATTATTCTGCTTCCGCTTTATGTTCGATGGATCCCAAAACATGTGCGTTAATCTTTCTACTCAATTATGCATGTTCTTGTTCTGGTTACGGAGATCTTGGGGTTGCACAATTTGCGTCCAACACCAATATCGTAGATTTGACGGTCAAAGATTTTTGGCATCGAGCGCAAAGATCTTTCTTTAATAAAGAGCCATTTGTCTGTTCCCTTCCAGCCTTTACGGTCGATCATCTTTCGGCGAGGTGCTGATCGAATAGAGATTTGAAGTTTCTTCTTCTTCTTCTTCTTTCCACACAGTCATCTGTGGACGTGGCGGTGTCCAAAATAACAGAGAAGACAATGGGGATTTCCTTCAGTAGATTGTTGGATTGTTCCCCAGGTTTTAAAACCGGCAAGTAAACATGATGAGAACGTCTTAAAAATAATCAGATTTATGATAAATTTATCCTTAATAACAACATAGCATCGTAAAACTTTGTTAATTTGTTGTTTCATAAACGTGCTGTGGATAGTTTTCGTCTAAGTGAAAAATTACATATTTATTGAATGTGATATACGATTGAACACATTAAACATTTTTTAAATTAAATATTGTTATGTACAAAAATTCTGCAGTAAGTTATTATGTAAATTTACCTATATGTGACACGTGCACTAACATTTGCCTGCATGATTAATTAACATACGTAGGTTCGAGCCATAAATTTGTGAAAATGGTTAAGCTGGATCCGAACTATTTATTGGAAAATCCTGAGTTCTATCATTTCATTCATCTATGAAGTGTACTTATGAACAGCTTGCGGTAGTACATAAGGAGATCATTAGCTTGCGAGTTGCTTGGGCTCGACTTGATGACCACTTGAGATCAGTTCACTTAGTTCTGAGGCGAGGTGGAGTGCAAGCTACTCAAGTTTTTTGTAGAGACGAGCTCGAGCTTATCAATTTTCAGCTCGATAGGCTCGTGAGCCTAATTGAGCTTTCATTATCTTTTAAAAAATATTTAATAATGAGAAATATAGATAGAAAAATATTCGAACTTATAAAAAACGAGATTGAGTCTTATTTATATGTTGATTGTGATCGAGTGAAGTCGAGTTGAACTCAAGTATCTCGATTTTCTACTCCAGTCAAACTCGAGTAGAAAATTTGATATTTGATTGAGCACGAGTCAAGTTTCAAGCACCAAGTATTCGAGAGGAGTCGAGTCAAGCTAGAGCTTAGTAGTGCTTCAACCTAGCTCTACTTAATTAGACCTCTAGATACTCATAAAAAAATCAAAAATCATATGACATTTCACTGTTTTGAAATTTACGATGATTTACTGTAACTAATAACCGATATTGTAAAATTTGAAATACTTTTAATTGCAATAATTTATAACAGGTTGGTACACACAGTTGTAACAAAGAACATGAATTATGAATATGAAAAATTTTGAATAATGACGAGTTATAAAGAGTTATAAAGTTCCGTCGTAGTCAAGACCAAAGCGTCATAAATTTGCATTTAAAAAAAAATTATGCTTGTTCAAAATGTTTACGGCATCACATTGGAACAAAGAATAGAATGTCCTAAAAGTCCTTTTTTTTTTTAAATGGCAACAGTTTATTTTTACGACTAATAATAAAAAATTAATGATTGAGTGACAATTTTTAATTTATTATGAGAATATCGATTTATTTAGAATTATAAAAAATCAAATAATAAATAATTGTAAATTATTTTGAAATTTACTCATTTAAGAATTTGCGACTCATAATAAAGTAGTATTCATGATAACTCAAAAATCGTTATATTAATAAAGCCCTTATTCTAATAAAACAAGGCAACTTGCTCTGGAAATAAAAATGATCCAGGAGACTTTTATGTGCAAGTGGCCCCCACTATATTGTTCCTACTTTTGGAACAAAACGCGCTCATGTCTAAAGCAAATCCCAGGCGACACTCTCTGCTCAGCCCATTCTCATCAGTCACTCGCCCATGTCACGGCACTGAGGAAGACCACCAAGTAGATGTTGTTAGTGGCCGGTCGGGGAACGACGAAACTATGAGGATTCCGCTTCAAATCTTCAGGGAATAAGAGTTGAATTTTCGTGACGTTTCATATTCTCTTCCACAAAATCAATGGATATATTAGAGAATTATTGCACTTTGATAATCGTAAATATTTACCTCCTTAAATCCAAAAAATCAAGTGAATTTCTTGGTGGAAATATACTTGAATATATTGCAATTCGGTGTTTAAAAGTTATTCCATTAAGTCTATAACGTACGCATCAATGGGACAACAGATTTTAAAGGGTGGTTACATAGTACTGTTTTGATAGCTAAAATTCTCATGACTATGCCTTCATGCAGAAACTTGGTGCTTCCATTTTATATAATTGTTTGCTAAATTAGTCTCTCATGATTGAAGAAATCCAAATTTAGAGTGGGGCCTATTGGGTAAGTCGAGAGGATAGCTTTGACATCTAAATCATTTGTAATATCCTACACAAGATGTATTAGTTATGCAAAGTACGGAGATACTTGTGCCGATTTGAGAAAATGATTATGATTTGAGTATTTTATCACCAATACTTAGTATTCACATTTTCTATGCATTGGGCAGTCTAGCTATAAATTGCATATGGATTACATTTTCCTTTCATTGCTCGGGCATGAAAATAGATCAAGCTTTTTGTTTTGTTGAATGTAATGCAATTGGTTCTAATGTATAAATTCAAAAAACAAGGAATTTTCTAGAACAACATCTTTAAATGATTAACTGGTATGTCAATAACTTATTTTCTATTACTTTGGAGCGAAGGATATCTCGCTCAAAGTAGGACGTTTTTATTGTATGCTTTTTGGGAATAAATTTCACAGATTCTCCCCTTCAAGGATCCCCTTCCCCTGTGTGGAAATCTGTTTTTCGGCACTGCTCCACTCTTCCGGTTAAAGCTTTGGGGGCGCCAAATTTGATGTTTCAAAGAAAGTGGTTAACGCTGGATATTTCATACGAAAGTTCATAAGAAAGACTTTATCTAAGTGAGAAAGGACTCATTTTCAGATTATTTAGTCCAAAAGAGGATTTTCGCGTTTGGACTTTAATAAAGATTGGCATTTCGAAAGTGTAAAACATCCATTAACGTTGGATGTTGTGGTAATTATGCCTAGAGTTTCAGCTTATTTTGTTGCTATTTAAATGGATGTTACATATGAGCATTACTAATGTTAATAGAGTGCACTAATTACGCCTATCATTATGGATTTTGCGTGATTTGACAATTTTCCTTCTTTTTTATTTTCTTTTTTTGCTTAGTCAAAAGCCTAAGGAAATATTTGCTCATCACTTTCTTGCTTGCTTTCACTTCACACGACTTCGTTTTGGAAAGAAAAATAATCAAGTTGATTTTGATGGCCAGTGGCTCATTTCCATGGCATTTTTTAACCTTTTTTTTTTGAATAAGTGTATTAGAAATCTTAAAGTTTATTACAAAAGTATAATTAAGTTCTAAAACCTTCAAAAGTATAGTTAAATCTTAAAACATGTCATAAAGTATAATCGAGTTATAAAACTTTCAAAAAATTCAATCAAGTCCTTTATTGATTACACATTTGAAAGTTTTAGGACTCGATTGGACTTCCGTAATAAATTTTGTAACAAATTTGAGAACTTTTGTAATATCCTACTCGAGATGTATTAGTTGTGCGAGCACATAGATACTTGTACTGACTTGAGGGAAGAGTTTTGACAGTATGTCTTCGCCAATAATTGATACGTCACATTTTCTATACATTGTTAGGCATTCTTAGTTACGAATTGCATAAGGGTTACCTTTTCCTTTCATAGCTCGAGCACAAAAGTAGATCAAGCTTTTTGCTCATTAGAAAGTAATGTGGTTGTTTCAAATGTCTACATTCAAATAAATGAGAAATTTTTCTAGAACGACACCTTTAAATGATTAATTACGGTGCCAATAGCTTATTTTCTATTACTTTGGAGGGAAGGATCTTTCCCTTGGGTAGGGCCTTCTTTGGATAGAGTCACTTGCTTTGTGATGTTATTTCCTATCAAATCAAAGTGCAAGTCCTAGAAAGAAGAAACCAAAAAAAGTGCAAGTCATTTTCAAAAGAATTGGATATTTTGTATACAATTGTTCATACGAAAGACGTTATTTAGGTGTGAAAGAACACATTCCATTTAGATTATTTAGTCCAAAACAGGATTTCCACATTTGGACTTTAACGAAGAATGGCACTTCTAAAGTATACAACGTCCACTAACATTGGATATGGCAAACATCGTGTCTAGAATTTAGCTTAGTTTGTTACTATCTAAATCTAAATCGATGTTACCCATGAACATCACTAATGTTAATAGAGAGCACTAATATCGCCGATCATTATTAATTCAATGTGATTTGATGATATGTCTTTTTATCTTTATTTTTCTTTTTTGCTTAGTCAAAAGCCCAAAAGGATTATTCGCTCATCACTTTTATGCTAGCTTCACTCCTCCAGGTCCAGGCAGAGAAAACTTCGCTCTGGAAAGAAAAATGATCAAGTTGGTAGGTGGCCCCCACCACCTCATTCTTCTGCACGCCCATATCTAGAGCGAATCAAAGGCTTGAGTGCATCGGCTCATTTTCATCGCATTTTTATCCCTTTTTTTTTTCCTACTAACATAAACAACTTAATAGTTATTATTTGAAAAATTTTCAAATAAGGCCATTTTATAAATAAAAAAAGAGAGACCTAAAATGGACATTATTCTAAATAATGGCCTAAAGTAATTAAATCAGTCTCCCATAAAAGCTTAAACTCATCAATTGGCCAAATGTTTGTCGACCAACAAGCATATGATTTTTTCAGTGGCCAGAATATGGGTACTTTTGTCCAAAAAAATTGAGTAAACAATTGCAAACCTTAAAAGGAAAATAAAAAACCGAAACACTTCTTCCTTTGTTTCTTCACATGTTCTTCTTTGCGTCCAGTATTCATTTCTTTGGAGAGAAGAAAACATAACTCGAGCAAGGCCCACCTCTTCTTTTAGTAAGACACTCAAATCTAACACAAGGGCCTCGACTCTCCATCATCTTTGCTCAAGATTGCAATTCACCTCCATCTCCACTTATGTTCAACTAAGGTTAGTCTCATTCAAATTGATGCAGCCGATCCTTTATTCAATCAAGAGACAGCAATTGCATTTTGTTGAAGCAACATGTCAATAAGGTGTGGGCATGTAGTGGAATTTCACACCGATAATAGCGACAATGGTGATGGTAGGAGAACTTTTTTGTATTTAGTATTGTTTTTGCTTGTTTTGTTAGATTTTTGGGTGCATTATGTCTCCTTTTGTAACGCATATAAGTTGCATCCACTACGTATTTTTAAATTGGATTTACTGCCATAGTGATCCTACATGTTGGTAGTGGTCCCTATTTTGCAATTTTCTTAATGCTTTCATTTTTTTTTCTAGCGTATGCTTTGTCGTTAATGGCCAAGCCTCGTGAACATGGCATGGAATTCAATTGTTGCTTTTTCTGTTCAAAAAAAAAAATTTGTTGTTTTTTGATTTGAGCTATAGCACATTCACGATGCCAAGATAAGATTCCTCACCTCAGCAGCAAAAACTGTTGGTTTTTTATTAGCTCTTGCACTGGAGGCCTCATAAACATAATCATTGAGCTTAATCACCAAACCAACAATAAGGTCCCTCACCATAGCAAGGGCACTTTTGTGTCCTAACAGGAGTTTGAATGTAGATTACAAACAACTAGCATAGAAATTAAGTCTATAATGCACAAGTTTTGTGACAAATATTATCCCATAAATTGTGAACAAGTGGAAGAGAGAGAGGGTATATAGTCCCTTGTGTGACTAGTTTTCTTTCATGGCTCAGGAATGAAAAAAAGGTCAAGCTTTTTGCTCAGTAACATAATGCAGTTGTTTCTAATGTATAAATTCAAAGAAATGAGAAATTTCTCTAGAATAATACCTTTTTGTGATTAACTAGAATGCCAATAACTTATTTTCTATTACTCTGGAGTGAAGGATCCTTCACTTGAATAGAGCCTTTTTCATTGGATGCTTTTTGGAATTCATTTGCTTCTTATGAGAGTTCATAAGAAAGACCTCGTCTAGTTGTGAAAGAGCACTTTAGATTCAAATTATTTAGTCCAAAAAGAGAATTTCCGTGTTTGGACTTTAATGAAGAATGACACTTCGAAAGTATAAATCATCCACTAAAGTTGGATGATGTGATAAATATTGCGTCTAGAGTTTAGCTTATTTTGTTACTATTTAAATCGATGTTAAAAATGAACATCACTAACATTAATCGAGCGTACTAACTACACCGGTCATTGTGAAGTCCATGTGATTTGACAATATCTCTACTTTTTTCTTTGTCTTTTTTGCTTAGTCAAAAGTGTTATGAATAGCTCACCGCTTTCGTGTCAATTCCCTCCATGCAACTTCGCCTCACGCCTCCATGCAACTTCGCTGTGGAAAGAAAAAAGATAAAGTTGGGTAGGTGGACCCCACCACCTTGTTCCTTCAACATGTTCATATCTAGAACAAAAGTTCTAGGAATAGCTCATCACTTTCGTGCTAGGTTCCTCCACGCAACTTCGCTGCACGCCTCCATGCAACTTCGCTGTGGAAAGAAAAAAGATAAAGTTGGGCAGGTGGACCCCACCACCTTGTTCCTTCAACATGTTCATATCTAGAGCAAAAGTTCTAGGAATAGCTCATCACTTTCGTGCTAGGTTCCTCCCCGCAACTTCACCGCACACCTCCATGCAACTTCGCTGTGGAAAGAAAAAAGATAAAGTTGGGCAGGTGGACCCCACCACCTTGTTCCTTCAACATGTTCATATCTAGAGCAAAAGTTCTAGGAATAGCTCATCACTTTCGTGGTAGGTTCCTCCACGCAACTTCGCCGCACACCTCCATGCAACTTCGCTGTGGAAAGAAAAAAGATAAAGTTGGGCAGGTGGCCCCACCACCTTGTTCCTTCAACATGTTCATATCTAGAGCAAGAGTAGCTCATCACTTTCGTGCCAGGTTCCCTCCAGGCAACTTCACCTCACGCCTCCACGCAACTTCGTTGTGGAAAGAAAAAAGATAAAGTTGATTTTGATGGGTAGGTGGGCCCCACCAACTTGGGAGAAAAGGTGTAATTACTATTCCTAGCTACCCTATAATTGTTGGTGTGGAGCTATAACGGTAAATTTCACTTCAATGAATTTACTACTCCTAACTACTTAGTTGTTGACTCGAATTGGGTCATTGGAATGAATTTATCATGCTAGTCAATTACGACTTATTACTTACTCTATAATTGTGAACTACTACCGCAATAGTTTCATCCTGCCCAAGAGAACTAATAGAACAAAACACGCAAAGCGTGATGCTTTCTTTTGGAAAAGCTCTACTGTGCATGGAGCAAAAGGTCTGTCTACCTAAGAAGCAAGTATGCTTGGGATTAAATTATATTATTGGAATGGAATAATGCTTGTATCCTCATGTATAATTTGAGCATTTTCTTGAAATCCAATTACTTTTGAACATCTTGGATTGAAATTCATAAACAAAAAGGGAAGAGCTTCTGATCTTTAAAGTTGCGCTTTGAGTCCTATTGCTGAATTAAGTGTTGAAGCTGTGTAAAATAGCCAGGCAGCTAATGAAGTACACGTTGAGTAGGGGAGTGCATTTTTCTTATGGTTTGATTGTGGCATCTTATGGTCATTTGCTTGATTAATATCTAACAAGAAATTGTCTATGGTTCAGGTCCATCTCTTGATTCTAATCAGCAGTTGTTTGGGAACCATGGATTCAAGATCTGACGATTTGCTGCAAGTGATGGCTACTTTATGCAGGATCCCTTTTCTTGCATCCTGCCATTGCTGCTCTGATGGAAGGTATAATTCTGCTTGCAAATGGAATGCAATTAGAGAGAAGCAGCTTGTCAATTGGCATAAATGTATTTGGCATAACCCATGTAATCGTAAGCATTGTTTTATAACCTGGCTGCTGAACTTGAACGAGTTGGGCCAAATTTTTTTACAAATGTAGAACTGACAAATACAGATTTGAGCACACTCCCTCTTGGGCCCCCATAATTCCCACCATCTACAAGAACACCAGAATGTGCCCTTTTTGCTAGTCATGGCCCTTCACCTTTCTCAGTTTGAGTTGTATGTGCCAATACTAGGATGGCATGCCAACTAAGATAATTAGACAAATTAGAACGCAAGATGTTGAATCAATTTGCAAAACCTCAGTAATAAAACTTTAAGGCAATGTGAGAGGACACTCAATGGCATTATAGCTCAAACTTCATGACACAAAGAGTAATCGAAAAAACTGAAAGAACTCGGATACAAACATTGATGGGATTCTACATAGGAATCTAACTTGCAAATGCAACTGAAATGTCAGCTTTGTTCTAGATGCCTCTTACCTTCATAGGATATCCTCTAACATAAGTAATGCCACCCTTTGTCACAAAAACAAAAACAAGGCAAGAAAATGGCAAATAGAGGGGCAATCATTTGGATGCATAACGAAATACCATTTTGAAAAATAAAAAGGTATATGTTTATGAGCATTCGAAGGTAAACAAACCATGAATTTGTTAAAAGGCGAAGAGATTTCCAACAATCGATACTTGTAGCATAAAACATATGGAACTATTATCTTTACCAAAAAAAATAAAATATGGAACTATTTACTTGTTCAACCTTTTATAGAGATAGAACAGCCAAAAAGCTCTGCAGAAGAGTAAAATTAATACCTGCTAGCTTAGTTTGGTTAAATGCAGAAGAGCTACATCTGAGAAACTTGGAAAAGCTAACCTTCACATCAATTGTATTGCTTTTACAATCTTGCATAATAAGCATTCCAACTAGGATAAAAGGGGGAAACTTAGAGAGATTAATGGACGCATAAACATAAAAGAGAGAGCAAAGAGCTAGAACTTCAGTATCCTTATGTTTTGACATTGATACTTTGTATTGTGACGCAATAAGCAATATGGAAAAAATTATAGGATCCACAGGAGGAAAGTGCAAGGAGCAATACAAATCTAGCATATTTTAAATCACAAAATCCTAGTGACTCAAACAATATTTACATTGAGGCCAAAAGACAAGATCCACATGACTATTTTCAATATCCATTTACATCTCAGCATTTGGGCTGCTCCCACCTGCCTAAAGCAAAACTCAGCTATAAAATTTCGAATTTGCAGCTGCTAAAAAATATAAATGGTCCATACGTATAATTTTGGACATCTACAAAGCAGTCCCTCGCAATTCAATTTCCACAACTTGGGGTTAGCACTAACCAAAATCAACAGATGTCCCATCCATCCATCTTTTGTCACAAACCATGATGAAGTTGCTTGAGGTGACAGTCACTGTGGTCATCACATATCCATAAAAAAAAAAAAAAATCAGAAAATGGACAAGAGGGTCATTCTTGCTAGGAAACAGCACTAGTGCTAAAGTTGCTGAAAGCAGAGTGCGAGAAATCATTTAGAAAATGCGACAAGTTATAGTAAGCATTACATCAAATACTCAAATTAATTGCAATCCAGAAGTGGACCTTTTTGCCACGAATCAAGAATATATCTGACAACTGAGATTATCTTTAAAAGCTTGAGGTGCTTCCTTAGGTCACTCTTTTCTTGCTTGCATATAAAGCCAAACCTACACCTTCTTAGTGTTGCTTCTAATACTTCAAATGAAACCTAGAAAGACTCCACTCGGTCTCTAGCATCTCATCCAGCTCATCAAATGAATTGCGTGTAACATATTTAAACCACAAGTAATCAAACTGTAAAAAGAGAATGTTCTTGTATCATAATTACTATGAACATGATTCGCCAATACCTGAACCTCAAACAAAAAACTAGCCTCATTTCCTTCCTCCAATCCAAAAGCAACACACAAAGCCCAAGGTTATTCCCAGGCAAATCTTGGGGTACCCAGAAAGAGACAGAACGCTCTTGACTTTGGATAAACCAACATGCTATCTCTCTTCAAGGAAATATAGTATCCATGTAGTGACCCATCTCACCAACATCCGGCTATAGCAAATCTATTAAATCAGAAATCACATCAGCTCATGCACATGTGTAATGTTAGCCAGGTCGATACCTTCATGAACCAATCCATGACAAGAATCTAAGCGAATATACACTGACATGGAGGACTGAATGCACTGAATATGCAATTTTGGAAATCTGGACAATGCATTGCAGCCATTTGCTTCAAGGGTGAAAATGTCTGGTGGAAGCTCCAAGATCTCCTATAGCTGCTTACAATCATCTAATTTTTAATGGACCATCAACTCCTCAAACTTGATAATGCCTGTAGAAAGACTAACAAAATTATTTCCAAAGAGATGCAAAATATTTACAGAAGAGAAACAGGTAAGACTGAAGGAATTCCTCCTCTGACAGTTTGCACCCACTAAGCTTCAGGGAGACCAAATTTGGAATCCAAGTCTACCATTAGGGAGATCGAAGCTCTCATTGCTCCCTAGAAACAAGCTAAATAGTGAACAAACCTTCAAGAGAAAGGTGCTCTAGACTTTGCATCTCGTCAATGCTACTAGGAAGAATGATAAGACTTTTCCACAATCCTCAACAGAGATAAGGTTTCCAATTGACGCGGGAAGTTATTTAATGGAGGTAAGAGATATATGAAGTTTTGTTAATCTCTCCATATCCTTAATATCAGGAAATTTATCAAGCTTAAAGCAGCCAGATCATCAAGTTTTGAAGATATTTCAGCTTCAATTTGCTTGGAAGCTCCTTGAGTTTCAAGCACCTACCTAAGTTCATTGTCTCCAAATTTGGCACCTCTGAGATGTCTAGAACACTAATCAGAGACTTACAGCAACTGTGAATTAGGAACTTCAAATTCCTAAAATGCTGCAAATTAAAAAGAATAGCCAAACAAGGTTTTGATAAATTTTCACTTTGTGAAAGGTACGAAATGAAAACCATCAATAAAAGAATGTATGATGTACCTCTAAGTTATCTCATAATCCTTTAATCTGGCTATTATGCACATCGAACCAAACAAGTTTCTTTAGACCAGCACTAAACTTCAAAGTTGATAAAGGATATTCAGGCCATTCAAGCCACCTTAAATCTTTCAGAAGACATATGGGACCTCTGCTGAGCTGTGCATTCAGGACTAGGAGCAATCTCGGTCTCCTCATATATTGAAAGCACTAGGATTGATGTCTAGCTCTTCTTGTGTTGGTAAATCCAGCATTATGCCTCTAACAATATTGGTTCCCTATCTAGGAAAACAAAATAATCATTATTACCCAATCCGAATTAGGGAATAGTGTGTAAATTAAAGAAGGCAAGATTATAAATGATTTCTTGAGAAGCTCTCACAATATCCTCCAAAAATACTCCAAAAACATCATCGTAGCACCATAATCTACTCCATTTCCCAGGGTCATCTGGACAATCTTGTTTCACAATATCCTAACCCATCAGCCACATCAAGTCATACATTTGTACTGTTCTCTGATTCTCAACGTTTATTAAAGATATCTCTATTAAAGTTTGAATCCCAATTAATGTCTTTAAACCACAGCTGTCAAGAACTCTGGTTACATAATCACTATCCCTCCCTTTAAATAAGCAAGTAATGTCAAGAAAAATGTCATTCTCATTGTCCTCCAATGTATCAAAACTTATCTTCAGAACACTGTTTATATCTTTAGCTTTTGGCAAGTTTACCCAATGTACTCTCCCATTCCCCCCCGCTTCTACCACATAAAAAGGGACCCAAGACCACAACCACTAAGGGATGGCCATTAGCCTAGCCCAAAATATTACGTATGAGATCACAATGTATGTCTTCCATATGGTTTCTTGGAAAAGCATATGAACTCAGAAGTTCAAAAGCTTCACCTTGATCTAATGATTTAACGTCATATACTTGATCTATCCCATGAGAAGTTAGTACGTGTTTATCTCTTGTTGTAATAACGATCTTGCTCTCTTTTCCAAACCATTCACATTCTCTAGCTAACGCATTCAACTGGTCCCCATGATCCATATCATCAGGCACAAGTAGAATCTTCATGCAACAAAGTCTACCTCGTATAAGCTTAACGCCTCCATCTACACTGAAGACCACTAAATTTTCTTTCCAAAAAATCTCGGATATGAGTGCTTTTTGTAAATGAACCAAGCCATCAGGTTTACGGGAAGTTTCTCTAACATTTGCAAGAAAGCCACACCCACCAAACTGACTAGCGACACTGTTATAGATAGCTTTAGTGATAATGCTCTTCCCTATACCTCCTGCTCCCCATATTCCTATCATCCGAACCTCATCCAAGCCCGTACTTAACAATGATCTTACTTTCTCTACCTGGAAACCTGCACCGACTGGATGCTTGGCAACACTCAAGGGTACTCGTCCTACTATAGTCGAGATCTATCTGACAACACCCTCGATGAACTTGATCTCATCTCTGCCAAAACAAAGTAGCAAAGGGAGTGGGAATTAATGGCAATGTATGATCCATTGAACTAAATAAAAACCAACACGAAGGAAACAATGACTCCGTGACATTCCAAAGCAAGATTCTTAACGCACTAATCGATCCCATCAAGTATCAACAGATTAGTGAATCCTATATCTTTTACAGGGTTGAACAGGAATACTGTGATTATCCATGGTCATAGTAATGCCTCCTGAAAAAATCGGCGATTGGCCAATGCCCTGCCATAACCCTCTCCGTCTCTCTGCCATCAAATCTCCCTCGGCTCCACCCCGTAAAACAGGGACAACACCAGCTGTCCCCTTGAGCCTCTTCCACTCCATTACCTTCCTTTAGCAGCTCGTCCAAGCACCACCGAGACGAAGCGTGGTCCTCGGAGAAGACGACCACGGCGATCCGCGTCTCCTCAACGGCCTTCGTCAGTGCCTGACGAGATCTCGCACCCTGGGCCTTGAGCCCTCGCCATCAATGAAGGCGTCGATGCCGCCGTGAATGGAGGAAGCTGGGGCGGACGTCCTCGCCTCTGAACTGGAGGAAGACGTCGGACAGCCATCCTGCTTCGGAAGAAGAAGGAGAGGACGACGACGGCATTAGAATATAGAATGTGATGCTTTTTCCTCTTCAATATTTTTCTAGAAACAACCACGAGTTAATTTTCCATTCAATTTTGAGTTAAATTGTTCGGTCTATGATTTACGAAAAATCGAAAACTGATTTTTTTTTTAATATTTGCCCAAAATTATAAATTATTCAAAGCACGTAGCAAAATCAATTGTGGGTCTTCACTAGAATTTCTCCGCGTAGCAGAGGATAAGAAAAAGATCATTTTCGTTGTCCTCGCAGACGGCCATAAAATAAACCGGGGGAAATAACAACTAAGGCTACGTTTGGTCGTCCGGATTTATAATCGGGATAGGATTGGATAGGATAGGATATAAAATCCTGGGATTTTTTTATATCCCGTCCAGTGTTTGGTGAATCGCAGTATTAAAGTCGGATATGTTCACATCATGTACATATTTTTTTTTATTATATATAAATGACATATCATTATAAATGAACCAAATTGAAATTTCATGCATTTCAATTCGATTCGAATAACGAAAAAATAACTTTTTTTTTCTGGTTCAATTAATCAATTCAAATCGAAATTTTTAACAAAAACTAAACGCCCAACTTAAAATCTCTCTTTTTTCTTATTTCTTATTCAATTTAGTTCTCGTAAATAAGGTAAAAAACGGAAAACCGGAAAACCAAATCAAACCGAGTTTTCATATCTGATTTGGGACGCAATTTGGTTCAGTTCAGCTATTCACTTTTTATGTTTGGTTTGGATTTCTTGAAAATTCACATCAAACGAACCGTCAATCCCTGTAATAACAACTCACAATGCAGCTTGCTCTAGTTAATGTCCAAAGTAAGCTACCAAAAGCATCTCAAAACCACATATATTTGCAGTATACCTGCACAGAGGTTGCACTGAGTGAGTAGGGCTGGGCAAAGGAAGGGGGGAGGTATCGACATGTTTTGACAAGAATTGATATATTTTGGTTGGTTAGGCCGATCGTGTGCATTAGAGACTTGGATTGAGTTGAGGACGCCATGTGGGTCGGCTGTCCCTTGAATGGATGTTTAGTGTACAACTGGAAACGTTTGATTACCTTTGATGAGTGTGATGTCGCTACACTAATTGCAGATTTTGAAGTGCAGTTGTGCCCCATGTATCCTCGCAATCCAGAGGCCTTACTTAATGAGATGAGATCGCCTTCTGAACTGCTTGGCTCTGGAGAATTTTGAGATTGGAAGTAGAAGGTTATGGCAATGGTGACAAAAGCTACAACTAATGATACAAAGCCTTCAAACTTATTCTCATCTCTTTGACAAAAAGAATCAGAGCGCAACTTTTTTTTTTTTGGTCGGAAAAAAAAATTATTTGAGTGACGTGTTCATTTTCGGTCCTTTCGTAGTGTTCTAATTAAAAATAAATTATGCTAAATTTTGGAATCGGTGTGAATTTCTTTTTTCAAGTGTCTCCCTTTCTGAACATCAGGGTTCATAATTGCCTCGACTGGTTGTCTAATTCCCTTACTCTGGTCATCACACAAAAATATATGAGACCCGTGAATAATATGGTTCGATCTTACTGCCCTCAAGAAGTGCTTCAGGATCAAAATTTTCACCACGGATAGCCCTAAGGTGTCATAATAGAAGAAGTCGGCCTATTATTTTTTTCCCAATAATCCTTCACTGGGAGGAGCATTGGTACCGTCTACAAGGGTCATGAAAGAAGAAGCCGGCCTATTATTTTTTCGAATAATCATTCAAGGGGCATTGTTACCATCTACAATGGTCATGAAAGGAGAATTCGGGCTACTCTACAAGTCGCCAAAGACATGGGAAACTAAGAGAAAGGGGGTTTTGTCCAAAGAGAAAAAAACAAGTGTGTAATGATTCAAAACCTTGAGGAAGGTTTATTTCAATTTTGTGATCTTTATGGGTTTGCAGCTGGAAATTTGTAATGGAAATGTTGAAAGGGAGAATAATCAAAGTCACTTTTGCGATTCTTTACATGGTAGGGAACTGAGAGTTGTTATTTAAAAGATAATAAATCATTTATAGTCGATTATCTAGAATATATGTTGGGTGTATTTAGTTCAGTCTTCTCAAAGGGTTTTCAATCTCCAAAACCTCTTGAGAAAATATTGGATTATTTGGCAACATCCCAAAGAGCTTTCAAGTGAAAGTGTTCCAATGCTAAAAGTTCAAGGCAAGTGGAGACTTGTTTCGATTTTCAGCATTTTTGGAATACTGAAAGGCTGATTTAATGAAAATTAGTGAGTTGCTTATTTTGCCCTTAAAACCTAACAAAAAATCCAAATTTGCCCCCTTTTGAAAGAATTAAAACCCTAGATCTACAAACACTGCCTTCTTCGCTCCGCTCCCTCCCCGCTCGACCCTGCACTTCGTTCGCTCCGCTTTGCTCACCCTTTTCAATTTGCTCACCCTAGATCTACCCCCGTGCATTATGTGAATCAGTTGCGCCCGCTTCACTCTCTATCTTAGTGTCTCTCTCCATCAATGGCTTCTTCTTCGTCTCTCCTTTGCCTGATGGTTCTCATCGCAGTGATTGATGTGGTGATGATTGTTGGAGAGGTTGATGACCGAGGCAACCAGAGAGAATTCGCTTAGTTCAAGTTGATGGAGCAATGGCAGGCCAGGCACTTTCTGCCGGCGGACTCGCCATTGTTGCTCCTCCAACGCGTTATGGGTAATTCGCAGTTGTCATTTGTTTCATTAATTCCAGATGCTTGGCTATTGATCGCTGGCTCGTGTCTTGTGCTCTATGTATTTAATGTTCGATTGCTTTCTAATTGGGGTTTTGTTTGCGCAGTCTGCGACTTGTGTGGTTTGCATGTTTGATTATTATGCTGGTGTGGCGATCTAATCTAAAATAATGGTTGAATTTCAGCTATGGCTTCATGTTGACAGCCTACGAGTTTGTTAGAACACTATTATATCAATGCGTTAAATGCCGAACTAGTGGTATCAAACCTGCTGAATATCAATCTCATTGAAGCCTGAAAAAATCACATGCACGAAATGGAAATCTTCAGAAGCGCCACTAGTGCTGCTCATGATGATTTTTTTTTCCTGTCACAAACATGATTCTTTTATGTCTTTTTACGGGTTGCAAGAAAGAATTGATTTTTGTTTGTCCTGTTTTGAGTATGTACTGAGAGATCACATATGGTCAATTGTCGATTGCAGTGGATTTGTCCTGATTGAATGTGAGAAGGGGATGTTAACCGATTGGTTAATTGTTGATTGCAATCCTATCTTAGGACCTTTGAGATTGTTTATTTGTGTGTTAACTTGATTGATGTTCTTCCATTATTTCCCTTGGAAGAACAAGTCAAATTAATTAGGCCTATACCATTTGCCTTCAAAAAGCTGTGTGCAATTTGTGACATTCTTTGTAAATATTTTGGATTTAAGAGAACCCTTCTCTTAGATCATTAAAGGCTTGTAGCTTTACTGGATTTGCATCAGTATGGGACACTTTCATATGATAATTTTGAAGTTGCTGTACATCTAGCACATGAGAAGATGTCACAACCAAGTCATCATAGAGTTATAGAGTTATTGTTGATGAGCCCAAGGAGGACTACTTATGTGCAAATCCTTTGATGTGCCTTTGTGAGCAGCCTAACTGTGATGATTTATGAGGCTTGAGCAAGAGGAACTCCAGTGAAGTCTCTAGTTGATTGCCAACAATGATAAACTATTGTCATTTGGACATATTCCGCACAATATGTTCATGAGCTTGAGATTCAAGTTGATCTCTTTGCAGTGCATGGTACAGATGCTCTTGAATTTGATGCACAAGCTACTCCGCTTTCATCAATGTGAATGGCTTTTTGTTTGTCCATGATATGAGGCTAACAAGAAGCAGCAAGCAAAGGTTTGCCTTTCTTTTAGGGCAACTGCAAAGATAAATTTATCATTTGTTGTTGTCCATAGTTAATGATTGTAATATGTTGAGAAGTCACTTAAAACAAGTGTGCATTTTTGCTCTTCTTGTGGTAATGCATAATGAAAGCTTATTTTGGTTCATGTCCATTATTTCAGTTGGGTGAGGATCTTTTGAGATGATGACTTGAGAGACATCTGCAAATTCATTTTTATTTTGCTTCAGCTACATAGATCGTTTCTTGTGGCAAAGTGGTGCCATGAACTTGGATACAAACAAAAAATTGGGGAAGTTTGGTTCTGTGCCTACTCAATGAAAATTGACAGATACAAATCCCCGTAATTTCTTTTATTCCCTCATTATTTCATCCGAATTGGAATTTACTTGTCAAAGTAAGGTGCACAATTGTTGATGATGTAAATGATGAGGGTAATGCTCCAAATAACGATGCAACTTCTGATATGGCACATATATGATCAAATAGCCATGAGCTTATGAAATACTTAAGAATATTTGTAATTTTTAAGGATAATAATTTTCTTTTCTAGGGGCATATTTTAATATGTTTATTGCAATGAAAGTATTCTTTTTTTGACTGAGAAATAGACCAATTTGATGTAAATTTTTCCATTTGAAATTTTTTGAGCCAAAATAGAGAAATTTTATTTTTCTAAAAAAAAATTTTACATTATATTTTCAACATTGTTGTCAAAATTTAAATTTAAAAAGTTGCGAACATTAATGTTTTCAATTTTAAACAAATAAAATTTTTAAAATTTAAATTAATCATTCACATGGGCTTTTCAAATGTGTTTTCTACCAAACAATAGTTGTCTCAAAATTACTTCTCAAAGCGAAGTTTACTAAATAGTTTTTGCATTTTTTTTCAAAGCCCTTTAGGCTAAATTGCTTTCTCCAAAGCTACTTGGAAAAGCCGAATCAAACGCAGCTGTCCAATATCACAAGTAGCTTGATCATCACTCTCTCTTCCATCAATTCCAGATATTTGGTGAGATGATAAGGATCCTAAATGTTGACCCACTAAATTCATGTTCAATAGTTTGCTCTTATCAGTGAAATTGTGTGGATTTTGATGTAAAATCAGAAAATTAAAATTAAAATTGCTCGCCAGGACGAGCGGCGTCGCCACGACCATCCTCATCGGTGTTGTGTGGGAGCAGGGGAACGTGAGGGGCTACTAGTCGGGTCGGGGTCGGTCCCGGGTCGCACGTCTAACTGGCTTGGGCTCATTATATTAGCTTTGGGTCGAGCTCGGTTTGTTGGAGTTGGGGCTTAATTCTATAAGATTGAGCCCAATTCGTTTTTTAAAAGCCTCTTAATGGGTGAGGCCTCCCAACCTGAAGACCAGCGGTAGCCCACATTCGGACTGGGCTCAAAGGCCAAGCCCGAGTCCCAATTTCGGAATAAAAAAACTATGAAAACATATATTTTTAAAAGATATCTAAAAAAGAAAAAATTTCAAAAGAATTTCGAAAAAAATTCTCAAATTAGGAAAAGTAGAAAAAAAAAAGGTTTTTGAGTATCTTTCTCTTTAAAATGCATGGAATATCCTTCAAAAATAAATAAATAAATAAATGTTTATTCAAGGTTTGGTTTCGAAAAAGTATTAATTGACTAACTAGTATAATCAAGTCCACAATCTTAATTTTTTTTTTGTTGCGCATAAGTAAAATATTTATCTTAATATTTTATTTGGTTTCTAATTGATCCGCCACAAACTGATTAGTAGAGACTCATAAATGAAAATGACTTGTATATTAAAAATTTAGACCATAAATCATGAATTGGTGAGCTTGGGAGAGCCCAAATTAAATCTAGATTTAGTAGGTCATTAGCCTCCATAGCCATGGGAGGGTCTTTATTTTACGTGGCATAATCCTTAGTTTTAGTTCAAATATTTTGAACCTGTTGACTTTTTTTGAATTTTTTTTTCATGATTGATGCGTCCAAATATACTTGAACATGAGATAATTGTATGTTCATGTCATAATTGGATCTTTAAGAGTCATATAAGGGACATACGTTGGCCATGCTTCAAAAAAATTGATATCAAGAGGTCAAAAACTTTTTGAATAGAAAAGACTAATTTAAATCTAAATTTCAATGCCATAACAAATATGGAAGAAATTCGTAAATAGGATGAGCTAAATAAAAAAGTTACATTTCAGAGGAATTCATTTATAAATTCCTGCAAATCATTTTTTTGCAGAGCATCTATCTATCTATCTAATGGTGAAAATTATCCAATTATCTGGTTTATAACGTCTTGTACTCTCCAACAAAATTGAAAATATCAAACCAATTATCTGCTACACATGGACGTCATGGATTGCTTTAATATATAAAAAGTCTTTAACTCTTGAATTTTTGGAACACAATTTTTTAGTTTTTTAGATTCAGGAGCATGCTTTTGATTGAATATGTATTAGGTTTTGTCATTTTGTGTTGTATCTTATGCGGTTTGACTAATGTTTCTCTATGTCTATAATTTGTGCTTGCCTGAGATGGGTCGTACCTCTTTTGTCTCCTCCATCCACCAATCATAATATTTTGATTAAATAGAAGACGTGGTTAAAGGACTTCTATTTTCAGAATGCACAAGTTGTTATAATAGATTAGCTACAGAGTCGGTTTAGGATTGTACGAATAAACTACTATTGCATCATATCTTATTTGGAAAAATCACGGACTATGATCTTCTGTCTATCTATATTTCTAATTAATTGTCATACTGAATTTTTTGCTTTCTATAATTTTACCAAACACAAGAAGATATCATGTCAACATTGCAAGTGTAGAATGATGACACACTATTTGATAAAGAAGAATGTGAAACAGAAGCTACTGGTGATGAAACAAAATAAAATCAAATCGACGAAGAAAATGTGATTAAAACCGAGGGAATGAGAGTTATTTTATTCTGTGGAGGATCTATTGGAGAACGATAAAAGATGCATAAACAAGTGGGATTGGGTGTCTCCAGGAGGAGCTAGAAAAACGTAGATGATGATAAGGTAAAATACTTAACCCTTGCATGTTCTCTTCATGGAAAAAGTCTATGCATCTACAGCTAGTATAAGGATCAACAAACTTTAACTTGTCTGTTGTTGAGGCAGGAGGGAATGAAAATCTTACCTTTGGTGAGAAGGCAAAGATAGTTAAAGACTTGGAACTGAAGATGTCGAAGCCAATCATAAATGTTTGTTAGGATGCAAAATAGAAGTGACCTTTTTTCTATGTGATGGAGCTGGATGATAGTCCCAGGTTAAAGAATGTTTCCTTGGCAAGTGCAAGAACTTGGGCATTATATGAAAGTTTTGAGAAGTAGTAACCTTTGATACTATATATTTGACCAATCAATATGAGATGCCTTTTGCCCCTTTCATGGGTGTGAATGAGGATACTAACACATTCGTTTGGTTGTTCAAATCCTTGTCTCTTTTGGATGGGAGGACGAGCACTATTCGCTACTATCACAGAATAGGACAAGGCAATGCAAAATGCAGTTGAGCATCGGTTCCCTGATCCTAAGCATCAATGGTGCTTATGGCATATCATGAAAAAAGTTCCTGAAAAATTAGGTCGATTTTCTGCATTTCAACTTATCACTCGACATAAAGGGCGTCCCACATCAAAATGGAAGGAATAAAAAATAGGTCATATTACCACCCATCTTTGCAGCGTGGATGGTAGGGCTGCTGGACTCCACGCAGGAGGTCCCAGTTTCGAAGCCCCTGCGAAGCAGGGAGGCTGAAGCGTTGCGTGATGTCTTGCCCGGGGTGCGTGGGTGGTGGTTTCTTGCGTGCCTCCTCAGGGTTTATTCCCTGGCTGCCGGCCGTGCGGTGGGTTCCCTGGGTCACAAAAAAAAGAAGAAGGTCATATTGGTAGAGTAAAGAAGCAAAAGACTAGGGCTCGACAGACTAAGCGAAAGAAAAGCAAAGATGTATTTTTGAAAATGGTAATCATAAATTTATTGATATCCTTTTTATATATTTCATATCATAAAATGGACTTCTTATTTGGTGGTACTCTCATGTTTTCGGGAGTTAATGGAGCCAAAAAGGAAATAAAAATGGAGTCTCGACGCTTACAGTTTTTGCTTTTTATTATAAAAATTATCTTCATTCTTAAAATGGTTTTTGCATGACTCACTAGTGGGCAACTCAAGTGCACCGTCGGCTAGCATACATTGTCACGCCCCGATCCTCGGGCACGCACACATCCTTCTACCTTGGTCGATTTTAATATGCGATATCCCAGGACAATGTATCGCCGACCCATTCAATTATTACGCACATGCGGAAGCAGTTAAAATCCCCAGACAATAAAACGATGGGATAGAAAAGCAGGGCCATATTTTTCATATTGAAATTTATAACCAAACTTTTATACAAACCATAAACCACTTCGAAACTAATCACATCAAAATGGATTCTCAAAAGAAGACGGGAACTTAGACAAACTAGGCCGTACTCAAGGCCCCTCTCAGGATTGCCTTCTTCCTCCAAAAATCTTTTTCCTTAAGATTCGCCTCCGAGTCTTCCTTCTCGGATTCCTCCTTCTCAGCTCTTCAACGGGGTCCTGAAATGGTTTTCCCCAAACTGGGATGAGACTACGTCTCAGCGAGTTCTACCCCACTAAGCCCGATTAAAAAACTATTATACTACAGGCTGCCTAAACACGCACAGGGCAGAGGACTTACCTTGGCCTCTGATCCCACCTGCAAGTCAGTACAATTCATAATAGGCACCCAAACAATCATATCACCGATCGAAACATCGATCAAATCGACCTAGTCGATTATATTCCAACAAGACCACTCACGGTCATTTCCATTCAGGCAATCAATTCACAACATCAAATCAAAGCATCGACCTAGTCGATTACATGCCAAACAAATCAATCCCCACTGTGGGATATTTAAAAGCTAGGCCACGTGTATTCTCCAGGACGACCTTCCAAGTCTCCGAGTTCACGTGCCTCGAACCTTGGGCCCACGTGCATTCTCTCAGGCGACCTTTTCGCCAAAGTGATGCATCAAGTCACCGAGACCACGTGCCCTTTTAGATGCCCGGGCCCACGTGCATTCTCTTAGGTGCATCTCACCAAAGCGATGCATCAATTCGCCGAGACCACGTGCCCTTTTAGATGCCATTCCGGAATGCTGGACCCACGTGCATTCTCTAAGGTGCATCTCACCAAAGCGATGCATCAATTCGCCGAGACCACGTGTCCTTTTAGATGCCAAATCCTGTCACCGAGCCACGTGCATTCTCCAGGACGACATACCGAGTCTCCGAGCCACGTGCATTCTCTCAGGCGACCTTTTCGCCAAGGTGACATATTCAACCACTGAACTCACGTGCATTTTCCCAGGTGACACTCCAATTCACCGAGCCACGTGTCCTCTTTGCAGTGGTTACCAATTCACTTTCAATATCGACAACCAATGCCCAACGATTTCTCAATCAAATAATTAAATCAACTCAACAAAACATTATAAATGCTGAATAAACATACTTGGCCATTCACCAATCAATACTCAATCAAATAATTAAATTAATTCAACAAAGCATTATAAATGCTGAATAAACATACTTGGCCATTCACCAATCAATACTCAATCAAATAATTAAATTAATTCAACAAAGCATTATAAATGCTGAATAAACATACTTGGCCATTCACCAATCGATAATTCAATCTCAATCGATTCCAATCAATTTAGGGTAAATCCCTAAAATATCACAATTTACTCAATTCCATACAACGTGGAGCTCAAATAAATAAACGGACTGCACCACGACGATCAGCACGAGATTTCGGTCGTCGGCCATCAAAATCTTAATTTCCGAAAAATAATTAATTTATTTATTAATTTCGAAAATTAAATAATTATTATTAAAAATTCAATTTAGCTCAAAATAAAGCCCGATTACATAAACGGACTTCACCACGGTCATCAGCATAATTTTCCGGTTCCAGACCATCTCAGTTGAATTTTCGGAAAATAAATAATTAATTAATTAATTTCGAATATTGAATAATTAATATTAAAAATCCCATTTAGCTCAAATGAAAGCCCGATTAAATAAACGGACTTCACCACAGTCATCAGCACAATATTCCGGTTCCGAACCATCTCCCTTGAATTTTCGGAAAATAAATAATTATTAAATTTAATTTTGAAAATTAATATTTAAATACTAAAAATATCCCCTTAGGCCCGAAAAGCCTAATTGGAGCCCGCTAAGGGTCGGGAAAATTCCCAAAGCACTTCCAATAATTAGTAGACCACGTCTACTTGCTAATTGCACAATCAATTTATCTAAATCACATCACAATTGACTAATAATTGCTAATTTATTCTAATCTAACAACCTAAACATAATTAATTAAATCTAAACCAGCTTAAAGCATAATTAGCCACTAATCCTGGATTAGTGAGATTACTCACCAAATCGCGCGCAAATCGGATCAATCCGACGGCGGCGACGCGAGGAACGATTCTTCCCAAAGCGACTCGCGGATCCGGGGCCGGGAAACGGCCCAAAAGCGGGCCCGAAGTGGCTGAAACCCACTTCGTGGGTCTTGCTGGTCGCGGCTGAACGAAGCAGCTCCGGCGGCTAGGGCGGCGGGGGAAGGCCAGCGGAGGGCGAGGGGGTCGCGGGGGAGGTCCGGCGGGGTTGGCGGTGGCCGGAGGCGGCCGGAGATGGGCGGAACAGCGGCTGGAACAGAAGCGAACGGGGCTGGTTCGCTCGGCCTGGGTGCGCGGACGAGCGGCTGGGCGCAGGCGAAGCGCGCGGGTGCGGCACGGGTGGTGCGGCGGTGCGGCGGCGCGACGGCGAGACGAGCGGCTGAGGGGCGGCTGGTTCTGGTTCGGTCCGCACAAGGAAGAAAGAAGAAGAAGAAGAAGAAGGTCACGAGGGATGAGGGAGAAGAGAGAGGAGAGAGAAGAGAGAGAGGGAAGGGATAGACATTGACCGGTCAAGGGAAAAAGAAAAAGAGAGAGAGGGAATGGGCGGTGGGGGGTGTTCGCACGGATGGGAGGGGAGAGAAGAGAGGAGAGGAGAGAGAGAAAGAAAAAGAGAGAAAAGGGAGAGAGAGGAAAAAGAAAAAGGAAACACATAATTCTTTTATGCAAATTCCTTTTCTCTTTTCCTTTTCCTTTTTCCATTTTCTTTTTGGTCTTCAATCTTTTTCTTCCGATAATTTCTTTCTTGAAATTTCGGACTCGTCAATAAATTGACGAGCGATGAGACAATGTCCTAAAAAAAAGGATTATGACATGCTTAAAATTCGATTCCCGAAATCGAGTTCAATTTCGTGGTTAAAAATCGATCAGACGTAATTTTAGCTCAATCCAACCAATTAGGTAGCTTTTAGGGATCTTACGGCCGATACATCCCTTAACGGCTTCACCCAACAGGTCAGTTAACTCGTGAGTGATCAGCTCAGAGAAAAAGAGCCATAGGCACATCGACGAAATGCCCATTTCACTTTATCGAAACGGGGTCGAATTTCAGGATGTCACAACTCTTCCCCTCTTATAAAAATTTCGTCCTCGAAATTTAAGCCATTACACTTTGTTCAAAAAGGCAGGGGCATAATTGTCTCATCGACTCTTCATTCTCCCAAGTCGCTCGTTTAGCACCGTGGTGTTGCCAGACCACTTTGATCAACGGAATGGTCTTTGTACGCAGAACTTGCTCTTTGCGATCGACAATCTGAGCCGGGCTTTCCACGTATGACACACGGTCATCCACGTCCAATTCCTCGAAATTGAGCACGTGGGTCGGGTCAGGCTCGCACTTCCTTAACCTCGACACGTGAAAGACGTCATGCACTTGCGCCAATCTTGGCTGCAACGCAAGACGATACGTTAGGTTTCCGATTCTTTCAAGAATCTCAAATGGACCTACGTACCTCGGACTCAGCTTGCCTTTCTTACCAAAGCGCGAAGTTCCCCTCATTGGTGACACTTTTAGAAAAACGTGATCACCAACTTGGAATTCCAAAGACCTTCGACGCTATTCTGCATAACTTTTCTGCTTGCTCTGCGCTGTCTTCAATCTGTCTCTGATCACTGCCACAGCACCTACTGATCGCTGAACTAACTCTAGGCCTGATATCTTCCTTTCTTCGACTTCATCCCAACACACTAGAGTTCTGCATGCTCTACCATACAACGCTTCAAATGGAGCCATCTTGGTGCTCTGCTGATAACTGTCGTTGTAGGCGAATTCCACCAGATGAAGCTGATCTTCCCAACTTCCTTTGAAGTTTATAACACACGCTCTCAGCATGTCTTCAAGAGTCTGAATTGTCCTTTCAGACTGATCATCCGTCTGAGGATGATATGCTGTACTGTACTGAAGCTTCGTACCTGCAAGCTTTTCCAAAAAGCAGCAGTAAACCTCGGGTCTCTATCAGATGTTATCATAACCGGCACTCCATGCATACGAACCACCTGACGCACATACAGGTCTGCGTGTCTATCCAGACTCAGGTCCTTTCGAACTGCAATGAAGTGAGCCGA
This sequence comes from Eucalyptus camaldulensis, assembly GCA_019915185.1. Lineage (NCBI taxonomy): Eukaryota > Viridiplantae > Streptophyta > Magnoliopsida > Myrtales > Myrtaceae > Eucalyptus > Eucalyptus camaldulensis. Next base: position 22,842,904 of record JAHSVA010000010.1, on the reverse strand, counting down.
CTTTGTCAGCCTGTCGACTACTACCCAAATCGAATCATTCCCCTTCTGACTCCTTGGTAGTCCAGTCACGAAGTTCATCATGATATGCTCTCATTTCCATTATGGGATCGCAAAAGGTAGCAGAAGTCCTCCCGACTTGCAATGCTGGGCTTTTACTTGCTGACAAGTCAAACACTTGGCCACATGCTTGGCGATGTCCGCCTTCATACCTGACCACCAGTAGTGTTGACGTAAATTCTGATACATCTTAGTGCTTCCAGGATTAACGCTGTAATTGCTACGATGTGCTTCAGATAAAATCTCTCCTCTAAGCTCTACATCATTAGGTACAACCAAACGTCCACAAAACCTCAGTACCCCATCATCAGAAACTTGAAAATCAGCTTTTCTTTTGTCGGTATCCTATTGAAGAATTTTCTGTACGTCTGGATCTATTGGTTGAAGTTGCTTGATTCTAACCTGGACATCCGGCTCAATTCTGAGGGTGGCCATAAAACTTGAGAGGCGGCCTACCTCAAATTTGAATTCCGAATCTCGAGCTCTCTCGATTAAGTTCCACTCCTTAACCAAGATCCGTGCCACTGATGACTTCCGACTCAATGCATCGGCGACCTTATTCGCCTTTCCCGGGTGATATAAAATATCACAGTCGTAGTCTTTCAGCAATTCCATCCATCGGCGCGGTCTCATGTTCAACTCCTTCTGAGAGAACAAATACTTGAGACTCTGATGGTCCGTGAAGATCTGAAACTTCTCTCCGCACAAGAAGTGCCTCCAAATCTTCAACGCAAATATGATGACTGCGAGTTCTAAGTCATGCGTCGGGTAATTCCATTCATGAGGTCTCAATTGCCGGGAAGCGTATGCAACCATTCTGCCATGTTGCATCAGCACGCAACCCAATCCCCTAAATGACGCATCACTATAGATCTCGAATCCTCCAGGACCAGATGGAATTGTCAGCACAGGTGCGGTAGTCAGCTTTTCCTTCAGCTCTTGGAAACTACGCTCGCACTTGTCTGTCCATATGAACTTCTCATTTTTCTTTGTGAGCTTTGTCAGAGGTGACGCTATCGATGAAAATCCTTCCACAAACCGTTTGTAATAACCTGCTAACCCCAGAAAACTTCTAATCTCTGACACTGATGTCGGTCTCTGCCAACTGATCACGGCTTCTATCTTGCTCGGGTCGACGGAGATTCCTTCTCCGGAAATCACATGACCTAAGAACGCAACACGAGCCAACCAAAACTCGCATTTGCTAGACTTAGCATACAGCTGATGAGTTCTTAAGGTCTGGAGTACTACTCTCAAATGATTCTCATGCTCTTCATCACTTCTCGAATACACCAGTATGTTATCAATGAACACGATCACAAACTAATGATCCACATATTACTTGAATGTTCTGTTTGTCAAATCCATGACAGCAACTGGAGTGTTTACCAAGCCAAACGATCTTACAATACTCTCGTAAAGACCATATCAAGTACAAACAGCTGTCTTTCATACAACCTCCTTCCTGGTTCGTAACTAACGACTTCATAATCTCAAGTCGACCTTTAAAACATCGATACTCTTTATAATTAGTCACACCATTCATTGATCTTTGGCAAAGAACACTTGTCCCTAATCTTCACCTAATTGAGTTGACGATGGTCGATGCACACTCGCAACAAACCATCTTTCTTCTTCTCACAAACAAAACGGATGTTTCCCAAAAGTGATGCACCGATATACACGAATTCCTCATTCATCAATCTTCACATCTGCATCTTCAATTCTACCACTTCAGACGACAACAATAGCTGGTAAGAAGCCTTCGAGAGCGGCTCTATCCTGGTGCTATCTCAATTGCAATTTCAATCTCTCTTTCTGGCGGTAACCTAAGCAATTCCTTTCGAACCCTCTTAGAAATTTTCTGTATCACGGCCACCTTCATCTCATTCTATTTCTCAACTGACACATCCACTACAGTTGTCAAATCAATCTTGGCAACCTCTGTCTAACAAACGGATTGTCTTTAGCCAACGAGATTAATGAAATCGAAGATTCTTTTCGACTCCCAATAACCTCGACATTTTCACATGCTAATGGACTCAACTGGATTATTCCATGACCATGATTCATTATCACAATATGCTTCATAAGCCCACACTATTCATGTGACGTCAAACTCACACTTCAGCAACTAGTCAAGCGCAACTACTGCTAGTGATTCCCTTCTCTTTCACTTTTACTTCAACAATTTAAGTTCTAACAACTCAACACAAACTCTGCTATGATGTTCTGATAAGATCACCTCCAACACATTCTTTTTCCAATCGGTGCAAGATCAATTCTACTCCCATTCCTTTCGCCATCCTAGTGGCGTTCTGCCGCAGTAGCGATGCCTATGCTACCTTGGACTTCCACTGACAATCCTTCACCTGATGGCCATGCTAGTCATCATCACAACAGGTTCTCGTCATACTCAGACACTGGATTGATCAATATTTCCTTCTACAATTCTGACACTTTTATGGTGTATCTTCTATCTTCTACTAGGCGAAAGCATGCACTCTTCTGGTTGCCTCATCAGTCTGCTAGGACCAGTCTCGACCTCGATCTTTTCCCTGACCGATTTCCATTTCTGCCTGAATTGGATCTATACCTTGGCTCAAATGCAATGACTCGCTCCTGGATCACATCTCCACTCTGGATCTCAGCATGCAAGGCGACAACAACGGTTGCGATAGCGACAACAACAACAGCGGCTTGATCCTGAGCTTGCTGGCTCATCCAGTTCCCAAGGAACACTAGCATCAGAACGATCCTATAGAACTTAGGATCATTCGACGCTGCTACACAAGTACCAACCTGCGGTGGTACTCTTACACTAGAGCTGGCCAGAGCCAACACTCTGCCACAACCACCTCGGGTACTGACCTTTGTCAGTGCATCATCCCGAGTCACAGAGGACATTGTCCTCTTACTAGGAGTTCTCTGCTCCTGCTCGCTCATGGTTCAGTCTTACACTGCAACCCGTCTTCCAAATCCACACTAGATTAGAAGATGAGCGATCCACACACAACAAACAAATTTAGCACTCAGCTAACACGGACATGCATCGGCATGAATTTAAAGGCCTTTCCTACTAACTATCCCATGGTCAACGCTCCTTATCACTCCAATCTTCAACCTCGCTCTGATACCACTTAAACTGGGTGTCACGCCCCGATCCTCGGGCACGCACACATCCTTCTACCTTGGTCGATTTTAATATGCGATATCCCAGGACAATGTATCGCCGACCCTTTCAATTATTAAGCACATGCGGAAGCAGTTAAAATCCCCAGACAATAAAACGATGGGATAGAAAAGCAGGGCCATATTTTTCATATTGAAATTTATAACCAAACTTTTATACAAACCATAAACCACTTCGAAACTAATCACATCAAAATGGATTCTCAAAAGAAGACAGGAACTTAGACAAACTAGGCCGTACTCAAGGCCCCTCTCAGGATTGCCTTCTTCCTCCAAAAATCTTTTTCCTTAAGATTCGCCTCCGAGTCTTCCTTCTCGGATTCCTCCTTCTCAGCTCTTCAACGGGGTCCTGAAATGGTTTTTCCCAAACTGGGATGAGACTACGTCTCAGCGAGTTCTACCCCACTAAGCCCGATTAGTAAACTATTATACTACAGGCTGCCTAAACACGCACAGGGCAGAGGACTTACCTTGGCCTCTGATCCCACCTGCAAGTCAGTACAATTCATAATAGGCACCCAAACAATCATATCACCGATCGAAACATCGATCAAATCGACCTAGTCGATTATATTCCAACAAGACCACTCACGGTCATTTCCATTCAGGCAATCAATTCACAACATCAAATCAAAGCATCGACCTAGTCGATTACATGCCAAACAAATCAATCCCCACTGTGGGATATTTAAAAGCTAGGCCACGTGTATTCTCCAGGACGACCTTCCAAGTCTCCGAGTTCACGTGCCTCGAACCTTGGGCCCACGTGCATTCTCTCAGGCGACCTTTTCGCCAAAGTGATGCATCAAGTCACCGAGACCACGTGCCCTTTTAGATGCCCGGGCCCACGTGCATTCTCTTAGGTGCATCTCACCAAAGCGATGCATCAATTCGCCGAGACCACGTGCCCTTTTAAATGCCATTCCGGAATGCTGGACCCACGTGCATTCTCTAAGGTGCATCTCACCAAAGCGATGCATCAATTCGCCGAGACCACGTGTCCTTTTAGATGCCAAATCCTGTCACCGAGCCACGTGCATTCTCCAGGACGACATACCGAGTCTCCGAGCCACGTGCATTCTCTCAGGCGACCTTTTCGCCAAGGTGACATATTCAACCACTGAACTCACGTGCATTTTCCCAGGTGACACTCCAATTCACCGAGCCACGTGTCCTCTTTGCAGTGGTTACCAATTCACTTTCAATATCGACAACCAATGCCCAACGATTTCTCAATCAAATAATTAAATCAACTCAACAAAACATTATAAATGCTGAATAAACATACTTGGCCATTCACCAATCAATACTCAATCAAATAATTAAATTAATTCAACAAAGCATTATAAATGCTGAATAAACATACTTGGCCATTCACCAATCAATACTCAATCAAATAATTAAATTAATTCAACAAAGCATTATAAATGCTGAATAAACATACTTGGCCATTCACCAATCGATAATTCAATCTCAATCGATTCCAATCAATTTAGGGTAAATCCCTAAAATATCACAATTTACTCAATTCCATACAACGTGGAGCTCAAATAAATAAACGGACTGCACCACGACGATCAGCACGAGATTTCGGTCGTCGGCCATCAAAATCTTAATTTCCGAAAAATAATTAATTTATTTATTAATTTCGAAAATTAAATAATTATTATTAAAAATTCAATTTAGCTCAAAATAAAGCCCGATTACATAAACGGACTTCACCACGGTCATCAGCATAATTTTCCGGTTCCAGACCATCTCAGTTGAATTTTCGGAAAATAAATAATTAATTAATTAATTTCGAATATTGAATAATTAATATTAAAAATCCCATTTAGCTCAAATGAAAGCCCGATTAAATAAACGGACTTCACCACAGTCATCAGCACAATATTCCGGTTCCGAACCATCTCCCTTGAATTTTCGGAAAATAAATAATTATTAAATTTAATTTTGAAAATTAATATTTAAATACTAAAAATATCCCCTTAGGCCCGAAAAGCCTAATTGGAGCCCGCTAAGGGTCGGGAAAATTCCCAAAGCACTTCCAATAATTAGTAGACCACGTCTACTTGCTAATTGCACAATCAATTTATCTAAATCACATCACAATTGACTAATAATTGCTAATTTATTCTAATCTAACAACCTAAACATAATTAATTAAATCTAAACCAGCTTAAAGCATAATTAGCCACTAATCCTGGATTAGTGAGATTACTCACCAAATCGCGCGCAAATCGGATCAATCCGACGGCGGCGACGCGAGGAACGATTCTTCCCAAAGCGACTCGCGGATCCGGGGCCGGGAAACGGCCCAAAAGCGGGCCCGAAGTGGCTGAAACCCACTTCGTGGGTCTTGCTGGTCGCGGCTGAACGAAGCAGCTCCGGCGGCTAGGGCGGCGGGGGAAGGCCAGCGGAGGGCGAGGGGGTCGCGGGGGAGGTCCGGCGGGGTTGGCGGTGGCCGGAGGCGGCCGGAGATGGGCGGAACAGCGGCTGGAACAGAAGCGAACGGGGCTGGTTCGCTCGGCCTGGGTGCGCGGACGAGCGGCTGGGCGCAGGCGAAGCGCGCGGGTGCGGCACGGGTGGTGCGGCGGTGCGGCGGCGCGACGGCGAGACGAGCGGCTGAGGGGCGGCTGGTTCTGGTTCGGTCCGCACAAGGAAGAAAGAAGAAGAAGAAGAAGAAGGTCACGAGGGATGAGGGAGAAGAGAGAGGAGAGAGAAGAGAGAGAGGGAAGGGATAGACATTGACCGGTCAAGGGAAAAAGAAAAAGAGAGAGAGGGAATGGGCGGTGGGGGGTGTTCGCACGGATGGGAGGGGAGAGAAGAGAGGAGAGGAGAGAGAGAAAGAAAAAGAGAGAAAAGGGAGAGAGAGGAAAAAGAAAAAGGAAACACATAATTCTTTTATGCAAATTCCTTTTCTCTTTTCCTTTTCCTTTTTCCATTTTCTTTTTGGTCTTCAATCTTTTTCTTCCGATAATTTCTTTCTTGAAATTTCGGACTCGTCAATAAATTGACGAGCGATGAGACAATGTCCTAAAAAAAAGGATTATGACATGCTTAAAATTCGATTCCCGAAATCGAGTTCAATTTCGTGGTTAAAAATCGATCAGACGTAATTTTAGCTCAATCCAACCAATTAGGTAGCTTTTAGGGATCTTACGGCCGATACATCCCTTAACGGCTTCACCCAATAGGTCAGTTAACTCGTGAGTGATCAGCTCAGAGAAAAAGAGCCATAGGCACGTCGACGAAATGCCCATTTCACTTTATCGAAACGGGGTCGAATTTCAGGATGTCACATACATGATCTACCAAAAGCTTCTTCTTTTCAAGCAGAAACTATTTAAATGTGGGGAAGGTCCTTTCGTCCATAAATTAATCTTCTATTTGAGAATATTCTATACAACATTTGTGCTTTGTAAATAACGGTCAAAGTATGTTCATCTAGGACAACTCGTACCTATGTGGGGATTGGACTTGATAATCAATGCCGCAACACTCAACATGAGCCAATCATACTTATCTTCGTTCAATTTAAGAAATTCTCATATATGATTATCATATTCGTTTACATAGATTTCTGATCTTAGACATTTCATAAGATTCTTTGAGGTATCCTTTTGCTATATTTTAATCTTGTACATTTATGAAGTTGTTTGAATTTTTTTTATAAAAAAATGGTATGTTTATATTCTTAATACTAATTCATGAATTTTATTTATTTAACAGGACTAAACCATGGGACAACTTCAACCTTATTATACTATTAGTCTTTTGAGGATCACAACACAACTTTTTAAAATTAAAAATTATTGATCAATACATTCGACTAATAAGCATTCATTTCACATAGTGATTTGTGTAATTAGCTATTTTTCACGGGACAAAGGAGTGATGTTGAAGGTAAAGGAATCTCTTATAGGTGAAGAGAGAGAGATTCTTAATTTTTGTTCGTGATCAACAGTTGAGACTTGCAAAATCCTAAAGTTTGATTGTACAAGAATGTTCTAGACTGTTTTCTAGAGAAGCCTTTTGTCTGTATGTGATTCTTAGAATCATCACCCATTTCTTTGTAGAGAGTGAGCTTCTTGGATTCATGTCCTCTCTGAGTACCATTTACTCAACAAAGCTGCCCACCATCTCTGATGTGTAGGTCATCCATCCGAGCAATTCTAGCATGCAAGAATTTGTCCATCTGTGCACCCACAATTGATGCATTATAAACATGGGATCAGCTGACATTCAATTGAGGCCATCCATCTCAAACTTAGTTTCTCATTTCTAATCTCTCATTACTAAGAAAACAAAGTCATGTTCACATCATTCTTTCTAGTAGTATACATAAAGGAAAAATATTCACAACTCCAACAGCGTTACCTTCTCAAATAGCAACATAACAAGAATTTCACATATTTTCAAATACAAACACAAACTCTCCCCCCTTGGTCTGCTGTCTCTCGTAATATGTTAGGCTTGATTAGAGTCTCCTGCTAATTACTGTTTTCAAGAGTTGACTTCAACGATCCAACCATGGAACTTCTAAACCTGTGAAGACCACAAGTCGCTACTAGAGCAACATAAAAACAAACAACACACTATATTTGACGGGGAAAAAAGACAAATAGATATCAATGCAGACCTACCAACAAGATAAGATTATGATAGATATCAATGCAGACCTACCAACAAGAGCAACCGGTTACATCAAGTTTTAAAGATATTTCAGCTTTGGTTTGCTTGGAAGCACCTTGAGGTTCAAGCACCCACTTAAGTTCACTGCCTCCAAATTTGGCACCTTTGAGAAGTTTGGAACACTAATTAGAGACTTACAGTAGCTGAAATTAGGAACTTCAAATTTCTAAAATGCTGCAAATTAAAAAGAACAGCCGAACAAGATTTTGATAAATTTCACTTTATGAAAGGCACCTAAAATGGAAACCGACAATAAAAGCATGTATGATGTACTTTTAAGTTATCTCCTAATTCTTTAATCCTGCTGTTATGCACATCAAACCAAACAAGTTTCTTTAGACTAGCACCAAACTTTAGAGTTGATAAAGGATATTCAGGCCATTCAAGCCACCTTAAATCTTTAGGAAGATATACGGGATCTCCGCTAAGCTGTGCATTTAGAAATAGGAGCAATCTCAGTCTCCTCATATGTGTGAAAGCACTCGGATTGATGTCTAGCCCTACTTGTGTTGGCAAGTCCAGCACTTTGCCTCTAACAGCATTGGTTCCCTATCAAGGAAAAGAAAATAATTATTACTACACTACCCAAATTAGGTAACGGCATGTAAATTAAAGAAGACAAAATTATCAATGGTGTCATGAGAAGCTCTCACAATATCCTCCAAAAATACTTCAAAAACATCATTGCAGCACCATAATCTACTCCATTTCCCAAGGTCATCTAAACACTCTTGTTTCACGATATCCTGACCCATCAACTGAATCGAGTCATGCATTTGTACTGTTCTCTGATTATGGATGTTCTTTAAAGATCTCTCTATTAAAGTTTGAATCCCAATTAATGTCTTTAAAGCACAACCATCAAGAACTGTGGTTACATAATGACTATCCCTCCTCTTAAAGAAGCAAGTAACGTCAAAAAATATATCCTCCTCATTGTTTTCCAGCGCACCAAACTTTTTCTTCAGAACATTGTTTATATCTTTATTAGGATTTCAGCAAGTTTACCTAATGTACTCTCACATTCCCCTCTACTTCTACCACATAAAAGGGACCCAACAACACAATTGCTAAGTGAAGGCCATTAGCGTAGCCCAAAATATTATCTATGAAATCCCTGCTTATGTCTTTTATCTAGTTTCTTGGAAAAGCAAATGGATGCAGAAGTTCAAAAGCTTCACCTTGATCCAATGTTTTAATTTCATGTACCTGATCTGCCCCATGAAAATTTAGTACATGGTGATCCATTGTCGTAACGATGATCCTTCTCCCTTTTCCAAACCATTCACTCTGTATCTAATCATCTAACTGGTCCCCGTGATCCACACATTCAAGCACAAGTAGAATCTTCTTGCAGCAAAGTCTATCTCATATCAAACCAACACCTCCATCCACACTCAAGACTGCTAAGTTTTCTTTCCAAAATATCTCAGATAAGAGTGCTTTCTGCAAATGAACTGGGCCATCAGGTTTACTGGAAGTTTCTCTAACATTTGCAAGAAAGCCGCACCCACCAAACTGACTAGCCATACTGTTATGGACAGCTTTAGCGATGGTGGTCTTCCCTATACCTCCCAGTTCCCCGTATTCCTATCATCCGAACCTCATCCAAGCCTGTACTTAACAACGAGTTTATATTTTCAACCCGGCAACCTATACTGATGGGATACTTGGGCACACTCAGGGGTACTCGTCCTACTATACTCATGATACTTGTTCTCATTTCCATCAAAACAAAGTAGCAATGAGAATGGGAATAAATGGCAATATACGATCCATCGGACTAACTAAAACCAACACGAAGTAAACAATCACTCTGTAACATTCCAAAACATGACTCTAACGCACTAATCGATGCCATCATATAACAACCAGATTAGAGAATTACCAATTCTTCCACAGGGTCGAACAGGAATACTCTGATTACCCATCGGCATAATAATGCCAACCGGACAAATGGGCGGCTTCAATTGGGGCTTGCCTCCATTTCTTCACCTTCTCAGAATCCACCTATCCCAATTTCTCCTCGTACCAGACCAATGCCTTGCCATAACTCTCTGTCTCTCCTCACCCCACCCCCCCCCCCCCCCCCCCCCCGGCCCCCCCTTCAAATCTCCCTTGGCTCCACTCCAGGGAACGCGGGCAACACCAGCTGTCCCCTTGAGCCTCTTCCACTCCATTACCTGCACCGGCTCGTCCAAGCACCACCCGGACGAAGCGTGGTTCTCAGAGAAGACAAGGAGGGCGATTCGGGACTCCTCAATGGCCCTCATGAGTGCGGGCGAGATCTCGTGCCCCGGGCCTCGAGTCGTTGCTGTCGATGGAGGCGTCGATGCCTACTTGAGGCAGAGCCCCGTCAAGGTGAGGGAGGAAGCAGGGGCGGTCGTCCTCGCGTCTGAAGCTGAAAGACCTCGAACGGCCATTTTGTTTCGAAGTTGAAGAAGTATCAGTCCGAATGTTTGATACTGCACACCTTCTTCTTCTTCTTTGAGTTTTTTTCGTGGTTTAAGGGTAATATAAGGGATATCTGTTGGCCATGGATGGAAAAAAATGCATATTAAGAACTGAAAAACCTTTTTTAAGAGAAAAAATTATCTGAGAATGGGAATTTCGATGACATAACGAAATATGGGAGAATATAATGACCAGAGAAACTACCGAAATTTTCTAAAACAATTTAGCAATTATAAGGTTTAAGAAACTTTTCTGAATTAATATTACTACCACGCTAGTGGTCAAGCTCGAGTTAAAATCATACAAATTACCATAACTAAGATGCGATGGTGCATAATTTCATTCACTGTCGGTGTATGAAAGATATTACATATGTAGTAACGTGAAGGATCGATTAGCTCATGAAGAAGCCCGTATGAATTGATTCTTCTTCGGGAAATTCAAACACTTGGTCCATTTATAATCTATCTAATCATGGTCAATCCATATTCACATAATGAGCGACTTTGTCGAGTTCATATTCGTGTGAAAGTCAGTTTTTGGGCGAAAATGTCTTTCATGTAAAGAGGGAAAAGTATAAACTCTTTCTTTCATGGGTGTGTCAATCGCCATGCCACATTGAAGAAATTTGTCAAGCAAGACGATAATGCCTCAAGGGATAAGGTGGAAAAGAAAATCTTAAGAGGAGCGACTCTTTTAACTCCAAAGCCCCCCTCATAACACATTCCAGCACCGACAAGCAATTTCAAGGTGTTCATGGCAATAGCAATTTTAGGAGAATTTCAAGAAGAGTAGAAGGATGAAAATGTGATGTTTCCAACTCTGACCTAAGTGGAAGGTTTCGATTCCTTCTTTGATGTCTGTGATGAAATTGAACTTGGCGATGGACAAAGGCATGTTGATTGCGAAGTGTATTTTAATGACGAGGAATGAGAAATGAAGTGTATGTCTACTTATCTGAATTTAAGGGAGCTATATGGGGGCATTCTATGGTGGCTACTCTTAAGAAACATCTTGAAGTTGTGTCTACCAAGTATCTTTAGGGTATATTTGGTGACCGTTCTACTCTTGGAAACAATTTTTGCTATAAAAATAATTCTTTTCGATAGTTTCTAAAATTTGAAAGTGTTTGGTAACTGTTTAAAATTTATTTTTTCAGGAAAAAATGCGTTTGATAAAATCTCAAATTCTTTTGTGAATTAGAATTTCTTTTTAATTTTTTAATAATTTTATTATATATTTCTCTTTTTTTTTTTCTTTTTCCTTTTCCATTCCTATTCTTCTTCTCTAGCCAATTGTCAGCCATGGCAATAGCCGGCAACTAGCTATGCAAGGTCTAGCGAGCTTGCTGGAGCCTCACTAAGCCAATGCAAGGCCTAGCGAGATCAAGCCTTGTTGAGGCTCGACTGACCATTGGCGAGGTTGAGCCTCATTGGTGGTTGGGCGATCTTGTCTAGCTACCGCCGAGGTTAGACCTAGCCTAGTCAGTGCGAGGTTGACCCTTGCCAAGGCCAAGCCTCACCTTGGCTTGGGGAGGCTTTGGCAAACTAGTGGGACCTAAACCCAGCAGTCATTGGCCATCACCATGGCCGACAACCGGCCATGAGAAAGATGAAGAGAAAATAGAAGAGAAAAATAGAAAATTTGTCTCGATTTTGAAATTATTCTTAGAAACAAAGAAGCAACTTTTTCAACTTCTTGATTATTTACCAAATCTATTCACATGAACAAATTTATTTTCGGGGATACGAAAGTTACTAAACGAATTTATGTTCTTTATTTTATTTTATTTTATTTCGGAGAATAAAAGAATAGATTTAATTATTTTTGCTAGTTAGCAAACAGACCCTTGATAACAGTGGAGGAAGGACCTAAGGCGAAAGCATATAGTCATCAGGAGTTGTTGTGAATATGCTAACCTCAATGATGAAAAGTGGACATGAAAATTAATGCCCAAATACTCATAAAGTGAGCCAACTATAGTTGTCATTGTTTGATATAAGAAATTCTCGTATATGATTGTCTCGTCCGGTTATATAGAATGTGATCCTTCACGTTTCATAGGATGCCCGTGGAGTCTCTTTTTTCCACATTTTAATCATGTGAATTTATTGAAGTTTTTTCAAATTTTATGTGATGGTATGTTGATATTCTTAATACCGACTCATCAGAGTTTTATATTTAACGTATAAGTCATGAGATAATTTTAACTAGGAAATTACAAAAAAAGTTCTAAATTTATTGCAATTATGCCAATTTAGTTTTAAACTTTTTTTTTATCAATTTAGTTATAAACATTTTACAGTTGTGCCAATTTAATTCATCCGGCTAATTTTGCTTGTCGATGCTAATGTGAACGCATGCCAGTAACGACCACTCGGTCAATGTTAATGTGATAATTTTTAAATAATATTTTTATTAAATTTTTTATTTTTTTCCTTTTTTCTTTTTTCTCTTCCTCCTCCCTTGGCTTCTTTTCCCATAGTGGTTGGCAAGGCTCCGCCGACACTCACCAGCCAGTAGGCGAGGGCTAGAAGCCCTCGCCGGTGGCCTTGCCCAAATTTGGATGAGGTCTCGGGGCCACGGGCGAGGCAATTTCGCCCAGAAGGCTAGCCTCACCATGGTCTTGCCACATAACGAAGGTGGCCTTGTCGCGACCCGACTTTGTGAACCAAGAAGAGGAAATGTTGGGTTTATGGGTACTTGACCATAAGAGCTCCCTCATGGTTCGCATCCACAAAGATGCTATCACCTCGCCTTTTAGGACGAACCATTCATGAGTTTGCTTGATCATAGTTGTAAGCAAGCTCATACCTCACATGACAGCGGAAAGTGTCACGATTCATACCCACACGGGTGACATACCTCAAAGAAGGAGGTCGAGTGTGAGTATTGAATTTAAGAGTACCTTTATCATAGTAGCCCTCCTACTAGTACTATATTTCCTAAGGATGATATCACTTCATCAATTAGGAGCTTTCTACAGTGGGTATGCTAAATTATGGTGAGCTTCGATGAGGCCCATACCCTTTGCAATGGGTTGATTTTATTAGTTAGTTATTTAAAACAACCTAAAAAGAATGGGAGTCACCACTAGCCTCGTCTTTGTGGTCGGCTAAAAATCCCAATTGAGGGTTGAAAGTGGTCCCTCGATTCTTACGCAACTAGAGATTATAGATTTGGGGACTCGGGTTATGCTAATATTTCTATGAGCATCCTTTCAGTACCTAATAGTTTGTCATATTTCCTAAGGTGTCCAGACATTTCTTTTTACTTTTTTGGGTTGTTAACTTCCTAAGTGACCATGCATGGATGGCTATTTTCATGCAATTTCTATTTGTAAGAAAGAAAAAGAAAGCAAACAATTGAAATTTAAAGACGAGAGAGAAAGTAAACAATCAAGTGAATTGTTATAGGGAAAACAATAAATCTATCATGCAACCCTAGGTGATAGGCAAAAATAAAGCGGAAAAAATAAAACCCGCACTTCATCGGGTGTTTACATAATGCAAAATGACCCAAAACATATATCGGATAAAAATGAATACAAAACTAGGTTGGAATGGATATCGACCTCCCATTGTCCTCAAGTTTTAGGGACCTCCACCTCCAAGGACCTATACTAATCCCAATCTAAAGAAACTAAGACAAGGTACATACAATAGGAAAGAAACAACCACTCATGCCAAAAACAACCACAATTATTAAACAATAAAAAAGAATCAAGCAGTTGAAACGGGATTCAAAGTCGATCAAGTTGGGTCTCGGGATTGGCCTTTGCAAAACATGCACTGGTCCTTTTAGACACCCACTCAATCCAATTTCATGATTTACAGCTATTAGTGACCATTTGTGTTCTTGTGTGGTCACTAATGCTTATAAGTCCCTATGACATGTTCTAAATGAATCCCAAGGTTACCCCACAGAAATAGACACCATACCTAAACATACATATAAAATTCAAAGGCATTAGTAGGAATTAAACATGCAGGTAGACCCATTGACTTTATTTCCCAAACAATCAAACAATTTTTAGTAAGCTAGCATTGGATCACTTATTCAGATAACAGGAGCCAAACACAATCATAGGCATCTCTAAAAAATGAAATGTTAGTATGCATTTGTGATACATGTGATGCTTCAAGAGGCTTTGAATGTGTTTAAAACATCAGGACAAAATTTTTTGACAAAAAGTGTTGAAAGTGAGGTATGATCTCATTTGCCAAAGCTAGTCTAGGGCGCATATTGCACTACTAACAAATGTCATAGGCATTTTAAATATAATCCAAGCTTCAATAGGATCAACCTCAAATCGGAAGTTCCAAGAGATGCTAAACAATTGATATTGGAAGCATCACATGTATTAAAATCATTTCCACGTGGAAAACGTGCCAATAAAAGACCTTTTTAGTTTTTTTCAAAAAATTTCCAACAACGAAGATTGAGAAACTTGGAGCAAACTTCATGAAAGTGATGAATCCTATTTCAACATGCAAATTGTCCTAAAGGATATTGAAAAAAAAAATCACAACAAAGATTTACAATAAGACGTCATAGAACAGATAAACAAAATCAACGCAATTGGCAATGGACCCATGGACAAATTGTTCCAAGAAAATTACACAATGTGCACGCAATCAAGGGGAAGTAAGTATTCTGAAACAAGCCACATAGACATTTATAAAATTTCAAAGAAGTTCAAAACCGCATTAGAAATTCAGCAGAACAACAGGACAACATGACACAACAACAGAGATTTGACCTAGTAAATGGGCTCTAAAAAATATGAAATTTCACCACAACGTACTCAAAAGAGTAACAAACAAAGTTTGTGAAGGGTCCGGCTTAAGAATCTCTAACTGAAAAATCACACAAAAATAAC
Source organism: Eucalyptus camaldulensis (assembly GCA_019915185.1). Lineage (NCBI taxonomy): Eukaryota > Viridiplantae > Streptophyta > Magnoliopsida > Myrtales > Myrtaceae > Eucalyptus > Eucalyptus camaldulensis. Next base: position 22,827,624 of record JAHSVA010000010.1, on the reverse strand, counting down.
GAAAGTCAGACAAAATAGGGATAAAACAGGGGTTCCGAATTTAACCTAAGTAAGATTTCTAACCTAACTTGGAAAAAAAGGGAACGGGGTCAAGTGATAAGCAAATCGCGCAAAAAGTGGCATTAAAAATATTTAGATGAGTCCTAAAACTTGCTAGAAGGTCGGCGTTCAATCAAGGTTGAATCGAGGGTCAAAAATTGATGTTCGTGAAGGTATGTGAATCAGCCATCTAAAAAACAGAACATGATATATGTTTAATAGTTCAAAAGACCGTTTAAACAATACATGAATGGTATGAAACTTGCATATGACAAATGATTGAATGCAACATGATTTGGGTAAAACGTTTAACCCTATATGGGATGCAAAGAAATCACATGATCCATCAATATTGCAAAATGATTTAGAACTAGGAATGACACGTCCAATGAACTTCAATTGCAATTAGCCTAATTGATGCATGATGTTTACATACCAAATAAAGTTCAATTATGACATGCCATATATGGACGTGAAACTTGTAACACACACTTCAAATGTTGAGAAGGCATTAATGCATAGTTTGGTCTTTAAGAGACCATAATGAATGGGTTTTAGTATGCTCATGATAAGCCCCTAAACTAATGCGAATATCACTGAACATGTTTGATTTCAATGAACTAATGATGTGCAAAAAAACCTACGAAATTTTTTATATGTAGGATGTGACATGACGAACATTTTTTGTGACACATTGGAGCTTAATTTGGATCACACAAACCTATGCGAAAATAGCAGAACAAATGCATGTTGTGAGATACCCTAATTGCACCAGAACCTACACACATTAGTGCATGCAATTGACATACCAAATGATGAGAAATCCACATGAATCTTACCTTTCTAGAATCCTTAAAAACATGCATTACAAATCTCATAGAGGATGTGAATGCAATTGACTTATCTACTACATCTTCAATTTCACACAAATGCAATTCGGATCTGGTGTAGGGTACATAGACCTAGGTTTGGTTTTTGATGATTTTGTCTAATCAAAACATCTTCAAAAATTCTGAAAAAAATTAGATGTCATGCTCAAGACAATTATCATAAATCTCGTGAAGAAAGTTTTTCCAGATTCTGCTCATAGAAATCAGTATGAAAACATTAATATAGAAAATCAAAACAAAGTCAGAACTTCAAATCTACCTATAACTACTGCAGAATCGACTGATTTCGGAGGTATTTTTTTATGACCAAATGACATTTTTTCAGGATGCGTGACTTATCAAATTGAAGCTCAGGAAGTCTATTTTTTACACATAGAAGGGTTCGAGGTCAGAAAAGTTCATATAGTACCTCGTCTCAACCAAAACAATAAGCATACAATAGAAGCACGGAATTGCATATTAACATTACCCACATTCAAACAAACTCAAGTTTATCTTCAATGAACATCAATTTCAGTAGATCATTCAATCACATCATCAATCTTAGATCTAAGCATATTATATAAATCTAAACTTGAATACTAGCCCCGATCGATTACGTTGCTTACCTTATCAGATTCAAGGTTAAAACATCTACCTTTTGCATTTTCCTTCAAAACAAAGCGCGACCGGAAAAAATCAACGTCACCAGAACGTGATCGGAACTTTGAGGGATGGATCGGATCGCCTAGGGATTGGCTAGGGACCAATTGGACCGCCAGTTCACCTTGGATAGAACTAGTCCTAATTGAATCGGCCTTGGATGCGTTGGAATAGAACAGACTAGCAGAGTTAATCTGGTGGTTGAGCTGCTAATCCCCAACCATGGTGAGGCTAGGTATGAAGTTGGGGAGAGATCGGTGTGGCTCACGCCGACAATCTAGGTCACTGGACCGGTTCGGTAGCCATTTTCTTCAACTCGCAGAACAAGCGACTGGCTCAAGCCGATCAATCGACTGCTAGAGGAGGCACCGGTCACTAGAAGATTGAGGATGAGGAGAAGAACGTCGAGGGGCTAGGTGGCGATTGGCAGATCGACGACGTGAGGCCGACGAGCGATGGACTGGCGAGGGGCTAGTTTGGGAGAAAGAAAAAGAGTGGGAAGAGAGAGGGGAGAGAGAGGTTTTCTGTTTTTGAAAGAGAAAGTATTCTGCAAATGAGGGCCCCTTGCATTTTGGAGGAAAAAACCTTTTATACTAAGGCCTAATCGTTGAATCTTGACCATCGGTTTAATCCGATGATCAAAACTTTGATTTAATGGCCAAATTAAGTCCATTAAGGCTAAGCCCATTCAAAACATGTCCTATGACTGATCGGATGGCTTTGATTCGCAAAACTTGAGGTTCAAAACAAGAATCGTAATTAGAGCCTAATTATGGGTAAAATCATAAATTTACAAAATTCAACGGCCATTTTGCAAAATTTGGAAAATGGAAAGGCACGAGGACAAAATACGCATGATGAGGGGTTGGGAACTGGCTGTTGGTGACCTAGAACTGGTCGGCCAAGGGCCGAATTAGCATGCCTCGTCGGTGACCAATTGGACCAGTCGAACCGGTTCACGCCAGTACTTAGCTGGGCAACTCTTGTGGGCTCAAAATTTATAGAAAAGAAAATTGATCCAATATGAGAAGAAATTATCCAATTTTAATCAAATTAAACCAGTTAAACCCCTTAAATGTAATCAATGGGTTTTTTTATTAAACTTTTTTTTTGGTCAAAAGGGTTTTTTATTAACCTAATCGAATGATTATTGTGAAAAATGATGTAATTGAAACTATAAGCCAAAATGGGCAATTTTTGCAACTCTTCGCTCAAAATCGCGAATTAATTGAAATTGAATTCAATTAATACTGTGGTAAACATATTCAACTAATTACTCTTGCTTATGATAACCTATTACATTCAAATTGACTTTGAATTGAATCTACGAGAATTAAGCCAAAAATAGATTTATGGAATTAGACCTTAATCTTGAATGAATGGATCCACTTGAATATCTTCAATTGAAGCTCAATAATCCGGTTTTCCTATATTCAAAAGAGCAAAATTCCTCAAATTGGGAAATTCTCAACTAAATTTCTCAAAATGGACTTCGGATTTAAACTTATATCAAGAAAATGAGTGGAATACAAATGTCTATTCGCAACTCATGAACGATCGATTCGGATCCCTTAATTAGGGCTCAAAATGGCAACTCGCCCTTTGATTTGACAATTCCCAAAATTGAGTGAAGGAATGGATTAGAAATAGTCCCTAAAACAAATGTCATAAAAGAAGCTACACCTAATTATGACTAAACCGGGGGGGCCTGAGCCATCAGTGAGATACCACTCTGGAAGAGCTAGAATTCTAACCTTGTGTCAGGACTTACGGGCCAAGGGACAGTCTCAGGTAGACAGTTTCTATGGGGCGTAGGCCTCCTAAAAGGTAATGGAGGCATGCAAAGGTTTCCTCAGGCCGGACAGAGATTGGCCCTCGAGTGCAAAGGCAGAAGGGAGCTTGACTGCATTTTTTAATTTTATTTTTTTTGGTCAATTTCAAACCTAAAACCAAAAAAAATAAGGTTCTTAACTGAATTTTGCAAAATTTTCGACACAAAATTCAAATTGACACTAAAACAAAATATTTTGTGGATGTATATATTTTAGTCAAAGGTTTGATCAAAAGTCAAAACTTTAATTGACTTTTCCTAAAAAGTTTATTTTTGAGTCAAAACTTTGAAATTTTTGAAAATTGACTTTGCTAAAGTGAAGTTAAAACCATTTGACATCTTTTTAAGCAAAAAGTCAACTTTTGACTCGGGGTTGACTTTTGGTCAAAGGGGTAAGTAAAAAAGTCCAAAAAAAAGTCAATCGTCTGACTTTTCGGATTTTTCTTGGAAGTAACTAGGAAATCACTTAAAAGTGACAGTGCAAAAGGGGAAAAAAATGAAGAATGACACTATTTAGCCCATTCGTCTCAATCGAAAACCTTAATTTTGATTTTTTTTTTTCATTTTTTTGACGCATTGACTAAAAATCAGGTATCAACAGGCCTCACCTATGGTTGGCAAGGCCAATCTTGAACTAGGCAAAGGTGAATCCTGAGCTAAACGGTGAATGGCCAGGGTCACATGCATCTTTTCTTGAACCTGGTGCTAGGTCCTCGTTGAAGGGTCCACCCCCACCACTGCCACCTCCACCAAAGAAATTCTGAGGATCGCATTGCCATGGTGGTGGCCTACGTGTGGAGGGAGGACAAGTTGATGTCTTACCAGAGGTCATCCATGGATCTCAAGGAAGATGACGAAGGATCGATGGAAGTTGGAGATGATGGCGAGAGCAATAGTGAAGAAGAAGAAGAAGAAGAAGAAGAAGAAGAAGAAGAAGAAGAAGAAGATGATGAGTGTGTGGAGGAGGAGCTCAATTTGAGTGAGGATGAGGAGGGTGATCTCTTGTTCCTGTTGATGTAATTTTTTTGTTCGGAAAACCACTGGAGTTTGCCCCAGTGGCCACCTTTCCAACATGAAAGAGGGAGGTGGGGGGTTCGAATCCCAACATTCTTAGGGAGGTTAGGGTGGGGACAATTTAGTTTCAGGTGTGGGTTTCGACTCCCACACCCTGCAATGAAGCAGTGCAAAAATTTGAGAGTGAGAGTTAGAGTACGAATAAAGTAGGATCAACAAAAAAAAAAATCTTCTTTTGGAAGACCATGAGTCGACCCCATTTTTGGCAACGTTTTAGACTTTCCAGAGAGAGAGAGAGAGAGAGAGAGAGAGAGAGAGATTTGTCCAGAAGACTAGGAGTGGCCCACATCTGGGCAAGGCCTAGGGGCCACTAGCGAGGGCTTCACGATCTCTCCTAGTGGCAAGAAACCCTTGCTAGAGTCTCATCGGCCACTGTAGGAAAAGAAGCCAAGGAGGAAGAAAAGAAAAAAGAAAAGGAAAAAAAATATTAATAAAAAAATTTTAAAAATAAAATATTATTAAAAAATTGCCACGTCAATATTGAGTAGACAATGGCTACAACCCAACATCCACGTCAACACTAGCCAGCCAAAACTAGATGGATTGACTGAATTAGTATAATTGTAAAAGATTTATGATTGAATTGGCATGATTACAATAAATTTAAGATTTTTTTGGTAATTCTCCCAATTTTAACCTCAGAATATTATTAGTATTTTGAGGATCACAACACAACTTTAGTTTTGATAAAAAAAAAATTAAAGATCAATGCATTTACCTAATGAACAATCATTTCATGTGGTAATTTTTTTATTTTGCTATTTTTAACTAGACATAGGAGCAATGATTAAGGGAAAGGAATCTCTTGAAGGTGGAGATAGAGATTCTTAAATTTTGTTCATGATCAACAATTGTATTCTGGTACATACATTCAAGCATATTCATGTAATGGTATCTTCTAGACTATTTTCTAGGGAAGCTTTTTGTATGTATATGTTTCTTAATGTTATCCTGATGCGTATGACCACTATCCAAGCAATTATAGCATGCAAGAATATTTCCATCTATGCACCAATAATGGGTGCTTTATAAACTTGGGGCCAGCTAGCATTCAGTTGAGGCCATCCAACTCAAACTTAGTTTCTCATTTCTAATTTATAATTTCTAGTTCATAAGATAACAAAGTCATCTCGACCAAAGCGAGAAGGGACAAGCACTAGCTGTAGGAGATAATATAGCTTACGCAGATGTTTAGAAGCTCTAAACTCTTATTCTATGCCCAACCCATCATTCAAATTCATGGATGATTTTGTTCATCCTTGTCCCGTGGAATTTTGGACCGAACAAAGCAGTCCAAAATGGACTCCATCACCCTTGCTCTCTGCCTCATCAATCAGCACTTCCGCCGTGGCAATTCATTATTCTCTTGTAGTTGTGCCATGGCCTTCGCTCAAGCACAAGTAAGACTCACGACATGTAAGAAAATGCTTTGAAGAAGACAAGGCCGCAAAGGAGAGTCGTGACTCAAGAGAGATCAATCGAGCTTCTTTAAAGTCGTCGGAAAAAAGAAAAAAGATAAAGGGAAATCCGGACGATGAAGACTTTTCTCTTTTTCCTTTTGAATCTGGTCCTATCTTAGCTATGCGCAGGTTGCAAAGCCCTGCTTCTTCATTCATGCGTGTGCTCACCCCAGCCCCGAGGAGGTGAGGAATCGAATTCCTCACCTCCTCCTTTCCAAGTGGGGAAGGGTGGCCGGGCCAACCTTAGTAGTTCAAAGAATGAAGACTTGAATAAGATAGAAGTTTGATACAAAACCCTCATAGCTGTCCTTTGAGTTCTTGATTTGGGTTTTTCCTATTTATTAACTGACTTGGTGTTTACTAAGTGACACATCAAATGCACTTATAACCCGCCACGTCAACCGTCGCCTCATTTTTTATCCCACAAGGTAGTACATTTTTAATAACACTAACATCATTGAAATATTAGGTTGTATAAGAGATCAAATGGCTAAAAAAAAATTCAAGAACTAGTACTCCATCATCAAAATTCACTTCACTCACAAACATCACTACCGAACCGGTTTTCCAAGAATACAACATCATCAGTCGTGGAACGTATCAATCAAATGCACCTCGTGACATGAAGCAAGCTTGCTCTCTCATATTTTCGTGTTGATCAGGCCAGATAAATATTTATTTTCATATTGAGAATTTTCAGATTTATTAGCTGAGTAAGAGAAGTCTTTGCACTGAAATCTCGCAAAGGAAATTCTAAGAGCTATCATCAAATTTAGGTTTAGTACGTTGCTCTTCATAATATCAAAAAAAAAAAAGTTGGAAACTATATATCATGCTTTTTGATTGAAATTTTTGAGCCATGATTTTCTGAAATGGTCGCATAGAGCAATTCTCTTGGCACGTCAGTAGGCTAATGGCAAACCTTGTATCAATACGGAATTTCGAATTGGAATTGAGGGAGCAGATATGTAACCAGTTCTTCTACGGACAAAAATGCAAAAGGAAAAAGGATAAACCGATTTTAAAACTTGTTCAATTAGTTCAGATAAAAAGTACCGTAATTCTGTCAAATTTGTATTACGGGAAATGCTGATATCTTATTTTTTAATATGTTTTGAGTGCACAATGGCGTTGATGTAGTGCGAAATGGATGCCGCATCAGAAAATAGGTTTAAAAAATTGGACATAAAAAGGAAAAAAAATCCAGAAATGAATAAAAAAAAAAGGCCAAAATTAATTTAAGAAAATGGAACCAGGGGGAGGGATGGTCGGGTTTCTCCGGGCGGTGCTACTATCAGACTTCGCCGTTGGTTTTCAAAGGAGGCAAATTTTATTGTTCGCTTCTTTTTGATCTAACGTGACAGAATAATAAAATTTTGTTATACAAAGGCGAAGGAGCAAATGTAACGAATGGTTCGCGGTAAAATAGATTTGTCACCTTAACCTAACCTCCTAGTGGCACTAATCATGTTAAAATTCTATACTTGTGCTCATTCATTTGTTTGCCACTTTCCAGCGAAATGATGATTTAACTACTCTCAAATTAATAGTACATTAGTTTGACTCGAATCCCTTGCTTTGTTGGTAACTTGCTAAAACAGCAGGTCTATGTTTGGTAAGCTCTAATTTCATCATGAAAATTATCAAAAAAAGTCATAGACATATTACACCTATGTCAATTATTTTCTGAACTATTTAATTTGATCAATTTGATAATTAACTTTTTGACGATTTGCCAATCCAATCCTAAATATTTTCAGTTGTGTCAATCTAGTCCTAAATCTCTTGACGGTTTGCCAATTTAGTACTAAACCTTTCATTTATGCCAATTTTGTTAAGGTAAAGACTAAATTGGCAATTCATAAAAATAAAAAAAAAGGATTAAATTATCACAATCGAAATGTTTATGATTAAATTGGCAAATTTTCAAAAGATTTATGACTAAATTATCTAAACTAAAAATCTTAGAACTGAATTAGCACAAATGCAATAAGTTAAGGACTTTTTTGGCAATCTTGCCGATTTCATCAGGAAGATGTATTTGCAATGGCAAACAAATAAATAAGTTGATAACTTATCTTTGGTACATGGATGATTTACATACTTGGTCTGTAACTTACTTCCTCAAAGAAGTTACAGCTCATTGGTAAATTACTAATTTCACCAGTAAGTTACCAACTTCAATTGCAAGATTTTAGTGGCAAATTTGATAACTTATTATTGAATGGTAAGTTCTTTACATGGTCAGTAGCTTACCACCTTAAAAGTGGGCTTGCATTGGTAATTTAAGTTATTCATTTCTCTGTTTCGATACTAACTTGAATTGGGAATATATATATATATATATATATATATATATATATAAGAAGAAGTTATAAACCTATTGTGTTTGTACCAATTTAGTCTTAAAGTTTTCAATTGAACCAATTTAGTCAAATACATTTTCATGTTGGTACTAATTCAATCAATCCAACCAATTTCCAAAATTGCTAAAGTGGGTGTTAGCCGTCCTACGTGGCATAACCGATGCTAAGGTGGACCATTTCTAATTTTTGCAATATTTTTATGATTTTTTTTATTTTTCTTTTCTTTCCTTTCTTTTTTCCCCCAACTGTGGACCGACAAGGGCCAACCCTCGCCGGCCTCCTCCATGCCCTTGTTGGGCACAAGTGAGGGTTCAGTGGCAATTGCTTGTGGTAGCCAAGGGCCACAACGCCCTTGCCTGTGGCCGGTGATGGTCAACCGAAGACCTCGTTGACCCCAAAGTTTTAAAAAAGGAAAACAAAAGAAAAGAATAAATGAAACATTTAAAAATTTTAGAAAATTGTCCACGTGGGCGATTGGCGTTCACGTCAGTAATTTCTAATTTAAATTGGCCCAATGGACTAAATTGGTACTAATGTAAAATATTTAGGACTAACTTTGTCCAATGCAATAGATTTGAGGCTTTTTTTGTACTATTCCCAACTTGAATTATAAGATTTTATAAGAAATAGCAAAATTTTCTTAGCAACTTGATAACTTACTATCGAATTGGCTTTCGTAAATTCCTCAAATTATTGGTAACATACTTCAGTAAAATTATGCCCACGTTGTTACTTAATTCAATAATAATTGACTAATTCCGTTTTTTTATTAATAGCAAATGCCTCCTTGTATTGGTAATTAACTAGTATGAAGGAGGACCTATGTAGATAAATTGCTAATCTCACCGGTAAGTTTAATCTTTAAGTGGTCAACTTCTACATAGCAAGTAGATAATTTACACTCCAATTGAAATTGGAAAATTCCCTTTGGTGGTCACTTGCTACCTTGAAAAATGGAAAAATGTCAGTAAGTTATTAATTCCATTTGGAAAATTACTATGTTCCCCATTCAGTTTTTGTTTTGAGCGGTAAATCTATTATAAGTAGCTTATTGTTGCATTTCACGTTCCTAAGTTGCTAACTTGTTGGTAAATTACTATGAGCTAACATGACCAATCAGTTGCCAGCTATATAGTTTTACCAAGGGGATTTAAAATTGACTAACCATATGAGAAAAATTACCATGCTTGGAACATTGATCCTTTTTTGGCAAACGGAAAATTGGACTCGTCCTTCTCCCACTCCAGGGGCCAAAAGCAAAGAGAAGCTCGTGTGCTTCACGAACTTTTCCTAAGATTCTATTATCATTTGTGAGGGTACTTTATATAGTTTGACTGTGAGGATTTGATTTTATGATCTAGATAACCCGACAAACTGGTAGCCAGCAGGTGCGATGATGATAACATGATCTCCGCACTTCAGTTAAAAGGGCTCACTTCTCAGGACTATTATTACAAGAATACGCTAATGCCCCTGAAATCAGTAAACGAGATGCTGCTAAGCATGTCGTGCAGAATATGACATTTATCAATGAGATAATGATTCAACTGATGAAAAACAAACAAACTTGCTATGAATGTTGCGTGCCAAGTCGCCGTCTATCCAGTTTCATATATTTGAATATGAGACGAGAGACTGAACCGAACGCCATCTATTACTCCAACCGCTGTCCCGGGGTATAAGGAAACACATGCCACCCCGAATTTGTTTCACTGCCTTACTGATCGCTCTCTAAAGAGCTGCAAGCCAACTTCTACTACACTCACCTCTTCCCATTTAATTTGTTTCACTGTCACTGCTTCCGGTTCCTTGCAAAATGGGAAACGTGTTTAAGTATCCTATTGAGGTGTCATCCTCTAAATCAGAGTCCTCATAGAATGAAGCTGGATCCACTAATTGTTTCTCTCCAGCGCAACCTTTAAATCATCCTCTAATCGCCGGCATCTTATCGTATATCCCAACTTTTTCATGGTTCCACCCGATAGTGTAGTTGTAAGGCTAAATCTTAAATAATTCTCCTCAAATTGACTGAAATCAACTGCTCCTTGCAACAATCCCTACAATATATTTGGTTTGAGACATTGAATCCACATATGATCTAAATCATATGAACCGAGAGTTCCTTCTAGCACATCCCGCCTTTGGCCATTAACATGTGGCACGATTTTGAAAGATATTTCCTTGTTTCCATCTTCCACACCAAAAACAACACAGAGAACCAATTCAAGGAATTTGTCAAAAAAGTCCTGTGAAGCCATGAAAGATATAGTACCATCTTCAACAAGGACAAACCCCTTTGGCATCTCTCCTCCAAGCAGAACATTTCGGCAACGAGGATAAATTCGGGAATAGCGAAGCTTCTGTAATATGAATAAAGTGTTAGAAGTACCCAAATTTGTAATTAGTTCAAGAAGAAGAGTTTGATTTTGAGCATATTCATAAGGGAGAAATACCAAAAAGTTATAAACTTATTGCAATTGTGATATTTAGTCCTAATTTTTTTTAACCATTTGAGTTCTAAACTTTTTACAATTATATCAGTCCATTTGATTAGTTTTGGCCAGCTAGCGCTATATGGATGTCGACTATCCTACGTGGCACAATCATTGTTAATATGGACAATTTTTAATAATATTTTAATGATTTTTAGAATTTTTTTTCTCTTTATTTTTTTTCTTTCTATTCCCTTTTTTTCCCCTTCCCTCCATCTTCATCCTCTAGCTAGTTGTCAGAACTCAGCAATTGGCCAAAGTTGAGGGCCAATGAGTCGGCCTTGCAGGCTATAAACAATGGTGAGCCTCGCCCGCCCCTAACGAGATTGGCCAAAATTAGCCAAATGGATTGAATTTGCACAAATGTAAAATGTTTAGGACTCAACTAGAAAAAAAAAAGGTTTATGATTGAATTATCACAATAGCAATATGTTTAAAACTATTTTTTTGTAATTTTCCCTATTCCTAGTAACGCAACCAAAGCTAGACTTCTATAAAATTAGACACATTGATCCTTGCTTACGTTGGAAATCATTCCCTTGCAAACGTTAGCCATCCCTAATATTAGATTGAATCACTCTAAAAGTAGCTCATGCAATATGATTGTACTATAGACGAAGTGAAAAATTGACGGAAAAGAGAACAACATATATGAGAAATCAATTGTCCTAGTTGGACCCCACTGTCTAATGTTCATTTTTATGTGTTCACTTTAGACATTGCTGATTCTTCAGTAAAAACTGTCCTAATTAAACTTCAACTTACTTGCAACAAACTTAACATTATTAACATAAAAAAAAAAAGAAAAAAAAACTTGTACTTGCCCTTAAATTAATGGAAAATTGAAAAGGAAAGCCCATTGCATGTCCTCTCCACAGGCTTGCCTCATCCAAACCTCCTGCACCTTTTATGTCCGCTCAAACTTTCTTTTAAAGGAGAATCTCAAATCTGATAGTCTCTATAATTAATTTAAATCAAACTATCCCAAGCAATATGTATATGGCAGTTGACACGGGTCACATAGTAAGGCAGGTAGCACGACGGTCCTCTATCATAATAGCAACTCTTGTACGTCTTCTCCCTCAAGGTTAGTAGATTATATTATGTGGTGATGTTCAAATCGATTAGGGTCAGCAATTATTCTATATCAAAGTTCATGAAAATCCAACAGGATCTGATTTTCAAAAGAGAGGCTCTTGGGCTTTTCATGCCATTTTGTTTTGTTTATTTCTACCTTTTTTCGCCTTTTTTATTATTATTATTGTTTGATAACTTTGATTTGATCGATTGATGCTGCTTGTCTTCTTTTATATCAAAGTAAGATTTTGGCTCCAGGGATGAATTAATTCCTTAGAACTTTTATCCATTATACTACAAAATGATGTTAGACTTTTTAAAATTAACTCACAAAATCTTTATATCAAGTAATCTAAATATTTTTATATAACTATTTAATATAATCCATTTATTTAATTGTCTACTCATAATCTCTCGCTTTCTTTAACACTATTATTATTACTCTGCAATATTTTTTTTTACAGCTGTTGTTTGAATTTGCAGCATCATGGCTATAATCACGAGACTTTGGCCACAACAATCATTAGAGACATTCTCAACTATGGATATAGACAAATAGAATTGGTTCATATTATACCGCACTTGCAAAAGACTTATCTTAATCTAACTCTACAATAACAAACGCTTAAGAGTGAGAACCTCATGTTGAATTATTGAATTATTGTCATTCTCTAGATTTATCCTGATCCGTATAGATGATCTAGTATTATAAGGGTGTCGGTTGTTATGATGAACCGCACCATCAAGAACTACGTGTCCACTAATTCGTTAGATTTTCAAGATTTTTACATTTATTTTTCAACATAGGAATTACAATTATTGGATCTACGTCATTGTGTAATTTGAGATTTTGTTCAACTTTATGTACTTGCAAACTCACTTTATATTAACTTTGTTTGTTTGTTTGTCAAGAATTTTCATCTTTTGCATTACGCAAACACAGTGCGCCCAACATGCATTCTATATCAACACGCACACACAGATATGCAGAGAGAGAGAGAGAGAGAAGTCGGCCATGTTCAATCCTTCTATCTCTGTCCATGTATCATTATCTTGTAAATCGTCTATTTCACTTGAACTTTTTTCCTTTGTGTTCGGCAGACTATCTTCATGCGAAACCTCGTAGAGTAAAGCTGGATCCAATAGCTGATCGTTTTGAAGCCAAACCTCCAAATCGTTATCTAGTGGCTTGCATATTAGACGGAATCCACACTTTTTCACCATCACTCTTCGATGTTGAAGTTCACGATCTCTAGATATACTAATGCTAAGGTGGAAATGGCTCAAGTCATTTGGACCTAAATCGTCTACTGCCCACACCTCTTTTGATTCCATATACTCAAGCCACACATGATCCAAATCAAATAACTTGACAATCCCGATACTTTCCCTGCCTTTGCAATTAATGGATGCTATAAGCTCAAATGGGAAAAACGACATTTCTCCTTGAAATACAACACAGAAAACTACTCCTTAGATCTTCTTATACAAGTCCTTTGAAGCCATGAAAGATATATAACCCTCTTTATTGGGGAGCAACCACTTTGGCATCTCCCCTCCAGGTACAAAAACTTTGCATTTTGTTTGGCGATGAAATTTCTATCATAGATGTAGACTGTGAGATAGTTTTTTTCAAAATTGACACCCAAAAAGAGGAGCTTCAACGAGTTAAGCAGGTAATCCTATAATTTAGCTATAATTACAATTGCACTACAAAGACTTTTGTACTTAATTGGTGGAGACATGACATGTATTTTTCAAGATTTTGTAATTGGATGAACAAGTTTTATTGAAATTTTTCATTGGGCGATCCTCATAATTCTACAGTGAACTAGAGTTCTATAAGTAGAGAGAATATCCTTTATCTTGCCTTATACATAAAAGACTCCATATTTGAGAGAGAGAGAGAGAGAGAGAGATCACCTCCCCTATATTTACAAGTGCAGTAACTTTCCAAATGTTTGCTTTTCTTAATTAGCTCACCAATCCAGGTTTTTCAGCCTTTTGCGATATACAAACATTTGGTGCAGCCAACACATAAAAGACTCCATATTTGAGAGAGACAATCCAGGTTTTTCAGCCTTTTGCAATATACAAACATTTGGTGCAGCCAACACATAAAAGACTCTTGCAATATACAAACATTTGGTGCAGCCAACACATAAAAGACTCCATATTTGAGAGAGAGAGAGAGAGAGAGAGAGAGAGAGAGAGAGAGAGAGAGTCTAAGGTTGAACCAATCATCCACAAAGAACCCATTGCGAGCCAGTTGTTGACATGAATATAACTCAAGATTCTCAACGTCATACATGTTGGAGGGAAGTTTACTCAAAGATTCACAATCAGTTGCCCTTAAAATTCTCAATCTCCCTGGAATTTTGGGGATCTCTGGTAGTTGTTGGCAATTCAAATCCCACAATTTCTCCAAATTATATAGTTGTTCAAATGTAGGAAGGTTAGTAAAATTATTTTCCGATAGACCCAAATTTTGTAGGAAGGGGAAACAGGATTTATCCTCTAGAAACTCCACTTCTGATAGATTGCATCAATTAAGGTTTAACGACTGTAAACTAGGAAACCCCATCTTATGGGGATCCCTTGAATCCTCCTCCTTCTTTGGAAACTTGATTAATTTTGAGCAGCCATCAAGAGCCAAGTTTTCAAGATTTTGCAACCAATAAATGCTAGATGGAAGGATTACTAGTTTCTTGCAATCATATAAAGACAAATCCTTCAAAGAGACAAGATTTTTTATGGATGTAGGAAGTTCCTTAATTGAAGTCTCTCCTAACCAAACCTCTTGCAAGCTTTTGTTTTTATTTGGAATATCAGGGAACCTTTGTAAATTAGAGCACCCAATTAAATTTAACCACCGTAACTTGCCGTGATATGCAACTGATTCATGGGCACGTTCTAAGTTTTTGCACCCGAAGAGATTCAATTTCTCGAGATTCGGAGTACAATTGAGATCTGGCATATTAACCAGCCATTGGCATTCACTGAAGTTAATAAACTTCAATTTTTTGAAGTCCTACAAGAACAATGGATCCAATTTAGATAGACATTTCAGGGGAAAAAACAGTGAGATAAAGATTCAATTCAAAATCGGGCTCTGTTTTCATAAAAATCACTTGATCATAATTCAAGCCACATGTGATCAAAATTCCTTGGTCTTATGGTGTATATAGAGCTCTCTCTCTCCCTTTTTTTAACTATGAGTTTTAGTAAGTAATCCTTATAAATTTGCCAAAAGAGAAATAATAAAAAAACGATACTCATTATTTCACCACATAGTAGAGTGGCGTGGCCACTTCCACAGTCTATACGTGCAAAAACAATTCTCGTAATTGAGAGAGAGAGAGAGAGAGAGAGAGAGAGAGAGAGAGCAACCAGCATGTGAGCCACGGTCGATCATTTGCCAACTAATTTATCACATGAATTTAAGCTAAGATAGGTGGCACTTGATTGATTTGGAATCTTATGTAGAGATTCGCAACCACCTGCCTATAGATCCTGCAGAAGCAGCAGAAGATCGGGAATCTCTTCTAGTCATAAATTATTAAGAAGTGATGGTTGATTGATCGTTTTATTTTTTTATTTTTTAAAAAAGGCATATTTTGTATGCCTAGATGATCATAAATATAACAAAAAAAAATGAAAAATAATAGAGTCCAAGCCATCTTACTTCATTTTTTTAGCTACATATCCGTTGGTGTATTGTAAGATCTCAGTATATCATCATCAATACAACAACAATAATTATTAATTAGACCTTGCATTTGGGGGTGTATGTGTATATGTATACACACACAGTGTGCATGCCCTTATAATGGAGTGAATCTCATGTGCGATTTATTAAACACCTGCGGTGCACATCTATTGAATATATGATGAGTCTTTTTCGCGCCTATTTCATTAATGTTTTAACAACTTTATTCTGAAGATGCCCTTTTAAATGGGTTGTCATTCCATAGTGATTTGGATAATCTCAAGGAACTCTCTAAAATTATAGCACATCGCTTTTAAAGACGAAAAGAATATTAGTGGAAACAGAGTTTAAGGAATAAGATTTGAAAAGTTATATTTGAAATTGTATTTGAACGTGTAATTCTCAAAAGATAAAGGTGGTGAGTTTTTTTCAAAGGACAAGTAAAGAATGTCAATTAAACTTTATAAATTGAGACAAACCTAATCAACACTTGTGCACGCGCATTATGAGTTGAAATGTTACTATTAGTAGGAAGGGGATCACGGAAAGGTTGTTACGTGGTAAAAAATTTGAAAATGATTGTCTTGGAGCCTTGATGGTTTACATGTTATTTAGTTTTATATTAGTGAATTGGGCGCCTTGATGGTTTTCCAAAAATATCCCCTGGTCAAGTTTATAAGTTACTTTTGGCATTCATTATGGTGAAAAATGGGGACTCAACCTTAGTTTAGTTCTGCTAGCCATCCTCAAATTGATGGACAAGCTGAGGCTTTTTAACTGAATTTTAGGCATTTTATTAATGAGTTTCCCAGGAAAACATGTTAAACAATGCGATTTGTTATTGGTTTAAGCTAAGTTAGCATATAATAATTCGGTGAGTGACACTACTGAAAAATGCACAAAGTTGTTAACAGAAAGCATCTTTTTATGTCCTTTGGCTCTTACACCATTACCCACAAAAAAGGGAAAAAACTGCAAGGTTCAATTGAAAGCATTTAGCGCATACTCACTTCAATGATCAAGCAAATAAGTAAGAAAAATCTTTTTATTTCTATACGCAATTTTGAAAAGAGTCTTGTTAGATTGTTTCTGCTGTATAGAATAAAATCTTAAATAACACTTTAAGAATCTATCATTTCAAAAACATAAAACTTAGATCCTCATTTCACGTATTTTAAAAATTCAAGCAGACTCATTGTTCAGTCTCCAAATTATATCACCAAAAAGCTTTTGTCCAATTTTCGGTGCTTAATAGTTACCCATGCTTTAACTTCAGCGTTCTTATGATGTCCAGTACTTGCAATATTTTGAAAATGAGATTGGAATATTTTCTTGTATATTTTTGTTCGAAGGAACATCAATATTCACCTAGGAAAATGTTTAATACTCCCCTAAACGGGAATGTTCCACTTGTGTCGGTTCAATTAATTGAACGACATCAGGTATTCAATGCTTTAATCTATTATAAACAATTTGGTAGACGGAGATATTTCTTAAGCACATTAACGAGCATCGTCAGGGTTACTAATTGTTGCATTCGAAATTTTCAACGATCAATAAATATTCATATTTCATATGCATATAAAAGTGGATATATAAAAGACAATAAACTAAATACTATTCATTTAAATGCGCACCTTAAATTGTTCCCTCACTACTTGGATGTTGCTTCTTGGCAAATCAAGTCCAACTAACTTCTTTTGACCAGAGGAAAATTGTGGACTCCAAGGACATTCGGGCCATTCAAACCATCTTAGTTCATTAGGAAGACAGATGGGACCTTGGAAAGAGATATGCACATTAATCATGATGAGCACCCTCAACCTTCTCATGTTTATGAAAGCATCAGGATCTATGTCTATCTCTTCTAGCTCAGGTAAATCCAATACTATGGCTTTAACTGCATTTGTTCCCTGTATTTATAGATTTTGTATTTCAATTAATATACAAAGTAAGAGAATAAGAGAGTAAAATCAGTGACATCAGGAAATCTCACCATATCTCCCGACAGAACATCACGAACATCGTCACAAAGCCACAACCTACTGCGTCTTCGAGGATCATCACGGCATTCTTGTTTAACAATATTCATGCCCATCAACTGAATCAAGTCATGCATCTGTAATTTCCCATACTCTTCAGTAATTAAGGACTTCTCAACAAGAACTTGTACTCCAATAGTTGTGTCAAAGTCGCAAGAGTCAAGAACTTTCCTAATATCCTCTGTATATCGCCCCTTGAAGAAACATGCAATATCAAGAAAGATCTCCTTTTGATAGTCCTCTATTGCATCGTAACTTAACTTGAGAACATCATTGATTGTTTTGTCCGGACTTTTGGCAAGTTTATTTAATGCGCTTCTCCACTCATGTTCTCTTCTACCACAAAGGAAAGAGCCCAATACCTCAAGTGCTAATGGAAGTCCATTAGCATACTCCAAAGCACTATCCACTAGATCTCGTAGTATTGCTATTTTGTTGCTTCTCAGAAAAGCATGCATGTTGAAAAGTTCAAAAGCTTCACAATGCTCTAGAATTTTAACTTCATAGATTTGATCTTTATCTATCCCATGTGAAGTTAGCAAATGGTTATCTCTAGTAGTGATATGATCCTGCTTCCTTTACCAAACCACTCACAATCTCCAGCTAAAGCATTTAATTGTTTTATGTCATTGACATCGTCGAGAACAAGAAGAACTTTTTTGTGGCAAAGTCTATATTGTATTAAATTTATACCTCCATCAACATTAAACACTGTGAATGTTTTTCCCCATAACATCTTAGACAACAATTTTTCTTGCAAGGGAACTAAATCCTTAGAATCTTTTGAAGCTTCTCAAACATTTGCTAAAAAACAAGAACCCTCAAATTTTCTAAAAATAGCATTGTAAAGGGCTTTCGCATAAGTTGTCTTTCCCATGCCCCCTAGCCCCCATAATCCTATCATGAGAACATCATCAGACTCAAGATTTAACATTGATACCATCTTTTCCACTTGAGGATTTATCCCAACTGGATACTTAGCAACATATAGGGGTGTGCGGTCTAACTACCTAGAGATTTCCTTCACAATACTCTGTATAAGCTTCGCTTCATCTCTGAAAAAAAACCAGAAAAGAACTTAACACATTGATTCAGCGGTTCAAAGATTGACAAAAAACCAGAAAAAGAACTTAACACATCGATGCAGCAGTTCAAAGAAATAATCACGTTTCTTAGGGGCAAAAAAAAAAGCGAACATGTGATTCAGCATATAAATGCAGGGTTACTTGGGACAAACCAGTGCATCAATCAATTATGACTTACCCATCATTCAAGTGCCATCCGGATAAGCTACCAGCATCAAAGAGAGCCTCTTTCCATCTTCTCACTTTCTCTGATTCCTTCCCGAACTTAGACTCATGCTTAACCATAGCTCTCCCATAACTCTCTCTCCCCCCTCTCACTTCTCTAGGTTCCACTTTGTAAAACACCGGCAACACGATCAGGTCTTTTTGCCACCTCTTCCAAACACCATGGTGAGGAAGCGTAGTCCTAAGAGAAAACAATGATTGCGACTTACGATTCCTCAATTGCCTTCATAAGTGCTAGCGATATTTGCTCTCCTTTCCTTAGTTCCTCACTGTCAAGGTAAGTGAATAAACCATTTTGACCTATGAGAGTGCTAGTATGAACACCTAGAGGGGGGTGAATAGGTGTTTAAAATAAATCTTGGCAAGTATATGCGGAATAAAATAAACTTCAAACAAAGGAGTTAGGGAAGAGAAAAAGAACACAGAAATTATAGTGGTTCGGCTTAATCCAAGCCTACGTCCACTCTCCCACACTAACAGCCTTCTTGGCTGGATTCCACTATGCAATCAACAAGAGATTACAACTTTGAGTGCAAACACTTAGTAGATCACACTATCTCACTAAGTCACTCTTTTGGTATTTCTCTCACGATCACAAACGTTTAAGCTCTCCAAAGACAAGTGTATGATCGAAAGTCGCTCAGACTTTGGAATTATAAATTCTATGCTCTATCTCTGTTACTTGCTCATCGGTCCTTCATCTCCTTAAATACTTCTCCACTTCCAAACTAGCCGTTGGACAGTATCCTAGAGAATCTTCTTCCAATATACCCATTGGACAGCTCTGTATCTAGAAGATTTGGTAGCCGTTGAGTGATAAAGGTAGAATCCCAAATTGATTCCGATCGCCCATACAAACGAAATCTTGGTTTCCATAAGTAAAGCTTCTTCGTATAGAAAGTTATTGTCTTCAAGATCCAATCATCAATCAAATAGATTGAGTTAATCAAATCAATCTTGATGTGGAATCCAAACCAGATCACTAGCCGTTATATGATTGGGCTTGAGTTACGTTCTGTCGAGTTCTTGATGTAAAGTCTGAGAGCAATAGACTTTACAATCTAAGTCTGAGTGCGATAGACTTTGCAATCTGAGTTGAACATATTCTGCTTCTGAACAGATTTAGCTTCAAGGTCTGTACCAAGTTCAGCTTTAGTATAGAATCTGTCTTCTGGTTCATCATTCACGTTCAGTCTGGAATTTGTCAGAATGAGCAGACTTCTGATGTAGAACAGACTTTGACACTAAAGTCTAGCAATCTTCAGACTTTGACACAGAAGTCTGGAAATCTTCATAATATACTTTGGACAAATGTTACGTTCAGTCTTCTGGTCGTCTTCACACTTTGACAATATCCTTTACATGTTCTATTATCTGCATGATCTATTACTTAACCATTAAACATGTTAGTAGCCTTTGATTTATTTTGTCATCTTCAAAACATCATAAGGGATTTCCCTAACAATCTAAAGCCGTGTAGAGATGACTGAGGAAGTTATTATGAATATCGGTGCCTCTGAAACTCAAGAAAACATCGTAATTCCTCTTAGGTTTCGAAGAAGAAGAAGAAGAAGCACTTGCCATTAGAATTTGGTTAAACGAGGCAGGTGCTGGTGGGTTTGCTTGGAATGTTGGAAAATGAAAGTTGCTGAAGGATGAACTGAGATCTTCGAAGGTAAGCTACTTCATTGGCTCTCCAACAATATATTTGGCTGTGGCTCCCAGGAAATCGCATTTGCAGCCGATGAGATTTTGTTCTCCGTGGAATCTGCTCGATATATTTTTTATACCCAGAGGCATGACTTTCTTTTCTAGAGAGCATTAAACAGCTTTGTGGGTGAAGCAGATGAGAGGGATGTGGGAGAAAATTGGAGAGAAGGAGGCAGTGCCCGGTGGGCTAAACAAGCTCGGCTCGGGATTCTATGCAGGGGAACCGAGGTACATCGGCATCGGGAACAAATAGCGTGATTTTGTTGCATACTACTATTTTGGTAGCAAAAATTCGCATGATTTTTTGCCATGCCTTCCATGATTCGCTCACTTGAGATAAATCAGTGTGCAATGCGAATGAAGAAATCCAAATTTAGATTGTTAGCCTATTGGGTAACTCGAGAGGATAGCTTTGACATGTAAATCAATTGTAATTATTCCACACAAGATGTATAAGCAAGTATGTAGATACTTGTGCTGATTTGAGGGAAAAGGTTTCAATCTGAGTATTTCTTCAGCAATAATTAGTGCATCCCATTTTCTATGCATTAGATATTCTACGTACAAATTGAATAAGGATTACCTTTTCCTTTCATAGCTCGATTGTAAAAATAGATCAAGCTTTTCACTCGGTTGAAAGTAATGCAATTAACTCTAATATGTAAAATCAAAGAAATGAGACATTTTCTAGAGGGACACCTTTAATGATTAATTATTATGCCAATAGCTTATTTTCTATTTCTTTGAGTGAAGGATCTCCCCCTCAAAGTAGGACTCTTTTCATTGGATGCTTTTTTCAAATTCATTTGCTTAGTGATGCCATTCCTATCATATCAAGGTGCAAGTCATTTTCAAAGAATTGGAAACTCGACAAGATTTCATAAGAAAGAATCCATCTAGGTGTGAAAGAATACATTACATTCATATCATTTAGTCTAAAAGAGGATTTCCACATTTGAATTTTAATGAAGAATGGCATTTCAAAAGTGTAAAGCATCTACTAATGTTAGATGTGGTAGCCATTACATCTAGAGTTTATCTTACTTTGTTACTTTATAAATCGACATATGAACATCACCAATGTTAATTGAGCGTCCTAATGTGATTTGATGATATATCCTCTTCTTCTTCTTCTTTTCCTGTCTTTTTGCATAGTGAAAAGCCCAAGGAATATTAACTCATCACTTTCGACTGGCGTGCTAGCTTCACTTTACGCTATTTAGATCAGGAAAGAACAATGATCAAGCGGATTTTGATGGGCAGGTGGCCCCACCACCTTATTCCTTTCGCTTGCTCATATCTAGAGCGAATCCCGGACTCGAGTCCGGTGGGTCATTTCAATTGTATTTTTCATCATTATTATTTTAAGTTTGTTTTTGTCTTTTTGCTTGTGCGCGCGTGCTTTTGTTTCAGACGTCAGTCAAATCATTTTTGTTCTTGTCATAGTAACCGAAAAATGAAATCCTTACTCGCGTTCAAGAAGTTGATCATTCAAATCTATATTAATCTCGCCGCTAGAGAGCCAAGATACTGTGGCGCCGAGAAAAACAACCAGATGCGCTGGCGAGCATCATGACGAGGTCGATCTTGATCAGGGCGTGAAGGAAACTGATCAAGAATCCAACACCCGATTGCACCTCATTGGCTTCACATGATTCTTGATTACCTTTATGCACACTTTTGTTCAATTTGGTCTTGACATCTCCGAAGTGCAAAAATTGCTTTTCTTCAATCATTGATTTATTTTCTTTAATGTAAAATCATGTGCTTACGAAATAAATCCATCATATGTTATTCACATTGACATTAAAAACCTCTCAAGTTGCTTCGAAGATCTACCTTAAAGTAATGATTATGTATTAACCTATTTTTACTTGAATCGGTCACACATGATGATCTCAATTCATACAGGATGAAATTGAACATTGTAATTGTGGCATCCCTAGGTTAACTTACTCAAGATATTTTTCACTTTGATCTGTCCCATACTGCATCTCACGGTTTTGTCCTTTTGGCGTACGGGCAAGCAATTTTTCAGGAGAGAGGTTGTCCATACTAGTAATGCTCTAGCATGGGCTCACTTAACTTTAGAGTTCCAAAACAAAATTTTTAATGTGCCTTCGTGAGTTAATTATAGTTTTCATATATATTAAAATCTCTCTCTCTCTCTCTCTCTCTCTCTCTCTCTCTCTCTCTCTCTATTCAATACACAATTCTGCTCATGCCTACTCCCTTCGCTATCCTAGAAGCCTGTTAGGATCTGCTTCTTGTCCAAGTCCCTTGACATCGGCGACCATTCCTTTCTCTCATCGGACCAAGGCATTCCAAAGCCACTAGCTTCCACTTGGTTTGACTCCCAACCACACACCTACTGGAGTGGTCTTGCTCTAATACTATATTATGATGTCACTTGATTAACTCATTAGAGGTATTGTCCACTTTGACCTGTCTCATGCCGAGCCTCACGGTTTTGTCCTTTAGCGAACATCCAAGTACATTCCCAGGATGTCACCCATCCTAGTAGTGCCCTAGCTCGGGCTTGCTTGATTTTGAAGTTTTGAAGCAAAACTTATTGTTACATTAAGAAAAGGCTCCGTGAGTTAATTCCAGTTTTCGTATATATATATTTTAAAATTATTTTCCCCCTATTTGATGCACAGTCCAATTTAGTTCCATTTTATCTAGACCCTCTGGCTTCAGTATTCACACCCTACCCTCGTCAAACCGAGTCATTACAGTAATACGTGCTTAGACTTTATGACATTATACTTCACTTGCATTAACTCTGTTCATATCATATAATATTTTATGCTTAGTCAATATCCAAAGTGAATATTTCATCATTTTCAAGGGAAAAAAAAGAAGAAGGAACAAGTGAAAACAGAGGAAGGCAATTCACTGAAGAGTTCAAACGTAAAAACAAGTTCGTGTTTACTACACCCTGAGTTAATGATAGTTGTTTATAGCTTTCTTTTTCAATGTGCTCGGAGACGTAGTTCTTTGCTCTTATTGTCAGCTCATGAGTGTAGACCTTCACCTGAGTAACATATTTCTAGTATTGTGACTTGGCTCTCAATTCTATTTTTAAGGCTTTTTCATAGCACAAGGTTTTATTCGAGAAACTCAGTTTATCGGTGGTGGTACGTTGGAAAGTTTGAATTGCTATTTGTCCTTAGTCGCGACATTTTTTTTTTTCTGGAACAGAACTTATTTGATAAAATACAACATAGCATGTGGTTCGTACCATATTTTTCTCATGCCTCATGTGATGTGGTTCTTATGATTACTTCAACAGTTATTACCTGTTGAGTCACAGTATTTGGCGGATCATCATGATGATCCTATATAGTGATGTGAATATTTATGTTTTCATGTGTGCTCTAACTTTGATTGCATCGATCCAAGTGCATTCACATGTCAGATTTGAAAATTTTCTTCTCTCTTTTATTCCACATGTGATCTAACTTTGGCTGCATTTGTCTCAATGAATTTGCACGCCAGATTTGACAATTTTCTTCTCTCTTTTATTTTTTTACTATTTTTTGAGAAAATGAAATATTAGAGGGGCTAATTACGTATGCTTTATCTGTACTTATGCATGATATGTATGGAAGATTCAAATCACGAGCTTGATAATTTGAAGTAATGTCATTTGATGTCAATGCTTTCACCTTTTCAGAGATGTAAAAATCCCGTAATTCTTTTTACTTGTGATTTCGACTAAAGCGACTATGAAAGACTAATACACATTGCATTCAAATCAATGAATTTTTCACAACTATTGTGACATCCTGAAATTCGACCCTATTTCGATAAAATGAAATGTGCATTTCGTCGACGTGCCTATGGTCCTTTTTCTCTGAGCTGATCACTCACGAGTTAACTAACCTATTGGGTGAAGCCGTTAAGGGATATAACCGCGGTAAAATCCCTAAAAGCTACCTAATTGGTTGGATTGGACTAAAATCGCGTTCGGTCGATTTTAATCATGAAATTTAATTCGGTTTTGGGAATCGAATATTCGGACGTGTCACAATTCATTTTTAGGACCGTCTCATCGTCTCTCAACTTATTGCCAAGTCCGAAATTTCAAGAAAGAAATTATCGGAGGAAGATTTGAAGACCTGAAGAAAATAGAAAGGGAAATGGAAAGAGAAAAGAAAAATTAGAATAGCATTATTCTTTTTCTTTTCTTTTTCTTTTTCTCTCTCTTTTCTCTCTTTTCTCTCTCTTCTCCCCTTCCCCTCCCCTTTGTGCGTAGCCCTCCCCAGCCGACCACCCCTTGCTGTCTTCCACTTTGCTTTCTTTTATTTTTATTCTTTTTCTTTTGACCGGTCAAAAATCTCTCTCTCATCTCTCATCTCTCTCTCTCTCTCTCGCACTCTCTCTTCTTCCCCTTCTTTCTTCTCTCTTCTTCGTGGAACCCAGAAACGAAGGATGGACAGCAGCTCACCGCACCGTCGCAGCTCGCCACCGCACCGCCGCCCGTGCACGCCGCGCACGCCCCCGCGTCCGTCGCCACCCCTTCGCACCTCGTCGTCTCCGCCGTGCACCGTCCAGGCCGTTCGGCCTCTGTTCAGCTCAATTCAGCCCCCGTCCGGCCACCTCCGGCCGTCGTTTGAAGCCGCCGGACCTCCACCGACCCTCCTCGGAGCACCGCCCGCTCTCCCGAACCCTTCTCCGCCCCTAACCATCTCTGTTTTCCCCTATTTTGCAGCCAACCAGCAACCCACGAAATGGGTTTCCAGCTGGTTTGGGCCCGTTTTGGGCCATTTCCCGGCCCCGGATCCGCGAGTCGCTTTGGGAAGAATCGTTCCTCGCGTCGCCGCCGTCGGATTGATCCGATTTGCGCGCGATTTGGTGAGTAATCTCACTAATCTTGGATTAGTTGGCTAATTATGCTTAAGGTTGGTTTAGATTTAATTAAATATGTTTAAGTTGTTAGATTAGAATAAATTAGCAATTATTAGTCAATTGTGATGTGATTTAGATAAATTGATTGTGTAATTAGCAAGTAGACGTGGTCTACTAATTATTGGAAGTGCCTCGGGATTTTTCCCGACCCTTAGTGGGCTCCAATTAGGCTTTTCGGGCCTAAGTGGATTTTTTTGTATTTAAATATTAATTTTCGGAATTAAATTAAATAATTATTTATTTTCCGAAAATTCAAGGGAGACGGTTCGGAACCGGAAAATTATGCTGATGATCGTGGTGAAGTCCGTTTATTTAATCGGGCTTTAATTTGAGTTAAATGGGATTTTTAATATTAATTATTTAATATTCGAAATTAATTAAATAATTATTTATTTTCCGAAAATTCAACTGAGATGGTCTGGGATCGGAATATTTTGCTGATGACCGTGGTGAAGTCCGTTTATTTAATCGGGCTTTATTTTGAGCTAAATTGAATTTTTAATAATAATTATTTAATTTTCGAAATTAATAAATAAATTAATTATTTTTCAGAAATTAAGATTTTGATGGCCGACGACCGAAATCTCGTGCTGATCGTCGTGGTGCAGTCCGTTTATTTATTTGAGCTCCACGTTGTATGGAATTGAGTAAAATTGTGATATTTTAGGGATTTACCCTAAATTGATTGGAATCGATTGAGATTGAATTATCGATTGGTGAATGGCCAAGTATGTTTATTCAGCATTTATAATGTTTTGTTGAGTTGATTTATTTATTTGATTGAGAAATCGTTGGGCATTGGTTGTCGGTATTGAAAGTAAATTGGTAACCACTGCAAAGAGGACACGTGGCTTGGTGAATTGGAATGTCACCTTGAGAATGCACGTGAGTTCAGTGGTTGAATATGTCACCTTGGCGAAAAGGTCGCCTGAGAGAATGCACGTGGCTCGGAGACTCAGTATGTCGTCCTGGAGAATGCACGTGGCTCGGTGACAGGATTTGGCATCTAAAAGGACACGTGGCTCGGTGATCTGATGCGTCACTTTGGTAAGCGAGTACCTTAGAGAATGCACGTGGGTCCAGCATTCCGGAATGGCATCTAAAAGGCCACGTGGCTCGGTGAATTGATGCATCACCTTGGTGAGATAGCACCTTAGAGAATGCACGTGGGCCCGGGCATCGTAAAAAGGACACGTGGCTCGGTGGCTTGATGTACCACCTTGGCGAAGAGGTCGCCTTAGAGAATGCACGTGGATCCGAGGTTTGAGGCACGTGGACTCGGAGACTTGGAAGGTCATCCTGGAGAATACACGTGGCCTAGCTTTTAAATATCCCACAGTGGGGATTGATTTGTTTGGCATGTAATCGACTAGGTCGATGCTTTGATTTGATGTGGTGAATTGATTGCCTGAATGGAAATGACCGTGAGTGGTCTTGTTGGAATATAATCGACTAGGTCGATTTGATCGATGCTTCGATCGGTGATATGATTGCTTG
Organism: Eucalyptus camaldulensis; assembly: GCA_019915185.1. NCBI lineage: Eukaryota > Viridiplantae > Streptophyta > Magnoliopsida > Myrtales > Myrtaceae > Eucalyptus > Eucalyptus camaldulensis. Next base: position 22,800,571 of record JAHSVA010000010.1, on the reverse strand, counting down.
GGTGCCTATTATGAATTGTACTGACTTGCAGGTGGGATCAGAGGCCAAGGTAAGTCCTCTGCCCTGTGCGTGTTTAGGCAGCCTGTAGTATAATAGTTTATCTAATCGGGCTTAGTGGGGTAGAACTCGCTGAGACGTAGTCTCATCCCAGTTTGGGGAAAACCATTTCAGGACCCGATAAGGAGCTGAGGAGGAGAAGTCTGGGAAGGAGATCTTGGAGGTGAAACTTGAAGGGAATGATTTTGAAAGAAGAAGATAATACCGAGATGGGCCTTGAGTATGGCATGGATGGATTGAGATCCTACCTTCTTTTGAGATCTCTTTTTGATGTGAATAGTTATGAAGTGGTTTGTGTATTGTATAAAAGTTTGGTTATAGATTTCAATATGAAAAATATGGCCCTGCTTTTCTATCCCATTGTTTTATTGTCTGGGGATTTTAATTGCTTCCGCATGTGCTTAATAACTGAAAGGGTCGGCGATACTAGTCCTGGGATATCGCATATTAAAATCGATCAAATAGAATGATGTGCACGTGCCTGAGGATCGGGGCGTGACAATCCAGTTTAAGTGGTATCAGAGCGAGGTTGAAGATCGGAGTGATAAGGAGCGTTGACCATGGGATAGTTAGTAGGAAAGGCCTTTAAATTCATGCCGATGCATGTCTGTGTTAGTTGAGTGCTAGAATTGTTTGTTGTGTGCGAATCGCTCATCTTCTAATCCAGTGTGGATTTGGAAGTCGGGTTGCAGTGTAAGACTGAACCATGAGCGAGCAGGAGCTGAGAACTCCTAGTAAGAGGACAATGTCCTCTGTGACTCGGGATGATGCACTGACAAAGGTCAGTACCCGAGGTGGTTGTGGCAGAGTGTTGACTTTGGCCAGCTCGAGTGTAAGAGTACCACCGCAGGTTGGTACTAGTGTAGCAGCGTCGAATGATCCTAAGTTCTATAGGATCGTTCTGATGCTAGTGTTCCTTGGGAACTGGATGAGCCAGCAAGCTCAGGATCAAGCCGCTGTTGTTGTTGTCGCTATCGCAACCGTTGTTGTCGCCTTGCCTGCTGAGATCCGGAGTGGAGATGTGATTTGGGAGCGAGTCATTGCATTCGAGCCGAGGTATAGATCCAGTTCAAGCAGAAATGTGAATCGATCAGAGAAAAGACCGAGGTCAAGAGAAAGGTATTCTATTCCACTCACGAGGAAGGGTGGGACAGTCAAGTCAGTACTGAGTATAATAGATCAGGTTGTTTTTAGACGTGAAGATGGAGATCGGCATTATGTCCTTCCAAGGACGCGAATTTGTTTGGAGTATAGCTAACAGGGATATCTGGTCAGGAGTGGTCCTAGCAGAATGATGAAGCAACCAGAAAGAGTGCATGCTTTCGCCTAATAGAAGATAGAAAATGCACCGGATAAGTGTCAGAATTGTAGAAGGAAGCATGGATGAATCCAGTGTCCGAATGTGACGAGAACCTGTTGTGATGATGACCAGCATGGTCATCAAGTGAAGGACTGTCAGTGGAAGTCTAAGGTAGCATAGACATTGTTACTGTGGCAAGGAAGGAATGGGAGTAGAATGGACCTTACATCGATTAGAGAAAGAATGTGTTGGAGGTGATCTTATCAAATCATCGTAGCAGAGTTTGTGCTGAGTTGGTTGAACTTAAATTGTTGAAGTAAAAGCGAAAGAGAAGGGAATCATTAGCAATAGTTGCGCCTGACTAGTTGCTGAGGTTTGAGTTTGACGTCACATGAATAGTGTGGGCTTATGAAGCATATTGTGATAATGAATCATGGTCATGGAGTAATCCAATTTAGTCTATTAGCATGTTAAAGTGTGGAGGTTATTGGGAGTCGAAAAGAATTTTGATTTCGTTAATCTCGTTGGCTAAAGACAATCCGTTTGTTAGACGGAGGTTGCCAAGATTAATTTGACAGTTGTAGTGGATATGTCAGTTAAGAAATAGAATGAGAAGAAGGTGGCCGTGATACAGAAAATTTATAAGATGGTTCCAAAGGAATTGCTTGAGTTACCGCTAGAAAGAGAGTTTGAAATGGTAATTGAGCTAGCACCGGGATAGAGCCACTCTCGAAGGCTTCTTACCAGCTGTTGTTGTCTGAAGTGATAGAATTGAAGATGCAGATGTGATGATTGATGAATGAGGAATTCGTGTCTATCAGTGCATCACTTTTGGGAAACATCAGTTTTGTTTGTGAGAAGGAGAAAGATGGTTTATTGCGAGTGTGTATCAACTATCGTCAACTCAATTAGGTGAAGATCGAGGACAAGTGTTCTTTGCCAAAGATCAATGAATGGTGTAACTAGTTACAAAGAGTATCGATGTTTTAAAAGGTCGACTTACGATTATGAAGTCGTCAATTACGAACCAAGAAGGAGGTTGTACGAAAGACAGCTGTTCGTACTTGATATGGTCTTTACGAGAGTATTGTAAGATCGTTTGGCTTGATGAACACTCCAGTTGCTGTCATGGATTTGACAATTAGAATGTTCAAGGAATATCTGGATCAGTTTGTGATTGTGTTAATTGATGATATCTTAGTCTATTCGAGAAGTGATGAAGAGCATGAGAATCATCTGAGATTAGTGCTTCAGACCTTAAGAGCTCATCAGCTGTATGCTAAGTTTAGCAAAGGCGAGTTTTGGCCGACTCGTGTTGCATTTTTAGGTCATGTGATTTCCGGAGAAGGAATCTCCGTCGACCCGAGCAAGATAGAAGCCGTGATCAGTTGGCAGAGACCGACATCAGTGTTAGAGATCAGAAGTTTTCTGGGTTTAGCAGGTTATTATAGACGGTTTGTGGAAGGGTTCTCATTGATAGCGTCGCCTCTGGCAAAACTCCTGAAGAAAGAAGAGAAATTTGTATGGTCAGACAAGTGCGAGAGTAGTTTCCAAGAGCTGAAGGAAAAGCTGACTACCGCACCTGTGCTGACGATTCCATCTGGTCCTGGAGGATTCGAGATCTATAGTGATGCGTCATTCAGGGGATTGGGTTGCGTGCTGATGCAACATGGCAGACTTGTTGCATACGCTTCCCGGCAGTTGAGACCTCATGAGTTGAATTATCCGATGTATGACTTAGAAATCGCAGCCATCATATTTGCGTTGAAGATTTGGAAGCACTACTTATGTGGAGAAAAGTTTCAGATCTTCACGGACTATCGGAGTCTCAAGTATTTGTTCTCTCAGAAGGAGTTGAACAGGAGACAGCGCCAATGAATGGAATTACTGAAAGACTACGACTGTGATATTCTATATCATCCGGGAAAGGCGAACAAGGTCGCCGATGCATTGAGTCGGAAGTCTTCAGTGGCACGGATCTTGGTTAAGGAGTGGAACTTAATCGAGAGAGCTCGGGATTCGGAATTCAAATTTGAGGTAGGCCACCTTTCTAGTCTTATGGCCACCCTCAGAATTGAGCCGAATGTCCAAGTTAGAATCAAAGAACTTCAACCGACAGATCCAGACGTACAGAAAATTCTTCAAGAGGCTACCGACAAAAGAAAAGCTGATTTTCAAGTTTCTGATGATGGGGTACTGAGGTTTCGTGGACGTATAGTTGTACTTGATGATGTCGAGCTTAGAGAAGGAATTTTATCTGAAGCACATCGTAGCAATTACAGCGTTCACCCTGGAAGCACTAAGATGTATCAGAATTTGCGTCAACATTACTGGTGGTCAGGTATGAAGGCGGACATCGCCAAGTATGTGGCCAAGTGTTTGACTTGTCAGTAAGTAAAAGCCCAGCATTGCAAGCCGGGAGGACTTCTGCAACCTCTCGCGATCCCAGAGTGGAAATGGGAGCATATCACGATGGACTTCGTGACTGGACTACCAAGGAGTCAAAGGGGAAATGATTCGATTTGGGTAGTAGTCGACAGGCTGACAAAGTCGGTTCACTTCATTGCAGTTCGAAAGGACCTGAGTCTGGATAAATACGCATACTGGTATGTACGTCATGTGGTTCGTATGCATGGAGTGCCGGTTACGATAACATCTGATAGAGACTCGAGGTTTACTGCTGCTTTTTGGAAGAGCTTGCAGAGTGCCTTAGGTACAAAGCTTCAGTACAGTACGGCGTATCATCCTCAGATGGATGGCCAGTCTGAAAGGACAATTCGGACTTTTGAAGACATGCTGAAGGCGTGTGTAATAGATTTCAAAGGAAGCTGGGAAGATCAACTTCATATGGTGGAATTCGCCTGCAACAACAGTTATCAGCAGAGCATCAAGATGGCTCCATTTGAAGCGTTGTATGGCAGAGCATGTAGAACTCCAGTGTGCTGGGATGAAGTCGGAGAAAGGAAGATAACAGGCCCAGAGTTGGTTCAGCAATCAGTAGATGCCGTGGTAGTAATCAAAGACAGATTAAAGACAGCGCAGAGCAAGCAGAAAAGTTATGCAGATAAGCGTCGAAGGTCTTTGGAATTCCAAGTTGGTGATCACGTTTTTCTGAAAGTGTCACCAATGAGGGGAACTTCGCACGTTGGTAAAGGGCAAGCTGAGTCCGAGGTACGTAGGTTCGTTTGAGATTCTTGAAAGAATCGGGAACCTAGCGTATCGTCTTGCGTTGCCGCCAAGATTGGCGCAAGTGCATGACGTCTTTCACGTGTCGAGGTTAAGGAAGTATGAGCCTGACTCGACCCACGAGCTCAATTTCGAGGAATTGGACATGGATGACCGGGTGTCATACGTGGAAAGCCCGGCTCAGACTGTCGATCGCAAAGAGCAAGTTCTGCGTACAAAGACCATTCCGTTGGTCAAAGTGGTCTGGCAACACCACGGTGCTGAAGGAGCGACTTGGGAGATGAAAGAGTCGATGAGACAATTATACCCCCACCTTTTTGAGCAAAGTGTGTAAGGGTTTAAATTTCGAGGACGAAATTTTTATAAGAGGGGAAGAGTTGTGACATCCTGAAATTCGACCCTATTTCGATAAAATGAAATGTGCATTTCGTCGACGTGCCTATGGTCCTTTTTCTCTGAGCTGATCACTCACGAGTTAACTAACCTATTGGGTGAAGCCGTTAAGGGATATAACCGCGGTAAAATCCCTAAAAGCTACCTAATTGGTTGGATTGGACTAAAATCGCGTTCGGTCGATTTTAATCATGAAATTTAATTCGGTTTTGGGAATCGAATATTCGGACGTGTCACAATTCATTTTTAGGACCGTCTCATCGTCTCTCAACTTATTGCCAAGTCCGAAATTTCAAGAAAGAAATTATCGGAGGAAGATTTGAAGACCTGAAGAAAATAGAAAGGGAAATGGAAAGAGAAAAGAAAAATTAGAATAGCATTATTCTTTTTCTTTTCTTTTTCTTTTTCTCTCTCTTTTCTCTCTTTTCTCTCTCTTCTCCCCTTCCCCTCCCCTTTGTGCGTAGCCCTCCCCAGCCGACCACCCCTTGCTGTCTTCCACTTTGCTTTCTTTTATTTTTATTCTTTTTCTTTTGACCGGTCAAAAATCTCTCTCTCATCTCTCATCTCTCTCTCTCTCTCTCGCACTCTCTCTTCTTCCCCTTCTTTCTTCTCTCTTCTTCGTGGAACCCAGAAACGAAGGATGGACAGCAGCTCACCGCACCGTCGCAGCTCGCCACCGCACCGCCGCCCGTGCACGCCGCGCACGCCCCCGCGTCCGTCGCCACCCCTTCGCACCTCGTCGTCTCCGCCGTGCACCGTCCAGGCCGTTCGGCCTCTGTTCAGCTCAATTCAGCCCCCGTCCGGCCACCTCCGGCCGTCGTTTGAAGCCGCCGGACCTCCACCGACCCTCCTCGGAGCACCGCCCGCTCTCCCGAACCCTTCTCCGCCCCTAACCATCTCTGTTTTCCCCTATTTTGCAGCCAACCAGCAACCCACGAAATGGGTTTCCAGCTGGTTTGGGCCCGTTTTGGGCCATTTCCCGGCCCCGGATCCGCGAGTCGCTTTGGGAAGAATCGTTCCTCGCGTCGCCGCCGTCGGATTGATCCGATTTGCGCGCGATTTGGTGAGTAATCTCACTAATCTTGGATTAGTTGGCTAATTATGCTTAAGGTTGGTTTAGATTTAATTAAATATGTTTAAGTTGTTAGATTAGAATAAATTAGCAATTATTAGTCAATTGTGATGTGATTTAGATAAATTGATTGTGTAATTAGCAAGTAGACGTGGTCTACTAATTATTGGAAGTGCCTCGGGATTTTTCCCGACCCTTAGTGGGCTCCAATTAGGCTTTTCGGGCCTAAGTGGATTTTTTTGTATTTAAATATTAATTTTCGGAATTAAATTAAATAATTATTTATTTTCCGAAAATTCAAGGGAGACGGTTCGGAACCGGAAAATTATGCTGATGATCGTGGTGAAGTCCGTTTATTTAATCGGGCTTTAATTTGAGTTAAATGGGATTTTTAATATTAATTATTTAATATTCGAAATTAATTAAATAATTATTTATTTTCCGAAAATTCAACTGAGATGGTCTGGGATCGGAATATTTTGCTGATGACCGTGGTGAAGTCCGTTTATTTAATCGGGCTTTATTTTGAGCTAAATTGAATTTTTAATAATAATTATTTAATTTTCGAAATTAATAAATAAATTAATTATTTTTCAGAAATTAAGATTTTGATGGCCGACGACCGAAATCTCGTGCTGATCGTCGTGGTGCAGTCCGTTTATTTATTTGAGCTCCACGTTGTATGGAATTGAGTAAAATTGTGATATTTTAGGGATTTACCCTAAATTGATTGGAATCGATTGAGATTGAATTATCGATTGGTGAATGGCCAAGTATGTTTATTCAGCATTTATAATGTTTTGTTGAGTTGATTTATTTATTTGATTGAGAAATCGTTGGGCATTGGTTGTCGGTATTGAAAGTAAATTGGTAACCACTGCAAAGAGGACACGTGGCTTGGTGAATTGGAATGTCACCTTGAGAATGCACGTGAGTTCAGTGGTTGAATATGTCACCTTGGCGAAAAGGTCGCCTGAGAGAATGCACGTGGCTCGGAGACTCAGTATGTCGTCCTGGAGAATGCACGTGGCTCGGTGACAGGATTTGGCATCTAAAAGGACACGTGGCTCGGTGATCTGATGCGTCACTTTGGTAAGCGAGTACCTTAGAGAATGCACGTGGGTCCAGCATTCCGGAATGGCATCTAAAAGGCCACGTGGCTCGGTGAATTGATGCATCACCTTGGTGAGATAGCACCTTAGAGAATGCACGTGGGCCCGGGCATCGTAAAAAGGACACGTGGCTCGGTGGCTTGATGTACCACCTTGGCGAAGAGGTCGCCTTAGAGAATGCACGTGGATCCGAGGTTTGAGGCACGTGGACTCGGAGACTTGGAAGGTCATCCTGGAGAATACACGTGGCCTAGCTTTTAAATATCCCACAGTGGGGATTGATTTGTTTGGCATGTAATCGACTAGGTCGATGCTTTGATTTGATGTGGTGAATTGATTGCCTGAATGGAAATGACCGTGAGTGGTCTTGTTGGAATATAATCGACTAGGTCGATTTGATCGATGCTTCGATCGGTGATATGATTGCTTGGGTGCCTATTATGAATTGTACTGACTTGCAGGTGGGATCAGAGGCCAAGGTAAGTCCTCTGCCCTGTGCGTGTTTAGGCAGCCTGTAGTATAATAGTTTATCTAATCGGGCTTAGTGGGGTAGAACTCGCTGAGACGTAGTCTCATCCCAGTTTGGGGAAAACCATTTCAGGACCCGATAAGGAGCTGAGGAGGAGAAGTCTGGGAAGGAGATCTTGGAGGTGAAACTTGAAGGGAATGATTTTGAAAGAAGAAGATAATACCGAGATGGGCCTTGAGTATGGCATGGATGGATTGAGATCCTACCTTCTTTTGAGATCTCTTTTTGATGTGAATAGTTATGAAGTGGTTTGTGTATTGTATAAAAGTTTGGTTATAGATTTCAATATGAAAAATATGGCCCTGCTTTTCTATCCCATTGTTTTATTGTCTGGGGATTTTAATTGCTTCCGCATGTGCTTAATAACTGAAAGGGTCGGCGATACTAGTCCTGGGATATCGCATATTAAAATCGATCAAATAGAATGATGTGCACGTGCCTGAGGATCGGGGCGTGACAATCCAGTTTAAGTGGTATCAGAGCGAGGTTGAAGATCGGAGTGATAAGGAGCGTTGACCATGGGATAGTTAGTAGGAAAGGCCTTTAAATTCATGCCGATGCATGTCTGTGTTAGTTGAGTGCTAGAATTGTTTGTTGTGTGCGAATCGCTCATCTTCTAATCCAGTGTGGATTTGGAAGTCGGGTTGCAGTGTAAGACTGAACCATGAGCGAGCAGGAGCTGAGAACTCCTAGTAAGAGGACAATGTCCTCTGTGACTCGGGATGATGCACTGACAAAGGTCAGTACCCGAGGTGGTTGTGGCAGAGTGTTGACTTTGGCCAGCTCGAGTGTAAGAGTACCACCGCAGGTTGGTACTAGTGTAGCAGCGTCGAATGATCCTAAGTTCTATAGGATCGTTCTGATGCTAGTGTTCCTTGGGAACTGGATGAGCCAGCAAGCTCAGGATCAAGCCGCTGTTGTTGTTGTCGCTATCGCAACCGTTGTTGTCGCCTTGCCTGCTGAGATCCGGAGTGGAGATGTGATTTGGGAGCGAGTCATTGCATTCGAGCCGAGGTATAGATCCAGTTCAAGCAGAAATGTGAATCGATCAGAGAAAAGACCGAGGTCAAGAGAAAGGTATTCTATTCCACTCACGAGGAAGGGTGGGACAGTCAAGTCAGTACTGAGTATAATAGATCAGGTTGTTTTTAGACGTGAAGATGGAGATCGGCATTATGTCCTTCCAAGGACGCGAATTTGTTTGGAGTATAGCTAACAGGGATATCTGGTCAGGAGTGGTCCTAGCAGAATGATGAAGCAACCAGAAAGAGTGCATGCTTTCGCCTAATAGAAGATAGAAAATGCACCGGATAAGTGTCAGAATTGTAGAAGGAAGCATGGATGAATCCAGTGTCCGAATGTGACGAGAACCTGTTGTGATGATGACCAGCATGGTCATCAAGTGAAGGACTGTCAGTGGAAGTCTAAGGTAGCATAGACATTGTTACTGTGGCAAGGAAGGAATGGGAGTAGAATGGACCTTACATCGATTAGAGAAAGAATGTGTTGGAGGTGATCTTATCAAATCATCGTAGCAGAGTTTGTGCTGAGTTGGTTGAACTTAAATTGTTGAAGTAAAAGCGAAAGAGAAGGGAATCATTAGCAATAGTTGCGCCTGACTAGTTGCTGAGGTTTGAGTTTGACGTCACATGAATAGTGTGGGCTTATGAAGCATATTGTGATAATGAATCATGGTCATGGAGTAATCCAATTTAGTCTATTAGCATGTTAAAGTGTGGAGGTTATTGGGAGTCGAAAAGAATTTTGATTTCGTTAATCTCGTTGGCTAAAGACAATCCGTTTGTTAGACGGAGGTTGCCAAGATTAATTTGACAGTTGTAGTGGATATGTCAGTTAAGAAATAGAATGAGAAGAAGGTGGCCGTGATACAGAAAATTTATAAGATGGTTCCAAAGGAATTGCTTGAGTTACCGCTAGAAAGAGAGTTTGAAATGGTAATTGAGCTAGCACCGGGATAGAGCCACTCTCGAAGGCTTCTTACCAGCTGTTGTTGTCTGAAGTGATAGAATTGAAGATGCAGATGTGATGATTGATGAATGAGGAATTCGTGTCTATCAGTGCATCACTTTTGGGAAACATCAGTTTTGTTTGTGAGAAGGAGAAAGATGGTTTATTGCGAGTGTGTATCAACTATCGTCAACTCAATTAGGTGAAGATCGAGGACAAGTGTTCTTTGCCAAAGATCAATGAATGGTGTAACTAGTTACAAAGAGTATCGATGTTTTAAAAGGTCGACTTACGATTATGAAGTCGTCAATTACGAACCAAGAAGGAGGTTGTACGAAAGACAGCTGTTCGTACTTGATATGGTCTTTACGAGAGTATTGTAAGATCGTTTGGCTTGATGAACACTCCAGTTGCTGTCATGGATTTGACAATTAGAATGTTCAAGGAATATCTGGATCAGTTTGTGATTGTGTTAATTGATGATATCTTAGTCTATTCGAGAAGTGATGAAGAGCATGAGAATCATCTGAGATTAGTGCTTCAGACCTTAAGAGCTCATCAGCTGTATGCTAAGTTTAGCAAAGGCGAGTTTTGGCCGACTCGTGTTGCATTTTTAGGTCATGTGATTTCCGGAGAAGGAATCTCCGTCGACCCGAGCAAGATAGAAGCCGTGATCAGTTGGCAGAGACCGACATCAGTGTTAGAGATCAGAAGTTTTCTGGGTTTAGCAGGTTATTATAGACGGTTTGTGGAAGGGTTCTCATTGATAGCGTCGCCTCTGGCAAAACTCCTGAAGAAAGAAGAGAAATTTGTATGGTCAGACAAGTGCGAGAGTAGTTTCCAAGAGCTGAAGGAAAAGCTGACTACCGCACCTGTGCTGACGATTCCATCTGGTCCTGGAGGATTCGAGATCTATAGTGATGCGTCATTCAGGGGATTGGGTTGCGTGCTGATGCAACATGGCAGACTTGTTGCATACGCTTCCCGGCAGTTGAGACCTCATGAGTTGAATTATCCGATGTATGACTTAGAAATCGCAGCCATCATATTTGCGTTGAAGATTTGGAAGCACTACTTATGTGGAGAAAAGTTTCAGATCTTCACGGACTATCGGAGTCTCAAGTATTTGTTCTCTCAGAAGGAGTTGAACAGGAGACAGCGCCAATGAATGGAATTACTGAAAGACTACGACTGTGATATTCTATATCATCCGGGAAAGGCGAACAAGGTCGCCGATGCATTGAGTCGGAAGTCTTCAGTGGCACGGATCTTGGTTAAGGAGTGGAACTTAATCGAGAGAGCTCGGGATTCGGAATTCAAATTTGAGGTAGGCCACCTTTCTAGTCTTATGGCCACCCTCAGAATTGAGCCGAATGTCCAAGTTAGAATCAAAGAACTTCAACCGACAGATCCAGACGTACAGAAAATTCTTCAAGAGGCTACCGACAAAAGAAAAGCTGATTTTCAAGTTTCTGATGATGGGGTACTGAGGTTTCGTGGACGTATAGTTGTACTTGATGATGTCGAGCTTAGAGAAGGAATTTTATCTGAAGCACATCGTAGCAATTACAGCGTTCACCCTGGAAGCACTAAGATGTATCAGAATTTGCGTCAACATTACTGGTGGTCAGGTATGAAGGCGGACATCGCCAAGTATGTGGCCAAGTGTTTGACTTGTCAGCAAGTAAAAGCCCAGCATTGCAAGCCGGGAGGACTTCTGCAACCTCTCGCGATCCCAGAGTGGAAATGGGAGCATATCACGATGGACTTCGTGACTGGACTACCAAGGAGTCAAAGGGGAAATGATTCGATTTGGGTAGTAGTCGACAGGCTGACAAAGTCGGTTCACTTCATTGCAGTTCGAAAGGACCTGAGTCTGGATAAATACGCATACTGGTATGTACGTCATGTGGTTCGTATGCATGGAGTGCCGGTTACGATAACATCTGATAGAGACTCGAGGTTTACTGCTGCTTTTTGGAAGAGCTTGCAGAGTGCCTTAGGTACAAAGCTTCAGTACAGTACGGCGTATCATCCTCAGATGGATGGCCAGTCTGAAAGGACAATTCGGACTTTTGAAGACATGCTGAAGGCGTGTGTAATAGATTTCAAAGGAAGCTGGGAAGATCAACTTCATATGGTGGAATTCGCCTGCAACAACAGTTATCAGCAGAGCATCAAGATGGCTCCATTTGAAGCGTTGTATGGCAGAGCATGTAGAACTCCAGTGTGCTGGGATGAAGTCGGAGAAAGGAAGATAACAGGCCCAGAGTTGGTTCAGCAATCAGTAGATGCCGTGGTAGTAATCAAAGACAGATTAAAGACAGCGCAGAGCAAGCAGAAAAGTTATGCAGATAAGCGTCGAAGGTCTTTGGAATTCCAAGTTGGTGATCACGTTTTTCTGAAAGTGTCACCAATGAGGGGAACTTCGCACGTTGGTAAAGGGCAAGCTGAGTCCGAGGTACGTAGGTTCGTTTGAGATTCTTGAAAGAATCGGGAACCTAGCGTATCGTCTTGCGTTGCCGCCAAGATTGGCGCAAGTGCATGACGTCTTTCACGTGTCGAGGTTAAGGAAGTATGAGCCTGACTCGACCCACGAGCTCAATTTCGAGGAATTGGACATGGATGACCGGGTGTCATACGTGGAAAGCCCGGCTCAGACTGTCGATCGCAAAGAGCAAGTTCTGCGTACAAAGACCATTCCGTTGGTCAAAGTGGTCTGGCAACACCACGGTGCTGAAGGAGCGACTTGGGAGATGAAAGAGTCGATGAGACAATTATACCCCCACCTTTTTGAGCAAAGTGTGTAAGGGTTTAAATTTCGAGGACGAAATTTTTATAAGAGGGGAAGAGTTGTGACATCCTGAAATTCGACCCTATTTCGATAAAATGAAATGTGCATTTCGTCGACGTGCCTATGGTCCTTTTTCTCTGAGCTGATCACTCACGAGTTAACTAACCTATTGGGTGAAGCCGTTAAGGGATATAACCGCGGTAAAATCCCTAAAAGCTACCTAATTGGTTGGATTGGACTAAAATCGCGTTCGGTCGATTTTAATCATGAAATTTAATTCGGTTTTGGGAATCGAATATTCGGACGTGTCACAATTCATTTTTAGGACCGTCTCATCGTCTCTCAACTTATTGCCAAGTCCGAAATTTCAAGAAAGAAATTATCGGAGGAAGATTTGAAGACCTGAAGAAAATAGAAAGGGAAATGGAAAGAGAAAAGAAAAATTAGAATAGCATTATTCTTTTTCTTTTCTTTTTCTTTTTCTCTCTCTTTTCTCTCTTTTCTCTCTCTTCTCCCCTTCCCCTCCCCTTTGTGCGTAGCCCTCCCCAGCCGACCACCCCTTGCTGTCTTCCACTTTGCTTTCTTTTATTTTTATTCTTTTTCTTTTGACCGGTCAAAAATCTCTCTCTCATCTCTCATCTCTCTCTCTCTCTCTCGCACTCTCTCTTCTTCCCCTTCTTTCTTCTCTCTTCTTCGTGGAACCCAGAAACGAAGGATGGACAGCAGCTCACCGCACCGTCGCAGCTCGCCACCGCACCGCCGCCCGTGCACGCCGCGCACGCCCCCGCGTCCGTCGCCACCCCTTCGCACCTCGTCGTCTCCGCCGTGCACCGTCCAGGCCGTTCGGCCTCTGTTCAGCTCAATTCAGCCCCCGTCCGGCCACCTCCGGCCGTCGTTTGAAGCCGCCGGACCTCCACCGACCCTCCTCGGAGCACCGCCCGCTCTCCCGAACCCTTCTCCGCCCCTAACCATCTCTGTTTTCCCCTATTTTGCAGCCAACCAGCAACCCACGAAATGGGTTTCCAGCTGGTTTGGGCCCGTTTTGGGCCATTTCCCGGCCCCGGATCCGCGAGTCGCTTTGGGAAGAATCGTTCCTCGCGTCGCCGCCGTCGGATTGATCCGATTTGCGCGCGATTTGGTGAGTAATCTCACTAATCTTGGATTAGTTGGCTAATTATGCTTAAGGTTGGTTTAGATTTAATTAAATATGTTTAAGTTGTTAGATTAGAATAAATTAGCAATTATTAGTCAATTGTGATGTGATTTAGATAAATTGATTGTGTAATTAGCAAGTAGACGTGGTCTACTAATTATTGGAAGTGCCTCGGGATTTTTCCCGACCCTTAGTGGGCTCCAATTAGGCTTTTCGGGCCTAAGTGGATTTTTTTGTATTTAAATATTAATTTTCGGAATTAAATTAAATAATTATTTATTTTCCGAAAATTCAAGGGAGACGGTTCGGAACCGGAAAATTATGCTGATGATCGTGGTGAAGTCCGTTTATTTAATCGGGCTTTAATTTGAGTTAAATGGGATTTTTAATATTAATTATTTAATATTCGAAATTAATTAAATAATTATTTATTTTCCGAAAATTCAACTGAGATGGTCTGGGATCGGAATATTTTGCTGATGACCGTGGTGAAGTCCGTTTATTTAATCGGGCTTTATTTTGAGCTAAATTGAATTTTTAATAATAATTATTTAATTTTCGAAATTAATAAATAAATTAATTATTTTTCAGAAATTAAGATTTTGATGGCCGACGACCGAAATCTCGTGCTGATCGTCGTGGTGCAGTCCGTTTATTTATTTGAGCTCCACGTTGTATGGAATTGAGTAAAATTGTGATATTTTAGGGATTTACCCTAAATTGATTGGAATCGATTGAGATTGAATTATCGATTGGTGAATGGCCAAGTATGTTTATTCAGCATTTATAATGTTTTGTTGAGTTGATTTATTTATTTGATTGAGAAATCGTTGGGCATTGGTTGTCGGTATTGAAAGTAAATTGGTAACCACTGCAAAGAGGACACGTGGCTTGGTGAATTGGAATGTCACCTTGAGAATGCACGTGAGTTCAGTGGTTGAATATGTCACCTTGGCGAAAAGGTCGCCTGAGAGAATGCACGTGGCTCGGAGACTCAGTATGTCGTCCTGGAGAATGCACGTGGCTCGGTGACAGGATTTGGCATCTAAAAGGACACGTGGCTCGGTGATCTGATGCGTCACTTTGGTAAGCGAGTACCTTAGAGAATGCACGTGGGTCCAGCATTCCGGAATGGCATCTAAAAGGCCACGTGGCTCGGTGAATTGATGCATCACCTTGGTGAGATAGCACCTTAGAGAATGCACGTGGGCCCGGGCATCGTAAAAAGGACACGTGGCTCGGTGGCTTGATGTACCACCTTGGCGAAGAGGTCGCCTTAGAGAATGCACGTGGATCCGAGGTTTGAGGCACGTGGACTCGGAGACTTGGAAGGTCATCCTGGAGAATACACGTGGCCTAGCTTTTAAATATCCCACAGTGGGGATTGATTTGTTTGGCATGTAATCGACTAGGTCGATGCTTTGATTTGATGTGGTGAATTGATTGCCTGAATGGAAATGACCGTGAGTGGTCTTGTTGGAATATAATCGACTAGGTCGATTTGATCGATGCTTCGATCGGTGATATGATTGCTTGGGTGCCTATTATGAATTGTACTGACTTGCAGGTGGGATCAGAGGCCAAGGTAAGTCCTCTGCCCTGTGCGTGTTTAGGCAGCCTGTAGTATAATAGTTTATCTAATCGGGCTTAGTGGGGTAGAACTCGCTGAGACGTAGTCTCATCCCAGTTTGGGGAAAACCATTTCAGGACCCGATAAGGAGCTGAGGAGGAGAAGTCTGGGAAGGAGATCTTGGAGGTGAAACTTGAAGGGAATGATTTTGAAAGAAGAAGATAATACCGAGATGGGCCTTGAGTATGGCATGGATGGATTGAGATCCTACCTTCTTTTGAGATCTCTTTTTGATGTGAATAGTTATGAAGTAGTTTGTGTATTGTATAAAAGTTTGGTTATAGATTTCAATATGAAAAATATGGCCCTGCTTTTCTATCCCATTGTTTTATTGTCTGGGGATTTTAATTGCTTCCGCATGTGCTTAATAACTGAAAGGGTCGGCGATACTAGTCCTGGGATATCGCATATTAAAATCGATCAAATAGAATGATGTGCACGTGCCTGAGGATCGGGGCGTGACAACTATCCTAAAAAATAATAGAACTAGGTCTATGTTGGCCCTAATTCAATTTCGATGACAATAAAGCTTACTCAAATATGTTTCTTATTATTTATAATTATATTTGTTGTACTCGAGTATTTTTTATAAGATTTCGAAAGGGTAAAAAAGACCACTCAACTCTAAAACACGGGATATTATAAGATCTTTTAGTAATATTATTGTGTGTGTCAAGGGCCTGAAATAGTTAATGATTTGCCCCTGCAATTTTTCTTTACTAGAGATCACATTTACCGCGTTAGTTTGATGTACAATTGATACAAATATTTGTTTAGCATTGATTTATTGTTAATTGAATTATGATCAAATTTAACAAATCGATAATTTTGGACTCAGAAAATATAGTTGCTGTTGTCATGTTTATATTGAGATTTACTCCAGCTGGTAGATAGATAGCGTTCCCACTGCATTCTTGACTTATGAAGATAAAGGGTTTTTTCTCCCCCACTGTATTCTTGACTTAGGGGGAAAGATGCAATTACTACTTTTATATAATACTCTATAATTGTCAGTGGGGCCTGCCGACTTTTCTAGAGGGCAGAATGGATTAAGACCAGGTGATCTTGTCTCCTATTTCTTTTTTGTGATGACAGTGCAAGTTTTCACTAAATTTCTGCAGTAGAGAATGGAGACTTACGCACAAGAAAATCGAGTTTACGCACTTCTGTTTGGCGATTTACTCATGCACTTTGTTAATAATCATATGATCTTCTTGAATGGAGATAAGGAGTCATTTCTTGTCTCCGGTCGGAAACTCCACCTTAAAGGACGGAGATGTTTGGAGCTAAAATCAGGGCTAAACTGTTAAGTGACTTCCTGAAACTCAGCTTCAAAGCTGCTTCAAACAATTGGAAAGCGATTGAAATTGCTCCTCGATTTTACACTCAAGCAAAAAAGTGCATGAATGTGGCTTTAGATGGAGTAACGAAACTCCACAAATCTAAGCACTAGAAAATGTTAATTGTACTGGAATTGCAATTAGGGTCAACCGAAAGAGTTGAAATTGAAATTACAACAAAATGAAATTACAAGAAAAAGCAAAGATGACTCTAGAGATAAAGGGTGCATTGGTCGATCTGTTGCTTCAATCTCTTTAATGTTCTTCAAAAGAAGTGGCACCATGTCTGTCCACTTTGCTTGAAATCCTCCTATTTTGTGGGCAACCACTTGAGTAAATGGACTAGCTTAATACAAGTATATTTGATCATTTTGATAATCTTTTCTACATGGTGTTCACGATATAGGAAATGTAAGAAACTATAACAAACTTATAAAGTCATGAATGTGTTAATATAAGTCTATTTTAACTATCTTTCACAATAACTATATCTATGTTGCAGCTGATAGATAGGTCAAGCCTCTCCAATTAAATTGATCTATTAAACTCAACATAACCGATCGAAACAAATATAAAAAGTAAGAGGGCCACATCGACCAAAAGTTCAAGTGCTTCATTACATTTTGAAGTTTTAATGTCAAGTCAATAACAAATGTTCATCTCATAACACTGACTCTATTTTCTTTGCCCAATCAATTGCCTTTATTAGCTACAATGTCTAATTAATCCAAGTGATAGACATCATCGAGGATGGCATTAGTCAATGAGATTGTAATTCAATTAAGGAAAAAAAATGAAAAGCAAAATGTGCTATGCATTATTCGAATGAGGACTATACAAACATAACTTATTGCAGAAGAAGCCTTCTATGATCAAGATATCTCAAGGAAAAATTGGAATGTCAATCTTATGCAATCATTGAGGAAGATTATGGCCAACTTGGATTTAGTAAATATCTCTACAAAGTCATGAATAAAGGAGCAGACGAAAATGCACCGTAAGTTTTTGTATGTAAAATTTATCTATATCACAAGCATATATATTTTCATCACGATCTTTTACGGTAGGCTACCGTAAAAAAAGTTGGAGCAAATTGAATTGAAAGCACATGCATGATAAGTGATGGTCATCATGCCTTTGCTGAGGACGGCTGCTTTTTAATTTGAAAAAAAAAAGGGGAAAGATTCGCGAGAGAGAGAGAGAAACCTACTTTCTAATTTGCCCCTTCGCGTGATTCCCATTTGTTTGTCATTCTCGCAACCCTTTTTATAATCCGTGAAACGCGGACTTAGTGGGAGGTTCACTTTGATCTTTCCTCATCATGACCCGTCCGCTTCTTTGCGACTTTTAAGGTTTTCTTTTTTGACTTTTACTCTGCTTTGCATCTTTCTTTACCCGATTCCACGGATTAGCTCTTGGTAGAAAAACTGTTGCCCGGAGGTCCTTTCCCTTTCCATCTACTCATGTTCTCGTAGCATACTCTTTTGCTTTTTCGGTGTACCAAAGAACATTAATATACGCTATCAATCATTTTCATTCAGGGCTTATCTAAAATCAAATGACACCATATATAAATTCACAGAATCAATATGTAGAATACTTTTCCTTACAAATTTAATTAGACTACAAATGCTCATATGCTAATCTTTTGTCTTGGCTACAAGCCGCCATGAGATCTAATTCATTTATTGTGTGGTGTTTGTGCACCGAGTCAGATTATGATGTAATAAAAGGGTCCGTCCTCAATCGAGCATGAAAGCCATGGCCTTTTGTTCCTGTATCCAGTATAGTGTAAACGGAATTGTGGGTTGCAGGGACAAAACAAAAGGAGACTCTTGTAAGAAACCAACGAGTTATCGTACATTTTTTCAAAGAGATCCAAGTAGGCCAGAAAGCTAAATGAAAAGCAAAACGGCTTATATGAAGATACCTTAAAACTAAAGTTGGACATCATCTCAATTATGTTTCCAAAATAAGTCCAAGTCATTTTAGGACCTCTAAAATGTTCGTAAGCCAATTTGAAATGGGAAAAAGGGAAAGCTTTTGAAGGAACTCAACTTCCGCTAAATTGCGTCGCTTGAATCTAGCAAGGAAAAATTTGGAAGTCCCATATTCACATACAAATCAATTGAGTCCTCCCCATACTTCGGAATAAATTTTAGCAACCTTCAAGTCTCGGCCTACTCAGTTTCTCCAACCTAGAAATGCTAGATGAAAGGCTTGCCAGCTTCTTGCACTTATCTAAAGAGATGAGGTTTTCTATAAATGCAGTCCCTTCAAATTGAAGTTCTTGCATTCCCTCTAACAAACAATAAGTTGTGCAGAAAGACAACAAAACCAACTTCAATAAACATTCTGAAGCGCTAATGTTCAATGTGTTGAGTCTACTGCCTACAATTGATCATACCATTCTTTGTTGACCATGTGAGGCACCCATCAACATTGCCCAAAATCACGCTTGATCATCACCCTATCTTCCATCTATTGCCATGTGAAATCCAAAATTAAACTTGTTGACTTTTTTTCTGCGAATCACGGATTGTTTTTCTATTAATGTGTTTGTGAAATTTTAGTACGATTTGTGATTTGTGTGTGTCAGAGGGAGGGAGGGAGAGACAGACAGAGAGACAGAGAGATGAATGACTGTGTATATTGGTGAAGGAAGCGATCTATCCTAAAAGAGAAAGACAAGGCGGAGAGAGGTGACGAATAAAGGGCACCACAATGTTTTCCAAACAAGTGCACAGTCACATGACATGGTTTGCAATGCTATTATTGACGGAAGAGGCTGTAGGAATGTTGTAGCAGTTGTGGTCAGGAATCTGAAGTTACCACTGAAAGAGCATCCCTACCTTGGCAGGTCACAATAGTCGAGGGAGAGAAATGAAGCAAACGTCTTCAACCTTGTTTAATTCAATAATTATTACAAATAAAGATCACAACAAAGTGTGGCATGATGTGATTTTAATGGATTTATGTCATATGTTACTTAGACAATTATGGCAATATCATCGTTGAAACTATTCATGATATTGGTGATTGAAGTGAAATATTTTTAGGAGCTTTTTTGTTTTTTCAATTAATTTTGCTTTTAGTTTATAAGCTACACATTTATATCAACAATACTTAGACGCTAGCCGTTAAGACGTTGAAAAAGAAAATAAAAAGGAGAAAAAGAGAGAAGAAAAAAGTGAGTCTTTTTTTTTTCTTTGTGAGGGTTATCAATTTCTTTGTGCCATGATCTTGAAAAAAGATAATAATTGTATTTCAACTTGTTTACTTAGAAAGAATAAGTGTACCCGTATCAATCATGTACTAGGAAATTCGCATGTCCATTCTAGCAAAAAAAAAAAATGCTCACAAACAATCCACCCAAGTAGAATATAATAATAAGGAACAAAACCAAAAGAACACACCATAAAATCCTACAAGGAGACATGTTGAATGAGCACTAGTGGTACATGAAGATGTTGCGACCTAACTTCTCGTGGGAGAGACAATTAGGTTTGGAGGAATTGTCAACTTCGAGCTGACGGCCTTCAATTAATTCAAGTTCTTCCAAGCTCATCTCTCACATGACATTGGGTGTTCGAGTTTTTAACAATTAAGCCAATGTAAATTTTAACTAAAGAGTCGCCACTAGTCTTTTCAATCAAGTAGAAACTAAGTAAGGTATAGGATGATATCTTACTATCTACGCAATCAGAAATTTTAGACTCGGGAATTTGATTACGCTAGCCTTAACGCTAACACACTTTCGATACCTAGCTTGATCATGCTAACTAATGTTATAGCAGTTTATCCAAAAGAAATCTAAAGTTCGTCCTAACCATTCTAGAGCAGAGAAATAACATCCAACATATTGAAAGTGTAACCAAATATAATCATATAGAAAACACGTAAGCATCATAATATTGTCTCTAAAAATAAAAATACAATTCAAAACAAAGAACCCTATTGTAAAGTCCTAGAGGATTATGCAATTTTAGATTTTTAATTTTAAGGATTTTCCAATTTTTCTGAATTTTTCTGATTTTCTAGAATTTTATGAATTTTTTATGATTTTTCTGAATTTTTTTATTAATCAATATAATTTTTTATTATTAATTTAAAAGAAATTCGGACCGGGTCAAGAGACCTGACCCAACTAAACCGACCCGAACCTTATCGGATCGGGTTGGATAAAAATGTTAACCCTAAAAGCCCACTCGCAATTAAATAAATCATCCCAAGAACACTTCTCTTCGCAATTAATTTTTCGGCCCGAACTCTTAAAAGAACCTAGCTCAAAACAGACCTGCCCAAAACCCTTCTCTTCGTATGAACGACCGGCCCACAACTAAAAAGCCCGAAGCCCATTTTACTTTCTATTTCCCCTATTGTTGGCTTTTTTTTTTTTCTCTTTTCTTTGTTTCTTGTATTTCTTTTCTCTCTCTTGTCCTTTCTGTTTTTTTCTTTTTTTGGTCTTTTTCTTCATCATCTTCACCTCCTGCACTTCCTCGCCGAAGCTTTCTCCTGCAACCTATGTTCATTCGACCGTCTCCTTCCCAAATCACCAACTTCAAGATAATATCAACTTTCACATGTTTTGTTGCCGACATACATACCGCCGCCGAGCCATCTCCTCCCGCTGATCATCCATTCTGACCGACGACCACCAACTTCGGCTCGCTATTTCGGCGACCACCGAACACCAAAAATGAACATCACCCGGCACTCAAATTTATAATATCAGCACAATCAGCAAATAAACAAGCACAAGCATGTTAAAATGGAAAGACACGCTGACTCGATTAGCCTTGAACCATGGACCGGGGGATTGCCGGCAAGGGGCTCTAGTGAAGGGGCGCATGCGAGGCCAACACAGCAAAATACGAAGAAATCAAGTAGGGTTCGACGAACACAGAAACAAATGAGATCGGTTTCGAGTTTAAACATGAGAATTTTTCCGGTCTTCTTTCAAGCATTTTAACAAACGTATGGTGTGCAATTTAGAAAACAAGCTCCATATTTACATTCATGGTGAAATGAGTCTGAAATCTCGACACACAAAAATATGAACCCACATCATAGATTATAACTCAGTCCTATTACTATATCAAAGTCCTATGATCTCCAAAAAGAAATAGATTCAGATCTTGTGCTCAACGAAACGGGGCCGAAATGAGGTGTTCGAGAGCGAACTCCCACCAGGTTCAGGGTAGAGTTTTGGTGTCGTATGGTTTCCGGAAAAGCTTCGACGGATGACAAGACGAGAAGGAAGACCACCGCTCAACCGTGGACAGAGGCGATGGTCGGCGGTCGACCATTTTTCTCATTTCAGCCAAGCCCCCTAATAATCACCCCTCACAACAGCACGCTCCTCTCTCGCTTTTAAGCTTCGGTTGAGTGGTGGAAGGAGAGACTTTAGCTTCACCCATGGCTTCTCTCATGACCAAATCTAGTCCTCGATGCCGGATATGGAATTGAGGTAGCCGATGGAGGAGACGACCAAACTGGATTGATGCGGCGCCGGCAACTCCGACTCCGCCGGTGGCGATGGCTGAAGGACGGGCGGAGGTTGGGCTCGTGCAGATGGAAGGGAAGGAAGAGAGTGTAGGCGGATTAGGGAATTTTTAATTTATTTCTCTGACGCCATGTGTCAATTTGTAATTGGTTAATAATAAGTGCAGGCCATGTCAGCCAATGACGTCGCGCTTGCAAACCACTTCTCCATTTCTCTGGTCGTGTGGTGGTGCAGGGATGTGGGAATGCCCAAAATAATAGAGAAGCCGGTGGGGATTTCTATGGTGCAATGTTATACCGCGCCTTAGGTTTTCAAACTGGCAAATGCCGATTGACTTTTTTCTTCTTTAGGGTTTTACAATGTATACGACACCCATTCTAGACATGATGAAAACATATCGTAAATCGTCAGATTTGTGAACAATTAAAACCACATACATGCCCGCGAAAAGAAAAGAAACACGCACAGAAGAAAAAGAGAAAAAAATATTAATTGTGTGCGCAAAAGAGATAAATGTTTGAAAAGGCAATTGGATAGAAATTTGAATGGTTGTGAGATGGGGAGATGTATCTTCAATTTTGAAAAGTATGATATTCTAAAAATAATTAACAATAAAATTAAATGAATTGACATTTTCACAACAAAAAATTGTTAGTCCACAGCTCTTTCATATTTTGATTTGACTAACTTATCTTATTTAGATTATTTTTCACAACTTTTTCATTTTTTGATTAGACTAACCCAAATAAAACTCGAAAAAAGAATACAATTCAAGTTATCGAATCACCCTATTTTGTTTTTATATATTTTTGGTGGTTTTTCCTCTTCTCCAGTGGCCACTATAGTACCATAAAACCACATCTCCAAATCGAACCCCTCCCCAAGTACCATAAAACCACATCTCCAAATCGAACCCCTCACTTATACCAATTTTGTCACACGGTATGGAGTAAAATCAAGCTCCTCCAATGATCAATCTCACTTGGAACTTATGCAAAGATCAGTGGACCAATCTCCTCCTTTGGATCACGAATCCAAGCAAATGTAACAGTGATGAAACAAAAACAAGAACAACAAAAGAAGAAAAATGAGAAATTGATAGTAGTGGAATGTAGATAGCGAGCAAAATAATTTGGTTGAGTTGCTCTTTAGCTGGACTGGATTGTCGTCCTCCTCCTGGCTTTGAGAGTTTGCTTCAACCCTTTTGTGTGGAAGTCATGAGGATCGATGAGGGGCGTTGGGGGGAGAGAGAGAGAGAGAGAGAGGAGTCATAGGAGTAGATGCATAGAGCACGCACAGACAATGAGAAGGAATAAAAGTAAGAGTGCTTCACAATCTTGGAGAAGATAGATACAGGAATGAGAGAACTTCATGATATTGGAGAGTCTGCAATAGAGACAATGGATTTGGGAGCCAGAAAGTATCCGGCGGAGAAGATGTATTTCAGAGCAAGAGACCAAATGATGGATTTGGGAGTGATGTAGAAGAGTATAGGATATTTTATGATACCCGATTTTCCACATAATACCAAGAACACAAAATAACCCTCAGAAATAAGAGGTTTGGTTCGAGTCGATTCGATATGGGCTTTTTCGACAACCCCATGTATATCTTTCTTAAACTCATCACCCATATCTTATGCATATGCCATATATCCAAGTAATTCTAGCATGCAAGAATATTTTCATTTATGCCACCACAATTGATGCATTATAAACTTGGGGTCAGCTAGCATTGAATCAAGGCCATCCAACTCAAACTTCGTTTCTCATTTCTACTTTCTAATTCATAAGAAAACAAAGTCATCTCGACATCATATTTTTTAGGAATGATAGCACAGCAGTAGAAAATCAAAAGTACGACAAGATAACCTTCTCAAATGGAACATACCCAGAACTTCACCAATTTCCAAATACCAACAGAAACTTGCCCCCATGCTCTGTTGTCTCTCTTGCGATTTGTTCCGCTCAATTAGAGTCTTCCAGAGAGTAGTATTTTTGAGAGTTAACTTCAACTTTACATCCATAGTTGGTACTTTTTAAGCATGTGATGAACATAAGTCCTTACTATATCAATATAAAAATGAACAACTTGACAGGTTTGGGAAGAAAAACAAATACATGCTAGTGGGTATGCACCAACAGGATGAGATTATTTTCTGCCGCCCAAGCACAATAAGAACCATTCTCATCGAGGACAAGTCTACAAGACACGATCACATCATGCCGGTTTTATTCCAGCATTACACCGAGGGATAGCAGCAATCCTCCAAAAAAACTTTTACACGAAATTGTATATGGAATATCCTGATCCATCTAAATTGACCCGGGCAGTGATATAATAGTAGTCAAAACATCTAAACCTGTAGTTTTTTCTTCTTCTCTTTTTTGGGTAGGAGGAGTGGGTGTTTGAAGGTGGATTCATTTAGGCAAAATCACAAACACCTGGCCGACGGCAAGCAGTGGGGTTTCTTAAGACGAAACAGAGAAGGGACAAGCACTGGCAGTGGGAGATAATCTTGTTCACGCAGCTGTCAATGGCTATGGAAGCTCTATACTCTCACCCTACACCCAAGCCATCATTCGAAATTCATGGATGATCTTGTTCCATTCTTACCTCATCAAATTTCGGACAAAACAGAGCAGTCTAAAGAGACTATCACCCTCGCTCTCCGCCTCATCAATCATCATTTCCTTCGTGGCACTCCATTATCTCCTTGTAATTGTGCCCCAGCCTTTGATCAAGCATGAACTCATGACGTGCAAATAAACTCTTTGATGAAGACAAGAGGATAGAGTACCACAGTTGTAAAGGAGTTAAAATAAAATTAGGTTGTTTTAAGATCTCGATAGACTAAAAAAAAAATTCAAGAACTAATGGTACATTATAAAACCAAAATACCTTTTTATCTAACTTCTCCTTCTTTTTTAAACTAGGAAAACATAATATACAGTCTCATTTCGTAAAACTATCAGACGGATAATCTTTACATATCATCTCTTCACTCCACTCATAAAATAACTATTGAATCGATTTTCCAAGAATACGTCATTATCAGAGTCATGGAAGGTATCAGTCAAACACACCCTATGACATGAAGCAAGTTTGCTCTCTCATATTTTCGTGTTGATCAAGCCAAAAGATACTAATATTCATATTGAGAATTTTTGGATTTATGAGCTAAGAATTAAATCTATGCACTAAAATCCTGCAAAGAAAATTCCAAGTTGCTATCACCAAATTTAGGTCTAGCACACTGCTCTTCTTAATATCAAAGGGGAAAGTAGAAACTATAGATTTCAAATTGGAATTTAGCAAGGAGACATGTAAAAAGTTCTTCTAGAGCCAGCTCAATTTGGTAAACATAGATTCAGTAGATTCCTTTGGCTCAGGAATCATTACTCTTATTGAATACCACAAAGCAAGTACGTATTTATGTACCACAAACCTGCTTGAAAAATCATTATTCATTATGTAAGATGTTGAGCATGAGATACATGAACAGATGACATCATGCATGCGCATAAAAAATGGACCGACATTTGTGTACAATGCAAACAAAATGTCACATGTGATGAAGTATAACGCCTTGGGAGCCACCTCTTGAACCTCGTTAGGATAAACTGTCACATGGTGGGAGCCACCTCTTGAACCGATGGCATCTAACTGTAGAATCATATTATAGTGCAATCATTTGTGCACATCAGCATGTTTATCTATATGATATTATTGTAGCAAATTCGCTCAATGTAAGTTGATCAGACTGTCAAGCAATTGGGAAAACAAATTACAAGCTTACTTTCTGATCTAGTTGGGCTCTAAAGTGATTAAATTGCTCACAGACAATTTTTCCAAAGATGGCTTTGTTTGTGTGCATGTGTGCGTGCTAGCTCCAGGAAGCAATGGATGAAATGATTTGATGGAAATCAATCTAAATGACAGGAATAGCAAATTGCTCAAAAATTAAAGTGGAAGTACTGTGAATTATTTGAAGGTGCGATGCAGGGAATAAAGGAAATCAAAGCAAAGAACACTAAACTCAAAGGAATGAGCCAAACAAAATTAACTGAAAACAAGATTACGAGGACATTAACATTGCTGGAAATGAAATTAATCACAATTTGTACAAATGATGCTCGAATGGAGACATTGACATCGACATTACAACAATACTCAAAGGGAAATCAGTAGTAATTTTGGCAGGGTTCGAGCATGATTTCAACATATCTTTTTTCCTCTGCATATCTTCTATTCATAAGTCTTAAATTCCTTTTGATTATTACTAGGTCGATGGCCATTTCTTAACTTAACTTCTTTTATATATCCATGATTTCTTAACTTAACTACTTTCACATATCCATGTTTTGTCAACTTAAGTAAACTTCCGATCCCTGAGCATTTCTTGTACCGTTTCTGCTAATTTTGAATTTAAATTAGGTTGAAGACTCTTTCTTAAACTTTGGTGGAATGGTCTTTTATGAGCATCAAAATGATATTGAACTCGACATAGCTTGGCTGTGATTTATTCACCACCAATGTATAGTGAATTACTGTTATACCAGATGACAATTCAGTCACACAACCAAAGGAGACAAAGTAAACTGAAGCACCAAGGGAAAGAGAACTCTCTGTCATCAAAGGATGCAGCATCAAAATTCACAATATATGATCAGCATGTCGAACAAGAACATCCAGATCACGCTATGCAATCTCAGATTGATCAATGATGAAGACAAATTCGTCATTATCATCTGTGAGGCAAAACGTCGAACATGTGGTGATCATGATGGGTGAGGTGTTCTACAAATAGGAATTCCTATCAATCGGCGAGCAATATAACATGAGCAATTTGAGATAACAATTTAAAGCTCTCGGCAAAAGGCAAACACAGACCAATCGTATGATCAAGTCTCGATGAATCGACCGTGTCCTACCGAATGGTTACTTGCTAATAAATGAAGACACTGAAAGACTTCAAGAACCTCACGAAGACGAAGCTAAGGCGACGAATTGATTCAGCGACGAAATTGCTTGAAGAAGATATTTAGCTGCAAATGGCTTTGACCGCGGGCGTGGACACTGGATTCAGTCTAGAGTGCTCAAAGATGAAAGAGGAAGATAATTTATTCGGTCTATGCGTCTATTCTTGCTTCGCTTGGTTCCTTAGCTCTGCCGCACGCACCAGGCGAGGGAGAAAGAGCACGAGAGAAGTTTCGATCGGTGGTGATGAGCGTCCGCCCTCTACTCTGTCACGGCCGCGGTTGCGGTGACCGGCGAGGGAGATTTGACGGTGGCTGTCACCGATCGAAGATGGCATAGACGATCGATTGATGGTGATGGAGCTGAGAGGGAGGGGCATCCTCAATCACATTCTTCATGTTGTGTATCTCACCAACTATCTATTTCCATGATTTAATGATTTAAATATTACGAATAACAATCTGGACCATTAATGTAACGATATGATTCAAATCAGTCACATGACATCACGTATAACTTTTACAATAGATTTCATTATATAATTCTTTCTTTTGTTTGATATCACATATATCCCAAACAAAGTAGGCATTTCAAAACGATCTTTAATTACTAGAACATTGTATAAATTTCTTAAAATTTGTAGCATTTTGTATTAAATGCTAAAAAAAAATTAGGATTTAAGGCTAAAGTACAATGAAACAAGACGAAGTCTAGTAAAATGGTACTGTCATGTCCACTACATGCAAGTATCTTACCTTCCTTAAACTTTCAAATATCAATTTATTGCGTGCATGCAATGCTGCGATATTTGCTAATATGTAAAGATTTTAACCCCATTTGGAAGGTAAGACAATAAATACTAGAGAATTCTTTTGTATTATAAGAGGTTAATCGCTAACCTCCGAATCATCTTCATTATCTCAAGTTATGATTTTGTCCATCTATAGTTATCTACGAGCATAGTGTATTTTACATATATGCACAGGGTGTCTATATAATTTTTTTTTTTTTTTGGGAAAAGCTCAAGATGGAAATGCTCATTGGGTTTGCTCAATTAACAGTACAAATAGCAATTTCTTTTTGGAATGGTTCTTCAATCAAATGATTTTTTTAACAAAAGAAAAAAAAAACACTAAAGTGAGAAACTAGCCCAAATATAGAAAAGGAGGGATTTCACCCGCCCCCATTGGGCCACAAAAAGAAGAAAAAATAGAAATTGAAAAAAAAAAAACAAAAATAAGACACTCGCAACCCTTACACACACAGATACTATCAATCACTCACACACATTCACACAAAACCTAATACAAATAACTTGGAAATGACTCCAAATCTTTTCGCAAAACCTTTGCTTTACCTCCCGCAGCGCCCCATGCTGAAGACACATGAGCTAGGCATGATGCCCCTCTTCTAATATATTGAGTTTCTCCCTCCATGCATATCTTCGAGTGTCTCGCACAAGTCCTCCCATCCGTCGGTCCCATAGTAAAATGGACTATTCTCATCCTCAAAGAGTGAAGATGGATCCATTAATCGATTCTTTTCGAGCTCAACCTTCAAAGCATCCTCTAGTGGATTAGATTGCATCACATATCCCAACCTTTTCATGGTTGCACCTGCTATTCTAATATTAAGGCTAAATCTCATATAACTCTCGTCAAATTGATTAAAGTCGACTGCTCCCTCCAAGAATCCCCACAGCACATTTGGTCTGAAGAGTTGAAACCACACGTGATCCGTATCAAATGAACCCAAAGTTCCTGAGTGCTCATTTCGCCTTTGGCCGTTGACACATGGTACGATGTCGAAAGATACTTCCTTTTCTCCATCTTCTACATCAAAGACAACACAAAGATACAATCCTATGAACTTGTTGTACAAGTCTTGTGAAGCCTTGAAAGATATAATGCCGTCTTCAACAAGGCCGAACCCCTTTGGCATCTCTCTCCCGGGGCTAACATTCCGGTAATGACACCAATAGTTGGAATAACGATGCCTCTGTTATACAGGTAAATTGTTAGAAATATCCAAGTTTGTAATTAGTTCAAGAAGAAGAGTTTGATTTATGCACATTCCTAATAATTCAACTAAAGCTAGAGTTCTGTAATAATTAAACATATTGATCCTTGCTTATGTTGGAAATCCTTCCCTTGCAAGTGCTAGCCACCTCTAATATTAGATTGAATCACCCTAGACGTAGCTCATACAAGTGTATTATATAGGAAGTGAAAAATTGATGGAAAATAGAACAACACGTCCAAGAAATTAATTGCCCCTGTTAGACCCCATTGTCTAATGTTCATTGTTATGAGTTCACTTTAGAGATCGCCGATTCTCTGGTACAAATTGTCCTAGTTGAACTCCAACTTGCTTGCAACAAACTTAACATTATTAAAAAAAATTAAAGAAAAAACTTCTACTTGCACTCAAACTAACGGAAAATTGGAAAGGAAAATCTAATGCATGCCCTCTCCACATACCAGCCTCATCCAACCACTTGCCCCTTTTATGTTTGCTCTAACTTCATATAAAAGCAGAACCCCAAATGCAATACTCTATTAATAAAATAAAATCACATTGTCCAAGTAATTTGCATGTGGCTAGCAACGCATGTGGTGCGACGGTTCCCTATCATAATAGCAACAAACACCTAAGAGTGAAAAAGGTCTCATGTCGAATTATCGTATCATTATAGTTGTGCAGTTTATTTTAGTCTGTAGAGTTAATCTAGTACTGTTATTGGTGTCAATTGTTATGATCAACCGTAACATAAAGAACCACGTGTCCATTTGTTCGTTAGATTTTCTAAGATTTCAACTATATTTTTCAATACAGGAATTACGAACATTGGGTATTCGTCATTGCATCAAGTTGAGATTTTGTTAAGCTTTATACACGTGTAGGATCACTTTATATTAAATTTGTTTGTTTGTCTAGAATTTACAGTTTTACATTACATGCACCCAATGAACATTGTATCAACACATGCATATACACACGCATATACACATGCACACATTGGGAGAGGGGGGGGGGAGAGAGAGAGAGATACCTCGATTGAAAAATCAACTATGCCCAATGCTTTTGTCTTTGTTTTACTCCAACTTATTGGATTATCTTCATGCAAAACCTCATAGAATAAAGCTGGATCTAGCAACTGATCGTCTTGAAGCAAAATCTCCGGATCATTCTCTAGTGGCTTGCATATCAGTCGGAACCCACACTTCTTCACAAGTAGTTTGTAATAATAGGTATAATCTATTACTCTAATGCTAATGTGGAAATGAGTCAGGTCATTTGGACCAAAATGGTCTACTGTCCACAACTCCTCCGGTTCCATATACTCAAGCCACACATTATCCAAATCAAATAACTCGAAATACCTGATTTGTCTTTTGGCTTTGCAATTAACAATTCCCACAAGCTCAAATGGGCAAAATTTATATGGCTCATACGACCCTGCTTCTACTTGAAATACAACACAAATAGCTACTCTTAGGATCTTTTCATATAAGTCCTTTGAAGCCACGAAAGATATAGAACCCTCTTTATTGGGCAGCAACCACTTCGGCATCTCTCCTCCAGGTAGAACAACTCGACAATTTGGTTGGCAATGAAATTTCTATCATAGATGTAAACCGTTAGATAGTTTTTTTGAAATTGGCACCTAAAATGAGGAGTATGAATGAGTTAAGTGGCAATCCTAGAGTTTTATATATAGTTAGCAATAACAATACAAAGATTTTTTTTGTACTTAATTGGTGAAAACACAACATGTATCGTTAAAGATTTTGTAACCTGATGAACATGTGTTATTGAAGTTTTTCATTGGGCGGTCCTTGTAATTTAACAGCGAACTAGAGTTCTATAAATAAAGAGAATATCCTTTGCATTTTCTTACAACAACCTCCACTATATGTCTGCACAATCACTTTCTACATGTATGCTTTTTCTTTTTTTTGAAATTAGCCCACCATTCCGGGATTTTTAGCCTTTTGCAATGCACAAACACCCAATGCAAGCCACAATGTTCCTACTCCATATTAATGCGAGAGAGAGAGAGAGAGAGAGAGAGAGAGAGAGAGAGAGAGAGAGAGAGAGAGAGAGAGTCTAACCTCAAGAATGAACAAATCATTCACGGGGAACCCATTACGGACTAGCTCCCGACTTGAATTTAACTCAACGTCCTCAACGTCACGTATGTTGGAGGGAATTCTAGTTAGAGACTTGCAATTATTTGCCTTTAGTGTTCTCAATTTCCCTGGAATCTTGGGGATCTCTTGTAGTTGTTGGCAATTTGAAACCTCCAAATCTTCCAAGTCATTTAGTCTCTCCAATGTAGGAAGGTTAGTAAAATTGTTTCCAGACAATAATAATTTGAATAAGCGGGGACAAGAAAGATTTTCCAGGAACTCTACTTCTGATAGATGGCACCCTTCAAGATTCAAACACCCTAACATAGGAAATCCCGTCTTTGTATGGGGTTCACTCAAATCCTCCTCCTCCTCCTCCTCCTTTGGAAACTTGATTAGTTGTGAGCAACCACTAAGTTGCAAGACTCCAAGATTTTGCAACTTGTAAATGCTAGATGGAAGGATTGCCAATTTCTTGCAATCATTGAAATACATCACCTCGAGAGAGACAAGATTTTTTACAGATGTAGGAAGTTCTTCAATTGAAGTCCTTCGTAGATCAATTTCTTGCAAGCTTTTGTTCCTATTTGGAATATCAGGGAACCTTTGCAATTTAGAGCAATCTCCTAACTTCAACAACCGTAACTTATAGTGATTTGCAACTGAATCGTGGACACACTCCAAGTTTTTGCACCCTTGGAGATTCAATTCCTCGAGATTTGGAATACAAGAGACATCCGGCATATGAACCAATGACTGGCATTCATCCAAGTTAATGAACTTCAATTTTTCAAAGTCCTACAAGAACAATAAAATCAACTTGCATAGACATTTTGAACGATCAAAGAAAGAAAGTGAGATATATATTCATTTCAAAATTTGATTGTGATTTTGAAATAAAAATCACTTGATCATAATCCAAGCCAAATGTTATCAAAATTCACTAGATCTGTTAGAGAAGACTCCTTATTATTTTGAAGCTGACAAAACCTTTCCATGATAGTCAAGTCTGAAAGGTTGCGGACTCAAGTGTTATAGTTTGAAGAACTCAAGACTTGAAGACTGTTAGACTTTATGCTCAAAGTTTGACCTCACTGACAGATTCCAAACCGACGAAGGAAGACTTATCCATATACGAATTTATCTTCAAAGATTTGGTTCGAACGGCTTATGGAAGATCTTACGGCTGGAGATAGCACCTTGAGATCAATTATTCCTATTAGAATCAAGCACCTTGAGATCAATTATTCTTATTAGAATCAATTTGAATAATCAGATCTTTGATTAGCGAAGTATACTTAGAAAGTTTTACTTATGGAAATCGAGATTCTTATTGTATGGACAAGCAGGATTGATGGGTTATCATCACATTCCTTAAATGCCTCGGGATCTCCTTGATTGATTCTGTCCAACGAGTAAATTGGAGGAACTCCTTTGGAAAGTGCCAACTATTGTAAAGGCATGAAGGAGTATATAAAGATGATTCTCAAGTTATTTGAGTGTGTATGTAAAAGAAAAATTCCAAAGTCTGAAACTCTTAGTTCTTTGCTATTTCAATTGTTGGGCCATACTTGTACTCAAAAAAGATAACAAACATTTGTGAGACTTTGAAAGAGCGTAGCAGAGTTTCTACACTGTGAAGTCGAGAACGTGAGACTGTAAAAGCTCTTTTGATTCATAGTGAAATCCAGTCAGTAGGCTGTCAGTGCGGGAGAGTGGACGTAAGCTTGGTGTAAGCCAAACCACTATAAACCTTGTATTTCTATTCTCTTTCCCTAATCTTCCTACTTTAATTTGTAGCTTTGTTTAATTGTCAGTAGTCCTTCATACCTTCTGTCTATTATCTTCTAAAGACGATTTGATTTATTAAGTCTTGCAGAAACTTCTTTTAACACATATTCACCCCCCTTTAGGTGTTCGTACTACCCCTAACAAGATCATATGGTGTATATAGAGCACACCCTCTCACTTTATAAATATGAGTCCAATAAGTAATCCTTGTAAATTCACCAACGCTCATAATTTCACTACATGCTAGAATGGCGTGGCCACTTCCACTACGTATACGTGCAAAAACAATACTTGTAATTTAGAGAGAGAGTGTGTAACCTCAAGTAGGAGCAAAAGAGCCACGATCATTCCTTTGCCAACTAACTCATCACATGCATTTAAGCTAACATCTGGAATCTTATGTAGAGATTCGCACATGCCTATAGATCCCCATAGAGGCAGTGGAAGGTCGGGAACATCTTGTATTCATCACTTATTAGGAAGTGGTGGTTGGTTGATTGTTTTTTAGAAGAAGACATATTTTGTATGCCTAGATGATCATAAATATAACAAAAAAAAAATGAAAAATAATAGAGTCCAAGCCGTCTTGCATAGTTTTTTGTTTTAAGCTACATATATGATATATGTTGGTGTTGTGTAAGAGCTCAAAGTATAATATATCATTATAAAAACAACCATCACATTTATACCTTGCATTTGTTTAGATTAAAAAAAAAAAATGTAGATGCATCGATAGACTTTGACATATCGATCTAGTGGATCTCATGTGCAATTTATTAAACCTCTATGGTGCACACCATCAAATATATAATGAGTCTTTTTGCACCTTCTTTCAATTAAGTTTTAACTACTTTCTTTTTTAGACCCCTTTATCAATGAGTTGTCATTCCATAATGATTAGCATATTTTTGATATGGTAAATTCTCAATGAACTCTCCAAAATTATAGCACTATTGTTCTGAAGGACGAAAAGAATATTAAATGAAAGGGAGTTTAAGGAATAAGATCTGAAATGCTATATATGAAATTTTATTTGAAGGTGTATCTCTCAAAAGATAAAGGTGGTGAGTTTTTTCATGCGACAAGTGAAGAATGTCAATTAAACTTCTTAAATTCAGACAAACCTAATCAACACTTTCCCTTGCCCAATAGCATTATCAATGGAATTTTTTATATCAGTAGGAAGGGGATTACGGGATGTTTTTTATATGGTAAAAAAGTTGTAAATGATTGGTCATGGAGCATTGATGGTTTACATGTTATGGAGAGTTACATTGGTGTTCATTAATAGGGACTCAACGATAGTTTAGTTTTATTAGCCATCCTCAAATCGATGGACAAGCTGAAGCTGTTAATGGAATTTCAGGCAATTTAATGAGTTTTATTGGAAAACATGTTAAACAATAGGATTTGTTATTGGTTCAAAATGAATTTGCAGACAATAATTGGATGAGCCAAACTATCAAAAAATGCCAAATTGAAGTTTTGTATTGAAAAAACAATAAGGCTCCGTTCGTTTCGCGAAAAATGCAACATTTTTTGAAAATATTTTTTAAGAAATCATTATTCTAGAAAATGATAATATTTTCTTATATTCAGTAGAAACCTAAAAATGAATTGGAAAATATTTTTTGTCATTTGATAGGGAAACTAGATTTTCTAGAGAAAAATTACCAAAAAATCAAATTTTTAATTTTTAATTTTTTTCTTTTCTTTTTTTATTTATTCCTTTTTTTTACTTCTTTTATTTCTTTTCCTTTTTCCTTCTTCCTTGACCAAAGGCCAACCATGGCCACGACCAATGTCGGCAAGCTCGTCCCTTGCCTGTGGGCGGTCGCCCGCCATTGTAATGGCTGGCCACTAGCCTAGGAAGAAGGAAAAAGAAAACGAAAGACAAGAAAAATAAGAAAAAGAAAAGAAAACTAAAAATAATTAAAAAATAAATTTTAAAAAAATATTTTTGTAAGAACAAACATTTCATTAATCAAGGTCGCGAGCCCAAGCACTGAGGACCCGCTCATAGCCTTTGTGGACAAGAGCTTTAGTACTGGGGACTGGAGCACTACCTTTATGGTCCCAAGCTTGGGTGCTAGGGAATCGGGCACAAGCATCAAGGATTCAAGCTCAGCCTCAATGAACTCGAGCATGGGCACTGGGGGCTCAAACCTAGCTGTTGGAGACCTAAACCTGAACGCCGGGACCTGGGAACGAATGTTAGAGTTTTCATGTCCGAGTGTAGAATTTTGGGTTTGAGCACCGATAGTCATATTTCGTAAAATGTTTTTTGGTTTTTCAAAGAGGAAAATCATTTTCCTGAATTTAAGTATAGATATTCTGTTAACTAATCAGTTAACTCATTTGCCTAAGCAAACCGAATACAGGAAAATGAGGAAAATGTTTTACTGAAAAATATTTCCCGTCAAACGAGCAAAGCATATGTTTATCTCATATGAAGCATGGGAAGAGAAATATGAGGAACTTTTTATACATATAGTACTACGTAAACACAGGTTAAGTGTACTATGGATGGAAAAAATTGATACTTGTAAAGTTGAGCAAAATCACCAATTTAGAAATATTAATGGAAAGAAATTGTTGATAAAATACGCAATACATAGAAACATATACATGTATATGGACAAAAAAGGATATTTCAAGATTTCAAATAAAAAATTTGTTGTCGCATAAAAAGAATTCAAAATTTTGATATTGAAACATGTTAGAGATCAAATAAACTTACTAACTCACGCATTTCTCTATAGATACAACATTTGCAAAATAAGTAATTGACTACATTTTGGGGTTAAAAAAAAAAACAGAGAGAGAGAACCCACCGAAGCTCCTGTTTAATTTATATTGTACTATAGATTATATGAATGTGAGTACAATTACACGTACATACATACGTATATGACTTACTTTATGGAACAATCAACATGTGAAAAGTTACCAGTATGTTAAACTTAGGCATTTCTCTGTGGATACACCGTGCAAGTAATCGTCCGAGGTAGGCTTATTTAAATAAAATATGATGGGCTGTCCTACATGTGAAAAGTTAGTGGCAAATTTGGGAGAATTCTCGTGTATATAGTGGTGAGGTTTGAGATGCCCTTAGTAATCCATTAATTTGGTCGTGTTGTTATCTATTGTCCCGTACATATCGAATGATTACTGGAGTAGCCCAAGAGAGTACTCACGTGTTAAGCGGAACATAAAAACTAAATTGCTAATATGATGTACTTAATGTCAAAATCTGAAAGAGCTTGCTTGGTGATATGGAGGTTAGGTGTAGAGTAGGATCGGCGAATGAGTCCCGAGCAAACCAAAAGATATCATAGTTCCAGTAAAAGCAACAACACGCCAAAGCATGCCCCTATCAAATTGATTTTGCATTTTCGAAATTTGGTGAGACTTTAGGATTTTTTTTTTTTTTTGATAAAGGGTAAATATATATTAACTTTTGAACCAAGGAGCTACACAAATGTACAGCAACAGACCCTGGCACCAAGGCTTACACTCAGAAGACAACCAGTCAAGTGAGACTTTAGGAACTTAATCTTTTGAAAACTCAATTTTTTTTTAGGATGTATGCACAATTGACCAGACACGGGACACCATGTAAGTAATTGTGCACGTGTTTAATATTCTGCATCTGATTTCTCGTTGATGATTAATGCTTGCATTTGTTCTCGCTAGTCGATTACACGTTTTGCCCTAAATCTTATTTGAATGAGTTACCAATATTTATTTTATTTTTTCGAAATTATTAAAGGTTATAATGATTTAGCAACATTTATCTGCGGAGCTTACTAAAATGTTATTTTCACTGTATTTTATAAAACTACCCACTCTCATTTGAATCCTTTTGCCGACATTTATTTCATTTTTAATATTACGAACCGTTTTTTTCTGTACTGCATTTTTTTGTTTGAGTTACCAATGTGTTACATTTACAATTCTTTTTACAAAATAACCAATTTATATTTGAATCACTACTAATGTCTTTTCTAGTGTTTCGAAATTATCAACTGTTTTAATAATCCATGAATTTTTATATGCCAGCTTACCAACTTGTCTAAGTTACTATCTCTATTAGAAAATTATCAACTGCTAATTGAGTCCCCTTATTAGGTTTTTTGCACAAAATAAATTTGTTTCTATAATTTACCGATATTTATTTGTTAAAGTTATCAACCAGTTGAACTAACTCCTATACTAAATTACCTACTATTTCCTAAATTACCAACTAATCCAACAATTTACCAACAATTATATGCAGAGCTAATTTAAGAACACTTACATGAAAATACCAATAGATATTTGAGTTAGTTGTCAATATTTACTTGATTGCTACAAAGGTATTAACCATTCTGATAATTTACCGACATATGTGGCAACTTACCAATTGAAAGGGTTTGATAACTTATATCCAAAATTATCAACTCTTATTGAGTTAATTGACATCGTTTAAGAAGTACCCACTGTTGCAATAGTATACCAAGGTTAATTTGGAAAGCCACTAGCATGTTAACATCACCACTCTTCTATGAAATTAACAATTCTGTTGAATATTACTAACATCATTATAATTGCCATCATTTGTGGTGATTAAGTTACACTCTCCTATTTGAGTCACTTACTAACTTTTATTTGGTTGTTTCAAAAGTATCAACTATTCACATAATTTACCACGTTTGCTTGAGGAACATTCCAACTTGTTTAAGTTACAATCAAATAAACATTGGTAAATGGACTCAAACAAAAATTGGTAAATTTTGTAAGAGTTGGCAACTTCAACTTGTTGATAACATCTGCAAATTAAATGTTAGTAAATTGTTAAATCAAAAAGTGATTTCGAAAACATCATTAACCAAATCAAATAAGAGTTAGAAAAACTAACACTAGATGGTAACCTAACCCGTGAGGAGTTGGTAAATCAGTCAAATTAATATAGGTAACTTGGAAGCTCCTTGAGGGTCGACCACCTAGTTAAGTTCAATATCTCTAAATTTGGCACCTCTCTGAAAGGTTAGGGACACAAAGCAGCAACTTACAGTGGCTAAAAATTCAGAAACTTTAAATTCCTAAAACGTTGCAAATTAAAAAGAACAGCCGAACAAGATTTTGATAAATTCAATTTGTATGCGCCGAAAATGAAAACCGTCAATTAAAGCATTTATGACGTACCTTTAAGTTCCCTCCAAATTTCTTAATCCGGCTGCCATGCACATCAAAGCAAACAAGTTTCTTTGGACCAGAACTAAACCCCAAAGTGGATGAATGACAGCTATCCCATTCAAGCCACCTTAAATCATTAGGAGGACATACAGGACCTCCGCTGATTCGTGCATTCAAAAGTATGAGCAATTTCAATCTCCTCATGCGCGTGAAAGCATTGGGACCGATGTGTAGCTCTGCCGGTGTCCACAATTGCAGCACTATGCCTTTAACATCATTGGTTCCCTGTCAAGGAAAAGAAAATAATCATTTATAATTAACCGCAATTCGGTAATAGCATGTAAATTAAAGAAGATAAGATTATCGGTGGTTTCATGAGAAGGTCTCACCGTAGCTGCTGACAGTACTTCATAAACATCATCATAGCGCCATAATCTACTCCGTCTCCCAGGATAATTCGGACTTTCTTGTTTAACAGTGTCCTGACCCATCAGCTGAATCAAGTCATGCATTTGTACTATATTCCCATCGCCAATTGTTACTAAGGATCTCTCTATTAGAGTCTGAATCCCTATTAATGTCTTTAAACCACAACCATCAAGAACTCTGGTTACATAATCCCTTTTTCTCCCCTTAAAGAAGCAAGCAATGTCAAGAAAAATGTCCTTCTGATTGTTGTCCAGCGCATCAAAACTTATCTTGAGGACACTGTTTATATCTTTATTAGGACTTTCAGCAAGTGTTTCCAATGTACTCTCCCATTCCCCTCCACTTCTACCACGTAAAAAGGGACCCAAGACCACAATCGCTAAGGGAAGGCCATTAGCATAGCCCAAAATATTATCTATGTGATGTCTGCTTATGTCTTTCGTCTGGTTTCCTAGAAAAGCATATGAACTGAGAAGCTGAAAAGCTTCATCTTGATCTAATGGTTTAACTTCATATACCCGATCTATCTCATGAGAAGTTAGTACATGTTTATCTCTTGTTGTAACGATGATCCTGCTCCCTTTTCCAAACCATGCACATTCTCTAGCTAATGCATTTAACTGGTCCCCATGATCCACGTCATCAAGCACAAGCAGAATCTTCCTGCAGCAAAGTCTATCTCGTATCAAATTAGCGCCTCCATCCACATTTAAGACCACTAAATTTTCTTTCCATAGTATCTCAGATAACAGTTTTTCTTGCAAATAAACTAGGCCGTTTGTTCTACTGGAAGTTTCTCTAACATTTGCAAGAAAGCTGCACCCATCAAACTGACTGGCAATACTGTTATAGATATCTTTAGAGATAGTGGTCTTCCCTACACCTCCAGTTCCCCATATTCCTATCATCCGAACATCATCCGAGCCCATACTCAACAACGACATTACTTTTTCTACCCGGCAACCTACGCCAATGGGATACTTGGCAACACTCAAGGGTACTCGCTCTACTATGTTCGAGATCTCTTTGACAATCTTCTCGATGAACTCGGTCTCATCTCTGCCAAAACAAAGCAGCAAAAAGAACGCGAATAAACGGAAACATACAATCCATTGAACTAACTAAAACTAACGCGAAGTAAACAATCACTCTTCAACAGTCCAAAACATTACTCTAGTCCAACGCACAATCGATGCCATCATGTAGCAACAAAATTAGAGAATTTCAAATTCTTTCACAGGGTCGAAGAGGATTACTGTGATTGCCCATCGACATAAGGCCAACCGGACAAATCGGCGGCTTCAATAAGGGCTTGCCTCCATTTCTTCACTCTCTCAGAATCCTTTCCCAATTTCTCCTCGTGCTTGACCAATGCATCGCCATACCTCTCTCTCAGCCCTCGAATATCCCCGGGCTTCACTTTGTAGAACACAGGCAGCACCCGCTGTCCCTTGAGGCTCCTACACTCCATCACCTTCACCAGCTCGTCCAAGCACCACCTTGACGAAGCATAGTCCTCGGAGAAGACGAGCACGGCGATCCGCGACTCCTCGATGGCCTTCATGAGGGTGGGCGAGATCTCGTCCCCGCGCCTCAAGTCCTCGCTGTCGATGTACGCGTTGATGCCGCCATGAGACAGACACCTGTAGAGGTCGGCGACAAAGCCGTAGCGGACGTCCTCGCCTCTGAAGTTAATGAAAACGTCGAACCGCCATTTTACTTCGGAAGAGGAAGAGGAAGAAGAAGAAGACGACGACGGCGACGACATTGGAAGATGGAATCTGAGCTTAGGTTGGATTCGTGTCGAGCAATGAGTGATGCTTTTATCGTGGAGTTGGTCAAGAAATCAATGCGGACTGAGAAACATCGAACGTCGCACCGCGTTAGGAAAAGCGCCTTTTTAATTTTTGTTTTTTCTTTTCATTTTTCGCAAATGGACGAGAAGTTTTCTTTCGTTCATTTTTATTTTATAATTGTTTGTTTTTGTCTTACAAAATACCGGAAAGTGACTTTATTTTAGTGGTGTTCAAAATGAGCCCTTCGAATCGGGAACCGTCCATATTGAGCCAAATTAGTCAGTTGGGTCCGATCCTCAAGAATGTCCATCTAATTCCTAATTCTTAAAAGTGAAAATTGGATCGGACTAGACTAACCAAATATACTTTTATTTCTTCAAAAAAAATTGTCAAATGTGAACTAAGTACTTTCTTATCCAATAACATTACAAATTACCATACAATGACTTTTCATTTATCATTATTTCCATTACTATTTTAAAATTTGTCACTTTCTCATTGTGCACAAATACTCTTTAGTATTTTTTTTTTAAGTGATCAATTTCACTGGATCGGATCGGGAATCGAACATCCCTGCTTTATTTTATTTGCCAAAGTTCAATATTATTCAAAGCATATAAAAAATTTTGGTATAAATTTATGTATGCAATAAAAAAATTATCATTCTCAACCCAAATATGATATATTCCATTCCACTATTTTGTCTTCTATGAATGGCAACATATCTTTCACATTATTAGGTAGGAAATTGTTTAGATTTTTTTGCTTATTCAACTCATTGCGTCCCCAAAAATAAGTCATGAAATAGAATTTTTAACGCATACTGGATACAATTCCGTTTTTTCCTCATTAATTGATTTTCATATTTTTAAGTAGCCATCTTTTGCTTAAGAGTGGAATGAGGGAGTCATGTGCATGTTTACATCATTCAACTCATCGTGTCCCCAGAAAATTCTCTTTTCTATTTTATTTTATTACTTTTTTAAAAAAAGGAAATATGCACTGGGCTTAACCTATGTGCTTTGTCTGTTATTTAGACATGATATGCACGGAAGATCCCAGCTTGGTAAAATACAAATAGCGTTGTTTGAAATCGAGGCTTTACCTTTTCCAATTATTTTAACTACAACCCACTTTGAACGATGTAACAAGCTGTGATATCAATCGAATATTTTTTTGTTAATTCCTTTGGCGAGCTTTCTGAAAACAAGCCTCAATGCCAATGTCACTTCTTTGGTCGCGAAATAATTAACACAGAAGAAGAAGAAGCCATTAGAATTTGGTAAAAGGAGGCAGGTGCTGGTGTGTTTGCTTGGAAAATGAAGGTGCTGAAGGATGAAGCGAGATCTTAAAAGGTTAGCTACTCCATTGGCCACCCAATAAAGTACTTGGCTGTGGCTTCCAGGAAATGGCGTTCGCGATCAGTGAGATTTGTTCCCCATCGGATCTTCTCGGTATTTTCCTCGCACGCAGAGGCATGACTTTCTTTTTTGAAGGTCAACAAAGAATATTATATTAATTTCCAGCTTTGTGGGCAAGGCAGATGAGAGGATGAGGCAGGAAATTGGAGAGGAGGCGTTGCCCGGTGGGCTCAGCAAGCTCGGCTTGGGATCCTACTCTTGAGAAGTGATGTGTTGTGGCACGGGGAAATGTCGCTAGCGTGATTTGTTGCATACTACTATTTTGGTAGCTAAGCTTCGCATGATTTTTTGCCATGCCTTCCAACAAATCAATATATAATGGGAATCAAGAAATCCGAATTTAGAGTGCGGACCTACTAGTAACTCGAGAGGATAGCTTTGACATGTAAATCAATTGTAATCTCCTACACAAGATGTATTAGTCATCCATGTATATAGATACTTGTGCCGATTTTAGAGAATGGCTTTGATATGAGCACGTCTTCACCAACAATCGGTTTCACATTTCTCTGCATTAGGCAATTTAATTACAAATTCGATAAGAATTACCTTTTTCCTTTTCATAGCTCGGGCATGAGAATAGATCAAGCTTTTTGTTCAATTGAAAGTAATGCGGTAGGTTATAATGTATAAATTCAAAGACATGAGAAATTTTCTAGAAGAACACCTCTAAATGATTAATTGGTACACTAATAGCTTATCTTCTATTACTTTGGATTGATGGATCTTTCGCTCGACTAGGGCATTATTTATTAAATGCTTTTTTGGAATTCATATGCTTGGTGATGTAAAATCAAAGTGCTAGTCATTTTCAAAAGCATTGAATACTTGGTATGAGAATTTGTAAGAAAAACTTTTTTTTTTTTTTGTCGATTGTAAGAAAGACTTTGACTAGGTGTAAAAGAACACATCCTATTCAGATTATTTAGTCCAAAAAAGGATTTTTGCATTTAGATTTTAATGAATAATGGTATTTCAAAAGTGTAAAGCATCCACTAACATGGGATGCATTACATATAGAGTTTAGCTTATTTTGTTATTATCTAAATTTATGCAGCATATAAACGTCACTAATGTCAATTGAGTGCAATAATTATACCGATCATTATGAGTTTCATGTGATTTGATGATATCTCACCTTTTTTATTTGTCTTTGTTTCTTAGTCAAAAGGGCAAGGAAATGTTTGCTCTCAGTTTCGTGCTAGCTCCCCTCCACGCGGCTTTGCCCAGAAAATGAAAAAAGATCAAGTTGATTTTGATGGGCAAGTGGCCCCCACCACTTTGTTCATGCTCATATCTTGAGAGATTCCAAGGCATTTTTTATTCTTTTTTTATATATATAAACAGAAACGGCTCAGTTGTTATTATTCGGGAAAATGTTAAACAAGGAGATGGATTAGACTTGTTTTACATAAAAAAAAAAAAGCCTAAACTGAATATAATCAAATAATTGCCTAAAATGACTAAATCAATCTCACATAGGAGCCAAAGCTTGCTGATCGGCCAATTTTTTTATAACTAACAGGTGTATGATTGGTCCAACAGACGAAATGTGGATATTTTTGTCTAAAAAAATTTGTTAAAAATTATAAATCCCAAAAACAAATCACCACCACCACCCCCACACATCGCGCCCGAAGGTTTCTTCCTTCATTTCTTCGCATCTTCTCCTTTGCTTCCCGTCTTCATTTCTTTCCAAAGATGAAGACAAAGCTCATGCAAGGCCCAACTCTTCAATAGTCAGACTGATGACAGTGCAAGTTTTCCCTAGAATTCTGCAGCAGAGAATAAGCAATTGAGATTTCAACCTATGCACAAGAAAATCAAGTTTAGGCACTCATAATTCTATTTGACCGTACTCACTCATACTTTGCTAATAATCATATGATCTTGAATGGAGATAAGGAGTCA
This sequence comes from Eucalyptus camaldulensis, assembly GCA_019915185.1. Classification (NCBI taxonomy): domain Eukaryota; kingdom Viridiplantae; phylum Streptophyta; class Magnoliopsida; order Myrtales; family Myrtaceae; genus Eucalyptus; species Eucalyptus camaldulensis. The sequence continues at coordinate 22,756,892 of JAHSVA010000010.1, read as the reverse complement.
TTTCTTACTGTAAAATCTGTTTTGTGAAATTTCAAAATTATCTCCGGTTGGAAACTCGACCTCGAAGGATCAACGTATTTGAAACTAAAATCAAGGCCAGACTATTAGGCGACTTCTTAGAATTCAATCACTTTAAAGCTGGTTCAAACAATTGAAAAGCGATCGAAAATGCTCCTCTGTTTCACACTCGAGCTAAAAAAAAATATTTATTTGATCAAAGCTGTTCTATTTGACCGGTCAATGGTCGTGGGACCAACCACTTTTTATTATTATTAGTTTTTGGATTTCTTTCCCCTATAGTATATTTTTAACTGGGAATATCAACTCAGTTAAAATATACTCCATTAGCTCCCCAGTAAAATCTTTGATTGTGGCTTTCAATAAAGAGTTAATATCATGAAAAATCTCAAATTACCTATGACAACGTTATCTCAAATTAATTTTTTAATCACAAAGAACCCCAAATTAATGCATTTAATCATTCGTTAAATTTTACCATTAAATTCCTGAGTTAGATAACATGTGTATCAGTTTTGGATTTTACCCTTCATTTATTACAAGTGTATCAGTTTATAATTTTAGTGGTATCAATTCAATTTAATAGAAAATAATTGATTGTAAATTTATCATAAATATATAAGTTAGAGATTTTTGTTATTAATTTAAAATAAATTTATTACAGGTATACCATTTTGATATTTTTCTTAGTATTAACCCTCTAGTAAATGGCATTTTTTTTTTTTGGTCAGTTAGTAAATGGCATTTGAAATCAATGAGTTATTGCCCTTCTTTCTTTTTTTTCTTTCTTTGGAATATCATGACTTCTTTTTGTCGAAAAAATGTCCTCGTTTTCTTTATTTCTTTTGCATATTATGACTATCACTACTCGAAAGTTCTGTCATTTTCAGTTTGTTTTTGTTTTTTTCTTACGTGCACATTAAAGTACACTAGCCCCTCACGCATGTACTATTATTTTAGACGTCGGTCAATCGTTTTTTCTTGCTTTAATTTTTGTTAAAGTAACCAAAAAACGAAATCCTTTAACTCATGTTCACGAATTGAACTCGTCTCCCTCAAACCTATACTAGTTTCGCCGCTAGAGAGCCAAGATAACTCGCACCTCATTGGCCCCACAGGTCCTTTGACTACCTTTCTGCCCACTTTTTTTTTTTTTTTAATTGGTCTTGACAAGATTTAGTTTCTTTTATGTAAGATCGTAAGCATACCTGATAAATCATTGGCAAGTTCGAACTGCCATTTGTCCTGAGTCAACATTTCTTTATGAAACAAAACTTATTCAATGGAGTACAACATAGCACATGGTTCATACCATCTTTTTCTAGTGCCTTATGTGATGTGATTCCTATGATCACTTCAATAGTTATTACTTGCTGAGTCATTGTGTTTACATATCGTCTTCACAAGAAGCATATGAAATTTTGAAAATTACTACTTAAAAGTGTATTCACCATGTCTATAATTGGTTGATACTGTCCAGGTTTGTCAATATTTATGCTTTCCACGCATGGTCCGACTTTGGCTGCATCGATCCATGTGCATTTACAAATTAGATTTGGAAATTTTCTTCTCTTATTGCACCTGTGATCTTACTTTGGCTGCATTAATCCCAATGCATTAACATGCTGAATTTGGAAATTTTTTCTCGCTTGTACTACAATTTTGGCAGCATTGATTCAAGTGCATTCACACCCCATATATATCTGTTACTTGCAGATGATATCGTACGGAAGATTTCAGCCGTGAGCTTGATAATTTCAACTAATGTCAACATCAATGTTTTACTTTTTTGGAGAAGTAAAAGTGACGTAACTTTTTTTTCCGTGATTTTGATTAAAAGGACACCAAAAGACAAATACACGTTATATTCACATGAATGAAGTTTTCACAACTATCCTAAAACAATATAGAACTAGATCCATGTTGACCCTAATTCATGTTTGGTGATTATAAAGCTCACTCAAATATGTTACTTATTATTTAAAATTATTTCTATTGTACTTGAGTAATTTTTATAGGATTTCAAAAGGGTAGAAAAAGACCACTTTGCCCTAAAACACAAGATATTATAAGATCTTTTAATAATATTATTGTGTGTACCACGTGCCTGAAAAAGTTACTGATTCGCGTCGTTGAAGATCACATTTACCACGTCTGTTTGATGTATGATCGATACAAATATTTGTTTAACATTGATTTATTGTTGATTGAATTATAAATAAATTTGACAAATTGGTAATTTTGGACTTGAAAATATTTTCGGCTCGGGCTTCGGTGCCCTGAAAAACAAGCGGATGCCGTCGGTCAACATGAGATAAATCTTTACAATCATAATTTCAGCGATTAATATTAATATATATGATAAATTTATTTTAAATTAATTATTTGATTATAAAATATTTTTAAATTATTACATTCGCTTCATTAATTTCCATTAGATTAGATAATTACATGAAAAACCAAAAATTAAATCAACTCAGGATAAAACAAAAAACTGGTGTATTCGTTAATAACTTAGTAATTTGATGATAAAATTTAATGAAAATTAATTGATGGTAAATTTATTATAAATATTTTAACTTGGATAGATTTGTAATAAATATATAAATTTTGAAATTTTCGTCATATTAATTTAATTTTATACTATCCTGATTTGATGTTTTTGGGAAATGGCTTCCATCTCCTTAATTATTGGTTTCTTTTTCTTTCGCGAAAAAATAAAGTACTCCATCTCTCAAGTCCTTTCTCTTTTCTGCGGCCGCGCCGTGGGCACCAATATCGTAGATTTTACGGTCAAAGATTTTTGGCATCGAGCGCAATGACCTTTCTTTAATAAAGAGCCATTTGTCTGTTCTCTTCCAGCCTTTACTGTCGAGCATCTTTCGAGCATCTTTCGGCGAGGTGCTGATTGAATAGAGATTTGAAGTTTCTTCTTCTTCTTCTTTCGCAGAGTCATCCGTGGACGTGACGGTGCCCAAAATAACAGAGAAGACGATGGGGATTTCCTACAGTAAATTGTTGGATTGTTCCCCAGGTTTTAAAATCGGCAAGTAAACACGATGAGAACGTCGTAAAAATAATCGGATTTATGATAAATTTGTCCTTAATAACAACATGGCATCGGAAAACTTTGTTAATTTGTTGTTTCATAAAAGTGCTGTGGATAGTTTCCGTCTAAGTGAAAAATGACGTATTTATTGAATGTGATATATGATTGAACCCATTAAACATGTTTAAATTAAATATTGTTGTGTATGAAAATTCTGCAGTAAGTTGTTATGTATATTTACCTATATGTGTCACATGCACTAACATTAGCTCGCATGATTAATTGACATATGTAGATACGCGTCATAAATTTGTGAAAATGGTTAACATGGATAAGTCGCCACTGTTGTGTAAAAAAAGGTCTCAACTATTTATTGGAAAGTCTGAGCTCTATCATTTCATTCATATAGGAAGTGTACTTCCAAACATCTTGCAGTAGTACATAAGGAGATCGTTAGCTCACGAGTTGCCTAGGCTCGACTTGACGACTACTTGAGATCGGTTCACTTAGTTCTGAGTCGAGCTTGAATGCGAGCTACTCAAGTTTTTGGTCTACAGGTGGAGTTGAGCTTGAGCTCAGAAGATTATTGACTTGGGTCGGCTTAATTACACTTCCAAATATTGCTAACAAGTTGAAAATTACACAACAATTCGCTATTTGGAAACTTATGATGGTTTATTACAATTAAGAACAAAACATCACAAAACTTGGATATTTGCATTTGCAACAATTTATAAAGGGTTGGGACGCATGGTTGTAACAAAGAATAGTAAGGCCTAAATATGTATATTCATTATGAGGATTTACAAAGAGTTATGAGGTTCTGTTGTAACCAAGAATAAAGTGGAAAACTTTGAAAGTATGAGGGTTTATAAATGTTTACGACATTAGGTTATAATGAAGAATAAGAAATCATTTTATCTACTAATACTGGACAAATTGGGGTGAGGAACATTATGAAACTGCACAAAGAGTTAAGCAAACTTTACAACGTTACAAATAGAACGTTGGAAATTTCAGATTTCTTTTATTTGGCTCATCCATCATGACATCCAACTATATACATGTAATCCACACGCGCCCAAAAATGATAAGAACTGACTTCGTCTGGATGCAGAAAAATAGTCGCCAAAAATAATATAAAAAAAAAATTGATTGGTGTGAAGATGGCGAAATTTGCAAAGTTGGATCTGAAGAAGACATCCCGCTCCTGTGTCCTTACCCTTTCCCGCTTTCGTCATCATCACCTCCTCCTCTGCACTTTCTTTTATTGCTTGCTTCCTTTCTTCTAAGTCCTGAGGTCACAGGAGATTAGCGTGTTAGCTAGGGAAGGCTGTAACTAAGGCACCATTTAACTGCCATTAATAAGTCATAGTTATTCTTTTTTTATGGGTAAGTACGAATGAATATGACTGAAAAAAGCAAGCTCAAAAATAAATCAAAGAGTGAATTCATATTGACTTGAGAAGGACAATAAAAAGCATAAGATAGCCCTGTCGTTTGATCTGTCCATCAAAAGAGTTATGTTGATGAAGCTTCATATCATGGAATGCTTTCCCCTTGAGATGTTTCATGAAGAATTAAACCTAACCAACAAGTGAAAACAGTGGGACATCCAAAGAAACGGTGCTAAACTTCGTTTGCTCCTGCTATTAGTTATGCTTAATTCTGTCACTGCGATTCTGTTTAATTTAATTAGAAAATAATTTAAAAAAGTGCATGGTACAACGAGGCTATGATGAAATATTTACTCATAGCTAGGACAAGCTTTCCTATCTTGGTGCACAATTTCTTTTAATCTTGATCAATCTGTCTGTCTATTCTCACCCCAAATTTCAAGTTATTGTACGCATGCAGAGCACAAAGTGTAATTCAGTCAATCAAAGATGCACTTCATGAGGGAAGCAAGAATCCCTAGATGAGTTACAGAAAAGCAGAAGGATTAATTAGTTTATGAAGAAATCCGCATGATTTGATTTTTCTTTGGTAAGGTCAAACACTCAAGTCAATTTACATCCAATTACTACGCTCTAATTTTCTATAGACAAAACATGTTAGACAATAATGTAGAATGTCAATCGTTCTAAAAATTTAACCTGTTATATTAGATGAAGGCTTGATTTAATATTTAAATATACTAATACCATCTTTCACTAGGTTAAACTTTGGCTTAAGCTCAAAGTGTGGAAATATGAAATTGAGGAAGTAAATAGGGTTTGAAAAGATTTGTACTTATAATCTCTAATATCATGTCAAATTCTATGGGATTTAAGCTATTGATGAAGATATAATTTATATGTTTTAATATCATATTGTAAAGTTCCGCCCAAAAATTTAAATTATTATGTGTAATTTATTATAAATAGAGCAAAGTGCTTGGTCTTACTCTAATCGAAGTGATTCTTCGATCGAGATCAATCATCACATATATTACGTTGAAGTTAGATTGGCTGACCTCCAATTTGGTGTTTCAATTAATTTGATCTCGATTCTAGCGACTTACCTTTTCCTCGACCTATGCTTTGAATCTTTCAATCTCGTCTTTTTATTTGGGCCATAATTTTACACCATCAACGCAACTCACCATTTCCTTTTTCTTTCCGCAAGAAACAATAACATCATTTGGCTCCCCATTTTCTGTCTCTTCTACACAACAATAATTGTTAAAAAGCATGGTAATAACGATTTATGAAATTCCGAGAAGATGATGAGCTGGAAATAGATATCTAGGTCAGAATATATACTTTGACCGAGCTTGTATCAAACAAAAGTTTTTGACTCATTCCATGGACCATATCGCAAAATTTTTTGCTCGATAGATTGTTTAATATATGCAATCAGTATCGAAGTCAGGCCTGCTTGGGAGAATCAAATCAATATTGCTTATGAACTCCAATTGCAATGGGACCCCTTGCTTATTTGCTCATTTATAATAACATCAATTATAATGTAATCCACACTCAAGTACACAAGATGAGAAGAACTGACTTGTAGGGACATAGAAAATATCCGCCAATATAATAAAAAAATTATTGGTGCGGAGAAAGCCTGATTTGCAAAGTCGGATATGAATAGAAACAAGGTAATGTGGAAGAGGGATAGGGACGTGCCACATCAGTAGGCTTACCTGCTCCCCTTTCATTGTCGTCGCCTCCTTCTCTGCACTTTCATTTTTCTTGAAGTCCGGACGTCACGGAGAAAATATTCAGTGGTATGTGCGTGCCACGTCATCTGCTGACGTGGTGCGCACTTACCACTCAGAGATCGACGCGCGTCATGTGGGACCCGCTGGAAAAGGAGGGGCGGGCTCGGCTCAGCTCGGCTCGTTGCAGAGGAAAAGACAGGTCCCGCCCAAAAGATTTCTCTCTCCTGGATTGAATTTTCTGTAATTTTTTCTCTCTCTCACTCTCTCTCCTCCTCCTCCTCCTCCCTCTCGCGACGTCCGCTTTGCTCTCTCTCTCCACCCTCCGCGAAGTCGTCCGACGAGCGATGCCGACGCCGACGCAGCCTCCGCCTCCTCCCCTGAACCCGACTCTGACGCCGACGCCCCACCGCCTCCCTCTCGCGACCTCTAGTCCGTTCTCTCTCTCTCTTTCGTCCTCGAAGTCGCGCCTCTCTTCCAGCAAACCCCGATGCCGACGCCCCTCCGCCGGTTGCCTCTGTCGGCGTCGGAGTCCGTCGCCCCCGTCTCCTCCGCCTCCGCCTACGCGCCCGACGCCAAAGCGTCGAACCACGACGGCGAAAATGGAGGAGAGAGAAACGACGAAGCAGAAGGGCGCGCGCTCGGGGTTCTGGACATGGGTCGTCGCGTCGGTGGCGTTCCGGCTCGCCCTCGTCTACCTCCCCAGGAACCTCCGCTGTAAACCCCCCACACAGAGCGATAATGGCGATAAAGGATCTGGATGCCCTGTTCTCTTCCCTGGATCCTGAGTACTACGACATCCTCATGAAGTGAGTGTTGCGCTGTCTTTTCCCTGTTTTCCGTACCCGTCCGTTGTTGATGCTCGTTCGGATTTATTGCTTCGTGTTCGCTTAGTAATCTTTACCGTGGAATTGAAATGTTTGGAGTGATGGTAGCAATTTAAGGCACAGGGGATGGTTTTCTTATTTCCATTAAGTTTGTAGCACTTGAAGGCACAAGTGATATCAATGCCGAAATGCCAGTGTGTGTGTGGGGGGTTTGTGAAGGGCTTAATCTTTTCACTCAACTGTCTTGTTCTTTCAATGGGACATTTGAGTACTCCTGTAGTCCCTTGATACAGATTAACATAAGGATCATGGGCTCATTGGGTAGTGACAATTATGCCTAATGATTATCGGTTGTGAAGGGCTTAATTATTGAGCTGTTTGTTGTGGATGCAGCTTTTGGTAGAGATATTTAATAAAGATCAAGAATTCATGGGTGATGTAATGACTAGAAACAGCAAACTCTCTTCAGTTCATTGGTTTATCTGTGTCATCAGGGTTGGCACGTTAGGATCTCTGAACACTTGACGCTTTTCTTTCCCCCAACGACTTAGTTTGATATTCATTTTCTTATTTCTGGTGTTCAAACCTACAAATAATTGGGTGAGAATAACTCAAACTAATGAAGTGATCTTGGAAGAATTACCATTTATGAAATTTGACCATAACTTTGTTAAGGAATAGCCTACTACTTTGGTTTAGGTTATCAGTTTCTCGATTTTGCTTATGAAGAATAGGTTGCGCCAGTAACTACTATTAATTGTATGCTTTGGCTGATCATAGTCTATCTATTTAAGGCCTTGCTAAATTGTTTGTGTTGTATTGTGAATTCACTGAATTATGCTACTTGTGATTGCTCTACTTTTTTGTTGACACCCCATTTTTTGAAGGAACAAACCTTGTTAAACTATGCAAGGCAGTCAAGTTAGAGTGTATAGGGATTCCTATTCCCAAAGAAAAGCCCTTTTAGAGGCTATGCTCAGACTAAGCTGGACTTTCTTTATTGCTACAATGTGATTTGTATTAGGCATTCTAGTTACCTCTTCCCAAGGATCAGTACCAATGCTTTGTTTGGGAAGGAGGGGAGGGGAAGGAAAATTGGGGTAAAGTTTGAAACTTTGGCGCAGAGAGGACGGAAATTTAAATTTTCTTTCCATTTTCATCCCATTCTTGCCTTCTAAACGAAGTATAAGAATGATAGACTGGAGAGGATAAAGCAGGGCAGGTAAGGTTGTCAATTTGGAATAGATGGTAAGATATGCTCAATGATAGTTGCTCCTATCCTGGGGTTATATGTGTTAATGCTTGGGGTGGTTGTGGATCTAGAGTAGCAGAAGCAACTCCTGGTTTAGATTGTCTCAAAACTATGATGACGTGTAGCTTTCCCTGAATTCTAGACAAGGCATTTCATCAATTTTATCGACAAAGTCCTTATTGGTTGTATTGAGTGCCAAAATCTAGTCATGCAATCTAGTCCTAAAAGATCTCCTTTCTAGATCAAATCCCTGAGACTTCTGAGTAGGTTGATCTAATGGTATTTCTGTTCTGAGTGATTGGAAGGAGAGAGGAATTAAATTGACAACTTTTGGGGTTAGCTTGATCTCAAGGCCAGTTTCAAGCAGGAGTAGAATAATTTTGTTTCTGCAGGATTCTGGTTTAGATTCCATTTTCACCAAGGTGCCATTCTCTATTGGCTTGCCATAGTCTTCACAACTCAGCCAGAAAAAAAGTAGTACCATGTTCATTCGTCTCGTGTGTTCTTCTCACTCACTGAATTTTGGCATATAATGATCATACAAGACAATTGCATGCCGTTTTCCCCAGTCTCCCTGCAGTAATGTATTTAAAATTCCTTCCTGTCCATAACAGTGTCATTTGACCAGATAAAAGTAAGATCAGAAATGCGGCTTATATATTTTCCCACATTGAAAAAAGACACAGAGCGATAATGGCGATGGGTCGTCGCGTCGGTCGCGTTCCGGCTCGTCCTCGTCTACCTCCCCAGGAACCTCCGCCTGTCCACCCACCCCGAGGTCATTCTTCAGTGGAGTCGGTGTCAACCGAGACATACTGGTGGTGGATTTGGATGATGATAATCATGTCTCATCACCTAACAGCACCGTGTCGAGCATAAGTGGGAAGAGAAGCGAGAGACCCGCATGGAGAAAATGAAGTTGAGGCTGAGAGAACTTCGAGCTCTTGTGAGAGCATCGAAGAAGATGGCAGCAGAGGAGATGGAGTAAGGAAGAAGCTCAGACTGTCTAGAGAACAGTCATTGGTGCTAGAGGAGACATTCAAAGAGCATAACACTCTTAACCCTGTGAGTGGCAATTTTGGTCATTCTATTACTGATTAATATATGCTTTCTTTAAATGTGCGTGAGCATGTAATCACTGCTTATAAACCTGACATGGATGTTTGGTAGGAAAAATTGAATTTAAAGTGCGTTTCTGTCATGAGATTGATGTTTATTTGTAGTTGTCATTTACTGGTAACAGTCGAATTGGGGAGAATGCAACAAATGTAAGCTAGGGTATGTTTGGTTACACCTAAGCTATGCTTGGAGTACTTCCCGCTAAAATTTAAAATATTATTTGAATTTGACAAATACTATGAATGAATGATTTCTCAATTTATGTGTCAATACTTGAGTGTTGTGATGATTTCGAGAGTTTCAGATTTAAAAGAAGTGTGTGTGAGCCACGAGATTTATACTAAGTAAAAACAAAATGTAAAAGGCCATTCAGATACATGCTCAGAATGGCTACCAATGACCATCTATATTAAAATGGCCGAAACCTTTTTTACCTCTTAATTGACGCAGGACAGGCTTTTCCTTGCTTAAATTTTGCTTCTTGAGTGCAGGTTACACTTGCTGGTTTCAGCTCTGGCAAGTTTATGATATTAGTGGCCACGAATGTGGCGGCATGAGGATTGGACATCGATGATGTCCAGTTAATTATCCAAGGATGCTGTATGTGGTATGTTTTGATTTGTTGTTTTTTTTTTTTAAAATGCAGTCGTGCTGATAGTTGGCCTTTTTTTTTTATTTGGTTAAGTGCAGGCCTCCACGTGATGTTGAAGAATATACTCACAGATCTAGACACATGGGGAGAGCTGGTAATTATTCAAGTTGAAACCTGCATTTTTCGTAGCTTCATTATTTCTGTAGCTCGCCAGATGCTGAGGGCTATATTGTTTTCTAGGCAAATATTGTAGTAGCTGTCGTGGTGTACCATCCAAGAAGGGCAAATGTATCCAAGATCAAAAGAGTCTGGTGTAAAATTTGAACACATCAGTGCTCCGCAGCCAAGTGATGTTGCTCAAGCTGCTGGTGTCGAAGCTGCAGAATCAACAAGACCAATTTCTGATAGGTACAGTCATTCTTTTTGCTGAGAAGCTGAATCATTGCCTATAACAAGATGCTAATATCCTCCAAAATGCAGTGTCATTCCAGCATTCAAGTCTGCAGCCGAGCAACTACTGAACACGTCAGGCATGTCAGCAGTTGAATTACTTGCAAAGGCTCTTGCAAAGGCTTCTGTAAGTTTATTTTCCACTCACATCTTGTTACTTCAACAAAGCTTATTTCCTTAATTGCACTTTCTTGACGTGCATCTCTTTTCCTTCTTTCTTCAGTTATTTACCAAATATAATCTGTACTCTTCCTTTTTTCAGGGTTATAGTGAAATAAAGAGCAGATCACTGCTTTCGTCACTTGAAAACCATGCAACCTTACTTCTTGAGACTGGAAGGCCCATTTATACACCTTTGTAAGCATGCGATATCTCTTTTGTCAAATAGTTGTATTGCTTTGCAGTACTGCTTTGCAGATATTGTGTGGAAGTGGGGGCTGGCCCCCTTCTAGCTTTGGTATTGTATTCTATTCTCATGTGATCTGACTCTGGGCTTATGCGTCACTTTGATTTTAGGTATGCTTTAGTTGTCCTCAGGAGATTCTTGCCTGAAAACAATACCAAAAAATATTTACAAATCGATCCAATTCTACGTAGAAGTGCATGCTCATAGCAAAAAGTCGAAGAGCTGCACATTGATCCTATCCTATGTAGAAGTGCATGCTCATAGCAAAAAGACGTAGGAGTTGCACATTGATCCTATCTTATGTAGAAGTGCATGCTCACAACAAAAAAACCAAAAAGTTGCACATGGATTCTACCCTATGTAGAAGCGCAAGCTCATAGCCAAAAAAAAAACAAAAATCCAAAAGCTGCACTGATTGACATTAGTTAACTATCTACACTTTCAAGAGAATTTGTTTCATCATTTCGAAGTCAAAAGCCATGCTTCACCTTGCTCATTTTGCCACGCGCCCTCTTTCAACTTTCTTTGATTACACGGACCTTTTCTCTATCTACTTGTTGATGGCAACTTGCTTCTCATGGCAGTCAGTCATACAAAATGTCCTCAACCTGCAATATATTGCAAACATTTGTTAAAGAGCTACACTAATAATAATTGTAATTGCAATAAATAAGTAAAGCATATTTCCACCAGAAACTTCATAGTGAAAAAAATTAGTGTACACACACCAAGAATTAGCTCCACATCTTCAACAAAACCCATCCTTAGCATTTCATCAGCCTCATCAAGGACACGGAAGTTTAAAGAGCTCAAGTCAATATTTTCCCTCTCAACGTGGTCCTGCCACAAGGTGTAACAACTGTGAACATGCGAGCGGATGAAAGAAAACCAAATAAGCTTCCAATTCAATGAGTTACTTTCACATGGCCAGGTGGCCCACCATACAAACAACATGATGTTAAGCCCATTGCTCCACCATAAACTTCAAAATCAGAAAACACCTAAAATAATAGAGTAAACGATGTCAGACATCTATCTCTGTAAAGAGATGAGATTATTTCCATTAACTTGATTGCAATACCTGCTTGGCCAATTCCTTAGTAGGTAAAAGCACCAACATATCCTGTCTTCCTTGAGGTTTTTGCAGGCCCATTCGTCAGAGATTCCAAAATGGGCAAGACAGAAGCCATAGTTTTGCCCTGGTACAATTCGCACAGTGAACAAGGTGATAATCAATGCTGCAAAATTAAAACCCATCAACTACAGAAATGAGGAAGCAGTTCCAAAACTCATGTTCCTAGCAGCCAATCATCTTTAAAAAAATGAAATGCAACTGCAGCCAAATAGTCTTCACGCACTTTTGGTTTTTATATATCAAATAACACCAATGAACTAATGTACAGATGACAATGCCACAAACTAGAAGATTTATTTAGCTATAGGTTCTTTGGTCGAATTATCAGCTAGGTTTGAATGCCTTCCGCAGTACAGTACCTTCAATGAATCTGTTTTCCCTCCCCTGTTGACTATGAAGAATTAATGACCTAAAAATCTGTTCAGGCCAATGTCCTAAAATTGTCAAAATGAAAAATGCCCTTGCATACTGGGCCTTGCAATTCTTCTGCATGGTTGCCATAGATTTTTGGCAATCGAAGCAACAAAAACAAACCAACACAGACACAACATCAATGGGCAATGCACGACAAGATCTCCATGACCGAAGTTATGGAGAAGTCGGACCACCATCACCATCAGAAAGCGGGAAGAACAGAGGTCTTAGTAGTAGCTATAAAACTGAATTAGCGGCATTACACCCTTTCGCATGAGGATTTTTACTCAATCCTTGATTTTTCTTAATTGGACCACCATTACCAACACCTTCGTAGACTAAATTCACTACTCTTTCCTGCTTACTGCTTGGACCAGCAAAATTGCAAAGTTCAATAAATAATTTATTGCTCAATTGGGTGTACCACTGCCTTCCGTGGCCATTGAAGAATACTGATCTTCCCTATGCTACTACCATTAACCTCTCCCTCGAGAGAAATAAAAGCCAATCTCAGCCAATTCTCTGTTTCACTAAGACAGGATCATGAATTCGAGCCAGACCAGCAGAAGAATTGAGAAACAATGCAGAAAACTGCAAAGCTTCGAACTGCTCGTCAATTGTAACTGCAATGAAAATGAGAATGCGTATGTCACTAAGTGAACTGAACTGCAACATCAAGTTCGACAGCAGCGGACAAAAAGAAAAGAGGAATTGGTTCCAGATTTACTTTTGCCTGCAGTAGCAATCTTGGCCTAAACATCCTCTCATATCAGACAGGGCAAGTTGTCAGTCTATATATAAACAGAGTCAAGAGGTGACAACTTTGCTGAGAGAGTTTGCTGTAAAATTGACAACTCCATGCAATTGGGTGGCATAGCGAGTAAGACACACTCCAATACCAGTAGGGACCAGATTCTTATTGATCAGCTAGAGCCTAGCGCAACTTAATACTCAGTGCTAAGACAGAGTTCAAGGAAAACAACCTTGCCAAACAACATTTCATCTAAATAAGCACAAGAAGTGGGAAAAAAAATTAAATAATTTCTCCTCTCATAGTATATTCCAATAAAGCAAATATCCACAAAGCAAACTGAATACAAGAGAAACATAGGCGCTACCTACCCATCAAGCAAATGAAGGTTTCAAGGATTTCCTTGTACCTTGTCTTGGAATGCTCAAGTGATGCTGGGGCAACCGAAAACATCATTTTGCTACTTCAAATGGATGGATTGCCTTTGATCCTCCACACGTTGAAGTTGTGATGATAATTGAAGCAAGTTCATTGTAGTACCACCACCTTCAGGAGAAAGGTTGTCTTTGGAGTTTACAAAACCTGATCCCCCTAGAATCCCATCAGAGATCTCCAAATCAGAAACCAGGGGATGACCTGGGAGGTTTCCTTCTGCAGAGTCCATCACCGATGAAGACAATTTTTTCAACTCCACCCCCGAGGAAGCATGCGAACTCATATCCACCAGCTTGTCGGTTGCTCTGCACAGAAAGGAATGATAGTCGGTGCCTGCCATGACCAAAGACTGAGCCATGGGAATTCGGGAGTGGCTTGTAGAATGTTGCTCTACACCATAATTGCTTTGCTGTGCTGTTAATTAAAACAACATTCACCGGGCTCATACATCAATCATTCACTACTCATACAGCCAACAAAACCTGCTTCTCTTTTCATATATGTCAGCTTTGTGACCCTTTTCCACATCACATGCTGTCATTACTGCAACGTCCAGACCATTCACTTCTCTAATTTGTCAGTTAATTAGCAGATTTCAACCAAGCACGCGCCATTGACATGTCAATCATGCGGAATTCAAATAAAAAATCTTCATACCTAGCCAGTGCTCCCATTGAGGACGATGTCAAGGCCTAAATGGGAAAAAGCGCCTCGATCCCATTGTCCTTCAACTTCAACCTCAAGCTGTCCGAGATCCTGAAATTCGACAAAGCGTTGCGGTTCTCCTCCTGAGCCACCACATCATCGCCGTCGCTCAACCTCGCCTTCTTCTTCTTCTTCTTCCCCTTCAAGTTCTCAGGGTCGACCAGCTCGGAGCTGGTCTCGCTCGTCTTCCTCGTCGTCCTCGCACAACTCCAGCGCCTTCCTCTTCTTCTCCTTCTTCGCATCCCCTTGATGCTCCAAGAGCTTCGGCTGCTTGGATTCGGAGCCTTTGTTGTCGCTCTTCTTTTCCTTCTTGTGCTTCTTGTCCAACGTCAGAGACTCGAAGCTGCCGTCGGCCTCGAGCTGGACCTTCGCCTTCATCTTCTTCTCTTTGCTCTTGCTTTTGGATTTCTTCAGGGATTGAGCTGAATCGGACACAACTATCGAAGGTATCAATGAAGCTGTCGGGAACGGCGAGAGGAGTTTAGGGGACGGGAGGAGAGGGAGGGGTGGTTTTGTCCTTTCTTTTCTTCTCCTTCTGTGCTCGATCTCCGCGTTGGAAACAATCGAAGGCGGAGGCGGAGGCAGAGGAGGCTCGGGACCTAGCTGCGATCAGCAGGGCTCTCGGGGCGATGTGCCAGCAGCAGACCAGCGATGCTTTTGGGGAGGCGGAGAAGGAGAAGAAGCATGAGGCCCTCAGGTCCCGACCATCGACCTCGAGGGCTCGGAGTCGGAGTTCGTCAGAGGGAATCGAGGTCCAGAAGTTGCCGAGAGACCAACGTGAGCACAAACCTTCTGCTCGATCTCCGTGGGAACAGTCAGAGGCGGAGGGGGTCGGGACCGACGGCGACTGGCGAGGCTCTTGGAGGAGGCGACGTGCCAGACTACCGGCGAGGCTTTTGAGGAGGCGGAGGCGGAAGCGGAGGGGCTGGAATGCGCGGAGAAGGAAACACAGGTCTCGTCGTTCTTTGTTCGTTCTCTTAAGAGGAGAGAGAAAACCCAAAAAATTCGGGCGGGAGCTTACGAATTTCTTGACCCATTGACCTGTCTTTTCCTCTGCCAGCGAATCGAGCCAAGCCGAGCTGACCGGGTCTTTTCATTTTCCAGCGGGTCCCCCAGGACAGGTTTCGATACGTGAGTGGTATGTGCGCACCACGTCAGCGGATGACGTGGCGCGCACATACCATTGAATATTTTCTCGGACGTCACGGAATATTAGCGTGTTAGCTAGGGAAGCCTCTAACTTAGGCACCATTTAACTGCAAATTATTCAAGTCATCATTATTCTTTTTTTTTTTATGGGTAAGTACAAATGAATTCGACTGGAAAAAGCAGGGGAGTTAGTAATCTACTATATCCTCAAAGTTAAATCAAAGAATGAATTCATATTAACTGCAAAAAGGACAATAAACAGCATAAAGATAATATGTCGTTTGATCTGTTCAACATCAAAAGACTTATGTTGATGAAGCTTTAAATCATGGAATGCTTTCCACTTCAGATGTTTCATGTGAAACTATGAACATCAACCTTGTAATTGCCTGTCAATATGGAAGTCATGGAGAATACTAGTAATACCTAGCCAACAGGCAGGAACAGCGGACATCCAAAAAAAAGGTGTTTAAGCTTTCATCTGCCCCTACCGTTAGTTATATGTATATCCGTTTCTGTTTCATTTTATATAATTTAATTATGAAATGAATTCAAAATCTGCACTGATCAACGAGGTTACTAGGAAATATTTCCTCATGAGTGTGATGAGATCTTCTATTCCCGTTCATTGTTTCTCTTGATCACGATCAAGCTATTTGTCTTCTCTTGCCCAAACCTTCATGTCATCACACGCGTGCAGAGCACAATGCGTAACTAAGGCTCCGTTCGTTTCATGGAAAATATCATGTTTCCGGAAAACATTTTCCTGGAAGTTATTTTCCAGGAAAATGACTCTATTTTCCGGTGTTCGGCCAAAATCTAAAATTTGAGTGGAAAATATTTTCCACTGTTCGTTAGCTCAAACATTTTCCTGAAAAAAATTATCAAAATTGAATTTTAATATTTTTAATTGACCAAAAAATTTATTTTATTTATTTATATTTTTTTTAAAATGATTTTTAAACTATTTATATTTTTAAAATAGAATTTTTTTTTTCCTTCCTCCTTCCTCCTCCTTCTTCCTCCCGATTCCTCCCGAGCGGCTTCGTCCGCCGTCGCCTCCTTCCTCCTCCTCCTTCCTCCTCGTTCAGCCGCCGCCGCCTCCTTCCTGCCTGACGATGGCCGGCTGCCCAGCGGCTGACTAAGACCCGGTGGCCACTCCGGCGAGCTCGAGGCTCGGTCGATCTCACCCGAGCTCGCCGGATCTGGCGACAAAGCTCGAGCTCGCCTGGATCCGGCGAGCCGCGAGCTCCGCCGCCAGATCCGGCGAGCTCGAGGCTCGGCCGATCTCACCCGAGCTCGCCGAATCTGGTGACAGATCTCCCCGCAAGCCTCCCGGCGCCGCCGCGGAGCTCCCTCTTGAGCCGGATCCTCCCGAGCGGCTTCGAGCCGCCGGGGAAGCGGAGCGCGGCAGTGGCGGCGGCGCCCCGATCGGAGCAAGCGGGCAGGAGCGGCCAAGGAGGGCGGAGGCTGGTCTCGGAGAAGGACGTCGTCGAAGCCGACTTCGCAGCAAGGAGAGCAAGAGAGAGAGAGAACAAGAACCGAAGGAAGAGAAGAGGCGAGGCTTGGAAAATGTTTTCCTCTTTTGAAAAGAGGAACTTCCAAGCTGCAAAGAAGGAATTTTCTGGTCAACGGAAAATGTTTTCCGTTGACCGTGATTTTCCGCCCACCCGAACACCGGAAAATTCGGAAAATATTTTCCTGGAAGTTATTTTCCGCGAAACGAACGGAGCGTAAGTCAATCAAAGTTGCACGTCAGTGTCATAAAACAAAACTTGTAGATAATTTGATCGAAAGAGTTTTCATCAAGTTCCGATAATCAAACTTCTTTGTCTCTTAAACTGTCTACACTTCACGTAACACTTTCCCAAATTCGTAAGAAGTGCTTACAAGTTAATGGGCGTAATTCTCAACAAGAAGCATTCTTTGAGATTAAAATGTAAATAAGTGCAATCACGGTAGTCTTTTGTAGTTGAGAGTGGACAAGGTTCTTCCCACAAATTGGACAGCATTAATAAAATCACAGAGATGGCCTCGCAATGCGAATTAGCCTCCAATTCATTTATTATAATATATAAATAAATAAATATCTGCTTTCCTCAACCAAGGGGACTGTGAAGAGGAAGAAAAATTTTCCTTCAACACCTTCCCATGGATGCGCACTTCATGAGGAAAACAGGAATCCATAGATGAGTTACCGAAAAGCAAAAGGATCGATAAGTTCATGAAGAAGTCCACGTGAATTAATTCTTCTTCAGTAAGTTCAAGCACTTAGTCAATTTATATTCTATCCAATCAAGATGGACCACCTCTATAGTCTAGATTCTAGCTCTTCCTAGAAAATAACAAGTTCGATGACGATGTGCCCATTTTAATAGTTTTGTGAAATTTAAATAATTTCTACTACTTACGATCATTATAATATGATCGTGCCTTCCTATGATAGGAAAGCCCATATATATGCCAGATTTTTCGAAGAAAGATGCATTCCACTTATCTATTTGAAGACCATGAAGGCATGGGATATATTTGTTTTCTTGAAATGGATGCCTTTGTAAAAATTTAAAAAAGGCTCATATTGGTTTTTGTGGTTAGGTGATTAAGGCATATACGGGTCATTCTTTGCACATCTAAACCGGTCCACCTCCCAAATTATCTAAGCACGCACTCCTCCACATAAATGTGGCGCTTTCCCAAAAATATGTTTATTAAACTGTGAGTTTCTTTTACTTATTTTAAGCACCCTTTTACATGGGAAGATTTTGTTATGCTCTTTCTGTTGCAAATGGATCTTAGGAACATGAATACATAAAGGCTACTTGCATGAGCAATCCATTTTCTGTTGATGTTGATGGAATAGATGACAATTTTTGAACAAGTTTTTACATGGCATTATTCTAAATTTTAGTTCGAACATTTTGAAACTGCCCACTTGCTTTTGGAATTTTCTCATGATTTATGCATCAGATATACATGAACGTGAATTAATAATATGTTAATGTGATAGCTGGATCTTTAAGAGTCATATAAGGGACATATGTCTGCCATGCATAGGAAAAATTTAATATTAAGGACTCAAAAAACTTTTGAACAGGAAAAAAATTGATACTAAGATACTTTGAAAAAAATTCGTAAACAGCGTGGATTGAAAAATTAATAATTCCGAGGAAATGATTTATGAAGTTCTATAAATTGACCTTTTAGCAAAGCATCTATCTATCTATGCAATATATGGTGAAAATTAATCAACTATATTTGACCCATAAGAAAAAGAAAACTAACCGATTATCTATCACATATGGATGTGATGGATTGCCTTCATACATAAAGTTTTATAACTCTTGACCTTTTTGCAAAGCATCTAGTTGTCGATACTATCTATGGCAAAAATTAAATATAGATATACCTAAAGAGACTTCTCCTTCAAGTATCAATATGACACAATCCGACATCACGGCAGCCCTAATTATTGTCACCCAAACAAAAAATAAAAATTGGTTGATGAAAAGTCACTCTTGAAATATGCCAAGGACATTTTAGATAGAACGCATGTTTATCACAGCCAAACAATTGTCTATTGAACTTCACAAGAGAAGTAGAATTTCGATGCACTCCCCATAAACTTCAATGCGCTGGGGAGTTTCTTCTTTGGACACTGTCCATTAAGATTGGGTGAATCATAACAGCCGATTATGTACATCTTAGAATGTCTCGGGTGAGTTTCAGAAGATAAACACTTATCACGCATTTAATTCACTGAACATGAATCCACATAAGTATTTCCCATTGTGTTGAGAAGGCCGACAGCAAGCCCGGCGAGATCTCGGTATAAACATTATGTATCACAACGCCCAATCAGCTACTCCAAATGTTTGCCCGCACAATCAAAATTAAAAGTTTTATCAAGAAATTCAAACTGCAGAGGTCGAGCAGTAAAAGTAACTCCTAGTCCTAGCAATGTGGGTAAATCTGACCGCCGGAGGACCGACACTTCTATTGCTATTTTCCCATTAATTTATCTTTTTCTATTTTCCAGGCTCCTGCTAACCTGACCCAACCAGGGCTTTTCGGGGACTGGTTTAATGCGTGTCCGGCTAGAACCAACCTATTGACACCCCTGCCTTATGTAATATTGATATCTTGTGTCAATAACCCAAGAAAAAGAAAAAAAAAATTCAAGAAATCTCGAACTAAAGGAGAAGGCACGAATGGACCAGCGCGCCATTGGGCCAGGCGTGTCTCGATCTGCCCATCATTTTTTATGAGTGATTATATATTAAAATTACCTGCTTTCCTGATGCCACCCCGACAAATTAGAAGCTCCAACAAGAGCTTCCTCCCATCTCTCTACTTGACTCCATGCTTTGCTGGCCATGATTTCCCGTGCCTTCCTCCTATTTTCCTGGATTCCACTTTGTAGAATGCATCACAACCTGTTCATTCATCTTCTTGCACTCTAATGTCTTCACCAGCTCTTCCAAACACCACGACGACGAAGCGTAGCTCTCCGAGAAGATGATGATCGCAATGAGCGATTCTTTGATCCCCCTCATGATCGAGGGCCGTATTCCCTCTCGCTTCCTTTGTTCCTTGCATCCCGTGAACGTCATTAAGCCGGCCCGATCCAAGGCCTTGCATAGATGACCCACGAAGTTGTTGCCGATGTCTTTGCCTCTGAAATTAAGGAAGACATCGTAATTTCATCCGGGCTGTGAAGAAGAGGCCGTTAGAGTTGAGAGTCTTGAGACCTGGAAATTCATTTTGTCTCAACCATGAAGTCTAAATGCCACAACTAAATGGAAATTCATACCTAGATCATCACAACAGCAACACCTCAGGTTCTGATCATCCATAGAACTCCAATCGCAGTTGAATCTGTCACAAATAGAAGCTAGGATTTTCGGCCTCTGTTTTTGCTCATAAAAGAATCGAAACAGAGCATGTATTCTTACCTTGGCGAGACCGGATTTCTAGCCTCGGCGGATGAGAAAATCAGAGACTGGAGGTCCCAGACACTTCGGAGATGAAATCAGCATTGGCGGAGGAGTCTCGAGAAAGAGCTGAACACTTCGGACTCCTTGGCTCGGAAACAGGGGCAAACAGAGCTCGTTCGACTTCAGCTAGGAAAAGTCGAATGGCGACGGCGATGATTGTCAGTGACCTGAGAACGTTAGAAATGGTGAATTAGGCTAAGGAAATTCTTAGAGAGAGAGAGAGAGAGAGAGAGAGAAATCTCACTGAGCTTCGTCTGTCAAAAATCCTGCTCTGCTTCGGTGTTTTCTCATCTATGGTGGCCAGCAACTGGATAATATGGAAGTCTTCAGCGATTGGAGCTGGTGAGGCCCGAATGCTAGCGTCAATTCGTGGTCCAGAAGTTAAGGAATCCTCTGGATCAGAGATGATGAAATTGTTCGTGTCCTCCTCTTTGCTCTGGTATTCTTGGTTCTCCGTCGGCCAGCGATCGGAGGGATTGCGGTAGGCAATGGGGAACGGCGGACACTGGCGTCGATTGGTGGCCGGCGAAGGAGAGGGTACCGTATAGAGGATTCCACCGTTTCAAGTGTCATGGGCATTTTTTTATGGGCTGTGGTGGGCTTTTAAATGATCTGGTGGGCTTGTGCTTGTGGCGGATTGAATTGAATTTCTGGGCCGCACAAATTGATTGGCCCGGCTTGGGTAACTTTGATCAGGCCTTTTCCATTTCTACCAAATTGGAGCCCTTTCCTTTTTCTTTTTTCTTTTCTGTTCTTTTCTTTCTTCTTTTAAGAAAAATTTATGCTTGATGTGTCTACTAAAATTCAGATGTTAACATGTAGTAACATAAACACATTATCTCCACAGAGACTAGATTTTCTATGGATGCCGAAAATTCCTTAGTTGAAATCCCCATTAAATAAAGTCTTCACAAGCCTTTGATTTTATATGGAATATGAGCAATCTTTACAATTTCAAGCTACCAAGTTGAAGATTCTTGGAATGGAGCACATCAAGGAGATGGGTAAATGGCTGCCTTTAGGTTGTTGAATAACCACAAGTAAATGGAGAAGAGACCAATTTTGTGGTGTACCAAAAATAATTCTCATATGCCTAGCGGTACAAAACATTTTACATCTCAAACGGTACAGAACCAAGGTTAAAAATTAAATTTGACATTTAAAAGAGATGCCAATATAAGCATTTTTTTTCAATGTATATAAGAATTAGATAGCTACAAAATAAGAAAAAATTGTGATAGTATGATGGGTTTGACAAATCGGGCATTATTATTCTCATACATTGATAAACAAATCCTATACTCTATGCTTATGCCATTAGTGTGCCATATATATGAGTGTGGGTTAAGCCTCCATCAATCATCCTTTTGTTCGTCAGTCCAAACCTCTCTACAAATTGAAAATCTAAAGAGAAAATATTCATCATTAATGAGTCTCCATAGAGACATTAGATGGGGGCAAAAGAAAAGCCTCGATGTCACTATTTAAAAGATGAATAAACTAAAAGAAAGTACATCTAAGAATTGAAGTACTGATCTTACCAGAAGGGATTGAAATGCACTATTGTTTACCGGAATCAATTTGCGTTTGCTCTCCCTCCATCTATGGCAACTTAGAATCCATTAATATCCACACTTAATTAGAAAACATATTTGCAAGCTAAAAGCCTAAAATGTGGCATTTATGAATCAATTGATAATTTGTTGGGAAAGAAATCAGAAAATGGGAGAACTTCTCGCATCTGCTTAGAATCGCTTGGAGGAAGCCCAATTTGAACTTCTTGCATTTGCTTACAATTTTGGGCTATCACTAAATACTCTCGTCTTTAATCGAGAGAAAATATCTTCCATCGGTAGAGAAAATATCTTCCTCCAATTTTGGGCTATCATTAAATATCTCTGACAGAGCAGACATAGCCACAAACTCTTCGTACGAACAGGAAATATTTGAAAGATTTTCCTCCATCAAGATCTAATGGCAGATACCCAGAAGTCTAATTTAGTTGAAAATGGCATCATCGTCGTTTGGGTTCGTGTCGAGCGATGAGTGATGCTTTTATCGTGGAGTTGGTCAAGAAATCGATGCGGTCTGAGAAACATCGAACGTCGCACCGTGTCAGGAAAAGTGCCTTTTTCATTTTTGTTTTTTTTCTTTTCATTTGTCGCAAAGGGACGAGAAGTTTTCTCTCGTTCATTTTTATTTTAAAATTGTTTGTTTCGTAGCTTGCAAAAAACCATGAAGTGACTTTATTTTAAGGGTGTTGAGAACGAAACGAATCGCCTACTCTCAGGAGTATTCGTCTGATTCCTGATTCTTGAGAGTGGAAATCGGACCAGACTAGACCAATTAGATATATTTTATATTTTTCGAAAAAAACTTATTAGATATGAACTAAATAATATCTTGTATGTGATATCACAAATTATAACATAATGACTTTTTACTCATCGTTACTTCCGTCAATATCTTAAAATTTGTCACTCACTCTCGTTGTGCATGAACATTCTTTAGTAATAAAAAAAAAATGACCAATTTCATTAGACTGAATTAGAAACCGATCACTCCTACTTTGTTTTATTTGCCAAAGTTTAGTATTATTCGGAGCATATAAAAAAATTAGCTATGAATTTATGTATCGCGATAAAAAAATATCATTCTCAACCCAAATCCAGTATATTCCATTCCAATATTTCATCTTTTATGAATGTCAAAATATCTTTCATATTATTAGGTAGGCAAACACTTAGATTTTGTGCTTATTCAACTAATCGTGATCCCTCTGACCAAAAAAAAAAAAAAACTCATTGTGTCCCTAGAAAATGAGTCATGAAATAGATTTTTTAATGTGTACTAGATACAATTTGTTTTTTCCCCATTACTTGATTTTCATAATTTTAAGGAGCCATATTTTGTTTGAGAATGGAATGAGGGAGTCATGTGCATGTTTACTTTATTCAACTCAGTGTATCGCCAGAAAATTTCCTTTTCTATTTTATTTTATTACTTTTCTGAAAGAAAGGAAATATGTAAAGAGGTTAACCGATGCGCTTTGTTTGTTATTTACACGACAGACATGGAAGATCCCAGCTTGGCAAATACAAGTTGCGTTGTTTGGAATCAAGGCTTTACCTTTTCCTTCCATTCATTTTGACTACGATCCACTTTGAACGATGTAATAAACCGCGATTTCGACCGAATATTTATTTATTAATTCCTCTGGCAAGCTTTCTGAAAACAAGCCCCGACGCCAGAGTCACTTCTTTGGCCGCAAAATAATTAACACAATCTATTCCTTTTGCGGGACTAAAGTAAAATTTGGCCATTTTCAACTAAGTAATGAACTTTCACCCAAAAAAAAAAAAAAAACCTAAGTAATGAACGAACACGGGGCCAGTCCCCTCCCCATCTTGATGTTTCCCTTAGCTTATGTACAAAAGCAAACAATGACTCCTCCTTAAACCTTCTAATTAATGCCTAATCTCTAGTTTCATCTAAGCTCTAGAAGATCCCCCCACCGCTTTAGCAACTTTGCAGCCCGATCATTTGGTGATTATGGATATGACCATACAAGACCATTGATTCCCCAGGCCACGCTGATGATGCTGTTGGTCGGCGACGAGTGTGGGGTCGTTGCTGGCGCTGGTGCCGCTGCCGCCTGCTGGTCGTCAGAGGGTATCGCCGTGGCGAGCTTGAGAGACAGGGGCCAGGGCTCCGCCGGTTCCGAAGCTGCGGTCGCCTTGTTGAGGTCGAGAGCCACCATTTTCGAGGACGGAGGGATGGGAAGGATCGGGACCGGGCGGATGGGCTTCGACGGGGTGGGTTTCGACTGGCAGCCCTCTTTTCTTAGTCGCAGACTTTCCAGCAGTTTCTCGGCGGTTCCCGGTGAAACCGCCGGAGGCAAGGAAAGAGGGAAGCTTGGTACTTGGTGCGCTTGATGATGACCCTCCTCCATTGTAGAGCTTGAAACCCCAAAGTACTGCAGCAGATTTTCAGTCGACGTTTGGGTTTTCAGGGGGAAAAAACAATTCTCAGTTGATACCATACTCTCTTCGCTTTGCAATTCCTAAAGGAAACGGGTTGGTTGTTCCACTTATGACATTGCTCTACCTTTCATGGAAAATAAAATCCAGAAAAACTTCAATGGATTCTTGCAGTTACCAGCAAGATCCGTTTATTAAATTGGCTCTCACAGCCTCTTAACAGACTCGTCCAACACAGACAGACGCAAGAACTAGTGGATTTGGGTTGTTCATCAACATGCTATTGCATCTAGTAGATTTGGGTTGTTCATCAACAGCTAGCACTAGTATGTCAGAATGGTTCAAATTTTTAGAAAAAAGTTGATTATCATGCAATTAATGCTGTGTTTCCGAGTCGGTGGTGATGTCGACGAGGCTGGACCGCCGGCGTCGCCGGATCACGTTGCTCTGCCGGATGAAGTACTTCTGGGCGTGGCTCGCCACCTGCGTTGGCGTCCGCGTTTTCACGAAGTTCCTGGAGATCCCTCTCCAATCCCACTTCTCCACCCTCTGGAGTCCCAGCCAGAACAGCCTGCGCTCTTCCCTCGTCCGCGGAGCTCCTATAAATCAAACCACCGTGAGTAAATTAAATCACGCAAAATTCACCAAGACCCCACCGCTTCGCCTGACTTGAAAAAGTTCATGAAATCGGGCCGACGCGGATACAGTTCTGCAGTTCTGCAGTTCTGCAGCCCGCCGAATACGGAGATTCTAAGTTGGGAAAAGAGGAAAGATCCTCCAGAGATAAGAAAATATTAGCTGCAGCTCTGACTCCAGCGTGGCTTCCTCCGAGTCCATTCACCGGGCGACACGTGTCGACCGGCAGCCACGCTGGAATCAGACGAACTATCCTGCTGCGCCCACCAGAAACCTTTCCCTCTCGGTCAATTTGGAAAATTCGGCACGCTCTCTCTCTCCCCCCAAGAAAATAATGGCTGGGCCCCACAACAGATCTTCTCTCTTACCATCAATTTGAACGAACGCGTTGGACTCTCTCTCTCCATTTTTTCGTTCGACTCTCGCCTTGTTGCTCTGCCCTCCACTTCTTCTCCGATCGAACGATGGAGCCGTCCGACGAATCACGCCACCGCCGCCGCTTCCGCATCCGCCTCGTCGGCCTCCGTTGCATCTGAGCTACAGCTAATACTTTCTCGTTCGGTCTGCCCCTTCGTCGCGCTGCTCCTCCGGCGAACGACGGAGCCCGCCGTCCGACGAACCGCGCCGCCACACTTCCGCATCCGCCTTGTCCGCCACCTCCGCATCTGCATTCTCCTCCGTCTTCAACGGCGACCGGGCTCTTCCTCTCCCAGTCGCCGTCCTTGTCGCCGTCGAAGAATCCGTACTCAAAGTCAACGTCCGGGCTGATGCAGGGGATGCGAGGGAGGTGGAAGCGGGACCTCGTGGATGATCCGGGTCGATGCATCTTGACGTGGAAGAGCAGGGTCTTGTCGAACGAGAGCTTGCGCTCCCCGTAGCGGATAGGCATCGAGCTGCGGTAGCCGCAACCCCACCGATGCTCTTGACGAATCCAGCCACGGCGAGACGGACTGCGAGGAACCGCCTGAACGCCCCGCCTCTCCTCAGCCACAGCAGCGCAAGGCGGACCCCCAAGCTCTGCGGGTGACGCCGGAGTTCCCGCTTGCCATTTCCGGATGCAGAACGTGTTACAGAGACCGTCAGGACGGCGAATCGCAAGCGAGCGGAAGCCCAACGGCGGAGAAGATTCTCTCTTGGCAATGGCCTTTTCTCCCTGATTATTAGATACCGATTTTCGGAGCCTTTTCTCCAACATTATGGTTTTTTGCCATCGATTTGTAATTTTGGGATTTTCCTTCGACCTAGGTTTTTTTGTCCCTCCCTGTTCTCGCCCTTGCCGAACTTACGCGGAAGAGATGATACAAATAGGAGTCTTCACCATTGATGTAATGAATTCCGTAGCTCGTGGGCAGAAGATCCCACTTTTCTCTGCTGCTGGTCTTTCTCTGGGGGTTAAGCGATGGAAAGGCTTGGTTTCCCGTTGTATGTAGAACCCATGAAAGATTGAGCTATCTTTCAGGGGAGCTTGTGGTCGGATGAGAGAGATCTGCATGCATCTATCTATGGGTGGTGAATTTCTTGACCAAGTCAATGGAAGAATTTAAATGACAGATGTCGAATGATTCATCTGGAATATTGATGATACCCCTGAGAATATAACTTGAAGGGTAATTTAGAAAATCCATGTTTCATGGTTGTATGCTTTAGCAATGCTGAACTTGAAAAGCAACAGGATACCTTTGATTCTTTCAGTACCTAACTACGGCCTATTGCCGTATTTCCTCATTCGTGTGATTAATTTGCTAAAAAGAGAACTAAAACGTTAATCTATGTGCTGATCTTGCGCAACCGTTCTTGGCTTGGCTTAAATATGATGCAAGAAGCATGTCTTCCTTCATTTAGCTCTTGATAATTTGGCATGAGCCTCTGGATTTGGATCCATGCATGTCACTAGAGATCGCATTTTCATGTTTACAGGGTTCATTCTTGTGCCAACTTTCGATGCTGTGATACGAACTCCTTGATGTACCATAACGTCGTGGCACTTGCCTGCCATGATAGAAAGTTCAGGCATATCGAAATAGCCATCCACGCAATATAAGAGATTTTCGTATGGGCCTTCCTCCTTTTCGAAATGAATATGAAGATCACGAGAGATTTGAAGTAGGCTGAGTATTCCTATTCAAAATGTCACGGATGGAGATCATCAAACATGACTGTCAAGAAACTTATTTCCCGAAGCAGAAGATTACAACTTTTACAACAGCTACCTCTTAACAACAAACAAAGATCCTTCACATCCTTGCAACTCGGCAATCACCTCACACAACTTTCTCATTCTCAATGTAACGAGCAGCCAGAAAATAGAAAGAGAAACGACCGAGCGTCGCGAAAAACCTTCCCCGAGTTCATCACAATCTAGAGCAAACCACAAACAATTCATGGCATTTTCTTATTCCAATTTAATGCGAATTCTGCAAAAACTAGAAATCACCTAAAGCGAGCGCTATAAAGAACCGATAAGAAATCACTAGAGTCAATGGACGACAACGAATAATTAGAAAAGATCCTCTTTAGGTAGTGTTCTGATTCATGCACACGGCGGCGCGCACTGGAAGACTAACCCATTTTGCTGATCTGATTTTGTTGTGCCAGTGAGTCGAGTCCAAAATCTTAGGAGGGATCTTCTGCCCACGAGCTACGGAATTCATTACATCAAAATAGTGGAGACTCCTATTTGTATCATCTCTTCTGCGTAAGTTCGGCAAGGGCGAGAATAGGGAGGGACAAAAAAAACCTAGGTGGAAGGAAAATCCCAAAATTACAAATTGATGGCAAAAAAACATAATGTTGGAGAAAAGGCTCCGAAAATCAGTACCTAATAATCAGCTATTATTTTCTTGAGGGGAGAGAGAGAGCGCGCCGAATTTTTCAAATAGAACGAGAGGAGACTATTTCTGGTGGGCCCAGCAAGATATTTTCTCCTTGTCTGATTCCAGCATGGGTGCCGGCAGGGTGCTAAAGGGTCAGCCAGATACCTGTCCCACATCGCTTGAGAGAGGTCCGCTGGCTTGCTTTATATCCATGAAGGTCCCCCTCACCTCTCAAGGCGTCTTTTGAGGCTGAGACCCCGTATTGGTATTAGAGCCAGGTTAAGATCCGAGAAGGGTGCAAAGGGTCAGCCAGGGGGACCTCTGAAGGCCCTGAGAAGGAAGCCAATTGGAGTGCAAGGCCCTGAGAAGGAAGCCACTCAGCAGCTAATATTTCGTCCACACTCTTCTCCGTCCACACTCTCCTCCGTTCGTCCATACCCCAGCTAATATCTCCTCCGCGATTTGGAATCCAGTTGGAGATCGGCACAAACACCAACGATGGGCATTCACTGAAGTTATTGGACTCCAATTTTTTAGGGCCCTGCAACAACAATGAAACCAATAAGGATAGACATTCTGGACAAAAAAGAAAATCTGAGATAAATATTCAATTCAAAACTGTCTCTAATTTTTAATAAAAAAAACTAGTGGTATGTCCGATTACTGGGAACCTATATACAAGAATTGTTACTCATCATAACTCAAAAGTATTATTGGAATACTTTGATGAACAACAAACAACTTCTGTTGGTCCCCGAGCAAATAGATTGTCCTTGTACTTTTTCTAAACAAATTACAGAAGGACGATTCTGCCGTCCCACAGTACAAAAATCGGATCACTGTTACGTGCTGGTAAAAGGTTAAAGACGTTCGTAACTATCAAATTCCTTGGCTAACAAAACTTTGACTGGAAGTGACGTATTGGTAACTTAACAACACATTTAAGAAGGTATCTACAGTTACTGGATAGTTTTAAATTGCCAACTAATATAATAATTTACCCATATGTTTAAGTAAATTACCTATAAGTTAAAGTAACTACTATTTCATGGAAAACTAGTAAGATGCCTGTGTATTTATGTTGTTTTAAATGTTGATACCAAAGTGAATTTTTCGCAAGAGATATATGATATATGTAGAAATTAAAAGCAAAATAAATACCCA
Organism: Eucalyptus camaldulensis; assembly: GCA_019915185.1. Taxonomy (NCBI): domain Eukaryota; kingdom Viridiplantae; phylum Streptophyta; class Magnoliopsida; order Myrtales; family Myrtaceae; genus Eucalyptus; species Eucalyptus camaldulensis. Next base: position 22,727,861 of record JAHSVA010000010.1, on the reverse strand, counting down.
TATTAATCAAATTCTCTATTGGAGATTACGTGAAACTTTATTTATAGTTAATCCAAGCCTCATCATGTAGATTTATCTTCTGATTAAAAGTAATCATAAGACATAAAATTGCAATGTTTATTTAATAATAATAAGAATAACAGTAACAGTAACAGTAACAGTAACAGTAATAGTAACAGTAACAATAACAATAACAATACTAATAATAATAGAAGAAGAAGAAGAAGTAAATGCAATATTTAATAATAAGAACAAAAATAAAAATAAAAATGAAAGCATCCAGTGATAATGTAAGGCCCTCTCTCTTAATAGCTTTCCTTGATTTTGTCTAAGTCTTCACACTTGTGCCATCGATATGCAGTGGAAAAGGCGAGCAAGCTATTTGTGCGAAATTTTCGTGAGAAGAAGGGTCAAGTGCTGGACATAGCGCCACAGCGCGTCTGCAGAGTAAGGCTCTTATAAGAAGTCGCACTCCACAAGCCTTGTTTTCAAAAGCGAGATATAGAATTGGATGATCAATCTATATCCCCAGCTGCTCTACCGCTAGGCAAGACTACGCCCCAACAAGGGGATGAGAAGAGTCGCTCGCTGTCCGTGATTTCTTACTTCAGGATAAAAGAGATTAAAGGCATTGACCGATGTCTCAATTAAAAGGAAATGAAGGGAACGAGTTACGTATTGAAAACTAGAAGGAGAGATTCCTGGGATGAAGTGTCCCAACTATTATTGAAATTGAACTTGTCATCCATTAAAATTCTTGCAGTTTTGCTTCTTTCTTCCCTCTAAATATAAAGAAATAGTTGTCGGAAAACGTTGATTAGGTTAGCCCAACTGAAAGAGACATGGGACCTTTTCGTCATTGTTTGAGAGTTGTCGAGCTTGGACCAATTTAAGTAAGACTAGCTTCCTATAGAATTCTTCACTACACACTTTCTACACGTCATTTCATTTTCGGCCTCATACTATTGGAGAGAACAATGGGAGGTTCAATCAAAAGCATTTAATGCAAACTCACTTCAATGATTAGGCAAATAAGCAAGAGAAATCTTTTTCTCTTTTCATACCCAATTTTGAATAGAATCTAGTCAGCCCATCTTCACCATACAATACAGAATCTTGAATAACATTTTCAGAGTCCATCATTTCAAAAAAAATAAATAATAATAATTAAATCTCCATTTATGTTTATTAAAAATGTAAGCACATTCATCATTCAATGGTCAAATTATATCACCAATAAGTCTTTCTTCCAAATTTCGGTACACAAGAGTTACCGATATTTTCAGTTCATTGTTCTTTTAAGTTTCAATACTTGTAATATATTGAAAACGAGATTGGACTTTTTTCTTGAATACATTCTGTTCGAACCAATATCAAGATTCTCATGGGAAAGTACTTAATACTCCCCTAAAACGGGAGGATTCAACTTATGTTGGTTCATGTAGTAGATCGACATCCTGTAATTAATGCTTTAATCAAATATAAACAATTAAATAGATGCGGATGTTTCTTAAGCACATTAACGAGCATCATCAGAGTTAGTAATTATTGCATTCAAAGTTCTTAGTAATACGCATGCATATTCATATTCATATGCAAATAGATATGGATATGTAGAAGATAAGGAAATAAAGACTATTCAATTAAATGCGCACCTCAAATTGCTTACGCAGTAGTGCTTGGATGTTGCTTTTGTGCAAATCAAGTTTAGTTGACTCCGGGGAAGATTTTGGGATGCGAGGACGACATTCAGGCCATTCAAACCATTTTAGTTCATTAGGAAGATAGATAGGATCTTGGAAAGAGTTATGCACATTCTTCATGATGAGCTTCTTCAACATTCTCAAATTTGTGAGAGCATTAGGACCTATGTTTATCTTCTCTGGCTTAGGTAAAATTAAAACTATCGACTGTAATGCAGTTGCTACCTGTATTTATAGAATTTGCAGTGCAATTAGTATACAAAATTAAATAGTGAGAGCAAAATCAATATCAACACCAGCAAATCTTACCAAATGCCCTGACAAAACATTACGAAAATCATCAAGAAGCCATAACCTGGTAGGATATTTTTGTCTAGCGCTATCCATGGCCATCAATTGAATCATGTTGTTACTTATTTGTAGGGTCCCTCCCTCTTCAGTTATGAAGGACTTCTCAACAAGAACTTTTAGTCCAATAGTAGATTCAAAGTTGCAGGAGTCAAGAACTTTCATAGTATACTCTTTAGAGTACCCCCTGAAGAAACAAGCAATGTCAAGGCAAATTTCCTTTGCATTGTCATCTAGTCCATCGTAACTCCACTTAAAAGTATCATTGCTGGGGTTTATAAGAATTTTGCCAAGAATATTCAATGAACTTTCCCAATCATGTTCATTTCTACAATACAGGTAATGACCCAATCGCACAAGTGTTAAAGGATGTCCATTAGCATAACGCAAAACCCTATCCACAAGAGCCATCCTTATATTGATGTTACTCGGAAAAGCATGTTGACAGAGAAGTCCTAAAGCATAACGATCATTTAGAGGTTTAACTTCATAGATGTAATCTTCTTTTATCCTATGAGAAATTAGCAAATGCTTATCTCTCGTTGTAAAGATGATCCTGCTTCCTGCACCAAACCACTCCAGATTTCCAGCTAAAGCATCTAACTGACTTCTGTCAATGACATTGTCGAGAACAAGAAGAACTTTCTTGCGGTAAAGGTTATTTTGCATTAAACTAATACCTTTATGAATATCAGACACCACTAATTTTCGTCCCGGAAATATGTCAGACAACAATTGTTTTTGCAAAGCAGCTAAATCCTTGGGACCTTCCAAAGCTTTGCAAACATCCGCCAAAAAACATGAACCCTCAAATTGCCTTGAAATATTATTGTACAGGGCTAAACCTAAAGTTGTTTTCCCTATGCCTCCCGGTCCCCATAATCCTATCATGCGAACATCCTCATCAGACCCGAGTTTTAACATTGAATTCAGCTCTATCAATCGAGGACGTATCCCAATCAGATGATCAGCAACATGTACGAGTCTTTGGTCAATCTGCATAGAGATCTTGCTCACAATTTCCTTTATAAGCTCCGCTTCAACTCTGAAAAAAACCGGAATAGTACTTGACATATTGATTCAGCAATTCAAAGAAATGATTAAGTTCCATGAAAACAGAGTGAGGATGTGACTAAGTAGATATAAAACAGGTGAATGCTATTTCATCAAAAGAGTCTCGATCAGTCCTTCACTGTGCCATTTCATCAAATTGAGTGTATTGAATGAACCGAAGCGAGACAAAGGCGAATGCTAAGACGATGATTCATCTTGAGCAGATAGCAAGATCGTAAGACCAGCGACAAGGCCGGAGAGAAAAAGCATCGGCGGCAGAGATATCTTGATGATGAAATCACAAGGACGGGTATGAAACTACTGGTTGATGGATTTCCATCATCGTCGAGTTTGTTCCGTTTGTTGCTTTAGCCGACCGCCATTGATCGGTTCTTTAGGCCCTGCAATCGCTCGCTCCACCATCCTTGGAGTAAGCGTATCGAATATGGAGAGATGAAGCTCCGTGAGGTTGATTCCGACGAACGGCTACCGAATCTATCGATCGAAATCGCCGGTCGCCGCTCCTCGAGGTCGCCGACGGCGAGTGGTGAGCTGGCGTACGGTCACCGAGAAAACGGGATGGCATCATCGATTGATGAGAAAAAGAAGTATTGGGCCTAAAAGAAAGAAAGAAATTGAGCCTAGAAAGACACAAGAAGGTGGGCTGAAAATTCTGCTAAGTGGGCTGGACACACCGGTCCGCTCCATATTATCCCTCTTTTTTACGTATTCCTTACCCCAAAAAGGTTTGTAATGAGAACCAACTCTGAATATGTCGAAAGATTCTTGTATCTGAATCTGAAAGAAGCTCAGCAAACTAGGCTCTCATTATACAAGAATGGTATAGTTATTACAACTTTGACATAGTATATTTTACTCCAGATAAAAAGCTTAGCTGCTTCTCTCTCTCGTAAATTGTCTTGCTGTGCAGATAAATCCTCCAGCAGAAATTAAAAAAATTTCGGGTATGCAAGCAAGAGGGGCATCCAAGGAAGAAGTGCTCAAAGAGACAGAAGGAAAACGAGAGCAAAAGCTATGCTTCTATTAGAACGAAATCAAATAGTAGTTGGCCATGCAAAAGACAGAGTTATTTTTTTCTCATTTTAGAATCATAGAGGATTGGAAAAAAGCCTTAATATCATCCGTTCAATGAATGGGGTGAATGAATACTGTGAGAGACTTGCCAAGAGAATGAACTGGTTGGTTGAAAAGACAGTCGAGGTTCACAAGCCTCTTTTGATTAAGTCCCAAAAGGATTAAAGGAGATATCCTTGAAGATTAAAATCAGGTAGAAGATGATATGTTTGGCAAACAAACGCACACACCAAGTATAATCTGATTCAGAAATGGTTATGTGTTTTTTAGGTGAACTATCTGGCATTTATGGCTTCAATAAAGTTATGGGAGCAAGATCTTGACAATGAAGCTCTTGGAAAGTTTGTACCAGATGGCTATAAAATAATCGCGAGGAAAATATTCCTGAGAATCATAATCCTATTCCTGAAGATTTTGACATTGAATCTGGTGATAAAAACCTCAAAAATAAAAAAAATTTGAATATGTTAAGTTTGATATCTACATATTGATTCCATCAATCACGGCCTTCGCGGGAAGGGTACTAAAATCTATGCAGAGTTGCTAGTTAGACTTGAGAAAGAAATTTCTGGCAACTTCAATGGTTCATAAAAGATCCTGCTTCACAGATAAAGATTCTAGAAGTTGAGTTAAAATTTTACAAAAAAATCGGAGAAGAGTTCCTTGAATAATGGAAAGTTAAGGTGCGTATTCTCTGAAGCTCTACTACCTGGAGATTTGACGTTAACAAAGAAATATAATAGGCTCAAAAAGACACTTTTCTTTAGAGGAACTCCCTGCTCTAAATCCTTATCTCCATTGGGAAGGACAAAGATGACTAAGCTAGAAACTTCACACAAGCGTAGCAGAAACTGGACTCCCGCTCGTAGAAGCAGGGTTTGCAGACTCGATCAACATTGACAGAGGCTATCTACACCTTGTTAGTAAAGTTAAACCGTTGGGACTACATGCTTGAAGCTGCTTAGGATATGATCCTAGATTTTCTACAGTGATTGTTACCAGCACGATGAATGGAACTGGCCGATGAAAGGAAATAGATCATGTCTAACAGATCTGGGAAATTCAACAACTTGCAGAACCAAACAAAACCAAGAGAAACATAAAAATGCGGTGAGACACATTATTTTTATCACTAAAGCCACTGAAATCGAATTCTTTAAAGCCGTCCTAGAGCATGCAATAGGCAACAAACGAAAGTATTATCTGCGACGTGATGGAAGAACTTTCATCATCATTCTCAAGGGTTATATGAGATTTAAATAAAAAGAAGTCCGAGAGAGAAAATGACAGAGCTTATATTTCAGGGCTGATGTTTTTGAAGTCTGGACGGTCTCCCAAACCCAAGATCAGCAACTTGAAGAGAAAAGGGAACGAAATAATCACGCCCAATTTAGAAGAAAAGACCCAGGGCCAGCCTTCAGATGAGTGATTACTACGTCAGCACTCAGCAGTACAAGACGTGTAAAACTAATTTTCTCAGAAGAAGAGAAAGGATTAGAAAGGATAATCCGCATGAGTTAGACGGGGTATAATGTCTTATATGTACAGGCGTAGGCAGCTCACTTTTGTTATTGTCCGCTTGTAAATGTTGAAGTGAGCTGGCAACATCCCACAGGCACCGGCTTTCGTATGTATATAGCTGATCCCTCTTCAGTTGAAAGGGGAGGCGAAATCAGTAGAGAAAGCTTTCTCTACAATTCTTACTCTCTAAGTGATTTTAGTCTGGGTCTGCGTCCGTGAGAGACTGATAGCTCAAAACCTCAACAAGAAGCAGAGGCATGCCAGCAGTACAAGAGACCCTCCAACTAACAGTAACGGGGGTGGAACATGGGAGCCCAAACTTCCCGCCCGAATTGGAAAGCCGAAGTCCACGAAGATATACTTCTATAGATTTTTAAGTTAATCTTTTTCTTAAGATTGGTCTGAACATGAGGGTGCCATTCGCATGAGTCTTTCATGAGTGATAGCCTAATTCAGATTGCCAAGTGTAAGCTAATACCATATGAAATTAGATCACGTTATGAAATGATCTGTATTTCCAATTAGGAGTAGCTTTTCTATGGTTTAGACATATTATTTACGTAATTATATACATACTAGGTTTATAATGACAATAACTTGCATTATCCGTGTCATTGATTTAATGACTTATAATTCTCATACTTCAAACCAAATGGATATTTGTTTGATCATGAATTACATTTGTTAATATATGCTAATTAAAATGTTTATTTCAAGATATTTTATTTTTGTGTTATTATTTCGAATTTCAAATTAAGTCGATAACTTTACTATCATGATTTTTTGTGATTAAAAATGTATTTAAAGATAAAGGACAAATCACTAAAATGAAAATTGACCGAATACGGTTCGTATGACACAACTATGCCATGTGGCAACGACAGAGCAATGTTACCTCCCATGTTGGTGAGCATACAAGGAAATTTTCTCTTAAACCCGGCTTGAACTATATCTAGTAGACATAGGATATAGATTAGTACACATGGTTTTAATGTATTATGACAGTTTTAGATATCGAAGAAACTTATTAAATTTGAATATTGTGCACCTTTTCTTCCAATATCTCAATTTGTGAATTCAAAGTTACAAGTTTTTAAATTTTCTTTTATATTTCTAGATTTTTTTGTTAAATTTTACTTGAAAAATAAGAAAATGCCTAGGCTCAAATTTCAAACCCAAATTTCCTCCACCCCTCTCTCCACTCCCCTCCGCATTTGCCACTGCCCCGTGGCCGCCCTCATCTGTTCCTCCCGCTGCCGTGTCCTCGCCACCATCTCCTGTCCTAGCGCAGTTGGTGCGCCCTCTTTCCGTGTTCTTGTCCCTCTGTCACGGAAGACAGGAGAGTCGCAGGCGACCACTGCCCGAGGCTAGCGACCGCTGATCCGGGCTTGAAGCCCCAGATCCGGGTCGCGAGCCTAGATTCGTAGCCTTAAAGCCCCTAGACGCAGAGACACAGAGACGGGCTGAGGTGATGCGGCTGGGGTGTAGTTGGGACGTGAGCAATCGGACGGCGGCGTGTCGAGAATCGGCAGAGGGTCGGAGAGGACGAACGGCTCGCCCATTCTACTCTGTTTCGTGTTCTGTGCAAGTGTTTTCTGTGCTGTGTGTCTAATGCGAGAGAGAGAGACGAGGCAAATTAGAGAGAGTCGGGATAGAGTACGCCGAACTTTAGAGGATCCCAAACCTTAAAGAAGATCAAATATCAAAAGAATTACACTATTTGAAGCAGTAGAAGTGTTTTCACGTACCCATCCATAAAAGGCCATCCAGACAAGCTCCCAGCATCAAGAAGAGCTTTCTTCCATTGCTTTACTTTCTCTGAATCCTTCCCAAACTTGACCTCATGTTTGGCCATAGCTTCTGTATAAACATAATCCTGTCTCTGCCTTCTCACTTCTCTAGGTTCTACTTTGTAAAACACCGGAAAGACCATGAGGCCTCTTTGCTCCTTGCACTCCATGATTTTCGCCACCTCCTCCAAACACCACAGTGATGAGGCATAGTTCTTGGAGAAAACAACGATCGCAATTTGCGATTCCTCGATTGCCTCCATGAGTGAGGTTGATATTTGCTCTCCCTTCTTTAGATCTTCATTGTCCATGTAAGTGTTTATTCCACTTTGAACAAGAGCTGTGTAAAGATGACTGAGGAAATAGTTGCGGACGTCCATTCCTCTAAAACTCAGAAAGACATCATAGCTCCTTCTGTGCTTGGAGGAAGGAGAAGAAGCCATTAGAATAAGGAAACAGAGGTTAACAAAAAGCAATGAGTTGCCTAAAATTCGGTACTTTCTGAGTGGTAGTTTGTTCGCCATTTGATCTTCTCCTTATATGTTTACTCCCAGGTGCATGACTTCCTTTTGACGTGGGTCAATAAAGAATATTTTAATAAAAGTGCTCAAGGATGAGCCGACACTCTAGCATAAGAGTGCTCTTCACGCACATAAAGTGTTGACGATATGTACATTAAACTTTTCTTCATGGAAGATCACATTTGTCACATTAGTTAGATGTGTCTTCGCCACATACCTTTGGTAATGTTGAATTTATTGCTAAATTGAATTGTTCATAAATTTAACTATTCAACATAGGATAAATTTTTATGACCATAGTATCATTTTTCTGATTGATTTAAAGGCCAAATTTCTGATTGATTTATTTGGCTTCAGGGGAAATGGTTTCTATTTTTTTAGCCCTTCATTTTTCTTTTTCTTATATGGATAATGAAGTGTTGATCACATTAAAAAGATACTTCGCTGTGGTATATGGAAAATTTGTGAGTGACGATTGATGCACTTCTAGATTAGTTGACCCGATACTAATCAATTGATTTCTTCTTATAATAAAATGAAAAAGGTGCTATGAGATCTGTGGTGGCAACACGTGTACCAATCTTTGTTGAATGTGAAGTGAAAGTGGTCCAAGAATGGAATTGAACTATGTGTTACACTCTAGAGATGATCGCAAAGGCAACTTGGATTTTTAATTTGGACTGAACTTTACACCCCAACTATGTATAAAAAAACCCTTATACCCCGTGTCTTGAAGTCTAACTACAAGATAGGCCATACGTTACCTATTCCCAACAAATATATTAAATTGAACTAAAAATGCATATTTGGATACATGTTGGAAGTTATGAATTTGAAAAAAAAAAAGGAAGAAATTATCTGGTTCAAGCTCCAAAATTAGTGAGGACATAAAATTTAAAGTTCAGGTTGCAAATAAAACTTCAATTGGTTGAGCATGGGAGTCGTTCCATCATTAGACAAGGAAGTAAAATTAGAGGCAATGTGAATTTGGGGCATGACTTTTCACACGGTCATAACCAAGAACATGACATCGTAATATGTCAATATATATGACTTTGCGAACATCCATTTGCTAGTGTTTAAAGAATTGTAAATTTCACTTCCATTTTCTAGCGGGTGGAACGACGAATCTCGGCCAAAATCTTCTCATCTCAATATTACAACTGTCGTTTATATGTTATGGTACAACATTGTTGTACCTTAAAAGTATCCTATTTTTCCCCCGCCCTCTTTCCTTTCTTTTATACGTATTCTTCTCTATTTGATATCTTCATCAACATTCTTGTTTAGCAATTTTTCTGAGTCTTTTTTTACAGATAATTTCAGCAAATTGAGTAACGTCTGAGCCAATCGTCAACCGACATTCATTTAAGCAAACTCTACTCCCATTTTGTTAACCAGGCTTTTAGATCCCACAAAAAGGGTATTTTGTTTCATTAATTTGACCGCGTGTGGACAAAAAATTCTCAACCATTTCTTTTAAGCTTCACATAGGCCAATTTCACCGCAGCATTAACTTCGCACGTGAATAGACAGCATATTGCAATCAACAAATTCATGTAGGATAAGCCTAAGAAGACAGTGACGATCCGATCCATAACCCACGACTGCCACAGGGAACAATCAAAATCGCGCGATCAGCATAACAATTTTATCCGATACAACGAAGAAAGTCGCAGCATACCTGCGCTGAGAGACATCGTAAATCTGCCCCCTGTTGGCCATCAAGAGAGACTTCTTAGGGTCGGTGCCGTCGTACTGCTTGAGCTTGTCCTCGGAGGTCTCGACAAGCTGAACAGGAGGAGGGAGAGGCTGCATCTGCTCCTGGTAGTCCCTCGGCCTCTGGTGGCGGTCGGGTAACGACCTGAAGAGGCCGGCGAGCCCGAGGGCAAGGACGGTGAAGAAAGTCTCCGGGGACAGGCCCGTGAAGGCGACGATGGATTCTTTGAGGGTCTCCCACAGTTGCAGAGCCATCGCCAAAGTGCTTTCGAAGAGAGAGAGAGAGAGAAGAGAGAGAGAGTGAGAAGAATTCTAGTGTCGTCGATTTGGAGGCCACAGGTTTGGTCCGAAATTTGGTGCGCACGCAAAGACAGGCAAATGTTTTTATTTATGCAAATGGAATAAAGCTTTGAAACTCGTATTCCATTTTCCATAGTGATCCTGTTGATCTAAAATCACCCTTTTCAACAGCTATTTACCTATTCAAAGTCTCTAACGCGTGGAGGAAGCTTCAAGGGCTATATGCACGTGTCAAAGTGAGACTTGAAGGCGGCCGACGGATCAAAACGCTCAAAAACTAAATCTTGTCCTTACTTTTTATGCTTACTTTTTAATAATTAAAGAATAATTCTGAAATCCGAGTGTATTCTCTAAGAAGTGCTGGTGTAATCATTTTAAAAGAGTTATTTTGAGTATAGAGTGAAGTAACGTGTACTTATAGAGTGAGCTACAGTCTTTTAGTATAGAGGCAACTTCATCTGTAAATGTTGTTGAGACTTCAAAGTTCGCTGGAGTGCTCATCATTTTGAAGTAAGAAGTGAAATACCAAGGAAGATAATTTGCAGGAGAGCTCACACGTAAAGACAAGTTCATGCACTCTAAGATAATTTGCCGGAGCGCATTGGAAATTGTGAAGATTGCTAATTAAATGTAATTGTCTCATTCTCAATCCAATTCCAATATTTCATCTTCTACGGATGGCAACATATCTTGCACATCGTTGATGGCACAATCACTAAACCAAGGGTACAATCTTGGCCAGTCAATTCAATGATTGTGCCTAAGGCATGCAAGGCCTGTAGTGGGCTTTTCACCCACCCTCACTCTCCCCAGGCGCGATAGATTATTATACCTGCCTACTCGGTGGTAGTTAGGACCGAAATCCTGACGTAGTGTCTACCTTCACCATCATGAGACCCCATAATTCCCTGTCTATCAGAGAGGGAATACAGGGATGATATTGCGAGGTTTCTCAACCCAAGGCGATTCTCCCGCCGGTTTCTTCCCCTCGAGCCTTTTAAGAACTTGCCCAAGTTCGATCTTAGGAATTTGTATAATAGCTAAGAAATTGTTCAAACTTCATACTTATTAAAAAAAGGCTCATTGTGTCTTCAAAAGATGAGTGATAAAATAGATCTTGAAAACATGTACCACACACTAGTTTTTTCTTCCCATTAACTGGTTTTGATATTTTTAAGTAACCATCTTTTGTTTAAGAATGGTATGGGGGAGTCATTTGCATTTTCACATTAATTTGTCTACTTATGTTTTCCTTGCTTGCTTTATTGTAAGTTGCAATTATTCAAGTGCATTAACTCGTCAAATTTAAAAATTTTCTTTTTTTGTCTATATAATTATTTTTTCTAAAAAAAATATGTAGAAGCTTTCCGAAAACGAGACCCAGTGCAATGCAGGTGTCACTTCTTTGGCTGCAAAATAATCGACCCGGCCTATTTCTTTTGCAGGACTTAAATAAAAATTTACCATTTCATTAAAGAAATATTCTTCATGAAAATCGGGCAGAACTTGCCCCCTCGCGCCAAACCAAGCCACTTGGCACAGTGACGGTCCCTGCACTTCAAAGCATTCATCATCCCCTTGAGGCTCCAATATTGGATTAATGTAAATCAAACCATACAAATATTTGCACTAAAAGTCTACTGCACGTTATACTCACCTGAACCAAACATTCACAACCATCCTCGAGAATTATAAAACTAGGTTTATGTGGACCTAATCTGTCTTTAACAACATGAGTGTGGAGATGTAACCCTTCAGCCAATGATTGTCAAATTACGCCAGTTTCTCATGGTTTTGCATTTCTCTATCGCTACTCCTTTTTGTTTATATGCATAAAACATATTTAATAAATTGCTTAACTTATATTTGTGCCTAAAAACTTAATACTATGGAGCATATTCTATATTTGGGCCAAAAATTCTCATGTTTATTTGAATTTTCAGAGCTAAATATCATGGCATCATGGCATCACGGCATCACATGGAGATACATTTTCATCGCAATACATAATTAAACAATAGCATTGATCAACAAGTGTCAAAGGAATCTGATAAATTCACGCGCCAAATGTAGAGAGGCACATGCATCATTTTTCCCCTTCCCCACATTTCATAAAGCAATAGTTGACAGGCAATTTTATAAGCTTTTGTAATGGAAAAGGATTACCCTTTCCTTTCATATCTCGGCATGAAAATATATGAAGTTTTTTGTTTAGTTGAAAATAATACAGTTGGTTCTAATGTATAAATTCAAAGAAATGAGAAATTTTGTAGAAAAACACCTTTAAATGATGATATGTTGATAGCTTATTTTCTATTACTTTGGAGCAAAGGATCTTTTGCTCAGGTAGGGCCTTTTCAATAGATGCTTTTATGGAATTCACTTGCTTAAGGATGTTATTCCCAATTAAATCGAAGTGCAAGTCATTTTCAAAAGAATTGGATACTTCATGCGAAAGTTTATAAAAAGACTTCATCTAGGTGTGAAAGAATACATTTCATGCAGATCATTCAGTCCAAAAGAGGATTTCCGCATTTTGGACTTTAAGGAAGAATGGCACTTCAAAGGTGTAAAGCTTCCACCAATGTCGAATGCTCCATGTGTTTTGACGATGTCTCTCCTTTTTTTCTGAGTCTCTTTTTGCTTAGTCATAAGTGTAAATGAGTATTTGCTCATCACTTTCGTGCTAGTTTCACTCCACACAACTTCGCTCTAAAAAGAAAAATTATGAAAGTTAATTTGATGGACAGATGGTCCCACCACCTTTTTCCTCCTTCATGCTCATATCTAGAGCGAATCCAAGGCATGAGTCCAATGGTTCGTTCCCATTACGTTCTCAACCCTTTTTTTTTTTTTTGCTATTGATAGAAACGGCTTGATAGTTATTATTTGCAAAAATTCTAAATAAGGACATCAAATAAGGCTATTTGATAAATAAATAAATAAAAAATGAGCCTAAAATGGACATTATTTTAAATAATAACCTAAAGTGGCTAAATCAGACTCACATAAAAACCTAAACTCACTGATCGGCTAAATGTTTGTCAATCAGTGAGCATGTGATTTTTCCATTGGCCAGGAATATGCGTACTTTTGTCCAAGAAAAAACTGAGTAAAAAATGAAAAGCCCTAAAAAAAATACTCAAAACACTTCTTCCTCTGTTTCTTCACGTGTTGTTTCTCTCTTTCCAGTCTTCGTTTCTATTGAGAGAAAAAAAACTAAGCTCAAGTAAGACCCACCTCTCATTAGTCAATAGTCACGTATAATACAAGGATCTTGATTCTCCATCATCTTTTCCCAAGTTTGCGATTTACTTCAATCTCCACTTATATTTAATTGAGGTCAGTTTTATTCAAATTGGTGTAATTGATCCTTCAATCATCCAAGAGAAAGCAATTGCATTTTGTTGAAGCGTCGACAAGGTGTGGGCATGTAGTGGAATATCACATCGATAGGAGCGATGACAATGGCAGGATAATTTTTTTTGTATTTTAAAGAATTTTTTTTGCTTGTTTTGTTATATTTGTTGATGCATTATGTCTCCTTTCGTCCAAATTAATGCATATTAGTTGTATCTATTGCATATTTTTAAATTGGATTGGCTGCCGTCATGGTCCTACATGTTGGTAGTGGCTCCTATTTTGCAAATTTGTTAATGCTTTCATTTTTTTTTCTAGCGTATGTTTTGTCATTAATGACCAAAACTCGTGAGCATGTTATGGAATTTAAGGGTTGGTTTTTTTTTTTTTAATGGTTTTTGAGTTATAGCACATTGACGATGCCAAGGGTAAGATCCCTCATCTTAGCAGCAAAAATTGTTGGTTTTTGATGATGTTCTTGCACCGGTGGCCTCATAAACATAATGATTGAGCTTATTGACCACACCAACGATGAGGTCCCTCACAATAGCAAGGGCACTTTTGTGTCCACACAGGGATCTGAATGCATATTACCAAACAACTAGCACATAAAACATTTTAAGTCCATTGTGCTCACTTTTCATGACAAATAGTAAGAGGAAGAGGGTATATAGTCACTTGTGTGAAAGTTTTCGTTCATAGCTCGGGCATGAAAATAGATCAAGCTTTTTGCTTAATTGAAAGTAATGTGGTTGTTTCTAACATATAAAATCAAAGAAATGAGAAATTTTTCTAGAAGAACACCTTTAAATGATTAATTGATATGTGAATAGCTCATTTTCTTTTACTTCAGAGTGAAGGGTCTTTAGCTCGAGTGTGCCTTTTTCATTGGATGCTTTATGGAATTCGTTTGCTTAGTGATGTTATTCCCCATCAAAGTGCAAGTCATTTTCAAAAGCATTGGATACTTCATACAAGAGTTCGTAAGAAAGACTTCACCTAGGTGTGAAAGAACGCTCAGATTATTTAGGCCATGTTTGGTAATCATCCCAATAGTAACTGATTCTAGTTTTTTGTTCCGGGAACAGAATCGCGTTTGGTAAAATTTTTGTTTCCGGGAACATATTTGGAGTAGAATCAAAAATAAGAAAAAACTTGATTCTTATTCCTGGAACAAAAAAAAAAGAATAAAAAAAAGTGAAACTCCTCTCTCATATGTTGTCTCCCTCCTTCTTCTTCTTCCTCCATTTTCTCTTCTTCTTCTTCCCTTTTCTTCTTTTTCATCTATCACCGCCGCCCACCACCGCCAGTTGCCGGCAACTGGTCCGACAAGCTCATCGGATGCTCGCTAGGCCAGGGCGAGGTCCGACGATCCTGCCGGTGGCTAGGCGGGCCTTGCCAAGGCTGGGTGAGGCCCGCCTGGCCACTGGCGAGGTCGAACCTCGACAGGGCTGGGCGAGCCTCGCGATCTAGTGAGGCCGAGCCTTGCCCAACCCCGCCGATGGCCAGGCGGGCCTCACCCAACCCCAACGAGGCTTGCCTGGCCATCGGAGAGGCTCGGCCATGCCAAATCTGTTGAGGTCGAGCCTTGGCGGGGCTGGGCAAGCCTTGTTGGTGGCTAGGCAAGCCTCACCCAGCCTCGCCAAGGGCGACCTGGCCACTTTTGAGGTCGAGCCTCGGCAGAGCTACACAAGCCTCGCCCAACTACCGGTGAGGCTTGGCCAACGAGAGCCGGCGACACTCCGGTGAGGTCGTCGGCTCTCATCTAGCCAGTTGCCGATCCAGCGACTGGCCACTTGAAGAAGAAGAAAAAGAATAGGAGAGAAAGGAAAAAAAAAGTAAAAATAAAAATAAAAATATATATATATATTTAAAAATTAAAAGAAATTGATTTGGAATAGAATCACTGAACACGGTACCAAACGCAATTCTATTTCAGAAACAGAAATTTTGGACAATTATCAAACAGCTTAAAATGCTTAGAATCCGTTCCCGGGAATATAATAAAAAAAAAATCATTTCTTATCAGAATCTATTCTCAAGAATAGAATCGTTACCAAACACATCCTTAGTCCAAAAGAGGATTTCCGTGTTTGGATTTTAATGAAGAATGGCGCTTCAAAAACGTAAAGCGTGAAGCATCCCCTAACATTTAGGATGTGATAGATATTACGTTTGGAGTTTAGCTTATTTTAATAATATCCAAATCGATGTTGCAAATAAACATTATTAATATTAATCAAGCGCACTAACTACACTGACCATTATGAATTCCATGTGATTAGACGATCTCTCTCATTTTTTTCGTCATCTTTTTTGCTTAGTCAAAAGCGCAAAGGAATATTAGCTCATCACTTTCGTGCCAACTTCCCTCCACGCAACTTCGCATTAGAAAATGAAAAATGATAAAGTTGATTTTGATGGGCAAGTGGCCCCAGCCTTGTTTCTTCTACATGCTTATATCCAGAGTGAATCCAAGACCTAAGTAGCACTGACACGAATACACGACACGACATGACATGCGACACGACACAACACAACACACCGACACATTGTTTCTCTAAAAATAAAGAATTTTGATATGTTGAGACACGTTGTATATTAAATGTAGATTTTATATATAAATAATGAATTATTATTTTAATGATTATTTCAATTGAATTAATCTGATTCAAATTGACAAATAATTAAATAAAAATAAATCCTATAATAAATTTACACTGAAAACATTAATCCATCATTTATTAATATCATTCATTATTTCAATTTGACAAATTCAAATCCAATTCGATAAATCCATAAAAATTTGAAAGAAAAAAATAAGTAATTCACATTCTAGACTTGTGTATTAGACGTGTCGAAAAAAGAAAAAAGAAAAAACTTGAGGGTAAATTGTGTATCACGGAAAATGAGAGTCAAAACAGAAAATAATAAAATATTATGTTTTTTTGCTTTCCTAATCCATTATTTTTATTATTGATTTTTATTATTTTCACATATATATTTTGACCATTCATTTATTGAAAAATTTTAAAATTGACCTCGCGTGTCGAAATTGTGTGTTAGAAACTCGCATGTCGGAATTTTGACTCGAGTGTCTAAGCGTGTCGAAAAAATTGACCAGATATTATATTTTCTGACACATGTGAACTAAGTATTGGAGAGTATTAGAGAGTATTGGAGAGTGTTGGAAAGTGTCCAACACGACACGAAGACTTCCAAAGAATGTCAGTGCTTTCTAGTCGAAGATTTGAGTCCACTAGCTCATTTCCTCTGCATTTCCTTACAAAAATACCCCTATTATAATTGTCGGAAATATCACATGCTCGTCAACCAGCAAATATTTGGCTGCCAATAAGCTCAAGTCTTTATTTGACACTAATTTAGTTACTTAAAGCTTTTATTGAAATAATTTTCACTCATGGCCCTCTTTTAAAAAAGTGACCTCATTTTAGGTCCTTATTTGAAAATTTTCCTCATTATTTTTTTTAAAAATGCTCCGTGATTTAAACCGTGACTACTTAAAAAGCTGCAATAAGTTGTGATTCCGATCAAATACCTTTGGCGAGCTTTCTAGAAACAAGCCCCAATGCTAGGGTCGCCTCTTCAGCCACAAAATAATCAACTCATCCTAATTCATTTTCGGACTTAAATAAAAATTTGCCATAGCGTTAAAGAAATATTCCTCACAAGAGTCAAGTGGCACTTGCCCCTTAGCGTTAAACCAAAACATTTTGGGACGGTGATGGTCCTCGCACTTCATACCATTTTCTCATAACTATCCTTAAGTTATGAACTAGATCTATGAGCCTAATTTAATTTTGATTATTATGAAACTCACTCAATTATGTTATTTGTTATTTGGAATTATATTTGTTGTACTCAAGTATATTTTGCGGGATTTTGGAAAGTGTAAAAAAACCGTCTCCACCAAAAAACCCAGGCTGGGTACCCGACAAAGTAATGGCCTGACATCCGGCCAGCTAGATATATAGCGGTTAACCTCTGGATAGCTCCTGTAGTTTTAAATTTGGGGTTTTCCACCAAATCCAGCAGGTGTCCGGGTCATTTTAGCCGGACATTTAAAAGTCTTAATGGTCGAATTTTTAGCTGTTTGAAACGTTAGTAACGTCTATTTTGAGTTTATATAGGATAACTCGTTGTTTTGGATAATTATGTATATAAAAAATTATTAAAAAAATTCATAAATTTATTACAATTATATCAATTCAATCATAAATATTTTTTTAGCTAACTGAGTCATAAACCTTTTTATATTTGTATTAATTCAATCCATTTGACTAATTTTGGCCGATCGACGCTAGCATGGATGTTGGCCATCCTACATCAAGCCACCAACATTAACATGGATAATTTTTAATCATATTTTAATATTTTTCAATTTTTTATTTATTTATTTTTCTATTCTTTTTTTTTTTCCCTTTGTATACTCTTCACTTCCTTCTTCCTGTAGTCAGTTGCCACCAACAAGCCTGACCACGGTTCGACGAGGCTTGACCTCACCAATTGAGCCTTGCCCAACCTTTTGTCACGCCCTGATCCTCGGGTACGCACACATCCTTCTCACTTGGTCGATTTTATAATGCGATATCCCAGGACAATGTATCGCTGACCCTTTCTTTTATTAAGCATATGCGGAAGCAGTTAAAATCCCCAGATAATAAAACGATGAGATAGAAAAGCAGGGCCATATTTTTCATATTGAAATTTATAACCAAACTTTTATACATAATACAAACCAAAGCACTTCACAACTTTATACTCTATCTCTATTCACATCAAAATAGAAATCTCAAAAGAAGATAGAATCTCAATCCATCCAGGCCATACTCAAGGCCCCTCTCGGCATTATCTTCTTCCTCCAAAAATCCTTCTCCTTAGATTTCACCTTTGAGTCCTCCTTCCCAGACTTCTCCTCCTCAACTTCTCATTGGGGTCCTGAAATGTTTTTCCCCAAATTGGGATGAGACTACGTCTCAGCGAGTTCTACCCCACTAAGCCCAATTAGTAAACCATTATACTATAGGCTGCCTATACACGCATAGGGCAGAAGACGTACCTTGACCTCAGATCCCACCTGCAAGTCAGTACAATTCATAATAGGCACCCAAGCAATCATATCACAGATCAAAGCATCGATCAAATCGACCTAGTCGATTACATGTTAACAAGACCACTCACGGTCATTTCCATTCAGTCAATCAATTCACGACATCAAATCAAAGCAATGATCAATCGACCTAATCGATTACATGACATCACGACCCATGCTCGGTCGGCATGTTCAATACTATCTATGAAGTCCTATCAAATCAGAACTGCTCACCCAAAGCTGATAAATAGATAGCATAGCTCACCCAAAGCTGATAATAAGGTATACTGCTCACCCAAAGCTGACATATCGCCCATAAGTCGATATAGTATACCAGTATACTGCTCACCCAAAGCTGACATATCGCCCGAAGGCCGACATATCGCCCGAAGGCCGATATAGTATACCATATGCTCACCCAAAACTAATAATATAATGCCCGCCCAAAGCTGACATATCGCCCGTAGGTTGATATAGTATACCGGTATACTGCTCACCCAAAGCTGACATATCGCCCGAAGGCCGATATAGTATACCATATGTTCACCCAAAGCTGATAATATAATGCTATTCAGTCCTAACTGATAGAACCAATCACCGAGCCACATGCATTCTCCAAGGCGACATACTTCGTCACCGAGCCATGTGCATTCTTTGAGGTGACATATCTAATCATCAAGCCCCGTGCATTCTCCGAAGCGATATACCAAATCACCGAGCCACGTGCCTTTCATGATGATTCATTCCATTTCTAAAGTAATTATCCACAATCTTAATTCGTACTCAATTTACCCAAATAATCAATTTAGGAACATATCATAAATATCCACAATTAAATCAATTTGGCACAATTCAAAACTCAAATAAATAAACGGACTACGCCATGATAATCAGCACGAGATTTCGGTCGTCGGCCATCTCAATCTTAATTTCTGAAAATTAATTAATTAATTAATTTCGAAAATTAATTATTAAATATTAAAAATTCTGTTTAGCTCAAAATAAGGTCCAATTGAATAAACGAACTTCACCACGGTCATCAGTATAAATTTCCGGTCACGGGCCATCCCAGTTGAATTTTCAGGAAATAAATAAATAATTAATATTAAAAATTCAATTTAGCTCAAAATAAAGCCCGATTAAATAAACGGACTTCACCACAATCATCAGCATAATATTCCAGTTCCGGACCATCTCCCTTGAATTTTTGAAAAATAAATAATTATTTAATTTAATTCCGAAAATTAATATTTAAATGCCAAAATCCCACTTAGGCCCGAATCGCCAAATTGAAGCCCGATTAGGGGTAGGAAAATTCCCGAGATACTTCTAATAAATAGTAGACCACGTCTACTTGCTAATTGTGCAATCAATTTATCTAAATCGCATCACAATTGACTAATAATTGCTAATTTATGCTAATCTAACAACCTAAACATAATTAATTAAAACTAAATCAACCTTAAGCATAATTAGCCAACTAATCCGGGATTAGTGAGATTACTCACCAAATCGCGCAAATCGGATCAATTCGACGGAGCAACGCGAGGAATGATTCTTCCCAAAGCGACTCACGGATCCGGGGCTCGGAAACGGCCCAAAACGGCCCACGAACCGACTGGAAACCCACTCGCGGGTTTGCTGGTTCGGCCGCAAAACAGCAAGAAAGAGAGAGGGTTGGGGGCGGCAAGAGGTCGGGAGAGCGGGTGGTGGCTTGGCGAGGCCGAGCGGTGGCCCGCGGTGGCCCACGGTGGCCGGAGGTGGCCGGACGGGGGCTGAACAGAGGCTGGGCAGCGGCTGGATCGTGCGGAGGAGGACGCCTGGGCGCGAGGGACGGCCGGCGGAACGCGCGGCGTGCGCGGCGGGCGTCGCGCGGGTGGTGGTCCGGCTCGGGTGCGGCGGCGATGAGCTTCGGCGAGCTGCTCTTCTTCTTCCGCTTGCTAGTTTTTCACGAACGAGAAAGAGAGAAAGGGGGTTTCGGTCATGAGGGGTGGGGAAGAAGAGAGAGAAGAGAGAGAAAAAGAAAAAGGGGTTTGAATGGTCAAAGGGAGAAAAAGAAAGAGAGAGTTGGCGTGGGGAGGGGGAATCGCACGAGGGGGAGGGGAGAGGAGAGAGAAGAGAGAAAGAAAAAGAGAGAAAAGGGAGAGAGAGAAAAAGAAATAAATCAATAATTTTATTCTTTTTTTTTTCTCTTTCCTTTTTCCTTTTTATTTTCTTTTGGTCTTCGATTTTTCCTCCGATAATTTTTTTATTGAAATTTTGGACTCGTCAATAATTTAACACGCTCGAATATTCGATTCCTGAAACCAAATTAAATTTCATGGTTAAAAATCGATCAGACGTGATTTTAGCCCAATCCAACTAATTAGGTAGCTTTTAGAGATTTTACTGCAGATACATCCCTTAACGGCTTCACCCAATAGGTTAGTTAACTCGTGAGTGATCAGCTCAGAGAAAAAGAGCCATAGGCACGTTGACGAAATGCCCATTTCACTTTATCGAAATGGGGTCGAATTTTAGGATGTCACACCTTTGGCCTCTCCATAGGTTGCGAGGGTGACCTCACCAAAGCCAATCGCTAAGCTAGCTAGGTTCTGGGTTGATAAGAGTCGAGCCTCACCCAGCAATGGCCAGACTTCCTCGAGATTGGCAAGGTCTCTCAGCAGCCTTGCCTCTAGCCAGTTGTGAGTCAACAATCGACTAGAGGAAGAAGGAAGTAAAGAAAGAAAAGAAATAGGAAATAAAAAATAAAAAAGATTGTTCGCGTCAGCGCCCGAGACACCATGTAGGACGGCTAACATTTGTGTCAGTGCTGACTGGTCATCGGCCAATCAAAATTTGTCGGATGGACTAAATTGACAAAAATGTAAAAGGTTTAAGACTTAGTTAGCAAAAATATAAAGGTTTAGGGCTAAATTGGTGTAATTACAATAGGTTTAAGATGTTTTTAGTAGTTTTCCCTCATAGAATCCCTCTGTATACAATTTGCAATCAAAATTTTGAAAGATAAATCTTGTAAGAGCATTTCTTCATATAAGAGTGCACTCCATTTGTTAGAGAATGTTGGCTCTGTCATAAAGCAACCTTTGTACGAGGCTTCAAGGATATAGTGAATCGGACATACTATTGAACAGTCTCAAGGAAACTATAAATCAGCAGAGCATTTGTCACGCCCCGATCCTCCGAGCGTGCCAACATCCCACTCTGGTCGATACAAATGCGACTTCCCAGGACACGTCGCCGACCCATTCATTTTATTACGCATGCGGAAGCGAAACAAATCCCCTGACGATAAAATACGGGATAGAAAAACAGGAAGCAAAATCACCACATAACACTTTCACAATTCAACAGAATTACAGACGAAGGCCTACAGCCAAAAGTCTACAAAAGACCGGCCCTTAAAAAGGAATTGTCCTACGACCTACAAGTCGAACACGCTCTCCAATCCTTATGGCTTCACATTTGCAACTCCTCAAGCCAACCAATGCTATCTGGCCGCTCCGTCCCCCAGGGACCTGAAATGGTTATTCAATAACCACTGAGACAACGTCTCAGCAAGTTCAATCCCCTAAACCCCTATTAGAAAGAAAATACGCCCAAGGGTGGCCTAGCCACATCACACAGAGAACTTACCTCGCCTCAATTCTTCCCTGCAGGTTAGCATAATTCGTATTACACAATCTCAGGTAGTCATAATAATTCAAACAATTGGAACGTCATCACTTTCATATAAATCACAGTCTCACTTAACACACATTCCAATTATTATTCACTGCCACACAAGGGCATAGCCTACTCGCAGTTCGGCTATCTACTGACACTAATGCCAGGCATCGCCTCCCCCCCATGGAGCGCGGCTTCGTCATTACGTCGACGGCATTCCCGAATGAGCATGGGTCCAGTCGGCCTAGCCACTACTGCGACCCGAGCCACGTCACTCTCCCGACGGCATTTCTATGAGAACAAAGGTCCAGTCGGCCTAGCCACTACTGCGACCCGAGCCACGTCACTCTCCTGGCGGCATTTCTATGAGAACAAAGGTCCAGTCGGCCTAGCCACTACTGCGACCCGAGCCACGTCACTCTCCTGGCGGCATTTCTATGAGAACAAAGGTCCAGTCGGCCTAGCCACTACTGCGACCCGAGCCACGTCACTCTCCTGACGGCATTTCTATAAGAACAAAGGTCCAGTCGGCCTAGTCACTACTGCGACCCGAGCCACGTCACTCTCCTGACGGCATTTCTATAAGAACAAAGGTCCAGTCGGCCTAGCCACTACTGCGACCCGAGCCACGTCACTCTCCTGACGGCATTTCTAGTAGAATAAGGATCCAGTCGGCTTAGCCACTACTGCAACCCGAGTCTTTCAACCAGCACGCAACAATTCAATAATTAATTGCACAAATCATCACTCAATTTGTATTATCTAATCATCAAATTCATAATTTGAATACACAGCAGCGATCAGCACAAAATTCTGAGAATTTAGGGTCCCAACTTAATTTTCGGAATTTATTTAATAATTAAATTTATTTCGAAAATTAATTAAATAATAATATCCATATTTTTCACAATCCACACTCAATTTATAATACCCAGTCATCAATTTCAAAATCTGACTACACAGCAGCGACCGGTACGAAATTCTGAGAATTTAGGGTCCCGACAAAATTTTTGGAATTTAATAAATAATTAAATTTATTCCGAAAATAATTAAATAATAATATTTTATTAATTTCGAATAAAATATATTATTAAATCATATAATAATTTCGAGACATTTAAATAAATCAAAAGTAAACTCATTTAAGTCAAATCAAGGCTTATTTTAAATAAACCTACTTACCCTTAATTAAGCACACTTTAAATTAAACCACAACCTTAACCAAATCCACTCTTAATTAACCTAAACTAACAACCTAATAATACTTAACATAAACTAAACCTCCCTAAGCATAATTAACCCTCTAAGCGAGGTTTAGTGAGCTAAACTCACCGGATTAGCGAGCCGAGCGGACCAAAACGACGGGGACGACGCGAGGGTCGACTTTCCTCAAAGCGGGCCGAGCATCCGGGCTCGGGAAGGCGGCCAAAACGAGCCAAACGTGGGCTGCCATACCCATTTTCTGGGTTGCTGATCGGGGCCGAGAGGGAGCAGATCCGGCGCCGGTTCGGGCGGAGGGACGACGGAGGAGGACCGGCGGGGCTTGGACGGGCCAGGCAACGGCCAGGCGAGGCCTCACGGTGGCCGGAGGGAGCTCCGGTAGCTCCTGCTCTCTGAAATTTCTGGGCGTCGAACGGAAAGGAGCAGGAGAGAGAGTCGGCGGAAGAGAGGAAGGGGAAAGGAGAGGGGTCGGCCAACGGCGGTCCGGCGCGATGGCGGCGACGACGACGCACGGAGGCTACGACGGCTTCGGCGGATCTCCTGCAGCTGCTGAGGTCTTCTTCCGGCTTCGCTAGTTGCTGGGTTTTCAAAGAAGAAGGAGATGAAGAAGATGGAGATGGAGGAGTCGCACGGTTGGGAGGAAGAAGAGAGGGAGGAGAGAGAAGAAGGATGGGACCATTCCCTTTTCTTTTTCCTTTTTCTTTAATCCAACAAATTGGCCCACCACATGACCTCATGGGTGACATCACACTCCACTCACCCAATCCCCCACAACCTTTTCCAATGGGTTCACTTGCAATTTCCGCCGGGGTCCAATTCTTTGAACAACAACTTCTTCAATTCCACTTGATTCTCTTCCAATTGAATCAAATTGAAGTCCATAAAATTAATCCAATGTCACCACGTTTCAATTCACATAATCACTTGACCATAAAACCAACTTAAGTCCCAAAAGTACGACCAAAAGTGGGCCTACTAATTTCTAGAGCCAAATTAGCTATTCTCGGATTTAATTTGCCAAAGAACTCTGATTGCATGAAAAATCTTCCAAAGATGAGTTAATACTCATAAAATGATTTGTGACACACCAGACTTCCAATTCATGTATTCGATCTCAATTCCACCGTTAATTTCACTTTGGCACGATATTAGTGCGGTCCAACCTACCGGGTAGCCTTTATAAATTTTCCTGCATTTGACATGTGGTTGATCATCTCAAGCCACAATATACATCTTTGAAACATTGGCGACTTTCGGTTGTCGGGGCAATCTCAAGGTTTCAAATACGAACACCGGGTACCCAATCGATAGAAAAGTCGGTCCAGTATCGATCGACAAGAATTGTGCGATCTGGTGGAATCACCCACACATGATCGCATGCTTCTGTCGAGTCGACCCATCTCCGATCTTTAATCAATTTTAATTGTGCCGTAATGACCCTTGCAGACTAGCTCGGTCGAAAGGTCGCTTCCTGGTCAAATTCTCGAGTCTGATGCATTAGAAACTCTTAACAGCTTCACCCGATAGACTAGTTTCTACATGAGTGGCCAACTCAAGGGAAAGAACTATATGTGTGCCAACGAAATGCCCGTCTCAATTTATTGAAAATGGACTTGGAAAATCGGGATGTCACAACTCTTCCCCTCTTATAAAAATTTCGTCCTCGAAATTTAAACATTTACCAATTCTTAGACAAAATGGTGGGGGTACAGTTGTCTCATATAATCTTCTCTTTCTCAGGTTACTCCTTCTATACCAATACTTCCATATCACTACTATCTTGCCCAAACCACTTTGGATACAGAATACTAGACACTTGCCCACTTAAAATTCCAAAGGTCTTCAGCACAAAATCTGCGAAGCTAAACTGGCGATTCTAAGCAGTGTCTAAACTATCTTTGATAATTGCAACTGAATCACTGAATCCTGAACCAGCTCTGGACCTGCGATTTCTTATCTCTGGTCTCATCTCAATTGACTGAAATCCGGTACACTCTGCTTTGCACTGATTAACGAGAAACCATCTGACTGATCTACTGAAACTAGGAACCTCTGGTCAAGATCTGATATAACTCTGGCACTGATCTCGGTAATTGCAATCACTGACTATTATATTGACCCTGACCTGTGATCTTTCTTTCCCTGATTTCATCTCAGCAATCGAAATTCTACACTCTCTGCTATGCACTGCTTAAGAAGGAACCATCTGAAAGCTCTGCAAACTTGGAACATCTGATCTAGATTTGAAATACAATTTATCCTCGGCACTCAATGCCGGTGATTTATATGATATACACACACTTCGGTATACCTATTCCAATCGAGATCTTTTCGTGCATTAAGGTGAGTTGACTCTGATCACCTGTCGACTACAACCTCATAAGGAATCAATGCTCTTCTCGACTCCTTAATAACCTGTCATAACATTCCATCATGTTATACTTTCATTCTCACACAAACCTCTCTCTAGTACTTGAAAAAAGCTTTCCTAGCTTACATTACCAAATTCTCACTTACGGGCGCATCCAACACTTACAACTTGTTCGGCGATATCTATCGTCATACCGATCTACCAATCCCAATGATGTAGATTTTGACTCATCTTCTTACTGTCTGGACAACGCTGAAGTTGCTATGATGAGCTTCCCATAAGATTTATACTTTAATCTCAGCATTCTCAATTACATACAATCGTCCTCAGAACCTTAGCGTTCTGTCATCAGAAATCTGAAAATCAACCTCTCTCTCAATTGCATTCTCTTATAGAATCTTATGAATTTCTAAATCTGTCCACTGAAGCGATTTGATTATGATCTATACTCTCCGCTCAATTCTGAGGGTGGTCATAAGATTCCAAAAGGTGGCCTACCTTAGATTCGAAAATTGAATTTCGAACTTTCTCAAATAATATCTAAATCCTTGAGTACCGACTGTGCAACTAAGGACTCTCGATTCAGTACGTTTGTAACTTTGCTCACATTTCCAGAGTGATACGAAATACCATAATCGTAATCCTTAATGAGTTCCATCCAGCGATGCTGCCTCATATACAACTCCCTTTTTGAGAATACATACTTGAGACTTTGATAGTCATTGACGATATGCAATATTCCTCTGTACCGATAGTGCCTCTAAAATTCCAAACGAACATAACTACTGCAAGTTCTACGATGTGCGTCCAATGATTTAACTCACAAGATCTCAACTGACGGGACACGTATGCAATAACTCTATCATGCTACATCAACAAGCAACCAAATCCTTTAAACGACACATCATTGTAGACCTCATAACTTTCAGGACCAGATGGAATGGTCAGCACAGGTGCGGTAGTTAGCCTCTTCTTAGGCCCTTGAAAACTACGCTCGCACTCATCTGTCCACACGAACTTTTCTTACTTCCTTAGTAGTCTTATCAATGGTAACGCTAACGCTGAAAACCCTTTTACGAACTGTTTGAAATATCCTGCTAATCCCCAGAACTTCTGATCTCTGTTACTGTCGTCAATCTCGGCCAACTATTCACTGCTCCAATCTTGGATGGGGTCTACGGAGATTTCTTCGCCTGAAATAATGTGACCTAAGAACGCAATACGAGTCATCCAAAACTCACACTTGCTAAGTTTATCGTAAAATCCAAAAGCACTCAAGGTCTGAAGTACCATCCCCGAATGTCTCTCGTGCTCCTCAGAACTCTTTGAACACACCAGGATAACTTCAATGAACATGATCACAACTGATTCAAGTACCCTTACACATTCTGCTCATAAGACCCAAACAAATAGCTATGGTGTCCATCAAACCATACGGTATTACAACGAACTCATAACTGCCATATTGAGTACGAGATGCTAACTTCGGTGTGTCCTTCTTCCTGATCCTCAATTGATAATACCCTGACCTCCAGTCGATCTTGAGGAATATCGATACACAACAACAACGAACCACATTTCTCCTTCATGTACCGAACTAGTGCTCCCCAAGGTTATGCACTGGAAAGTATGAATCCCCTATTCAACACTTCCTGCATCTGCACCTTCAGTTCTTTTAACTCAGGTAACACCATCCGGTAAGGAGCCTTAGGGACTGGCTCTGTTCCGGTTGCTAATTCAATCGCGAACTCCATTTCTCTTTCTAACTGCAAACCTGACAATTCTCTAGAAAATACCTTAGAAAACTTATGTACCACGATTATGTTCTCCATATTCGGCTCCTCGACTGACGCATCCATTACAGCTACCATGCATATTTGGTAACCAACAACCAGAATCAAGTTATCTTCAGTGATGAATAACAAGGATCGAAGTTCTTCTTCGGCTTTCAGCGATTCAAAACTTTCGCACGCTAACTGAACAAACTGAAGTATATCACTGCTACAATTCATAACAACAGAAAGCTCCTCGAGCCAAACCTTTTCATAAATGACTTCCAAGTCATACATAAACAAACCCATCAGATACAACTATAGTCAGAGATCTATCTTTCTATCACTTTATTACCACAACAAAGATCCTGCAACTTTCATCAAAAATTCTGCTGCACTACTATGATAAAATTCCCTCAAGAACATTTTCCCTTTGACTAATGCATGGTCAACCCATTCATGCTCTTCTAGCCATCCTAGTGGCGTCCTATCTGCAGTAACGGTACTTACACTCTCATGGATTTACGCGAACAATTTCTAACCCAATGATCATGCTGGCCATATTCAAAGCATGCTCTCTTTTTACTCTGACACTAGGCTGACTCATGCCTCCTTTCCACTGACTCGGCACACAATCAATAAGTCCTCTACTTCTCAACAAGGAATATCATGCACCCTTTTTTGCATTGGGGTCTGTTCCAAGTACCCCATTAAATGTCCCGAAGCATGTTTCCTCTATTCTGTCTCATCAACGGCGGTGCAGAAACAGCTATGGTTCCATCCATCTATACGAGCCATCTTTGATCAAATGGCTTTATTGGCGACACTTGTAACAAGTCCTTTCCCTCTTACAGCACAGAACAGTTCATATCTTTTCCAATAGACACGACACACATCAATCGAGTTGAGCACTGACTTTCTCATTCTGCTCTTCCGGTTGGGTGAAACATGACACCTTTCTTCCAACATCGACCTTTCTCCCCAATCGATCTCCATCTCAGTCTAAACTGAACTTTGACTCAGATACAGCGGCTTGATCCTCGATCACAACTCCATATTAGGCCTTAACAAGCACGGCAACACAACGGTCACAACACTGGCAGCGGTAGAAACAACAGCAACAGCGGCGGCTCGGTCCTGAACTTACTGACCCAACAAGCTTCTAAGAAACAATAGCGCCTTAACGATCCCATTAAACCTAGGATCGCTTAGTGCTGCTACACTCTCAGTACCAGCCTACGACGGTACTCTCACACACGCTAGACTAAGCCTGCGCTCTACCTCGGGTACCAACTCTTGTTAGCATCCTACCTCGAGGTACATGTCCTATCGACCTCTTCCAAGGAGTCCTCCACTCCTGGTCACTCATCCTACAGGCTCTTTATAGACACCTGTCTTCCGATTCCAACATCAAGTTAGAATTTGAGTGACCCCACAACAAGCTACCAATCAGCTATCAACCACATGCATCAGCATATTAAAAGCCTTTCCTACTAACTATCCCCTAACTCATCGCACCTTATCACTCCATACACAGACCATGCTCTGATACCACTTAAACGGGGATGTCACGCCCTGATCCTCCGAGCGTGCCAACATCCCACTCTGGTCGATACAAATGCGACTTCCCAGGACACGTCGCCGACCCATTCATTTTATTACGCATGCGGAAGCGAAACAAATCCCCTGACGATAAAATACGGGATAGAAAAACAGGAAGCAAAATCACCACATAACACTTTCACAATTCAACAGAATTACAGACGAAGGCCTACAGCCAAAAGTCTACAAAAGACCGGCCCTTAAAAAGGAATTGTCCTACGACCTACAAGTCGAACACGCTCTCCAATCCTTATGGCTTCACATCTGCAACTCCTCAAGCCAACCAATGCTATCCGGCCGCTCCGTCCACCAGGGACCTGAAATGGTTATTCAATAACCACTGAGACAACGTCTCAGCAAGTTCAACCCCCTAAACCCCTATTAGAAAGAAAATACGCCCAAGGGTGGCCTAGCCACATCACACAGAGAACTTACCTCGCCTCAATTCTTCCCTGCAGGTTAGCATAATTCGTATTACACAATCTCAGGTAGTCATAATAATTCAAACAATTGGAACGTCATCACTTTCATATAAATCACAGTCTCACTTAACAAACATTCCAATTATTATTCACTGCCACACAAGGGCATAGCCTACTCGCAGTTCGGCTATCTACTGACACTAATGCCAGGCATCGCCTCCCCCCCATGGAGCGCGGCTTCGTCATTACGTCGACGGCATTCCCGAATGAGCATGGGTCCAGTCGGCCTAGCCACTACTGCGACCCGAGCCACGTCACTCTCCCGACGGCATTTCTATGAGAACAAAGGTCCAGTCGGCCTAGCCACTACTGCGACCCGAGCCACGTCACTCTCCTGGCGGCATTTCTATGAGAACAAAGGTCCAGTCGGCCTAGCCACTACTGCGACCCGAGCCACGTCACTCTCCTGGCGGCATTTCTATGAGAACAAAGGTCCAGTCGGCCTAGCCACTACTGCGACCCGAGCCACGTCACTCTCCTGACGGCATTTCTATAAGAACAAAGGTCCAGTCGGCCTAGTCACTACTGCGACCCGAGCCACGTCACTCTCCTGACGGCATTTCTATAAGAACAAAGGTCCAGTCGGCCTAGCCACTACTGCGACCCGAGCCACGTCACTCTCCTGACGGCATTTCTAGTAGAATAAGGATCCAGTCGGCTTAGCCACTACTGCAACCCGAGTCTTTCAACCAGCACGCAACAATTCAATAATTAATTGCACAAATCATCACTCAATTTGTATTATCTAATCATCAAATTCATAATTTGAATACACAGCAGCGATCAGCACAAAATTCTGAGAATTTAGGGTCCCAACTTAATTTTCGGAATTTATTTAATAATTAAATTTATTTCGAAAATTAATTAAATAATAATATCCATATTTTTCACAATCCACACTCAATTTATAATACCCAGTCATCAATTTCAAAATCTGACTACACAGCAGCGACCGGTACGAAATTCTGAGAATTTAGGGTCCCGACAAAATTTTTGGAATTTAATAAATAATTAAATTTATTCCGAAAATAATTAAATAATAATATTTTATTAATTTCGAATAAAATATATTATTAAATCATATAATAATTTCGAGACATTTAAATAAATCAAAAGTAAACTCATTTAAGTCAAATCAAGGCTTATTTTAAATAAACCTACTTACCCTTAATTAAGCACACTTTAAATTAAACCACAACCTTAACCAAATCCACTCTTAATTAACCTAAACTAACAACCTAATAATACTTAACATAAACTAAACCTCCCTAAGCATAATTAACCCTCTAAGCGAGGTTTAGTGAGCTAAACTCACCGGATTAGCGAGCCGAGCGGACCAAAACGACGGGGACGACGCGAGGGTCGACTTTCCTCAAAGCGGGCCGAGCATCCGGGCTCGGGAAGGCGGCCAAAACGAGCCAAACGTGGGCTGCCATACCCATTTTCTGGGTTGCTGATCGGGGCCGAGAGGGAGCAGATCCGGCGCCGGTTCGGGCGGAGGGACGACGGAGGAGGACCGGCGGGGCTTGGACGGGCCAGGCAACGGCCAGGCGAGGCCTCACGGTGGCCGGAGGGAGCTCCGGTAGCTCCTGCTCTCTGAAATTTCTGGGCATCGAACGGAAAGGAGCAGGAGAGAGAGTCGGCGGAAGAGAGGAAGGGGAAAGGAGAGGGGTCGGCCAACGGCGGTCCGGCGCGATGGCGGCGACGACGACGCACGGAGGCTACGACGGCTTCGGCGGATCTCCTGCAGCTGCTGAGGTCTTCTTCCGGCTTCGCTGGTTGCTGGGTTTTCAAAGAAGAAGGAGATGAAGAAGATGGAGATGGAGGAGTCGCACGGTTGGGAGGAAGAAGAGAGGGAGGAGAGAGAAGAAGGATGGGACCATTCCCTTTTCTTTTTCCTTTTTCTTTAATCCAACAAATTGGCCCACCACATGACCTCATGGGTGACATCACACTCCACTCACCCAATCCCCCACAACCTTTTCCAATGGGTTCACTTGCAATTTCCGCCGGGGTCCAATTCTTTGAACAACAACTTCTTCAATTCCACTTGATTCTCTTCCAATTGAATCAAATTGAAGTCCATAAAATTAATCCAATGTCACCACGTTTTAATTCACATAATCACTTGACCATAAAACCAACTTAAGTCCCAAAAGTACGACCAAAAGTGGGCCTACTAATTTCTAGAGCCAAATTAGCTATTCTCGGATTTAATTTGCCAAAGAACTCTGATTGCATGAAAAATCTTCCAAAGATGAGTTAATACTCATAAAATGATTTGTGACACACCAGACTTCCAATTCATGTATTCGATCTCAATTCCACCGTTAATTTCACTTTGGCACGATATTAGTGCGGTCCAACCTACCGGGTAGCCTTTATAAATTTTCCTGCATTTGACATGTGGTTGATCATCTCAAGCCACAATGTACATCTTTGAAACATTGGCGACTTTCGGTTGTCGGGGCAATCTTAAGGTTTCAAATACGAACACCGGGTACCCAATCGATAGAAAAGTCGGTCCAGTATCGATCGACAAGAATTGTGCGATCTGGTGGAATCACCCACACATGATCGCATGCTTCTGTCGAGTCGACCCATCTCCGATCTTTAATCAATTTTAATTGTGCCGTAATGACCCTTGCAGACTAGCTCGGTCGAAAGGTCGCTTCCTGGTCAAATTCTCGAGTCTGATGCATTAGAAACTCTTAACAGCTTCACCCGATAGACTAGTTTCTACATGAGTGGCCAACTCAAGGGAAAGAACTATATGTGTGCCAACGAAATGCCCGTCTCAATTTATTGAAAATGGACTTGGAAAATCGGGATGTCACAGCATTTATCTATCTTACTCCCTGTATAATATAGTGATCACTTGTTTAACAAATTGCTTAATTTCTTTTTGTGCCTAAGTACTTGATATTGCGGCGCATATTCTACATTTGGGCATTGGTATCACAACGGTTTCTCAATCAATTCTTCCTTAGTATTTATTGTGTTTATTTGAATTTTTTGAGCTAACTATCATGGCATCATATGCTGTTATTTTCTGCCCGAAGGTTATCTATTGTCGAGTGCCTTTGTTTTTTGGAACAAATTTTAATTATTTGAAGGCTCATATGAGAATTTTTGTTCAATCAATTAGACTATGAATTGTGGTGGCAACGCATTACTAATGGCCCTTATGTGCCTAGTAGAACTGCAGGTGAAACTATCATATATTAAAATGAAAAAGAAAAATGATACAAATGGTTTTTGGATTTTGGTCCAATGTTCAACGTTATTCCTTAACTTTCGTTCAATGTGGTCCCCAAACTTTGGTCACTATATAATGTGGTTCTTGAATTTTTAATTTGTCTAACGCGGTCCCTAAACTTTGGTTTAATGTTTGATGTGGTCCTTGAATTTTTAAATATTTTCATATAGTCTAGGGATTATATTGAACTTTTACCAATACTTTAAGGACTACATTGAACAAATCAAAAATTTAGGGATGACATTGCACAATAGTCCAAAATTTAGGGACCGCACTGAACAAATTAAAAATTTAGAAACGACATTGCATATTAGATCAAAGTTGAAGGATCATTCGTGCTGAAATGAAGGGAGTGCTAATAATATTAAACTAGTTCGATTAAATGCTAGGGCAATGAACATGTTGTATTGTGCTTTGGATGCTAATTCATTGAATCTTGTTCTAGTGCCAAAGAGATATGAGAAAAACTGGAAGTCCCTTTTGAAGTGACCGATCGAGTAAAAAGTTTAAAATTAGCATGCTTACTCATTTGGAGGAGCTATCTACTATAAATATGAGGGAGTCCATCGTTTGATATGTTTACTCGATTTACCGACATTATTATTTTATACAAATCTCTTGGCAAGGTTTATCCTCAAAGGGAGCTAAACCAAAAGATCTCAATAGCTTTGCCGGAAGTTTGGGAGCCTAAAGTGTCCGCCATTAATGAAGTTCATGATCTTTCCATGGTGTCTCTTGATGAGCTTCTCGAAAGCTCATTACACATAAAATCAAGTTAAGGCTCGATTTGAGGAAGATTCAAAGAGGAACAAGTCAATTGCTATTGGATCCGCTAACTCGGATGCAGAGCCGTAAGAACGCAGTGACGAGGATGTGATTATGATCGCGCGGAAGTCCAGCATTTTCTCAAGAACAAAAGCTTCAAAAATGATGAAAGGCGCACATAGGGAAATCTGAATTGGAGAAAGAACATCAAATGCCACGAGTGCAGCAAGTCAGGCCATCTACGCTACAAATGACCAAGACTTGCCACCTCCAAGGACAAGAGGGACAAGAAGGAGCGATTTGAGAAAATGGATAGAAGGGATAAGAATGTAAATAAAATTGATAGAAAGTTGGTGAAATGAAAGAAGAAGGCATTGACATCTTCAAGGAGCGAAAGCGTGGTCGATGATACCTCTAGTGATCAAGGGGTTGCCATTCTATGTCTCGTGGCTCACAGCGATTGAGAAAATGAAGTAAATTATCCTACTTTTGTCTATACTTTTGAAGAGCTTCAAGGTGCCTTGGATGATCTTGTGGTAAATTTTGAAAAATTAGTAAGAAAATTCTCCGTTAAAGAAATCAAATGATTTTCTCATTGATATACACGAGATTGATGGGTGAATTTGAATGTTTGAAGAAAAAGAGTGATAGCCTCGAAAAAGAAATGATTTTGAAGCATGGCAAAAAGGAGATCAAAGAAAATGTGGAGAAGCTGCAAAAGAAATTGGAGGATTTGAAAAAGAAAAATGATGAATTGAATGCCAAATGTATGAGACATAAATTGCTTAATATTGGTCATTTATTTGATTAAGGCTTTAGAGTTAATTCCTAATCTTCTTCTTTCTCTATTATTGATACTGCTTATGGTATTGCTCAGGTTATTGCAAAACAGCAGGGAAATGTGTATGTGATTAAGCCAAAATTCTTAAACTCAAATTATGTAAGCTGTCTGTTGTTTCTATGCTTAGTTTGGTTCGTGGCTTACCTAATTTTAAATTTAATAGAGATCAAGTTTGCGATGCTTGGTTTAAAGAAAAACAAACAAAAGTGTCTTTTAAATCTAAGAAGCACGTTAGCACCTCTTAACATTCGGAATTGCTTCGTATGAATTTTTTTCATCCTTCAAAATCTTTAAATTATTGGCCTTAACTCATAACCTTTGAAAGTTTTTATGTCGATCTTGAGGGTGGGACTCCTGGAGTTCTAATCAACTGCCAATTTATTGGAGAATCCACACTAAAAAATTTGAACATCAAGGACACAAATGATAACCATTTTATTTTAGAAGTCAGTTTCTAGTCAAAAAAATAGATTTCTCTATTTTTATTACATACACAAATTTATAAGCAAAAATACGCATTTAATAATGACACAAAATTTCTCCCTCTCGAGTGGCAGACAATGACATCAGCAAGCAACGAGCTGCAATTGGGCGGCTAGCTAGTAGTAAGGGTGAGTAAAAAGAAGAGTTTTTATTTCTCATTTTTGTTATAAAAATATAAAATTAGAAAATTTTATTTCTAATTTCTATTTCAAATCTATCTATGGATTAAAAATTTATTCCAGAAGTAAAAAAAAATGAAATTAAACGATGAAATGGATTTCTATTCCAAACATATTTCAAAAAACAGACAAATAAAAAAAAAATAGAGAAATAGAATAATTATCATGTACACCCTAAGAAGAGTGGGGAAGTTCTATTAAGGAAGAGTTGCTTGGGATGGCCATCCTGAACCCAGAATGTATTGCCATTATCGTCGTATTAGGCGAGGTGTCGATGTTGATATGAGGACAAAATGAAGATAAGGGTCCCGCTACCGGGCTTATTTTGCTTTTGGGGGCAAAGTACACTTGGTCCGCAATGAATTGCAACAAGGAATTGCGGGAAATTCAAGAGGAGCTTCAATTGTTCATCCAGTTTGCTCAAATTTTCCTCCATAATCCTACTTTTTTTCCGTAATATCCTCCTACTCCGCCACCACCTTACAAGATTTTTCATATTTTTCAAGAACATTTGGGCTTGTTTCTTCCTTGAAGATGTGTTCAAGATTCTTCTCATCATGTTGCGGTTTCAGAAGGGTAAAAAATATCATCTCTACCTTGAAAAACAAGGCCGGGTACACTGCTAGCCGGATACCCGGCCAGTTAAACTCCAAACTCTGGGCTCCTATGCCTTTGTAACTTGGATTTGTCTGCTCAATCCAACAAGTGTCCAGGCCATTTTTAGTCAGACACCCGGAACTCTCGATTGAAGAATTCTTAACCATTTGATGTGTCAACCATTTGATGTGCTAGTAACGACTGGTTGAGTCAGTTTTCTTTTTCCCTAAAAATAGAGTAGCTCATTGTTTTGGGTAATTATGGAAACAACCGATAGTTGCAAAATCCCTCTCGTATACACTTCGCAGTCAAATTCTTAGGAGATGAATCTTGTGAGTGTCTCTTCATAAAAGAGGCACCCCATATGTAAAGGAGTATCGGCTCCATTGTCCAGTGACTTTCGTATAAGACTTCAAGTGTGGTGGATGGAGCATAACTCTCAAGCAGTCTTATGGAGTGGAGTAGGCATTGGTTTGGGTCGAACCATTGGATATCGGCTAAGCATTCCTCTATCTCTACTCCTTTTATTTACATGCACATTACATATTTCACATTGTGTGTAAATACTGGATATTGTTATGCATATTCTACATATTTGGGCCAAAAGTTGAAACATCCCATCAATGAAATTCTCGTTTTTAACAACAATTTTTTTTTTTTATAAAAGATTTCTAAGTCATACCCTCATTAGAAAATTCATGAAATCGATCAAGCGACTTACCTAATGAGGCGTTTTAAGGTGTTGAGCAAGCAAGTGGATACATATTTTCCTCTATCATGATATGCTCACCACCAGGATCAGAGTGAAAAAATAATGTTGACAAAAAATTATATGGGGATGTGTCAAAAAGATGTTGACCCAAATTAATGTGCGCCAAGATGGTCGAAATTCAAATAATTGGAGAGCCATCAAGAGCTCCAGCCTCTTTGACGTTCTTCAAAAGAAGATGCACCATGTCTGTTCACTTTGCTTGAAGTTTTCCTATTTTGTGGGCAACCACTTGACCATGCTGTTTTGCCTCGATGCCCTCCGGATTAATTCAACTGCTCACCAACTTACTTGCATTGCATGTCTTCCACTAGCCATCATGAGAAACCATCTTGCTTTTAATAGTTTGTTTCTTTGGTTCCTTTTATTTTGCAAAAAATGAATTATTTAAATAATATTTTCTTAAAAATAATAATCTGTTTTGTTTATAAAAATAAATGAGTGAAAAGTATTTTTTATTGTGCACGGAAATATCTAGACATAAATAGTTGTTGATAGTAACAACTTTAAGGGACACGATCATTTTTAAAACAAATATTTTCTAAATCAGTCATTTTTTGTGAAACAAATGGAGCCCTTATTATTGTTGCATTTCTACTAAGTCAAACTTTCTCTTCATGGCTATAACTCATCTTCATTATTCCACAATACAAGGTCATAACATGATTGAATGGACAAGCTTAAAATACTTCAAGAAAAAATAAAACAACGTGTAAGTTGGGTACTAACACAAGTTTATTCAATCATTTTCTCAACATACTGTTCTCGATATAGGAAACGTAAGAAATATAAAAGCAATAAGGTTGTAAATTCATTATTAGAAGTCTCAAAGAATTGTATCTACCTTTCCCAATAATTATTTATGTCACTAGAGTTTCCGCTAAATCGTCACGCATATTAAGTTGATATAAATCGTCAATTTTTATTTTTGTTGGTCGAAATATAAATCGTCGATTCCAGCTTCAATATTTTGCAGCCCTATAACGCTTTCCTCTGCACTGGTTGGGCCACTTTCCTCTTGATCCGTTCGATTTGGGCCATTTTCGCAAAGTGCGATATCCTACATAGCTCTTGATGCAAGATCGTATTTCATTGACTAAAGTTGGTTCTAATGGCTTCTCCCGTAAATCTGCTTCTCTTGAACTCTCTTCCTCTGAATTTGGTTGATACCTGAACATGATAAACCTCGGAGAATGTAGGTTACTGACCAATCACACAGAGGAAAGCAGGATTGAGTTAAGTCGCTGGTTGTTTGGAATCACGGCCTTTAAATCGTCCTTTAATTGCTTGCACATCATTTGGAATCCCTGCTATGTCAAGACTTCTCCAATTACTCTATGGCTATAAGCTGAAAATGATTTAAATCATCTTGACCAAAATTGACTTTTTCCTGGCGATCTTGATTTGGAATATGCAAGCCACATATGATTAGAATTCGCTTGATCATATGGTGTCTATGGAGCAATCCCTCTCCCCTTCTTGCCATTAATGTGTGGTAGGACCTGGACTGTGGCAACCTCTTTTCCTCCTTGTGTTGAAATACAGAAAGCTTATCCTAAGAACTTGTCATCCAACCACGTCAAGTCATAAGCAACTCCTCCAGTATCTCTCTTTCAAGAAAAAAAGATGGAGCCTTCTCAACAACAATCTTCCCACAACATTTTGATAAGTGCCAATGAAGTACACATCTAACAAAGGAACAAAAATACGAGCCTATTCGAACGTTAATAGAACTACTTATGTGCGCAAAATATATTTTCTCGTACTATGTTCTGGCAAACAAAACAGTAAAGAACAACCTCGGATTCAGAGTCATGTTCTTCTTGAGGTGTCAGATCAAATTCCCATTATGGGTGATGCTATGATGTCATTAGCTTAGAACTGACGGAATTAATGCCCTTTTTACTGGCTATTGCTGTATCATTGAAGTTATTGCAGTTGTATAGTTACTGACTACATAAATATATTTGGTTATCCAACGTTTCAGAATAATTACTACTTGTGAATGTTACCAACTCTTGCTATACTAGTTGGTATTTTATAATATTACAATAATTAGCCATACCCACTAATTACTAATTCAATCAAAGTTACGACTTTTGTAAATTAATAATTACTAACTACTAACTACTTGGAGAAATTAATTAGTTACTAAAAGGTTTTAAGGTTATTTTTAAACGTGGAAAGTAAATATTGACTTTTCAAATTTACTAGATCTCAATGACTTGAAAGTTTATCTTTCCCTAAGATAAATTAAAAATCAAACCAGGAAATTACTAGCTATTGTGAAAGGTACGTACTTCCTTTTTTTCTATATAAACGTTATCAATTGAATAAAAAGTCACTTTTTCGTATTATTATACATTTTCCCGCGGAAGGTTACTAATTACCAATTATATGGAAATATGCTACTTACTAATATTTTGGAAACTACTTATCCGGCTAAAAAAGTTACCATGCTTGTAGTAAAATCACTACTTTTGAAGATAAAAGAGGGGAGCTAGCCTCAATGGGCCTGTGTATAATAATCTTCCTGTGTTGTTTGAATCTTAAAAGGGCCATTCTTGCCGCATCTAACTAATCTTCTTTCATTCCAAGTAGCCAAAAAGGATATTGTTGCTGACCACCGCTAATCCTACCATTTTTTTCATTAGCAATAATCTTCCTCCGCTTGCGTATATCTCTGTTTATTCTCCTCCTCTTCCTCTTTAGATACTCTTTTTTCATATTGTCGCACCCCATCTCCGCGACTAGATTTCGACCAAGGAGAGAGCGATCCAATCTTTCTCTGACCGGCACTAGCAAAAAGCATGCTCACTTACTTTTCCGATATAGAGATTTACTCTTATTGCGCAAAGAAGTTACTGAGTGTAATTACATTGTATATTGACACTTACTATTTCAATATTATAAGTTACTGGCGGAATGAGCAGTTTATGATTATTGGGTTGTCAAAAGTCAATGTCTTGAAAAATTACTGATAAAATGAGATGTTACTTTTTACTAATAGAAGCACACATGCCTTTTCAGTATAAGAAGTAACTAATAAGGATAAGAAAAGTCGCTATAAGTACTTTTGGTATTTTGGTACCAACTAAATTAGATGAAAGCTTATTCGCCAAGTAGAGAAGTTAGGTGATAATAATAGCAAATAATTGTGCACTTCAACTTTTCATGATCACAATTATACAAACTTATATTTATCATTTTACATGAATCATAATTCAAAGTTAGGTGATAATAATAGCAAATAATTGTGCACTTCAACTTTTTATGATCACAATTATACAACCTTATATTTATCATTTTACATGAATCATAATTCGATGTTAAAAAATCTATTGCTCAATGCGATTGTGTCATGCATGTGTCACGGGTTGGCCGATTACGATCGATCAAACACCCGTGCGGCCTTAGGATTTTACTCCCAAGTCAGCCTCACACGTACACACATGAACACAGGGTCGTATGAACAAAGGGGCAAGTGTATTTACTATGAACGAGCTGAATACAATAAAGGGGAGAGACCCCTATTTATACAAGTTCATGTCTCATCTCATCTGTTGATCTTCTCTCCGATCCAACAGCTGTGTTTGAACAAAAGCTATCATTACAAGTCTATACACAAGGCCACTTGATTGCTAAGCCTTGGGAAAGCCTAGGGCATATATCAAAAGTAAGGGCAAGGCCGGCAAGGCCGCCTGACATGGAGTAGGTGAACGATCATGGGCTTTTGTCTGTATTGCGCATGGGCCAATTTTGTGTTGGTCATGGGTCGTTCATGGATTGATCATGGGAGCCCTTGTGCGTAACACAACTCCATCACAGATGGTCTTGGATCATGATTCATCCGTGGATCGTGTCACATGCCTCTTGAACCAACCATTGAGTTGATCAGGCATTGATTTGCTGCAGGTTTCACTCAAAATCGGGCCCTCATATCCAGTTGTTGCTTTGCTTCTTCCACAAATCAAACTCAATTTGCATCGAATTTTGGATAGTTCAGGTCAAACGTTCAATGATATGACTTGCTTTTTAACGACCTCGATGTCATCAAATCACATATACCACTCAAACCAACCATTGGGCCGAATGGGCCTAGAATTGATTCGATTTTTAGTCAGATTCGGGCCCTAAAATCAGGTGGTTGCATCACTTCTTCGTCAAAATTTGAATTCATTAGCGTCGAGTTATGGACTGATGGGGTCAAATGTCCGGCAATGCCGAGCCACTGTTCTTAACGACCTCGATGCTCACACAGCGATCGGCAATGTCAAAACTCTTGCTGGGGAGCAATGTCAATAGTACACAGATAGTAGTAGCCCAAAAAGGGAGTGCAGTTGCGCTGTTGTCTGCAAACCTTTTCCCTTTCTTTTTTCTGTCTTCTCTTTCTTTAAACAGAAATGCATTCGGTTCGTTATACGTGCACTGTCTATATTTCTTGTATGTAACATTTATGGAAAAGTTGAGTATATACACTTATGAGATACACTTTTCATGTGCACATTTTTTTTTTCATTTTAATTACTAAATTTCATGCACGTTCTACATACGTGAGAGATTATTTTATTCCTTGCACAATGTCATAATATGTTTTTTTTTTGTTGGTTGTACTCTATTCATATTCTAACGCTCACACTCAAACTTTTGCCCTAGCAGAGCGTGGGAGTCAAAACTCATTCCTGAAACTAATGCGTCCTCATCCCAACCCCCCTGAGAATGTGGGAATTCGAATCCCCCACCTCCTCCTTTCAAGTTGCAAGGGTGGTTACTTGGGTAAACTCCAATGGTTAATGTCATAATATGTTAATAATTTTAAATTGGATGATGGAATAATTACTAGAATTTTTTTCTCATTATTACCGCGAATTCTTTTCAAGAAAGCAAACACTAAATGAACACTTTTGGTATTT
The DNA here is from genome assembly GCA_019915185.1 of Eucalyptus camaldulensis. Classification (NCBI taxonomy): domain Eukaryota; kingdom Viridiplantae; phylum Streptophyta; class Magnoliopsida; order Myrtales; family Myrtaceae; genus Eucalyptus; species Eucalyptus camaldulensis. Next base: position 22,686,418 of record JAHSVA010000010.1, on the reverse strand, counting down.
TTTAGAAAAAGTAAACCACATTTTTTAATAACTTTTTAAAAAAATTAAGGTATTTGATTTAGTAAAAGTCCATGTGCTTAGATTGAAAATGAAGTAAATGATTGATATCATTATCTAAAAAAGAAAGAATGTATTAGTATCATGAAAAATCATAAATCTCAAAACTGATGTATTTATGACAAATTTATCTTCTATTAGTTTCTATTAAATTAGATTAATATTTTGAAAAATCACAAATTAGTGAACATGTGACAAATGGAGAGTAAAACCTCCAATTAATACATCTGTCAATTGTCGTATGTCATTCAACTTAACAAATTGATAGTAATATTTAACAGAAATTAACGGGGTTAAATTTGTCATAAGTCTAATAGTTTGAGATTTTTTTTTCTGGTGGCATTAAAAAGAAAAAAAAGAGAGAGTAAGAAATAGTCTTAAACACTAGCAAAAAATAATCCATAATACCGTCTTTACTGTCTTCCCAGCAACGACGTTCGAATTCAAAAAAAGTCACTCACATTTTCCACCATCTTCCCCACTTTCACATGACCTTTTCTCAGTCCCCCATGACTCCAAACTCCCACTCCACTCCAACCAAGCAATGAGGCTCAGCACCGCCGCCCTCTCCCTCCTCCTCCTCCTCCTCCTCCTCCTCCTCCTCCCGCCGCCCCCCGCCGCCTCCGCCGCCGCCGCCGACCCGCCCCTCGACTCCTTCCTCCCCTCCGACGCCGTCACGCTCCTCTCCTTCAAGTCCCGGGCCGACCTCGACAACCGCCTCCTCTTCGCCCTCAACGAGCGCTTCGACTTCTGCCAGTGGCGGGGAGTGAAGTGCGCCCAGGGCCGCGTCGTCTGCCTCGCCCTCCCGTCCTCCGGCCTCCGCGGCTCCCTCGCCGCTGCCACCCTCTCCCGCCTCGACCAGCTCCGCGTCCTCTCCCTCCGCAACAACTCCCTCTCCGGCCACCTCCCCGACCTCTCCCCCCTCGCCAACCTCCGCTCCCTCTCCCTCGGCCTCAACTCCTTCTCCGGCCCCTTCCCCTCCTCCTCTCCCTCCGCCGCCTCCGCGTCCTCGACCTCGGCCTCAACGCCTTCGCCGGCCTAATCCCGGCCCAGATCACCGCCCTGGACCGGCTCGACACCCTCCTCCTCGACGGGAACCGGTTCGGCGGGGCGCTGCCGCCCCTCAACCAGACCCTGCTCAAAGCTTTCAACGTCTCCGGGAACAACCTCACCGGCCCCATCCCCGCCACGCCGACCTTGTCCCGGTTCGACCTGTCGGCGTTCGCCGAGAACCCGGGCTCTGCGGCGAGGTGATCAACAAGGCGTGCGCGTCGGGCGCCCCGTTCTTCGGGCCCACCTCCTCCAGTGGCAACTAGAGCAGCTCCGTGCCGGCTCCGCTGGCGCAGAGTGCGCAGTCTCAGAACGGCGTCGTCGCCCGCGTCTTCATCGCCGAGGAAGCCCAAGAGAACTGGCGTGGACAGGAACCGGTTCGGCGGGGTGCTGCCGCCCCTCAACCAGACCCTGCTCAAAGCTTTCAACGTCTCCGGGAACAACCTCACCGGCCCCATCCCCGCCACGCCGACCTTGTCCCGGTTCGACCCGTTGGCGTTCGCCGGGAACCCGGGCTCTGCGGCGAGGTGATCAACAAGGCGTGCGCGTCGGGCGCCCCGTTCTTCGGGCCCACCTCCTCCAGTGGCAACTAGAGCAGCTCCGTGCCGGCTCCGCTGGCGCAGAGCGCGCAGTCTCAGAACGGCGTCGTCGCCCGCGTCTTCATCGCCGAGGAAGCCCAAGAGAACTGGCGTGATCCTGGCTTTCGCGCTCGGGGTCATACTGCTGGTTTCGGCATTGCTAATCGTCTTCATCCTGTGCAAGGCCCGGAAACGCCAGACCCACGCGAGACCGAAAGGGCCCGCGGAGCCCGACGAGCCCGTTGTGCAAGCTAGGGCCGTGAATTCTGCGGCTCCGAACTTGATGACAGAGCTGCCAGAGAAGTACAACAGCAAGATTCAAGAGGCTTAGCAAAGAGTTCAGAGGAGCGGGTGCTTGGTGTTCTGCGCAGGAGAGTCGCAACTGTACACGTTGGAGCAGCTCATGAGAGTGTCCGCCGAGTTGCTCGGCAGAGGCACGATCGGGATGACGTCCAAGGCCGTGCTCAACAACCAGCTGATCGTGACCGTGAAGCGGCTCGATGCCAGTAAGACGGCGGGCATGAGCGAGGAGGTGTTCGAAGGGCACATGGACTCCGTGGGCTGGTCGAGGCACCCGAATTTGGTGTCCATGAGGGCTTTCTTTCAGGCCAAAGGGGAGAGGCTTGTGGTCTTCGATTATCAACCCAATGGCAGCCTCTATAATCTCATTCATGGTATGTACATTTTACTTATTTTGCGAATACCATTTTTTATCATTGATTCGATTCTTTTAGCATGTACGAGACAGTTTTGTTTTGTTCATTGAGCATCAATAAGTTTGGCTTCGTTTCTTTTGAGGTCTCTCTTTGATGGGTTTGTCGAATGAGAAAATATTTTCTCTTAGGCGTATCTCCTATTCCACGTCATCGGCAAAACACTCAATTAATTGATTGACACGTGGCAGATGGATCCCACTTGTCAATTAGTGCCTCCATTCTCTCTCACTGCTACTCTCCTCCCCTCCGTTACTGACCCGTGACTCACCCTCTCTCTTCCTCTCTACTTTTCTTTTCTTTCCTCTGTGTCTGCCGTGGCTCGAGTTTCGAGCTCATAGTCGCTTTGGCCATGGAGCTCGACCTTGAACCTAGGGCTTGGGGTAGCTTTGGCGGCTCAAGTTTCGAGCTCGGCCTCAAGCTCATAGCAATGGCCACTTGAGCTTCGAGCTCGTGCCCATGGTGGCCTGAGCTTTAAACTCCCATCCATAGCCGCTAGATTAGAGAGGGAGGAATGGAGGAACTTCTTGCTGAAGTCTTAGGGCGCGTGTGATAAAATTTCTACTTCTCTATTTCTCTGTTTTCCGAAATAGATTTGGAACAGAAATCCGTTTGGTAACGTAATTTGATTTTTCTATTTTTAAAACAGATTTATATTCCAGAAATAGATTTAAAGAAGAAATTAGAAATTAAAATTTTTAATTTCTCAGTTTCTGAAATAGAAATCGAGAAATCAATTTCTGTTCCAGAAATTTTGTCATACGCACTCTTATTGAGCGGGGATGGTGGAGCACAAATTCAGGTGCTATCAAGCTTGGCAAAGTCAATGGTAAATGCACAAGGTGACCAACCACGGCGTGATGTCTCCTACAAAATCGCTGCGAATCCTCTGAGATTGTCGTCTTACTAGAAATGAAGCTCGACCAAGTCTCCACGCTCCTAAACCTCGAGACCTCGGGCCGAATCGCCTTCCCCTAATTGTCACCCCTCCTCGACCTGAAGTGGGCATGAGCCTTGCACTCGAGCTCGAGCCATGGCAGATGGAAGAGGAAGGAAAAAAAGAGACGTATGGAGAGGAAGATAGAGAGAGTGCCACGGTCGGTAACAACGAAGGGGAGGAGAGAGAGTGAGAGGGAAGGGCCACACATCGACTAAACAGTTGAGTGTTTTGTTGATGACGTGGAATATGACATGCCCCCAATATTAAGAATATTATGCATTTTTTGTTTCTCTGCTATAAAGAAGGGGAGGGACATTTCTTGTTGACTTCTTGAGAAATGCTGGATATACGGAGTAGATTATCAAATTCAGTCCAGTAATGAGGTGCGCTCACTATTGTTGTCGCGTTCAAAAACTCAAGCTCGAGCTTTGGTTTGGTAAGATCAGCAACTCAACCACCATTAATAAATTGGAAAATATCTTATGAGATTTCATCCAACAATGTGCCAAATGCAAGGGGGAAAAGAAGATTTAAAACAACTAGAAAGGTGATTGAAGGTACCTACATTGATAAAGAAAAGCACATTCATTTGGAATGTTTCCATAAGTGGTCGTATAGTTGTTGTTCCATAAGCACATTATATGTGCAATAGAAGGAATTCCTTTGCTGTTCCATAAGCACATCATATGTGCAATAGAAGGAATTTCTCAAAGGTATAGTCCACGTGGCAAGTTTAAAATTTGCACTCAACTCGTGATTGATGAAATTCAATTCTAATGATTATCGGCATTTATCAATTCATCGGATGCTCACCTGGCCATAGCAAGCCTCGGCCTCATCAAATCTAGGGGAGGCTGAGCCTTGCCAGTGGCTAGGCAAGGCTCAACCTCATGACTCGGCCTAGCTAGGCTAGGGCAAGGCCGAGTCTTGTCGATGGCCAAGCGAAGCTAAGCATCGTTGGATCGCCTGGCCACCGGTGAGGCCAAGGCTCGTTGTGGCCAAGTGAGCCTCTAACGAGCTTGTCGGAGCTCACCCTAACTTGGCGAGGTCCAGCAATGGCCAGTGACTAGCTGGGATTAGAAGAAAGAAGAAGAATAAGAAGAAGAGGGAAGAAGAATAAGAAGAAGAGGGAAGAAGAAAATAAAGAAAAGAAATAAAAATTTAGGCTTGATTCTTGAAATTATTCTCAAGAACAATAAGTAATTTTTTTTCTACTTTTTGATTCTATTCTAAATCTATTTTCAGGAGCAAAAATTTTATCAAACAGTTTTTTATTCTTTTTTTGTTCTAAGGAAAAAAAATCAGTTATTTCAGAAATAATTGCCGAACAAGGCCTCATCTTTTGAGCTTCAAATGAAAAATCTGATCGTGTGATGGATTGGAGATCAAATCAAATAAGATTTTATCTATAAAAATTCTTATCAATAAGTAGGGGTGAGCGTGGTTCCGGGTAGAACCGGGAACCGGAACCGAACCGGGGGAGGTTCCGGTTCGGTTCCCGGTTCTGAGGAGGCCGGTTCTGGTTCCCGATTCCTTTTTTTGGGAACCGGCGGTTCTCGGTTCCGGAACCGGTCCGGTTAGGGCTAAAAGTAAAAAAAACTAAAAAGCCCCAAATAGTCGAACTAGGTCTACAGAAATCAGAAACCCTAAAAGTTGTTCTCTCTCTTCCACACGACACTTTCACTTCGTTTCACAGTTCACTCACAGACTCACAGTTCTCTCTCTTCGCTCGTCCGTTCTCCACCTCTGCTCGAGTCGACGCCACCACCGGTCGCCGACGCCACCGCCGGTCGCCCTCGACGCCACCGCCGTTGATCTCTGCTCGAGGATCGAGGCCACCTCCGCTCGCCCTCGACGGCACCGCGGCTGACCCCTGGGCCCTGGCTCACCGTTTGCCCTCGACGCCACCGTTGCTCGCCCTTGACGCCACCGCTCGCTGACCCCTGCTCGAGGCCACCTCCTCTCGCCCTCGATGGCACCGGTCACCATCGCTGACCTCTGGCTCGCCGATCGCCCTCGACGCCACCATCGCTCGCCCTCGACGCCACCGCTCGCTGCCCCTGCTCGAGGCCACCTCTTCTCGCCCTCGACGCCACCGCGCTGACCTCTGGCTCGCTGATCGCCCTCAACGCCACCATCGCTCGCCGTTGACGCCATCGTCACTCGTCCTTGACGCCACCGCTCGCTGACCACTGCTCGAGGCCACCTCCTCTCACCCTCGATGCCACCGCTCGCTGACCCCTGCTTGAGGCCACCTCCTCTCGCCCTCAACGCCACCGCGCTGACCTCTGGCTCGCTGATCGCCCTCAACGCCACCGTCGCTCGCCGTTGACGCCATCGTCACTCGTCCTTGACGCCACCGCTCGCTGACCACTGCTCGAGGCCACCTCCTCTCGCCCTCGACGCCACCGCCGCTGACCTCTGGCTCGCCGATCGCCCTCGACGCCACCGTCGCTCGCCCTCGACGTCACTCGCCTTCCATTCATATTTTGGGTGAACCTTTGCTTTTACTTTTCACTATATCCAGCTTTTTAACATCACTCTTCTGCTAAGAGGGCTCTTGGGTAGGTTAACTGTTACTTAACAACAAGAATAGTTGGAGTTGTACAAAAGAAAGTAAACTAGAGCAGCTCATTGTCCTGCTTTTTTCTGTCAATTATCCTTTTCTTTTCTTTTTAGGAAAAAAGTTAGCTTAAATATCAGTCAACCAACACTGTCTTGATGATATAATCATATAATAGGGCTATAAATGTTTGATGGAATGACAAAAAAAAGTTATTTTTGCTGCTGTTTTCAGCTTTTAGAGATGGGATACTCAATCCAATTGGAGACAGGGTACGTTAGTTCCCAGCACAGCAAGAAACTTTCGATTTGATTAAGGCAAAGATCATTTAGAATGAAGTGTGTCGTTCAAATGATAGCTTGTGATGTATTTTTAGCAATGCATGAATTTCTCTCTAGTTGTTTTTCTAACTAAAACTGTCATGCGGATGTCGATTTGCAGGCGAGTTCAATATGGTTGTACATAGTACCTCAGGGGCTCAGAAGTTTAATGAACTATATCAAGACAAAGTACGGGAACCCGCCTGTTATTATTATCGAAAATGGTAAGTCTGCCGAGCTTTAAAGAAAAAAGGCAACTAGCATACATATGCTACATCTTTCTGTAATATCTTCACTGAAGTTGAAGGTCTTCTTAATCCAGTCATGACTTACTGAAGAAGAAAAGATGCTCAAATCTGTTGCCTTTGTCTGTTCTAACTTGGGTCTCTGCAGGTATGGACGACCCGAGCCCGCCGCTAATCAACATCAAAGAGGCTCTCAAGGATGAGAAGAGGATCAAGTATCACAATGACTATCTCACCATCTTTCTGGCCTCCATCAAGAGCGTTACGAATGTTCCGTGCGCTTTCTCTCTTTTTATCAGTCGAAACCGAGCTCTTTCTATGTCGTTCTACATTCAATAATCTCGCAAACTATGATAATGGAGGACAGCAAGATGGTGAGATAGTCATTGTGATACTTTTCATTTATGAACAGGGATCATGAACCCTTTGCCAATTCTTCCTCTTTTGCCTTCTTCCTTGTCAAGTGATGCTAAACTTGACTGATCCTTATTTTTTATTTGGTGGAAACAGGAAATGAGCAAGGTTTCTCGTGAACTGCAGCCCACGAGGTGGAATATATTTAAGTAAATGATGGTACTTGAATTGGCATGAGGAATCGGAATAAGACATTGAGCCCTGTTTTTCCTTAGCCTGTCTCCAGCTGGTGCCCTCGAGGCACACAACTTGAACTGTCACTGAAACCTGTTCATGGAGGTACACTTTATATATTATTTACTCAAGACATGGTGAATTCTGTTGTGGGCTGGGCACACAGGACCTGCACATTCGACAGGAATATGGTCAAGCTTTAAATGGCTTTCCATTAGTTTAATTGTCCATGCACGGTTGTCCTGTTAGAATCTTCTTGAATACACAGAATTCACAAACTTGGTCATTTCTTGTGATATGAGACAATTAGTTGTCCTGTCAGAATCTTCCTGAATACACAGAATTCACAAACTTGGTCATTTCTTGTGATATGAGACAATTAGTTGTCCTCCACGGTGCTTTGAGCTCCCCTGCAGAGACCGAGAGAGGACAACCTAGATACCTGGGTTGCCAAGTGTGAAAAGCAGCAACATGACATCATATAACGATGCTGGGTTGGCTTTTACGTTTGAATATATTTGGTCGTTTAGTTCAGACTATCTGCTCTTTCTTGCTTCATTACCCTTTTGGGAGAAAAATTTATTAGTCCATTTCATCTAAACAATCCTGCAGAGGCCAGGACACAACTGCATCTAATTTTGAATATATATATATATATATATATATATATATATATATTTTTTTCCTTTTTCCCCTTTTCCCCCCTTTTTTTGTTGGTTCTTCGTATTCTGGACGTGCCGTGTCTTTTGTCTCGAGCCTTTCTTCCTCTTGTGGTTCTTCTCGTTCTGGGTGGTTTTTGGCCCCTTCCTTGAACGTACTGCGTGCGAGAACGGGAATTTGAAGACTTAGACTCAAGCCGCGCTCTGAAGCATCAATGAGACGAGACTATTATGTCCTCCATTTCCAAGAATAATGGAGCTCTTTCTATGTCGTTCTACATTCAATAACCTTGCTGGCCTACAGTTGGAGGATGGAGTCCAGCAACCATTCAATAATCTCGCAAACTATGTCAATTCAGAACATTTTCCATCTTCCGAAGGTTGTTCTTTATAGGACCGATATTCTATGTTTCTAAAGTTAGTTTTCTGTTTTTCCCCTTTATATATATATATACATATATATATATATACATATATATATATATATATATATTAATAGTTGTTTAATTTCTCTTCTGAAGGTTCAGCAGAGGATCTCATCAAGAAAGATCTTCGAAATGTTGCTGAGGGTGTAGCTGCTTCTGTTCTTCAGTCGGCTCTTCCTTCTAATCCTGATTTAACAGTTTATGAAGGAAATGACTCCACTCATGAAGCATACCAGGATAAAAATGTGTAGCAAGAAGCCGACACTGAGGTGATTGAGCTCTTTTGTGTTCATAAAGTGTTTGTATACATGAGGTTGCTTTGTCCTTCAAGTGCATTCATTTTGATGATCATGTACATCTGACATTTTCATGTAGGATGCTAATTCTATAGTGGCAGAGAGGATGAATTTCGGGTTTCTAGTATCAGATGGCATTGGTTGCTTGCAAGTGAGAGATTTGCTTCACTATGATACATGTTTGGTTTTCCTGGGACTCAGCTCTTAATTTGCTTGGATTTCCATTCTACAGATAATTAAGAATGGTGATCTTGAAGAGTTGCGAGAATTAGGTTCTGGCACTTATGGGACTGTTAAGGAAAATGGAGGGGTACTGATGTAGCCATCAAAAGAATCAATGATATTGATAAGTGCTTTTCTGGGAAGCCCTCAGAGCAAGAGCAAATAGTATGGATCTTCTTGCTTTTTGTTGTTTTTGATATTTAATAGTATTCTTTCTGAATCCTTGGCACTGTTGCTATGCTGAGACAGAGATATGATTTCTGGAATGAGGCAATCAACCTTGCTGACTTGCATCATCCAAATGTGGTGGCCTTTTACCTCTTCGTTCTCAGTGGAGGGATCATCCAGCCATTCCAATTTCCAGCAGAGGAGTGCTGGCTTTGGCGAAAATCTTTGGGAACTTGAAGACACTTTATCAGAAGCTGCATCAAAGCATGAGCTATGAGTCTTTTGTTGATTTAAACAAGTTTTCCTAGGTATGCCACCTGCATAAAGTTAGTAAGATAGCAGGGAATGCACAATTTTTCCCAAGACACCATTTGATAGAAACGTGTAGGTGAACTTACCTTTATGATTTTATGAATTCTGTGTTCATTATAAGTAGATGAAGCTAAGTGTGGCTCTTATGCCTACAGTACAATTATGGCCATTGTCAGAGCACATTTCATCCATCATGTGCTCGAACTATTGGCTCTTATTACACATGAATGTAAAAACAGCTTGTTTATTACTTCTAAAATGCTGTTTGCTGTTTGTGTTATATTATCTTCAATGAATGACAAGTTTGTTTATTATTGCTGCATTCATTTTCATTTTTTTTTAACTAAAAATGAAAAAAAAAGAACCTGTTGAAACCTGGAACCGACCCCGGAACCTGTGACGGGGTAGGTTCCAGGTTCTCGGTTTTGATGGGTAGGTTCCAGGTTCCAAAAAATGAGGAACCTGTACCCGAGGGTAGGTTCCAGGTTCCGCTTGGAACCTGTAAAGAACCGGGAACCGCTCACCCCTATCAATAAGGGTAGAGCTTACCTCTATAAATAGAGGGGCTGGGGACTTCGTGGGGGGTGGTCGCTTTCTACGGGAGAATTGAGAAAAGAAAAGGAGCTCGGCCGCATTAAAAGAGAGAGGAGAGAAAGGAAGTGTGTTCACAGAAAAAGTGAAGAGCTTGGACTCTCTCTCTCTCTCTCCCGCTGACATATTGATAAAAAAAGTCAAGAGAGGGAACAACATTTTGCACAAAAAGACAAAAAGGGGTCTAAAAGGGTAGAAAACTCTCGTGCACTAGAAGACAAAATGAGGGACTCCCATATTTATTATTATATTTTTATTGCGGGGGTAAAAGGGTCATTGTTTCTTTCCCCTCTCTAGCCTATTGTAGCCAGCCGCACGAAGGAGCAATAAAGCAGAAGTGTGGGTTTTCCATCTCAGCTCTCAGGAATAACCGCACGGCAAAGGTTCGAGTGGTTTTAGCCGCACAGTGACTTCCTAGAGAGCCACGCCGCGAAGAAAGGAAATCGAGAAGCCGTGCAAAGAGAGCTCCTATTGGTCGGCGGCAGAACAAACAACACTTTACGTCCAATTGAGTAGTTTTATTTATAAACACTTCCTATGAAAATACGTTAGTAATTATAAATTATAATTCTCTTATTATAATAAAATTCTTTTACTCTCCCTAATAAAGGTACTAATATTTGGATCAAGCTAGGTAAATTTTTTTAGGTCTTTTATTATTCTTTATCTATTTCTTTCGTGATTTTGTATTAACTTAAATTACAAGATCCTTATCGGCTTCCGTGTTAATATTACAACAACTTTCTTACCCAATTGAGACCATAGGCTCCTAGTTTCAAGAAAAAAAGGTACAAATTGTTTTTAATAGATTAGCTATGGTGTTTGTTTATGGTTAGACAAATAAGCAAACTATAGTGTCATTTTCTTAGTTAGAAAAATAACCGGTCATAATCTTTATTGTACCAATATCACTAATTAATTGTCATAATAAATTTTTTGTTTTTTGTTATTTTAGCAAACACAAGAAGAACTCATGTCAACACCATAAGTGTAGAATGGTGTCACGCTATCTGACGATGAAGAATGTCAAAGAGAAGTTGCTGTAGATGAGCCAAAATGAAACCAAATTGACGAAGATATTGTAATAAAACCGAGGCAAGGAATGGTACTCGATTCCGTAGAGGAACTCTTAAGGGTACTGCAAAAGATAGGCTAAACGAGTGGAACTTGGTGTCCCAAGGAGGAGCTCGCAAAATGGAGATGACGGTAAGATCTAATACTTGACTTTTGCATGTTCTCGTCGTGGAACGAGCATGTGTAGATTGGCTAATGTTGTTAAGCCAAGGCCTGTGTCAGGAGCAATGTGAAAGCAAAGATTAGTGCTTGTTTTATGTCCAAATGGAAAGTACATAATGCCATCTTCCCAACTTGGCCACAACCGTAACTTGAATCCTAGGAAAGGTCGTGATCAAAATGCTCCAAGAAGTTACATGCTAATGTGAAAAGAAGGTTTGAATTGAAATGACAGAGCTGCTATAAGAATCGACAGGAATTTCTTTTATCGCCTGTTGTTGAGGCAGGAGGCTATGCAAATCTTAAATTTGGTGAGAGAACATCAAAATTTCATTGAAAATGCAAGAAAGCTCAAACTTGGAATTGGAGATGGTGAAGTCATTCATAACTATTTTGTTGGGATGCAAAGTAGAAATGACATTTTTTCTAGGGATGGGTTTGGATGACAGTTCCAAGACATTCAGCATCACACGGAGTGTCAGCACCAATCCTCCCAAAAATTTATACACAGAATTGTGTAAACATGGAATATCCTTATACATCTACTTGGGCAATATAGAACAAATTCAAGGTCAATCTACTGTCGAATAAACTACAATATATTAGGAAAAAAAAGAAAAAAAAGAAAAAGAAAACTAATTTGAAACTCAAGTATGGGACAGGCAATTTCAAACTCAAGTATGGGACAGGCTCGGAGGGGGTCATTAAATGGAAGGAGGCTCTCTCTGAATCCACCAATGTGATGGTAACGCATTTGTATGATGGTTAATCCTCAATTTCGAACTCATTTATCTTCTGCTATCAAAAATAATTTTAACTGCCTGGGAGAGGAAGTGTCGAGACTTGACTAGCTTAACACCAACACCAATCGACCGAGTCGACCTAACCTATGACTTCGATTTCTGCCTTGCTTTTGTCAGGTATAAATAAATGGCAACTATATTAAAGCATGGAAGTTCTATTCTCATTTCTGACTGTGCTTCAAGTGGGAAAGAGAACTTGAAATGAAAAAGCTATGCTCTAAAGTCAAGTCCAATGCAGCCTTTCAGAAATTTTTGCATTCCATCCATAAGATATATTGATTGAATAAAATGATATGAATTCAACGGCACCAATATGTAAAATTATCCAGCAAATAGTAAAGTTACATGGTAAAGTCTAATATGAATTGAAGAGTAAACATTGAAACTTGGCATTTTTCGCTCTACACAATAAGAGTATATGCTTTGTGCGTGTCCACCATAAATTTCATCGCTACCGAAGCGATTATTGACTAGAAAAGACTAAACTTAATCATAATTTTTTGGCCCGTTTAAAACTCTTCTTCCTAGATTATTCTGTTCACTTCATGCTAGATAATGGCTATACTTCGTAATTATCCATAACTCTCTCCCTCTTTTGTTTCGATAGGAATGAATATGATTGGATCCATGGCATTGTTGAAGAGAGAAAATTATAGGAGAGATTAGATGTAAACTACAATGAAGATCCTCATAGTTACAGTTAGATAAGACAGAATAGCTATTTCACTAGAGAGATTGGTGTGCGACATTGCTGCTTCAGCTAAAGGGTCAAGAATAGAAGTTTTCAATGTAGAATATTTTAGTCGCTTAAAATTGTTGTTAGAAACTTGAGAATTAGCACAGACAAGGGAGGACGCTTCACAGCGAAAACTATATAAAGTATATTGTTGGTTAAAGAAAGTGGCAGTGAATGGAGTTTTGTGATAATGTGACTCAACCATAGAATATCCTCTTACATAAGTATAGCCATACTCTGTCACAGAAACAGACACGAAGGCAAGAAAATGGCACATAGAAAGGTAATTGCTTGGATGCACAGCGAAATACCATTCTGAAAATAGGAAGGAATTTGAATTTATTTTTGAGCGTTTGAAGGTATACACCATGAATTTGCTAAAAACCAGAGAAATTTTAACCAATTGATGCCTGTGGCATAAAACATATGGAGCTGCTTGCTTGCTTGTTCAAACTTCCACAAAGACGTAATGCCCAAAAGCTCTGCAGAAGAGTAAAATTAACACCAGCCAGCTTAATTTGGTTAAAGGCAGAAACAGAGCTACATCTGAGAACTTTGAAAAGCTAACCTTCACATCAAATTGTATTGCTACTACAATCTTGTGTGATAAGCATTCCGACTAGCATAAAAGGGGGAAACTTAAAGAGATTAATATACACATAAACATGAAAGAGAGAGCAAAGAGCCAGAACTTCAGTCTCTTTGTGTATTGACACTGATACTTTGTATTGTGATGCAATAAGCAATATGGAAAAAAAAAAAAAGGATCCACAGGAGTGAAGCACAAAAAAGCAATACAAATCTAGCAAATTTTAGAGCACAAGATCATAGTGACTCAAACAATACTTACATTGAGGCCAAAAAACAAGATCTACATAACTTCTTTCAATATCCATTTATATTTCAGCATTTGGATAACTCCCAATTGCCTAAAGCTAAATTTGGCTGCAAAATTTCGAATTTGCGGCTTCTAAATAATAGAAATGGCACATGTATAATTTTAGACATTTGCAAATCAGTCCCTTACAGTTCAATTTCAAAATTTAGAATTAGCACTAGCCAAATCAACAAATATCCCATCCATCCATCTTTTGTCACAAACCTAGATGAAGTTGCTTCATGTGACAGCCAATGTAATTGTCACATATCCATAGAAACACATTAGAAAATGGACAAAGAGGGTCATAATGATCTCACCAGGAAACAGCACAACTACTAAAGTTGCTGAAAGTGAAGTGCAAAAAATCATTTACCAAATGCGACAGGTTACATTACACATTATATCAAATATTTCAAATTAAATGCAATCCAGAGGTGGACCTTTCTACCATGGATCAGGAATATCTCCAATAACCGAGATTATCTGTAACAACTTGAGGTGCTTCCCAAGGGCAATTCATGTTGGTATAGAACCCTTACATCATTCTCCGCTTGCATGCATATAAGGCGAAACCTACACCTTCTTAGTGTTGCTTTTGATACCTCGAATGAAACATCAAAGAGACTCTACTCAATCTCTAGCATCTCATCCAGCTCAACAAATGAACAGCCTGTAATATAGTTAAACCATAAGTGATGATAGGTGCACTGGTCTTGTGTCGTAACTGGAGGCTTCTTTGAGCTGGAAGGTTTTGAGCTTGTAGCAGGTCGTTCGCCTGTTTTTGTATCACCTTATCTTAAAGCTCTATAGCCTCCCACTTTCTTTAACATTAATTAGACACAGTACTTTACATGGTTTTCACTGCGAAGTGTCCCAATTTACAACAAACAGTTTTAAGCAACTAAAATCTTGTACATGGAAGGACAACTTCCTACAGCTGAAACAGCGATGTCATGCACCGATCTATCTAGTCAATATAGTCGTTGATGATTGGTTGGCAGAGAGCGAGGGTGATAAAGAATCAATTAGACCGCTTTGTTCGGTCCAAAATTGCACTGAGGTAAGAATGGACAAGATCATACATAAAGTTGAATGATGGCTTAGTCATAGAATGAGAGTTTAGGGCTTCCAAAGCCATTGACATCTGAGTGAACGAGATTTTCTCCTACAGCCAGTGCTTGTCCCATCTTTCTTTCGTCTGTAAAAACCCCCCGTTAATTTTGTGATTCTGCGCAACTGAATCTAGCTTTAAACCACCCCTCCTCCCCAAAAAGAAGCAAGCCCATCGTTGAATTCAGGATTCAAAAAGGTAGCACTTACGCTCCATTTCTCATTCCTCATCATTAAAGTACACTTCGTATTCAACATAACCTTTTTCCATCGCCAAGTTCAATTTCATCATGAACATTATCGATGGAAATGGAACCTTCAATTTTTTGTTGGGAAAATTACCAAAAAAGTCCTAAACCTTTTTTTTTTGGTCAATTAAATCCTAAACATTTTCCTTTTGTTCCAGTTTAGTCCATTCGGCCAAAATTGGCCGGTCGATGCTGACGTGGCAGCCAGCCGAGGACAGTCGGCCGATGAAGCAATTTTTTAATATTAATTTCCAATTTTTAAATAATTTTTGAATTTTTAAATTCTTTTTTTTTCCCCACCTTCTCCTTCCTTTGGCCGGCCGGCTAGCCGGAGGCGAGGGCCGACGAGGGCGAGGTCCCGCCAGATCCAGCAAGCTTGGCCCTCGCCAGATTCGGTAGGGCCTCGCCTAGCCAAGGCGAGGCTCTACCTCGCTAGTGGCCGGCGAGGCTCCTTGCCAGATCTGGCGACGGCAGCCTCGCCGGCCATTGGCGAGGTCGACCCTCGCCTTGGCTGGGCAAGGCCCCGCCAGGCTCATCTCATCTCGTCTCCTCCATCCAATGACTCAACTCATCTTGTCGTCCAACCTTCTCTGCTCTTCGACCACGGACGCAAAGGAGGACTCGTTGAGCTCTTCAATCCACCTCACTTCCCATGTGTTGATCTCCCCTCCATTGCTTCACCGTCGCCACTGCCACCGTCGAGCTTGGCGGGGCCTCGCCCAGCCAAGGCGAGGGTCAACCTCGCCGGTGGCCGGCGAGGCTGCCGTCACCAAATCTGGCGAGGAGCCTCGCTGGCCACCGGCGAGGTCGACCCTCGCCTTGGCTGGGCGAGGCCTTGCCGAATTTGGCGAGGGCCGAGCTTGCTGGATCTGCGGGGCCTCGCCCTCCCCGATGGCCGACAAGGCTGACCTCGCCAGATTTGGCGGGGCCTTGCCCTCGCCGGCCCTCGCCTTTGGCCAGCAAGGGCGAGCCTCGCCAGTGGCCGGCGAGGCTGACCTCGCCAGTCCTTGCCTTTGGCCGGCGCCGGCCAGCCAGAGGAAGGAGAAGGTGGGGAAAAGAAAATTAAAAAATTCGAAAAATATTTAAAAATTAGAAAAAAATATTAAAAAATTACTTCGCCGGCCAATTGTTCTCGCCCAGCTGCCATGTCAGCGTCAGCCAGCCAATTTTGGCCAAATGGACTGAACTGGAACAAAAGCAAAATGTTTAGGACTAAATTGGCACAAAAAAAAGGTTTAGGACTGAATTGACACAATTGTAATAGGTTTATGACTTTTTTGGTAATTTTCCCATTTTTTGTCAGAGCTAAATAACTAACATATATTCATTTTCAACAAATTATTTGCACTCGCTATTCGTGCAAACATCTTGAAATTGCTTATCAATGGCATATTGTGTTCTGAGGGGGTTTTAGGGTTAAAAGAGTTATATTCCTCTTAAGGTTTACTTTTCCACCTTACCCAATTGGCGAACGTACCCTTCAAAGAAAGAGTTCATACTTTCACTTATTTGCATGGTAGATATTCCCGTCCAAAAACCGTCTTTCACATAAATAGGAACCGAATGATGTCGCTTATTATATAAGTAGCCCCACAAGTCATTTTCACGAAGATCATCACTCAAACATATATCCCCAAGCTATTTCAGATTCCTCAACGGTTGAGGATCATAGGCATTTGTATGTAAAATCACCTTGACTTGTTGAATTTGAGAATATCAACCTAGGATCTCTTTTCATGGTATGCCATAAGCCCCATAAATACTTAGAATCGCTCAACGCACGCTCAACTGCATTTTGAATTGTCTCGTCCTGGTCGGTCATGATAGTGAATGGTGCTCGTCCTCCCATCAAAGAAAGCCAAGCCTCAACTTCTTGCCTTTTCAATCTTTCTCACCAAAGGTAAGATTTTCATACCCTCCTACCTCCACAACATACAAGTTAAAATACCATTTCTTCCCTGGTTTTATCATATTCTCTTCACCAATTTGATTTCCTTTTGGTTCATCGCCTGTAGCCTCTGTTTCACATTCTCTGTCATTAGATAGAGTGTTACCATTTGCTAAAATTATGGAAAACAAAAAAAGTCAGTAGCACAATTCTTAGATATGCCGACATATTGAAGATTATTACAGATCATTTTTCTAAATAAGAATATGATGCGATAGTTGTTTATTGGTATGGTCGTAAACCAACGCCATATTGATCTATTAATGACAACTCGTGCCATCTGCAGATCAAGGTCCTTCAACCATGTCTTCTAGATAATCAAACAATTATTGATTGGTGGGTGCATGGAGACAAAATAGGTACGACCCATCTAAGGCAAGCGCAAATCGGATACATAGAGCTAATAGAAATCATAAGAAACAACACAAGATGACAAAACTTAATACTAATTCAATCAAAATCACACTCTGAAATCTTGAACACCAAATGTCACAATTCAATAACAAAGTGAAACAGAAAGAAAAAAAGAAAACAAAAAGAAGGGCAATTCGAATCTAATTCCTTGGCTTCAAAAATTTGTGTATCCACATATCAATAACTCTTATCCATTTTTTTCTTTTCAATTTAGTCCATCTATCGTATATATGGGCAGATATATTGCTACACGGAAAGCCATGTTAGCACAACATCTATGCATTTTTCCAAACTCGTCATTAATGTGAAATAAATAAATACTAATATTAAAGAAAATAGCCCACAGAAAAAGAAGAAGAAGGGGACTTGGACTCCATTGATGGAAAATGGAGGCTCGGGAGCCTAGACAGAGAAGGTTGAGCTGGGCTTTGGGGCGGCACCATCCGGCGACCTTCGCAGGTACACATTTACTAGCCCTCATACAGTGACCGGCAAGTGAGAAATGTCAAGGATTAATACGTTGCCACGAAAGACTTTTATCGGTAGTTCTATCGTTACTCTGTCCCTCAAATAAATGAATGACTTAAGGTATTTATAATCAGGCATGAAATGGTTGTTAAACAGGATCTTACCATATGGCGATCCACTTGATTGAATCAATGGACAGTGTATTTCACATGTCAAGAGGACGCTAGCTACGATTAGATGGCTTGTATCATCCAACCGTAAATTGATAAGAGTATGAAAGCATCTGTATGGTGTCGCTCACGAAAGTTAGGCTTGGATTAAGTTGATTAGTAGGATAAGAGGAGAGACAGCAAAGTGAAATTCGATTATTAAGAGCACGTTTGGATAGCCTTTCACCATTTTCATATCGATGAGTCTAGATCACCAACGCTAAACTTGGAAGTTGGGGACTCCAGTTCTTCGAGCAAAGCCTTGGAATGGATTTGGTTAATTCGAGGATGGGAAGGTTAGAGATGGTGAATTCACCGCCATCATCGCCTCGCTTTCGAACATTCAGCTACACATAAAAGAAGCGACTTAATCCGAGGCTCTAAGCTTAGAAGCGTTTTGGCATTTATGCATGCTTAGGCCTAAAAAGGAAAATCCATGCAACCCTCAAACATGGATTAAAGAAAGACTTCTCAGGCATCATAACTTCTTGCCAGAAATCTGTAAAGATTATTAATAGAGCACGATCACCATATGCTCTTGCTAGAAATCCGTAAAGATTATTAATAGAGCACGATCACCATATGCAGGATGACATATTTCTAGACAATCAGCTATAAATGGATTATTATCTTTCAAATAACAACTTTCAGTTCCCTACCATGTAAAGAATCACAGAAGTGACTTTGATCATTCTCCCTTTCAACATCTCCACCACAAATTTCCAGGTGCAAACCAATAGAGATCACAAAATTGAAATAGACCTTCCTCGAGGTTTTGAATCATACACCGTTTCTCTTTCTTTGTACAAAACCCCCTTCTTTGAATTTCCCGTGTCGTTGGCGACTTGTAGAGTAGGCCGAGTTCTCCTTTGTGGCCCTTTTAGATGGTACCAATGCTCCTCCCAATGAAGGATTATTTGAAAAAGGAATAGGACGAGTTCTCCTTTTTATGACACTTTAGGGCTATCCATGGTGAAAATTTTGACCATGAAGCACTTCTTGAGGGCAGTAAGATCGAACCATATTATTCACAGGTCTCATTTATTCTTGTGCGATGACCAAAGCAAGAGAGGATTAGACGAATAGGTCATTTTTAACAATCGAGGCTAGTAACAAACCCTGACGTTCAGAAAAGGAGACACTTGAAAGAAATTATCACACTGATCCCCAAATTTAGCATAGGTCATTTTTAATTAGAACATTACGAAATGTTCAAAATGAACATGTCACTCAAAGATATGATGTGTGAGCTTAAAGACCGATGATTTTTTCCATACCCATTTCTTCACAATGGACTTAGAACTTCCTTTATTATGCTTGAGGATGATAAGCTTATGTCAATTCAATCGATAAATATTTGGAAGGAAACTATGACAAGATTCCAAATATTCGTCAAAGCCAAGACTTTTGTTGTTCCTGCGGGTCCCTCCTCAAACATCGGCATATAAATTCAAGAAATAGGACCGCATCTAAAAGAGGCGGTCACTTTTATGCAGAGCAAGCTACTGGAGAACTAATTAACTTCATTAATTCACGAGAGACACAGGAACGGATCAATTACAGTGGAGTCTATACCAGTCTGTGAGGGTGCTCAAAAATAGAAGCTGATGGAAGGCCTAATCACTCGCCATCTAAATCAACACCAAGATCTCTATGCGTTAGCTCAGGTCATCAATGGGGAGTGACCTTGCTAATCTGTCAGGCAATACAAATACAAATGAAAGGATCACACTAAAGAATTGTAAAACTATTTATTTTATAATGATCAAGCCTGAACTCAATTGACTGGAGCAGTTTTCCTCTTCAGCATTAGGTCATCCGTTGAATAAATATTCTACTATTAACTCGTATATATATGATGGATTTTGTCTCTCTCTGAAAACATAAAAATAATAAATGAAATTCAAAGGATGATACCACTATATATTAATTGAGTGTACAATTCAGTAATGTCACTATCACAATTGCCCGACCTAGTAAAAAGATTATGCAATGTCCACAAAGTGAAAATTGGCAAATCCGTTCTAAAAGATTATATGAAATCTCCAAGGTTTCAAGTCAATTGCAAATCTATCAAAGAGATGAGATCAAGTTTGAAGTCTTTGTATTATCGACTATAGCTTTTGTCACAATTGCCATAACCTTCTACATAATGCACCTGTAACTAAATTCATTTTCAAACTAGCATTTACATATAAGAAACAATTCTGGCGAGATAGGCTTATTAGAGATAGTCACGTGTCTGTGAAATTCTAGTGAAGACCCATGATTGATTTTGCTATGTGCATCGAATAATTTATAACTTTTGGGCAAATATAAAAAAAGTCATTTTTCAGTTTTTTGTGAATCATAAAACGAACAATTCAACTCGAAATGGAATGGAAAATTAACTCGTCGTCGTTTCTGGAAAAAAATTGAAGAGGAAAAATCATCACGTTCCATCTTCCAATGTCGTCGTCGTCGTCGTCTCCTTCTTCCGAAGCAAGATGACCGTTCGACGTCTTCCTCCGCTTCAGAGGCGAGGATGTCCGCCCCGGCTTCCTCCCTTCACGGCGGCATCGACGCCTGTAGCGACGGCGAGGGCTCGAGGCGCGAGGTCCCGCTGGGCGGTCACGAAGGCCGTCGAGGAGTTGCGGATCGCCGTGCTCATCTTGTCTGAGGACCACGCTTCGTCTCGGTGGTGATTGGATGAGCTCGGTGAAGGAAGGTGATGGAGTGGAAGAGGCTCAAGGGGACAGCTGGTGTTGCCCCTGTTCTACGGAGTGGAGCCAGGGGAGATTTGATGGCAGAGAGAGAGGTGGTTATGGCAAGGCATTGGCCAGTCACTGATTTGTCCGATTGGCATTATTGTGACCATGGGTAATCACGGTATTCCTGTTCGACCCTATAAAAGAATTTTTAATTCACTAATCCGTTGATACTTGATGGGATTGATTGGTGCGTTAAGAGTCATGTTTCGGAATGTTATAGAGTGATTGTTTTCTTCGTGCCATTTTTTATTTAGTTCAACGGATTGTATATTGCCATTTATTCCCACTCCCTTTGCTACTTTGTTTTGGTGCAGGTTGCTGGGTAGAGAATGTAAGATCGTTGTTAAGTACAGGCTTGGATGAGGTTCGGATGATAGGAATATGGGGAGCGAGAGGTATAGGGAAGAGCGTTATCGCTAAAGTTGTCTATAACAGTATCACTAGTCAGTTTGGTGGGTGTGGCTTTCTTGCAAATGTTAGAGAAACTTCCAGTAAACCTGGTGACCTGGTTCATTCGCAGAAAACACTCTTATCCGAGATACTGTGGAAAGAAAATTTAGTGGTCTTCAGTGTGGATGGAGGCTTTAACCTGATACGATATAGACTTTGCTGCAAGAAGATTCTGCTTGTGCCTGATGATGTGGATCATGGGGACCAGTTGAATGTATTAGCCAGAGAATGTGAATGGTTTGGAAAAGGGAGCACGATCATTATTATGACAAGAGATAAACATGTACTGACTTCTCACGGGATAGATCGGGTATATGAAGTTAAAGCATTGATCAAGGTGAAGCTTTTGAAAGTTTTAGTTCATATGCTTTTCCAAGATTGAAGGAAAAAAAAAAGAATAAGCAAGGAGATACCATAGATAATATTCTGGGCTATGCCAATGGCCTACCTTTAGCAATTGTGTTGTCGGGTCCATTTTTATGTGGTAGGAGCAAAAGGGAATGGGACACTATGTTGGGTTAACTTGCTGAAATTCCTAATAAAGATACAGACAGTGTTCTGAAGATAAGTTTTGATGCATTGGAGGACAATAACAAGGACATTTTTCTTGAGATTGCTTGCTTCTTTAAGGGGAGGAATAGTGATTATGTAACCAGAGTTCTTGATAGTTGTGGTTTAAAGACATTAATTTGGATTCAAAGTTTAATAGATAGATCTTTACCAACCGTTGAGAATCAGAGAACAATGCAAAAGCATGACTTGATTCAGCTGATGTAGGATATTGTGCTACAAGGGTGTCCAGATGACCCTGGCAAATAGAGCAGATTATGGTGCTACGATGATGTTTCTGAAGTGTTGTCGGAGGATACAGAGAGTGTTTCTCATGAAACCATTGATAATCTTATCTTCTTTTCGGGTTGGGTAATGATGATTATTTTCTTTTCCTTGATAGATGACCAATGTTGTTAAAGGCGTAGTGCTGGACTTGCCAACACAGGAAGAGCTAGACATCAATCCCAGTGCTTTCACACATATGAGGAGACTCATATTGCTCCTAGTTCTGAATGCACAGGTCAGTGGAGGTCCCATATGTCTTCCCAATGACTTAAGGTGGCTTGAATGGAATATCCTTTATCAACTCTGAAGTTTAGTTCTGGTCCAAAGATACTTGTTTGGTTCGATGTGCATAACAGCTGGATTAAATAATTAGGAGACAAATTAAAGGTATGTCTTACATGCTCATAGTAATTATGACACGAGCATTCTCTTCGTTTAATTTGATAAAAGCATGTTATTTTTAATTTGCTGCTGCTGTATAGAAATTTGAAGTTCCTGAATTTCAACTGCTGTAAGTCGTTGATTAAAGTTCGAAACTTCTCAGAGGTGCCAAATTTGGAGACATTGAACTTAAGTAGGTGCTTGAAACTCAAGGAGCTTTCAAGTAAACTGAAGCTGAACAAAACAGTCGATGTAATTGGCTGCTCTTAGCTGATGAGTTTCCTGATATTAAGGATATGGGGAGCTTAACAAAACTTTATTTATCTCAGACCTCTATAAAATAACTTCCTGCATTAATTGAAAACCTAATCTCTATTAAGTTTTTGCTTTTGATTTCATGCAAAAGTCTTATCAGTCCTCCTATTAGCATTTAGGAGATGCAATGTCTAAAGCACCTTTCTCTTGATGGTTGTTCATTATTTGGCTTGTTTCCAAAGAGCAGTAAGAAATCCAATCTCCCTAATGGTAGACTTGGATTTCCAAATCTGGTCTCCTTATGGGTGCAATCTGTCAAAGGCAGAATTCCTTCAAAGTCTCACCTGCTTCTCTTCCGTAAATAATTTGCATCTCTTAGGAAATAACTTTGTAAGACTTCCTGCATGCATTTGCAAGTTTGAGGAGTTGATGGTTCTCAAAAAATTAGATGATTGCAAGCAGCTATAGGAGATCCTAGAGCTCCCACCAAAACATTTGCAGCCTAGAAGCAAATGGCTGCAATGAACTGTCCAGATTTCCAAAGTTGCCTATTCAGTGCATTCAATACTCCATGTCAGTGTGTGTTCACTTATATTCATGTCATGGATTGGTTCGCGAAGGCATTAACCTGGCTAATATTACACGTATGCATGAGCTGGTGGGATTCTGATTTAATAGATTTGCTATAGCAAGATGTTCGTGAGATGGTTCACTGCACGGATACTATACTTCCTGGAAGAGAGATAGCATGTTGGTTTATCTAAAGTCTTAAGAATGTTCTGTCTCTTTCTTGGTATCCCAAGATTTGCATGGGAGTATCCTTGGATTAGATTTATGTGTTGCCTTGTGATTGGAGGAAGGAATTGGGGCTAGCATTTCGTGTGAGGTTCAGGTATTGGTGAATCATGTTCATAGTAATAATGATACAAGAACATTCTCTTCATTACAGTTTCATGCAATCTGTTTAGTAACAACAGAGGAATCGACTAGATCACAATATAAAAAGTAACAACTTTATAGGTTTGAGAAGAGAAACGAACAGAACCTACCAATAGGGTGAGATTAAAAATAAACTCGCCTCCCAAACAAAATTTGAACAATTCTCACCCATAACAGCTAACAAGACCCAACAACAGTACGCCGATTTTATTCTGGCATTACTCCGATGGACAGTAGCGATACTCTCAGAAAATTTTACATGAAATGGTGTGACGGTGGAATAAAATTATCCATCTAAATTGACCAGGACATCTCATATAATAGAAAAACGGTAAAACTAATTTCCAGAAAACTAGTAGTCAAACAATTAAATCTGTGAATTGTACAGTGGATTTAGTTAACAAAATCAGAGACACCCAGTCGACGTTACAGAGGGAATTTTCTTCAGATGAAAGAGAGAGGGGACAAGCACTGACTGCAGGAGATAATCTTGTTCCCGCAGGTGTCACTGGCTTGGAAGCTTTAAACTCTCGCTCTATGGCTAAGCCATCAGTCAAAGTCATGGATGATTTTGCTCATTTTTACCTACTTTAATTTTGGACTGAAAAAGCAGTCCAAGGGACTCTGTCACCCTCGCTCTCTACCTCATTAATCATCAATCGCTAGAGAGATTCGTGTATGACATCCCTGATTCAGCTAAAGTTTATGAATCTGTGGGAAGTTGTCTTTGAATGTACAAGACTTTAGCTGCTTCAAACTATTGTTGAAACTTGAGAATCAACACGGACATGATAAGACACTCGAGAATTAACACAAGATAGCAATCAGACTAGTCCAAAAATGAAAACTTGCTGTGAAATCGGTAAATGATATGTAAACGACATGTAACTAAGCCTTCTGTGCGGAACATGACATTTATCAAGGAGACCATGATCTGCTTGACAAGGAAACATGAAAAACAAACACTTGCCATGAACTTGCACCGGAGTTTAAATCAAATGATGCTGGCATAATAATAAAAAGTTCATACGTTAAACACCCCATAATGATCATAAGAAAGAAGTAGTTCACTTCAAAAGCAATGAACCAAGCTTTCAAAAAAAATTGTCCAGTTCCCGTCTCCAAAGGTGACATTTGTAAAAGAATTCTCTTTCAAGCTCCTCTTCTCTCCTCAAGTCTTCCTCTGAATCCTCCTCATAGAGTGAAGCTGGATACACTAATTTATTTTCTTCAAGCACAGCCTTCAAATCATCCTCTACTCGCTTGCATCTTATCATATATCCCAACTTTTTTAGGGTTCCATCAGATACTCTAAGATTAAGGCTAAATCGTAAATATATCTCGTCAAATTGACCAAAATCAACTCCTCCCTCCAATAATCCCCACAGTACACTTGGTTTGAGATATTGAATCCACGTGTGATCCGAATCAAATGTCCCGAGAGTTCCTGATAGCACATTCCGCCTTTCATCGTTAATGTGTGGCACGATGTCAAAAGATATTTCATTTTTTCCATCCTCTACACTGAAAACAACACAAAGAGCCAATCCTAGGAACTTGTCATACAAGTCTTGTGAAGCCATGAAAGATATGGTACCGTCTTCAACAGGCACAAACTCCTCTGGCATCTCTCCTCCAGGGACAATATTTCGGCAATATTGCCAACCAGCACCATTCCCGGAATAGCGATAGTTCTGTTAAATGAGTAAATAGTTAGAAGAACCCAAGTTTATAATTAAGTTTGAGTAGAAGAGCTTGATTTGAGCATATTCATTGTAATTCAACCTAAGCTAGTGTTCTGTTTGCTAAAAAAAAAAAAAAGCCTAAGCTAGTGTTCTATAAAATTAGATGCATTGATCCTTGCTTTCGTTATATAACATATAAGGTGCATAATCACCCTTGATTAATTTGTTTATCTAGCATTTTCAGCTTTTGCATTATGAAACACAAAGCACAAAGCATAAACTGCATGTTTCTCACTCACCTACGCACAGACACAACCATGCACAGAGAGAGCGCCGATTTTTTTGCTTGGGGGAGGGGGGGGGGGGTGGGGGGGAGAGAGAGAGAAGGTGGGGAGGGGGGAGGGAGAGACCTGGATTGGGATGTCAGTCACGTTGGATCCTTGGAGTATTAAATCACTTGAACTATTTTTCTCTCTACTAGTGTTATTATCTAGTAAATCTTTTGCTTCACTTGAACTTCCTTCCACCATGCTCGTCTGATTATCTTCATGTTGAACCTCGTACAGTAAAGCTGGATCCAGGGACTGATTATGTTGAAGAAAAATCTCCAAATCATTCTCTAATGGCTTGCATATTAGTCGGAATCCACACATTTTCACAATTGAATTACCCGATGCTCTAATGGTTAACATGAAACGATTCCAGTCATTTGGACCAATAAAGTGTTTGCCCCACAATAGCCTTGGTTCGTAACACTGAAGCAACACATGATCAAAATTCAGTGCGACTGTCTTGGCCACAGTATGATAATATCTGCCATCAATGTCTGGGTTAATATCCAACCCTGCATACCTTATTCCACATTTTGGTCGGATTACAACACAGAAAGCTATTCCTAAGAATTTCTCAAACAAGTCCTTTGAAGCCATGAAAGAAATATGACCATCATTATTAGGGAGCAACCATTTTGGCATTTCTCCTCTAGGCATAACAACTTCTCGGCAACCATGGCGAATATGAAACAAATCCTGTCATAATGCACATTGTTAGATAGTTTTTCGAAATTGGCACCTAAAAAGAGGAGTTTCAATGAGTTTAGTGGGTAGTCTTATAGTTTTGCCATAGTTAGCAATAGTATTACAAAGATTTTTTTGCACTTAATTGGTGGAAACAAGATATGAAATATTGAAGATTTTGTAACTGGATGAACATATGTTGTTGAAGTTTTTCATTGGGTGATCCTCGCAATAACATAGAGAGCTAGAGTTCTATAGATAGAGAGAATATCAGTTACGTTGCCTTATAGCCACTTCCACCACATATACATGCAGAATCACTTTTAAAATGTTTGCTTTTGTTAATTAGCCCACCGATTCAGGATTTTCGGCCTTTCACGGTATCCAAAACACTGAGTGCAGCCAACATGTACACGGTCTCATATCAATCAAAGAGAGAGGGAGAGTCTAACCTTATAATTCAACATATCAGTATATTGCAACGCTAGACGATACCGTCCATGACATGAAGATAGGTCAACATTGTCACAGTCACATATGTTTGAGGGCTTTTCACTTGGAGATTCGCAGCCAATTGCCCATTGACGTTGAAATTGCCATGGAATGTCAAGGATCTCTTGTATTCTTTGACGATACGAAACTAGTTGCTCGCATGTAGGAAGGTAAGTAAAACTGTTATTCTTCAAAAACAAATAACTTAAGGAGGGAAAACAGGAAGGATTCTCTAGAAATTCTATTTCCGATAAATTGCATTCATTAAGGTTTAGGAAATGTAACTTAGGAAATCCCATTTTCATATGGGGACCACTCGAATCTCCCTCCATCTTTGGAAACTTGACTAGTTTTGAGCAACCATGAAGTGTCATGAATTCAAGATTTGGCAACCTGTAAATGCTAGATGGAAGGATTGTCTACTCCTTGCAATTATCTAAATCCATTTCCCGCAAAGAGACAAGATTTTCTATGGATGCAGGAAGTTCCTCAATCGAAGTCCCTTGTAAATTTAGTCCTTGCAAGCCTTTCATTTTATCCGAAAAATCAGGGAGTCTTTGCAATGTTGAGCAATTGTTAAGATTGAGAAATCGAAGATTCTCGGACTGGAGCACACCAGGGAGATGATGGAGCTTTGAGCACTCACAGAAATTCAAAAACTGCAACTTCTTGTGATCTAAAACTGATTCGTGGGCACGCTCCAAGTTTTTGCAACTACAGAGATTCAATATCTCGAGATTTGGAGTACAATCGAGGTTTGGTATACAAACCACCGATTGGCATCCACTGAAGTCAATGAACTTCAGTTTTATGAAGTCCTACAAGAACAAAGAAACCAACTTGAGTAGACATTCCGGATGAAAATGAAAAAAAAGAAGAAAACTTGGGATAAGTATTTAATTCAAAATTTGGCTCTAATGGACAAGTAATTATTTATATCTGTCCAGAGGCAAATTAATGGTTCTCATAGTTTTCCTAAACAAATTACATAGGGACGATTCTGTTGTCCCATTTTGTAAAATTGGAACACCGTTTCGCGCTGGTAAAAGTTGAAAGACATTGTTAATTGTCAAATTCCGTTGCCAACAAAATTTTGATTGAAAACTTGTTTAACAGTAATGCTTTGGTAAGTAACCAATACTTTTAAGTTACTACATAGTTTTAAATTACAAACTATTTCATTACGTAGCTTACCAATCAGTTAATGGTACTAACTTTTATAGAAACTAATATGATGCCAGTGCATTGCATGAATATGACTATATTTACTATTCTGAATGTTGATATCGATGTGACTTTTTTGCAAGAGAGATAAAACATGTGCAGAAAATTATAACAAAATAAATATACACATCAATGGAATTCTTTCTAGAGCTTATATGGAATTAGCAAATTTATCCCCTGATTAATAGAGAGGGTTAATATGGTGCCTCATTCCATATTTACGACTAATTTCCACCTCACAAAAATCTCAAACTAGTACCCCTAGTCCAAATTGACCCTCCGTTAATCTCATGCATGTATGTCAACACATGTGAAGTTGGCTGCAAGATGGATTTAATGTAGATGATGACAAGTTCGACACAAAAAAATTACGTGTGATGACATTAAATCCAAACAATCCAAACAGAAACTAGTAAACATTTTGGGAAAACTGAGTAAGACTTTGGGTTTTGACACATAATATCAATGAGTACTACTCCTAATTCTTCGTGCCCCGAAGGATTTGTCCATCACTTGGACGCACTTGGCCAATAGCCTTTGCCCGCCGTAGATGGCCGGAAAAAATGAGTAACACGTTGGTTTGGGCCTCCCTTAATGGAATCTGACTGAAACCCAAAATCATGTATCTTCTTCAATAGATTTTTTGTGCAAAAGCCCCCATCAAAATGAAAAGCACTAATCGAGGAATTACAATGAATAATTTTCACCATTAGAAACTTTAGTATCTGTGAGTATTGTCTTCTTCATGCGTTCTAATCGGACGGACCCGTTGCTCATTTCTTTTGGTTTAGTATGACCCGCCTATGAATAAATCCGACGGGCCAAGATTCTCGGAAGGATTTTCGTTTTTAAAGGGCACTTTTCTTTCATAGGCCCTACAACATGTAATAGGCCGTGGGCTATAGTTAGGATTAACTAACAGATTCGAGATGGAACGAAAGTGGGCCTCAGGATCATTGACTGGAAGGCCAGGGAATGGCCGAAGTGATTGGGCCAAGAAAGTGGTCTTGGTAGACTCATCCCCGGGATCAATAAAATTGGGAAATTAGTTTCTACCCAACATGAACCCCACAAGGAGTTTGGATGGATGATCCACTAAACATCTGGGGCTGTATGATCATTTCTCAAATATGATTTCAATGATTTATTTGTAATATATGAGCCAAATATGAATTTGATCTTTTCATTTATTATTGTTTGTTAAATGTAAGTCAAATATGAGATGGGTTAGATTCTTTTCAGACCTCATTATGAACAATCATATTTAAGCATATATAATATACATATTTCTAAATAGAATCTATATATACATAAAAAAATATTTTCAAGCATTTATTACCAAAATTTGCATTATCAAGAATTATGCAATAGACTATAAAGTAATATCAATTATTACCGAAATATGCGTAACAATTTGACATGCAGAATAGAGATTTGCTCGTGAATGCCTTCATGTACTTTAAATTAAAATTTTCAATTACTCTAGCAATTACCAACATTTTTTTTAAAGTTGTCAACTTGTTAAAGCTATTAACTCATATAGCAAACTACCAACTTTGATTTTGGTGGTTTACCAATTTTTCACGAGTTAAATTACCATCATTAATTGGTTAAAGTTTTTTATTAACTCTTATAGGAAATTACCGACTTCTATTTGAGTCACTGTCGTTTTTTTTTATTGTTTTGAAATTATCAAATCTTTTAATAATCCATCAATGTTTATTTGCTAGCTAGCTTATCAACTTGTTTAAGTTACAATCTCTTTTAGAAAATTAACAAATGTTATGTGTATCCACTTACCAACATTTATTAGATTTTTTTGGAAGTTAAAGTCGTTCCTATAATTCATAGACATTTATTTGTTGCAATTACCAAAGTATTAAAGTTAGTAACTCTTATACTAAATTGCAAACAACTTCCAAAATTACCAACTAAATAAATAATTTACCAACATATATTTGCATAGCTTATTATAATCTCTTATATGAAACTGCCAACTGATATTTGAGTTAGTCACTGATGTATATTCGATTGTTTGGGAAGTTTCAATAATTTGCCAACATTTGTGGCAACTTATCAACTAGCAAAGGTAATCATACCCTAGATTATCAACCCTTATTTGTGTTAGTTACCAATGTCTATATGACTGTTTCATAACTATCCACTGTTTCAATAGTTTACTTATTTTGGGGAGCTTACTAACATAATAACGTTGTTATTCTTAGAGAATTACCAATTCTTTTGAAATTGGCTGAACCTTTACACTAATTTACTATCGTTTATTTGTGGAATTTAAGTTATGCACTCTTATTTGAGTCACTTAGCAACTTTATTTGATAGTTTCAAAGTATCAATTATTATGTTAATATGGGGAGCTTTTCCAGCATGTTCAGGTTACAATCGATTGAAAATTAGTAAATCGACTCAAATAAACATTGGCAATATTTTTTGTAAGAGTTTGTAATTTTAAAATACAAAAACATCAGCAAATAAATATTGGTAAATTATTAAAACAATAAGTGATTGCTAAACAATTAGATAAACGTCAGTAACTTAATCAAATAAGAGTTAATAACTAAAATAAAATGGTAACTTAGCCCATGAAGAGTTGGTATATCACTCAAATTAATATTGGTAACTTGCCATAAGAGTTAGTATCAGTAATATGATGCTAAGTTTAGCAATTAAATATTGTTAAGTTCTTGAACCAGTCGATAATATTCATAAAATCAAATAAAAGTTGATATATAGACTCAAATACGAGTTGGCAATTTTCTATAAAATTAATAGCTCTAACACGTTGGAAGCTACGTAAGTAATATTGATTATTTACAAAAATAGTTGGTAATTTAAAATGATCAAATATCTGTTGATTCTGCCATAGAACTATTGGCAACTTACTAATTACCTGCCAAATATGTTGCTGATCAAAATTAGCTACCAATGATTTTGAAATTTACCTATGCTCTTAAGAAATTACTAGCATGAAACAGTATTGAGTTTTTTACGTACGAAATGCTAGAAATCTGCAGCATATAGGGATGCTGCTGCTTCTCAAGAATTGGGAGTAAGTAGTCAAAACTGAATGATGACTTTTCTCGGAAGGTTCTTTTTTGTACTTAATTATGAATAAAGCTTTTTATTTTTCTTGTAATTTTCTAACACGAGATGGATAACAACCTCTTGGGTTTAGCATGAAAAATTAAAGTCTTAGTCAAGCTCAGTTACATTGAAAAAATTGTTAAATTCTCTACGAATTAGTTAAATTTCGTTTTGACATTCTGATATTTTCTCTTGTACACTACTTGAAACTTAACAAGTAGATTTGTCTATTACCATCCATAGAGTAATGAATACGTGGCTTCTCAATTCTCTCATGGGAGGGGTCTTTAAAGATATTGGGACTATTATATATATCAAAAGCCTACAAATCAAATAAAAAGTCTTCTCGTATAGCTTAAGCACATTATACGTTCAAACGTTAAATTACATACAAAAAAAGTATTTGTTTCAATTTTCAGCTCAGACTCATGATGGTTTGAACTCACTGCTGTTTTTTTATATATGCACGGAAAACGTCTACTTTTCATTCCTGCACTTTCACTATCTTTTTAATCGAGTACTTAATACTTTTAATTTTCTAATCAACTCCTTCTACTTACATAAATTTTCTAATCAAAAGTCCCCTGTACTAAATCTAGCCAAATCTAGCCAAATCTAGCTGGTGTGGTCATTAGATTCATTCCGCAATATAACGTAGATTAAATATCGCACATATGTTAGCAGTCATAAAATTAGCTTCAAATCGAAGCTGGTAAAACAGGTTATGGCTTTGACCAATTGACAAAAAGAGAGAGAGAGAAAGGTTATGGTAACTACTACCATTCACTATTTACAAGGGGTGACCACATGGACAATATTTATTTCACGTCTTCCTCCAGCATCCTCCAATGGCCACGTCAGCTAAATTTCACCAGATTTGATGTTGGTGATACTTGATTAAACAATTTGCGTAAATAGAATGACTTGATTAGAAAAAATTAAAGCCACATGGACGTGATTAGGAAAGCAATTAAAGTACAAGAATAAAAAATGAACTATTTGCTATATATGTATTTCAACTATGATCAACAAGTTGTCAATTATAAGGTAGACTATTTACGATTGGAAGATTTTAGCTGCATCAGTTCTGTGCATTAGATTGCTAGCCTACATGTGATAGTTTGATATGTATAAGGAATATAGCAATTTTAGATGTTTTCCTCAGGACAATAACAATTATCATTTCATTTAATACATACACGAATAAGTAATGAAAAAAGGAATGCGCACCTTAAATTGTTTCGGCACTTCCTTAATCTTGCTATTCCGCATATCGAGTCCAACTAACTTCTTTGGCCCATAACCAAATTTTGGAAAAAAGGCACAATTAGGCCATTCCAACCACCTTAATTGATTAGGGAGATGGATGGGACCTTGGAAAGAATTATCTATGATGAGCATCCTCAACTTTCTCATGTTTGTGAAAGCATTAGGACAAATGTATGTCTCTATGGGCATTGGTAGCCTCGAAACTATGGCTTTTATTGCATCTGTTCCCTATATATTTAAGTGAATGAACTTAGGTTACTTTGTAACTATAGTAAACAATGTCCATGATAAGAATAGAACATGAATTGTTATACACTAAAAGTCTTACCTTATCTCCCGATAGAATATCAAGAACATCATCATAAAGCCATAACCTACTGCGTTTTCCGGCATCGTCATGACATTCTTCTTTAACAATTTCCTTACCCATCAATTCTATCAAGTCATGCATTTGTAAGAGCCCATCCTCTTCGCTAATCAAGGAGCGCTCAATGAGAATTTTAACCCCAATAGTCGTGTCAAAACCACAACAGTCAAGAACTTTCCTAATGTACTCTGTATCTAGCCCCTTGAAGAAACAGGCAATGTCGAGAAAAATCTCCTTTGCATAGTCCTCCAATCCATCGTAACTTACCTTTAACACATCATTTATTTTTCTGTCAGGACTTCTAGAAAGTTTCTGCAGGGTACTTTTCCATTCATGTTCTCCTCTACCACACAAGAAAGAGCCCAACACCTCAAGAGCCAAAGGAAGGCCTCCGGCATAATGCAAAACCCTAGCAATAAGATTGCTGCTGATTTCTATTTTTTGACTTCTTAGAAAGGCATGCTTTCTAAAAAGTTCAAGAGCTTCAACATTCTTGAGAGCTTCAACTTCATACATATGATCTAAATCTACTCCATGAGAAGTTAGCAGATGCTTGTCTCTTGTTGTAAAAATTATCCTACTTCCTTTACCGAACCACTCGCAATTTCCGGCTAAAGCATTTAACTGGCGTTCGTTATCCACATCATCAAGAATGACCAGAACTTTCTTATTGCAAAGTCTATCTTGAATCAACTGATTTCCTCGACCAACACTGAAGATTTTTAATTTCTTCCCCAGTAGTAATACCTCTGATAACATTTGTTTTTGTAGAGGAACCAAATCATTGGAATTTTTGGAATTTTCTCTAACACTTTCCAAAAAACAAGAACCTTGAAACTCTCTAAACACAACGTTGTAGATGGCTTTAGCAAGGGTAGTCTTCCCTACACCTCCTTGTCCCCATAATCCTACCATAAGAATATCATCCTTGGACTGTAGATTTAGGATTGTTTGAAGCTCTTGTACTCGGGAATCTATCCCAACTTGATACTTAGCTATATGTAAGGGCGTTTGATCTAGATGAGTTAAGATTTCCTGTACGATATGTTGTACAAGCCCAGCTTCACATCTGCCCAGGGAAAATTAGTTGAAAGTGCTTTTAGAGAAATCCAAAGAAATGAATAAGTATTCAAAGACAATCGCCAAGTAAGAAGCTAGTCCACAATATACATGGATATGAATATCCAAATATGTTCAACTAGCAAGATGCTTGACTCTAAGCAGAACTAAAACAATATTCTTCATGTTATTCTAAATGTTGTATGTTAATCTATTTTGCATTTATCAATAATTCAAGCTAATTATTAGATATACTAAATCATTGATAGGCATTGTTTTCATCTCTTTACAAAGTTCACTGAAATTGTCTTGTCTTTTTTTATTTTAATGTCCAAATGCCAACCCATTTATCTGGTATATTCCTTTGCGAAGCAAAATCTGTGATAAAAATAACCCACATGAAGTCTAAACTAGCATTTCCAATAGGGCAAATCCTAATTAAAATGAAGTACTTTATCTTTTGAGACAGTTTTAGGCCCGCTTCTGAAAGTGGAAAAATAAATACCCGTTCTTTGGCTGTTTGGACAAACACGACCTACTGATGGTTCCTGTAGAAATCTGTCATGTTCTTGCCTTTTTGCTCTTTACTGCTTCGAGTATTTACAAAAATGCCATTAGGCCTATATTTTCTTAAAAGAAAAAAAAAAGCCCTAGCTTTTCATTTTTTCTTAGAAAATTAAATAAACATTTATAATAAATAAAACAGGCTGATAGAACACCAGATTTATCTTCTCCTATGCATAATGGCTTACATAATGAAAACGACTATGTAGATACAAAGAAGGGGGAAATGTTCTTGCAAGAGGGGTCTTTATTGGTTAATGAAAGGTTTGATGTAATTGAAACAGAGACTAATTTAAAGAAGCCTGAGGGGCAAGCTTCAAATCAATCCCTTGAAGTCTAAAAAATGTAGCAAGAAAAGTTTAACACCATTCATTTTAGGTCTCGTAAAAAGAGGAGCTAATCTTAGTGGTAATGATTCTAGTAAGTTAGCCCAACATCTTCGGCAATCTTTAGGATTGGCTGAAGAAGGTCCAATACTATTGATGATAGTATATTTAATGAGCATTTAACAGCGAAAAGTACTTTATGTAAGCCCGATTATCCACGTAGAGCAAAATCATAGTTTGTTCAATGAATAATTCATTAAGGACTATAGTTAGTTCTTGGTGCTTTTCTTAAACTCCGTTCATTTAACGGAAAACAACTTATAAGAAAACATTTTTTGGATTTTCTGGTATTTGTTTCACGGAAAATAAACTAATCATGGAAAACATTTTCCATCAAGGAAAAAAAGTC
This sequence comes from Eucalyptus camaldulensis, assembly GCA_019915185.1. Taxonomy (NCBI): domain Eukaryota; kingdom Viridiplantae; phylum Streptophyta; class Magnoliopsida; order Myrtales; family Myrtaceae; genus Eucalyptus; species Eucalyptus camaldulensis. The sequence goes on along the minus strand of JAHSVA010000010.1, from coordinate 22,651,517 downwards.
TTCTAAAAGAGGGGAGAATGTTTTCCATTAAATGTTTTCCACTTTTCAATTTTCGGGAAAAGATTTTCTTTACTCACTTCCTCTTATCTCATACCCTGCTATAACCCCTTCTCTCTTTTTTAAATTTTTAAAAATTCGAATTTTTATTTATTTTTCTTTTCTCTTTTTATTTTTTTCCTTCAATTTTTTTCCACCTTCTTCTTCGACCAATCGCCAACCACGACTACGGCCGGCAACTTGCCATGGGCGAGCCTTGAGCTCACCAAATCAGCGAGTTAGCGGAAGCTCACCTAATGGCTAAAAAAGAAGAAAAAAATAATGAAAAAAAAATGCATAGAGAAAAATATTTTTCCTTATCAAACAACCAAATATATTTTCTACTTCATTTTCCTATTTTAGCTGAATACCAGAAAATAATTACATTTTCCTAGAAAATGATTTCCTAGAAAATAATTTCCCAGAAAACATTTCTAGAAATGCTACATTTTTCTGCAAAATGAACATAGACTTAATCTTGATACTGAAAAAACATGTGTTTAAAAGGATGGATGAATGTGACACGGTTTTTCGTATGATAAAAAATGCAGGAGGGTATAGTCCAAATACGACGTATGAAGTATGGGAAGCCTTTCTTGTCGGTAAAGCTCAGAAGTTTGGGAATTTCTTATTATCTCAAACAGACTTAACGTATAAAATAGACAAGAGCTTATTGTAGATAAAATATAAGCCATCGTAACAGATGTCTTAAAAAGAGAATTCTGTGTTTTATTGCTTTCTACAGAAATAGTAGAGAGAGTAGCCTTTAAATGCTCTAGTAAAATTACAGACTTTTGGTATGTGCTATTTTGACGCTGTGAATTACAACAATCTCAAAGACTTTCTTTGACAAACTTCCGGAGCCATGGCCAGAGGTCACAAAGAAGGCTTACGACTTGCTCCTTTGAGAAAAAGAGGTAGCAGAAGGTCCGGGTGGGTGAATCCAGGCAAAAAAGTATGTGATGAGGAGAGTGAGTACTGAACTCTAAACAAAGGAAGCAACTAAATAGTTTCCTTATTTAAACAAGAGTTGTTGCGATCAGATTGAATATGTGCTGGGTAGATGTGGCCGTAACATCCATCGAGAAACCAGAAGTGCAAGACACTTTCCTAAAGAATCGAAAAGAAGAAAGTTTATTTGACATGAAAAAAGTGTACCAAGGGGATAACTGAGGCCTTATAAATCTGAAAAGTCATCCAGATTTACAAAGAATTCGGGCCTTTAAAAGGAAACACAGAAGAACACCCCATTGTCCTCAGGGTAAACCCTGTTAAGTAGTTTTATCTATTTTGTGGATTCAAAACCCACAAGCCTCATGCTTGTCAATAAAAGTATCCACAAAAAGAGAATATTTGTGGAGTATTTATCGAAGATGTCACTCTTCATGAGGAACCTGCTTATAAACCTATAGATCAGCAGGAACTAGAAAATTCAGACTTTCGGGTTAAATGTATCTATGAAGTTTTCTCAGAATATGAGACAGATGAAGAAGATTCAAAATAATGTAGTGAACAATTATCAATGACGGACGCATGTGATGATATAGTGCCCTTAAAGTCAACATTTTAGGTATTAGAAGAAACTTTTCGATAACATTTATTGTCAGGATCGACTTTGGAGTGGAGGCTGCTCGAAATAGATGTTAGGGCTGTTTATTGATTATTAAGATTTAACTCTAAATAGGCAATAACTTTTTCGCAATCGACGCCAATGGCAAAGAAGTCGTATACTGAACTTCAAACCTTAGATGTGCCTATGCTAAATCTTCAAAAAATTAGAGAGACTAGAGAAAGAACAAGAGGTACATTTCGTTATATACATATGTAGGGTTAATCAGAATAGGATAGGTCCCGCGATTTCATCTTCCTGGTGGCAATTTTGTGATTGAAACTGTATTGGATCAAAGATGGACGGATCTTCGAGGTTAATTGATATCAGGAATACTAGCCAATCTAGCACATGGGCCAGTGTGCTTCCAAGCCCATCCAAATTATTTGACGGCTCTAAATGATATATGTTTGGGGAATTCATTAACATTGAGAATTGATTCTTTAAACATGGATAGGATGAACCCACAGGTCAAATGTTTGGTGTATCACACTAGGATGATTTATAGATTCGGGAATGCCACAAATCCTAGAGAACGGAAGTTAGATAGCAATTGAAGAGGTTCACACGATTACAGACAATTTTGTAGGTTGTAGGTAAAAAACTAAACCCCCTAGAATTACACGGCCCAGGAGTTTGACTATGGTGGAACTCGGTGGAACCTATTGGAGCATCTAAAGAGATTAGTGCATCTCAGGTCAAAGTTTGGGATATTATCGAACCCTCCTCCCAAATGACATACCAACTAAGCTCGGTTAAGCACTTACTTGGTTGTGATGTTTAAGTTTCCCGGGTGTTATCCATATTTGTTGGAAGATATGCCTGAAGATCCGCAGGAATTGATCTAAATTGATCATCCGCCAGATTTTGATCTTAATTGATCTAATCAGATCAATTAATATTAGACAGAAATATAGATTTGATTTATAGAATTTTTTATTTCCTTTCTTCATGTACACTCTGTATTATAATTACAGAACATTGTATATCGAATCAATACAATTGAAGGAATAGAAAAACTTCTCTCAATCCCTTCGTCTCTTGCATCTTGCTTCCTTTACGCATTATGTCATGGTATCAGAGCTTTAAGCTTCTGAACCCGCTTCCGCACCAATTGTTCTTCGAACTCTCTGATTTGCAAAAGAGATTTACGAAAGAATCATTTTTTCGCTAAAAGGAAGAAGAAGCAAACACAAACGATTACCATGGCTCACCTAGCAAATTCATCCTCAGCTCTTGATGGTTCATCCACAGAAGAGATTACGCCACAAATCTCAGAGGCACAAAGCCATCTCGTGCCGATTCCCACAACTCAACAGCAATCTCAGACTCAAGGCGTGCAATGGCCATTCTTCCCGGCTCAGTCAAATATGGGGTTGCCCATTGCGGGCCATCCTTACCAATGGGTACCGTATCCATGGTACGTTGGGCCAAATGCATCATCGCCGGGGACTACAGGCTACAAAAGTAGCGTTCAGTCCGACGAAGGTCCACCAGCCACGAATGGGGCAAACCAGATTGCCGGAGCAGAACAAGTTGGTGGGTCGGACGAAGCGGGTTTGGGATCGAATCCCTACCCGAATTTCTCGCATACGGGTCATGGAATCGGATCTGGAGGGTCGGGCTTAGGGACGAATCCCTACCCAAGTTTCTTGCCCAATTTTCTTCCTTTTCCGATCGCGGCAATCACCGGCCGACAGGAATCTGGAGATCCCCTTTACGTATCAACAGCCGACGGTCCAGAACTGCAATTAATCACCTTGCAACTGACTGGACCAGAAACTTATTCCAGATGGTCACAGGATTTCCGGCGAGCCCTCGTGACAAAGGACAAGGACGGATTCCTCGACGGAACCGTGCCTGTTCCTTCGGATGAGCGACTGGCCCGACACTGGAGAAAATGCAACCACCTAATCCGATCGTGGATTGGCAATTGCGTCTCTCCAGACATCGCGGCTAGCCTCCCACCGACAGAAGATTCGAAGAAAATGTGGGAGAATATCAAAGAAATGTATGGAAAATTAGATCAAGCAAAAAAAATTTCACTCATGCAGGAACTCGGTGAATTCAAGCAAGGAAATCTGACGGTCACAGCTTGTTACAACAAGCTATCATCGCTTTGGAACGAGCTCGAGGCCACAGAAGAAAAACTCAAGGGACCGGCAGAGACCCTTGAGCAGTATAGATCTATAAAGGAGAGGGAAAAAACCACTCGTTTCCTTTTGATCTTAAACGAAAATTACCTGACGTTCCGATCGTAGATCCTAGCGATGGATCCCGTCCCTCCTCTCGGAAGGATCTTTCAACTCGTTGTGCAGGAAGAAAACCAACGACTCGCGGCGCCGGAGCACAAGGGAGGAAGCGACAGTGTCGCACCTGCACTTCGCGGCAAGCGATCGGGTTTCAAAACCCTAACGCGAGAGAGAGAGAATCGAGAAACCCTAGGGTTTCATGGGAGCGGCGAGAAGACGATTAAAAAGGGAGGCAGCAACAGTCCAGATTTCTCTCGCCGATCCGACGCTGATCTCTTCGCGGAATCGAACGGCACATATAATCCCGCGAAGAGAGGATCGGATGGTCAGAATTTTTCAGCATCGGACGGCCAGATTTTTTCCGCATCTTCAAGGAATTTTGGCCAAAATTCGAAAGGGAGAGGTAAACTATATTGCAAATATTGCAAACGCCCGCATCATACTATAGATAATTGCTGGAAATTGCATGGAAAGCCAAGAGAAAAAGAAAAAAAGAAAGAATATTCTGCAGCTTACCAAGTTACTGGGCTCAGTAATGATCGGCCAATTTCCTATGGGCAATATGAGCAATTAATGCAGGCTCTACAGAAGGCAGACATCGCAAGTAATGGAGGCAGTTTTTCAGGTATATCTCATTGCCTGATAAATTCTATTTCAAGGAAAGCTTGGATAGTAGACTCAGGAGCAAGTGATCACATTATTTGTGATAAAAGTTATTTTTCTGATATGCATAAGGAGCTGAATATTCCTATTTCTGTGCAATTGCCAAATGGCAACATCACTAGTCTGACCTTGACAGGCACTGTTCGATTGAGTCCTCAAATTACTCTTCGAAATGTCCTCTATGTTCCTGAATTTCAATTCAATCTTATCTCAGTGTCCAAAGTCTGCAAGGAAAATTCCTGTCGAGTCTTCTTTGATTCTGATGCTTGTTTTTTCGAGGCCCTTTCGACTGGCAAACTGATGGGCTTGGGTAATCTCTCAGAAGGGTTATTTTTTTGGAATGACCTTCCAAATCACTTTGATTTTTCATCAATTGTCTTGAATAAAATATCATTGTGTAATGCTACTACCGATGATAAGAGCTTCCTTTTACATTCAAGAATGTGTCATAGTGTTTTTTTTCCCTATTCTAAATGTCATATTTGTCCTATGGCAAAGCAATCTCGCACACCATTTCCCACCAGTAAGAGTCACTCCACTACTGTTTTTTCACTACTTCATGTCGATGTTTGGGGACCTTATCACACGGCACATCGTGATGGTTCGCGTTTTTTTCTTACTATTGTGGATGATCATTCTCGTGCTACCTGGATATTTCTAATGCAGTCCAAAACTCAAGTGTCTTCTAATCTGAAATCCTTTATCATTCTAACCAAAAATCAGTTTGGGAAGACAATCAAACGGATTCGCACTGATAATGGGAAAGAATTTTTTAACCATGAATGCAGTTCACTTTTTCTATCTCGTGGGATTCTCCATGAAAGCTCCTGCGTTTACACTCCGCAACAAAATGGAGTAGTAGAACGTAAGCATCGTTATCTATTAGAGGTTGCCAGAGCACTGAAGTTTCAGGGATCCATTCCAGATATTTATTGGGGAGATTGTATCCTCACTGCAGCATATCTTATCAACCGGATGCCAACTCGAATACTGGCTGGTAAATCACCTTTTGACTTACTATATGGAAAAAAACCAGCACTTGATCATTTAAGAGTTTTCGGTTGTTTATGCTATACTGCAACTGTGGGACCTTGGGACAAAATGAGTCCTCGTGCCAAACGATGCATATTTATGGGTTACCCCAATCTACATAAAGGATATCGAGTTCTTGACCCATCCACAGGGAATTTTTTTGTGAGCAAAGATGTCATTTTCCATGAAGATATTTTCCCATTCCAGGAAAACAAGGAAAATTCAACTCATTCAGATAATTCTCGTAGTTCTTCCCACCAGGAAGATGTTTTCCCTGAATATTTTCTCACAAGATCTCCAGTTCTAGCTATTCCTCCGGCCCAAGCAATTCCTCCACACCCATCATCTCATTCACCTCATCAGTCATATCATGAGGAAGAGATGGAAGGTATGCCTAGAACTCTGTCTAATGTGGACCATCTTTCTGAGGTTTCGGCAGACACGGCCATAGGAGAACCATCTCCTTCACCTCCAGAGAATCCTCCACGTCGTACGGGACGAGCCACACGACCACCAACCTGGACCAAGGATTATATATGTGCCTCTCTTAATTCGCCAGGTATTCACTACCCAATCTCCTCATATGTCTCGTTTGATAGACTCTCGTCTGAACATCGATGTTGCATTAGTCAGATTTCCGATGAGAGGGAACCATCTAGTTATGATGAGGCTTCTAGAGATCCCCGATGGCAACAGGCTATGGGAGCAGAATTACAGGCATTGAATGATAATCAAACTTGGGAACTGGTCCACCTTCCCTCCAATAGAAAGTCTGTAGGCTGCAAATGGGTTTATAAGATCAAGTATAGAGCTGATGGATCCATTGTGCGTTACAAAGCTCGATTAGTGGCTAAGGGTTATACTCAGCGAGAAGGTTTTGATTATCATGAAACCTTCTCCCCAATTGCTAAAGATGTCACTGTTCGATCTTTCTTATCAGTTGCAGCAATCCATGATTGGTCCTTACACCAAATGGATGTCCACAATGCTTTTCTCCATGGCGACTTGGATGAAGAAATTTATATGGATATTCCTCAGGGCTTACGGAGACAGGGGGAGAATAAGGTAATTCGTCTCCGCAAATCCCTTTATGGACTAAAGCAAGCTTCTAGGCAATGGTATGCAAAATTTGCTAAGGCCCTCATCACTGCGAACTTCAAACAATCCAAATATGATTATGCCTTATTCACATGGACTAAAGGTACGTCATCTATTTACTTAATGATATATGTAGATGACATTCTTATTATGGGAAATGATGAAGCTGCAATAGAGAATCTTAAGAAATATTTGCATACTACATTCCATATAAAAGATCTGGGAGCACCAAAATACTTTCTTGGAATTGAGATTGCCAGATCTCACCAAGGAATTTCTCTCAATCAGAGGAAGTTTGTATTAGAAATTATATTAGAAGCAGGTTTATCAAGATACAAACCAGCAGTTATTCCAATCGAGCAGAATACCAGATTAATTGCAGCGGATCATGACAAGGAAACATCTCGGGATGATCCTCTTCTTAAAGATCCAACAAGTTATCAGAAACTCATTGGAAAACTCATATACCTGACTATAACCAGGCCTGATATATCGTATGCAGTCCAAAATCTCAGCCAATTTATGCATAAACCGAAGGAATCTCACATGAATGCTGCCCTGAAGGTTGTAAAGTATTTGAAGAAGTGTCCAGGACTGGGAATACTTTTGTCTAGAAAATACAACATGGAAATGACAGCATATTGTGATGTAGATTATGCGACTTGCCCTATGAGTCGAAGATCTGTCTCTGGTTTTTGCATTAAACTAGGAGAATCACTTCTTTCATGGAAAACCAAGAAGTAGGCAACGGTTTCTTTATCTTCAGCCGAAGCAGAATATCGAGCCATGGCAAAAACCACATGTGAGATTGTGTGGATACGAGGTTTACTTGGAGATCTTGGAATACAAGTTAAAGGGCCGACAAAACTGTACTGTGACAACGAGTTGGCACTAAAACTTGCAGCCAATCCCATAATGCATGAAAGAACCAAGCATATAGAAGTGGATTGTCACTTCACTCGAGAGAAAATCCAAGAAGGGATAATCGAAACAAGAGGGATTGGAACTGTTGAACAACCGGCGGACATTTTCACCAAACCTCTATGTTCAAGACAGCATGCATATCTACTGAGCAAGCTAGGCGTCTTGGATATCTACAAGCCACCAGCTTGAGGGGGAGTGTTGGAACATATGCCTGAAGATCCGCAGGAATTGATCTAAATTGATCATCCGCCAGATTTTGATCTTAATTGATCTAATCAGATCAATTAATATTAGACAGAAATATAGATTTGATTTATATAATTTTTATTTCCTTTCTTCATGTACACTATGTATTATAATTACAGAACATTGTATATCGAATCAATACAATTGAAGGAATAGAAAAACTTCTCTCAATCCCTTCGTCTCTTGCATCTTGCTTCCTTTACGCATTCTGTCAATATTCATTAGAGACACTGGAGCTTGTACTAATTGTGCAAGACCCAATGCATCACCGGATGAATGGTGGGGACCATTAATAGAGCCTATTGCATTAAGAATGGCTGGTGGAATCAATGTTCACTGTTAGACGGATTTTCCTTTCCTGACACTAGGCGAGGATGTCATTCTTGGTAATGCTTTCTTAAGGGACAAAACGAAAAATGGTCTTTTGTGCAAGAAAGCACCACGATTACTATAGCAGGCGTGACTCTTCTAAATACATGGTTAAGACAAATTTGAGGTTTATCCTGTGAAACAATGAGAGTTTTGTGGAGACTGTCCATGTAACCAAGCAGCACTCACAGTGTGAGCACAGCGTGGTAAATAATGGGAGCATAAGCCATTTGGATGCGAAAAATCTTCATTTCCAAATGATACCTTCTAGTGTCAAAATTTGTTCTGCCTAGAACAAGGAAAAATTCGGAGTATCCAACTGCCAGGAACAAAATGGAATAAGTTCCTGCTAAAATTGAAAAATAACTTTCGTGAAGATCCACAAATTGTCGAGTCTTTTTACTTTCTTTCTTCTTCTGTTTTTGTGTAAAATGTAAGTCAAATTGTGGAGTCTTAATGGTGTAAAAGCCAGACTTGAGCTAAAAGATCCAATTATCATAATTTCAGCAAAAACCGTGAGTTGGTAGAGGTATTTGAAAAACAAATTCCTGATTTGTGCTCCAAAGGTTTTATAAGAGATGGTTATATTCCGCACTCTAACCCATTAACCATGCAAAGCAGGTATGAGGAAAAGCGTGAATTGTTGCAGACTATCTTCAGCTCAGCAAACCAACAAAGATGATGACTATAAGATAGCTACGGCAGGAGATCTCATAGACAGAATGCCCTAGGCATTTTGTGCTGCGAAAATACGCAATGTAATAGTCTTTAGCAAAAGTGAAGAGATGCAAATGAATCAATTATAACTACTGACAAATATCTTTAAGAAAAATGCATGATCCTATGTAAAAGGAGGTAAAATGGATAAAGGAAAAAGATAATTGCTTGGGTACGGAAGTAGGAAGTAGACAAAAAAAAAAGCTAGCATTACAAACCTAAATTTGCGAGATATAATAAACTTTCCTGACAAAGTAGAAGATAAAAAGTTCAGAGGTACTGTAGATCTGCTAAGTGCTAACTAGGCCAGACAATTTTAAAATATCTTAGTAGGCTACCCAAGAAAGCTTTAAGTAACGCATCTCAATTTTGGGATGATGAAGACACTCAAGCACTAGGTAAAAGAAAAGGTAAAGCATTTGCCATCATATTATCACCTTCTGATGCATCAAATGAATGCTGGGGAGAAGTACAAAAAACTAAATAAAGAAAATCAGTAAAACTTCTATCAATATTGGTCCGCCACATTTAAATGATCTGAACTCATTTATTTGATACATGAAAAGGATGTACTTGCCACGAAAATTTGTATAAAAAGCTTTTTACATATTCTTAGCTCCAACAAGGTTTGTAGTGAGAACCAACTCTGAATATGTCGAAAGATTCTTGAATCTGAATCTGAAAGAAACTCAGCAAACAAGGCTTCTAATTATACAAGAATAGTATAATTATTACAACTTTGACGTAGAATATATTCCTCCAGATAAAAATAGTCTTAGCTGCTTCTCTCTCTCTCTCTCTCTCTCTCTCTCTCTCTCTCTCGTAAATTGTCTTGTTGTGCAGATAAATCCTACAGCAGAAAGAAAATTTTTTTGGGTATGCAAGCAAGAGGGGCATCCAAAGAAGAAGTCTCCAAAGAGACAGAAGGAGAATGAGAGCAAAAGCTATGGTTCTATAAGAATGAAAGCAAATATTAGTTGGCTATGCAAAAGACCTAGAGTTCTTTTTTCTCATTTTAGAATCATATAGGAAAGGAAAAAAGCCTTAATATCATCGGTTGAACGACCATGGGGAATGAATACTGTGAAAGACTTGCCAGGACAATGAACTAGTTGGTTGAAATGACAGTTGAAGTTCACAAGCCTCTTTTGATTAAGTCCCAAAAAAATTAAAGGAGATATCCTTGAAGATTAAAATCAGGTAGAAGATGATATGTTTGGCAAACAACCGCACTCGCGAAGTATGATCTGATTCAAAAATGGTTATGGGTTTATCAGGTGAACCATCGGAGAAGCTGTTGCTTGTGCTGTATTTGTGTTACCAGCAAAATATTCCTGAGAATCATAATCCTATTCCAGAAGATTTTGACATTGAATCTGGTTATAAAAACCTCGAAAATAGAAAATTTGAATGTTAAGTTTTGATATCTACAGATTGATTCCATCGATCACAGCCCTCAAGGGAAGGGTACTAAAATCTATGCGGAGTTGCTGGGTAGACTTGAGAAAAAGATTTCCAGCAACTTCAATGGTTCATAAAAGATCCTGCTTCACAGATAAAGATTCTAGAAGTTGAGTTGAAATATTACAAAACAATCGGAGAAGAGTTCCTTGAATAATGGAAAGTTAAGGTACGTATTCTCTAAAGCTCTACTACCTGGAGATATGACGTTAATAAAGATATTTAATAGACTCGAGAGACACTTTTCTTTTGAGGAACTCTGTGTTCTAAATCCTTATCTCCATTCGGAAGGACAAGGATGGATGACTAAGCTAGAAACTTCACATAAGCATAGCAGAAACTGGACTCCCGCTTGTAGACACAGGGTTTGCAGACTCGATCAACATTGACAGAGGATATCTACACCTTGTTAGTGAACTCCATCCGTTGGTAAAATATGCTTTAAGCTGCTTAGATGGTCCTAGATATGCTACAGTGATTGTTACCATGAATGGAACTGGATGAAAGAGAGAGTATTTTTGACAGATCTGGGAAATTCAACAACTTGCAGAACCAAACGAAACCCAGAGAAACATAGAAAAGTAGGGGCACCTATTATTTTTATTACTAAAGCCACTTAAATTGAATTTTTAAAGCTGTCCTAGAGCATGTAATAGGTAACAAACAAAAGTATTATCTGCGTGGTGATGGAAGAATTTTCATCATCATTCTCAAGGGTTATATGAGCTTCAAATAAAATGAAGTCCAAGAGAGAAACTGAGGGAGAGTAATCGATCTGCCTACTAAGTTTCTGGCTTAGTGAAAAGAGCTTACGTTTCAGGGCTGATGTTTTGGAAGTCTGGAACATCTCCCAAACCCAAGATCAGCCACTGGAAGAGAAAACGGAACGAGATAATCACGCCCAATTTAGAAGAAAAGGCCCAAGGCCAGCCTTCAGATGGAGTGGTTACTAGGCCAGCAGTACAAGACACGAAAAACTAATTTTCTCAGAAGAAGAGAAAATGCATGGATTAGAAATGTACAGATGAGATTAAAAAGACTCAAATGGAAAAAACGGTTACAAAACCAATAGAAAGGAATTTGCACGATCAAGAATTTAAAAAAAAAAAAAAAATCTTGCATCAGTGAAACCTGTTAAGCAAAGGCAGAAAAGATAATCTCCATTGGTTTTTTTTTTTTTAAATCTCCATTGGTTAGACAGCGTATAATGTCTTGTATAGGCGTAGGCAGCTTACTTTTTTTTGTCCGCTTGTAATTGTTGAAGTAAGCTGGCAACATCCTCTTATAGATTAAGCCAAATATTTGTTTTTAGGGGCTTTTTTGTATTTTCTATTAGTTTTCATTTTAGGTTAAAAGTGGTATCTTTATATTAGCGATGAAAGAAACCATAGCCAAAAAGACGCTGAAAAAGGAAATAGAGAGGCAAGAAAAAGAGAGAAGAAAAAAGTGAGTTTTTTTCTTGATGAGGGTTCTCAATCTCTTTATGCCCTAATCTTGAGAGAAGATCGTTGTTGTATTCCAACTTTTTCGAAGTCTAGTGGATTCGCAGAGTGCCTCTGTGCGGAGACATAGCCCAGGTTTGGGTGAACTTCGATAACAAATTTTCTGGCGTGTTCATCTGATTCTGCTCTTTTATTACTATATTCTGTTTGGTGAATTGTTTGCGAGCGTTATTTTTCTGGAATCGACGTGCGATTTCGTAACAACTGGTATCAGAGCTTGGGTTGGCTAATCGAGAACATCGAGGGTTTTTCGGTGACGTTCGATTGAAAGCAAACAGGATGGCAGAAGATAAAATCAGAATCGATAAGTTCAAAGGGGAGGACTTCGGATGGTGGAAACTACAAATAGAGGATTATCTTTATCAAAAAGATCTCTATGCACCACTTGAGGGTTGGAAACCCGAGATGGAGGAAGTGGATCCGACAGCAGAAGCCGGATGGAAAATTCTTGATCGAAAGGCATTAGGTGCGATTCGTCTAGAGTTAACGAAAAAGACAGGATACCACATCGCGAAAGCAAAAATTGCAAAAGAAGACATGGATATTCTAACGAATATTTTTGAGAAGCCGTCCACATCAAATCAAGTATTTTTGTTGAAGAAACTGGTTAATATGAAGTTATCTGATAGAGGTTCTGTGGCAGAGCATATTAATAGTTTCACGCAGGTCATGGGTCAATTGGAATCCGCAGGCATAAATTTAGACATGAAGCTTCAAGCTTTATTATTTTTATGTTCTCTTCCAGAAAGCTACAATACCGCAGTGCAGGGAATTTCGAGCACCATGAAGGATGATTTAACTCTTGATGATGCTGTGAGTAGTATCATGGATGAAGAGATGCAAAGGAAAGTCTCAAGTGGAGATAATTTTTCTGCATCTACATCTTCAACGGCACTTGCAGTGGAGAACCGTAGAAGAAGTAAAAGTAGAGGAAATTTCAGCAGTCGTGGCAGATCACAATCAAGGGGTAAGAGACAGGTTGCAAAAGATGAGTGTTGGTTTTGTCACAAAACCAGACACCGGAGGTTTCAGTGTGAAGCCTACAAAAAGAAGCAACAAGATGATAATCAAGGTGCTAATGTAGTTAGCGATGAATCTTTGCTAGATAACTTGTGTTTGTCTGCAGGGTTTGACTTGACAACAAATAAATGGTTTATTGATTATGGCGCTTCTTTTCATTGCACCTTGCAAAGAGACATATTTGATGATTATGCCAGTGGAGATTTTGGACAAGTGGTTGTGGGAAACGGCCACACGTGTCCAATTGTTGGGAAAGGAACCGTGACTGTGAACATCTCAGGTGGAGGACGTCTAGTTTTGTGTGAAACTAGGCATATTCCGGAATTAAAGGAAAATTTGATTTCAACCAGTAAACTTGACCAAGAAGGTTTGGTAATAACCTTTGGCTGCGGAGAGTGGAAGATAACCTCAGGGATAAGAGTAGTAGCAAAGGGAAAGCGTACGGGTACACTTTACCTTCTCCAAGGAGACAATATCAGTGATATGGTTGTAACTACAATGGCTACAGGTAATTTATCTACTCTTTGGCATTATCGTTTGGGACATCTTGGTGAAAAAGGTGTAAAGCAATTACACTCGAGGAAATTACTTCCGGGTTTACAAAAAATTGAGTTAGATTTTTGTGAGAGTTGCATTTATGGAAAACATAAGGCTGTTAGTTTTCAATTGAATGGACGACAAAATAAAGGCCAGAAGCTAAAGTTGGTTCATACTGATATATGGGGACCTGCTTAGGAACTCTCTTATGGTGGTAAGAGATATTTTGTCAGATTCATTGATGATGCAACAAGGAAGACTTGGGTCTATGCTCTTAAAGAAAAATCAGAAGTATTCGGAATGTTCAGAATGTGGAAGACCATGGTAAAAAAAGAAACAGGTTATCAGATTAAAGCTCTAAAATCTGATAATGGTGGTGAATACACAAGTAAGGAATTTGCAGAATATTTGAGTCGAGAGGGCATACACGGGTTAAAGACTGTTCCTAGAACTCCTCAAGAGAACGGTGTAGTTGAAAGAATGAATAGGACTATTCTAGAACGTGCGAGATGCATGAGACTACACGCGGGTCTCCCGCTACACTTATGGGCTGCCACAATTGATGCAGCTATTTATCTTATCAACAGAAGTACATCTAGTGCGTTGGATGGAGAAATACCACAAGAGCGGTGGTCAGGTAAAAAGATTAATTATTCTCATCTAAAGGTGTTTGGTTGTATTGCATATGCTTTGATTGATAGGGATGATAGAAAAAAGCTTGATGCTAAGTCCCAGAAGTGCGTCTTTATCGGATACGGTGGCGACGAGTATTGCTATAGGCTTTGGGATTATGAGAATAACAAAGTCATTCGCAGTCGCAATGTGGTATTACATGAAGAAAAGATGTACAAGGATCGTCAGACAGAGACAGAGCATGAGAATGTAGTACAACCAGAATATGTTGAATTAGACACAATGCCCGTGAAGATGTTTCCAGTAGATCAAAGTTCACTTGAAAGAGAGGTTCAAGATGAGCCTATTATCAGTGAAGAGGTAGTTCAAGAAGAACGCAGCGATTCGGAGCAAATGAATGACCCTGAAGTACCTGTTTTGAGAAGATCTACACGTGTGAGAAAGCCAAAGGTAATTTTTTATCCATCAGCTAATACTGTTCTAAGCCATGTCTTATATACAGATTCAGGAGAACCGGAGACTTACGATGAGGCAAAGGCAGACACGTCTCACTTGCAGTGGGAGTGTGCTATGAAAGATGAGATGAGCTCGTTACTTCAGAACAAAACTTGGGAGTTGACCAAGTTACCCACAGGTAAAAAAGCTTTATTAAACAAATTGGTGTACAGGGTTAAGAATGAAGCAAATGGTAATATTAGATACAAGGCGAGACTTGTAGTCAAGGGCTTTTCTCAAAAAGAAGGGATCGACTACTCCGAGATATTTTCACCTGTAGTGAAAATGACATCAATTAGAGTTCTGCTGAGTATAGTTGCAGTGGAGGATCTTCATCTTGAGCAGTTAGACGTAAAAACAACGTTTTTACATGGTGACTTAGATGAAGAATTATACATGACACAACCTAAGGGGTTTGAAGTCAAAGGTAAGGAGCACATGGTATGTCACTTGAAGAAAAGCTTGTATGGCTTGAAACAAGCTCTGCAGCAATGGTACCTAAAATTTTATAGTTTCATGCAAGAAAAAGGATTTGCACACTGTGAGTCTGATCACTGTGTTTATTTTCGCAAATATGATGATGGTGACATTGTGTATCTCTCTTTATATGTGGATGACATGCTGGTGGCTAGTTCCAATATGAAGAGAATCGTAGAAGTGAAAAAGATGTTATCATCACAATTTGCTATGAAAGACTTGGGAGAGGCCAAGAATATTTTAGGCATGAAAATCGTTAGGGACAGGAAAAATAAGAAATTATGGTTGTCCTAGGAAGACTATGTGAACAAGGTGTTAAAGAGATTTAACATGGACAAGGCAAAACCGGTTGCAACTCCTCTAGCGAGTCACTTCAAACTTTCCAAGGACATGTGTCCAAGCACTCAAGCTTTGAAAGATGAGATGGCGGTAGTTCCATATGCATCAGCAGTGGGGAGTTTGATGTATGCCATGGTGAGCACAAGACCAGACATTGTACAAGCAGTGGGAGTTGTGAGTCGATATATGCAGAACCCAGGCAGAGAGCATTGGAATGCAGTGAAATGGATATTGAGATATCTAGCAGGTACTTCCAATTACTCACTTTGTTATGGTGGTACATCTCTAGAGTTGCAGGGTTATGTAGATGCAGATCATTCGGGTGATCGAGATAGTGGTAAGATTACCACTGGATATGTCTTTACAATTGCAAGTACAGCAGTGAGTTGGGTATCTCAACTACAAAATGTAGTGACTTTATCGACGACAGAGGCAGAATATGTAGCGATTACAGAAGCCTCCAAGGAAATCATGTGGTTACAAGATTATATGGAGGAGTTATATCGAAAACAGCCAGTCAGTACACTGTGGAGTGATAATCAAAGTGCAGTGCACTTAGCAAAGAATGCAGCTTATCACTCAAGGACTAGACATATCAAGAAACGTTATCACTTTATCAGGTCAGCATTGAAAGATAATGAGTTAAAGTTACAGAAGATTGATGGTTCAAAGAATCCAACTGACATGATGACCAAGGTAGTAGACAGAGAGAAGCATATTTTTTGTACTACTACTATTAGTATTACTCCATGTTGATTGATGAGGAGTATCGCAGAGGCACAAGTTTTTCAACTACTATTTTTTGAAGAGGATGGATGCAAAGTTGCTTGGTGCTTGGGTATATTTGTCTTCAAGTGGGAGATTGTTATAGATAAAGCCAAATATTTGTTTTTAGGGGCTTTTTTGTCTTTTCTATTAATTTTCCTTTTAGGTTAAAAGTGGTATATTTATATTAGCAATGAAAGAAACCCTAGCCAAAAAGACGCTGAAAAAGGAAATAGAGAGGCAAGAAAAAGAGAGAAGAAAAAAGTGAGTTTTTTTCTTGATGAGGGTTTTCAATCTCTTTATGCCCTGATCTTGAGAGAAGATCG
Organism: Eucalyptus camaldulensis; assembly: GCA_019915185.1. Classification (NCBI taxonomy): domain Eukaryota; kingdom Viridiplantae; phylum Streptophyta; class Magnoliopsida; order Myrtales; family Myrtaceae; genus Eucalyptus; species Eucalyptus camaldulensis. Next base: position 22,635,016 of record JAHSVA010000010.1, on the reverse strand, counting down.
TCGTTGTATTCCAACT